>CM035847.1:186263828-187463828 GCA_020510985.1 Pholidichthys leucotaenia
CACAATATATGATATCACAATACTGCAAGATCGTGAAAGTACTGCATCACCCTCAAGTATTGGGGTAATATTGTATCATAGTGCTTCTGGTGATTCCCAACCCTACTTATAAGAGTCAACCAAAACTCCAATTATTCAAATCTCACAAAACACAAACTATTAACTCATAATATATTATTATATATAAACTTCATAGCACCATTATGTATGCACTGGCTCACAGTAATGACAGCAACAACAGAAAAAACAAAACAAAAAAAATTAGTGCATCAGGCATGACAGCAAAGTCAACCAAGAATTCCTTGCACTGGCCCTAATTCATCTATATTCAGTTAACACCACAGCGTTCCATGGCACGTCTTTACCATTTCAGTTGATTACACTCTTACACACTTGATTAAACTCTTTAAGATTCATATAAGCCACCAGAGATACAGGGAACCCCAAAATGAATACACATCCCCAGGCAATGCAAAAATTATCAGTGAAGACAGACTGACCTGTAAACCAGCGTGTCATCCCCAGAGCTGTTGTACTGGACCTGGAACATCCTGACTCCAGATGTAGGAGTTTGACTGCTCCATCTAATGAGGGCAGAGTTTCCTGTCAGTTCCACCAATGAGACCCTTCTGTCTCCCCCTCTGGTCTCATTGTTAGGGAGTGCAACCTTTGATGAGGTCAGGATATCAGAAGGTGCTGGTTCTGAAGCAGGATCTCGGCTGCGACTTGTACTGTTCGCCAGATGGGGCATCGCAGTGACAACTAACTCCACCCTTCCCGTGGATTCCCCTGCAGCATTTGAAGCAATACAGGTGAAATTCCCAGAATCCTTCAAGGACGTTACATTGATCTCCAAGCTTCCATTAGGGAAAACTAATGTTCTGAAACAAATGAAAAACAAAATATCCTGAAGGTACTTTAATGAACTCTCACTCAATTGTGAACTGATTAGTGACAATGAAAGTAACAAAGAAACAAAAATCAAACTTTATCAAAGGCAAAGCAGGTTTTTTTTATTTATTGGTAATCTTGATTTTTTTTCCTCAAAGTCACATTTAAGTCACAATTTCTTCTTCACAATTTCTGGCCCACTGTTTCTCAGATGGGGTGCAACTAAACAACAGTTGAGGCTGTAACTTTTCAGCAGTCTAACAGTCATATAAACAATGCTCAATGAAGTGTGATCAAATTTATTTTAGTGAGGATTTGAGCAAGAAAGTCCTTCTATTTATCCACACCACCAGAGTCTGTCCGTGTCACTGTAGCTTGAGAACACATACAGTATATAGAGCTAGGGTCATCAAACTTTGCCCACATGCTGGCCTCAGATCGAGCACCCGCAGCTATAATTGTGATGTCAAAATGTCAAATGTTAAGGTCACAGGTTTGTAAAAGTTCAAAGTTATACTCTTCAGTCATTTTAATAGGAACTACTGTATGTTCACCAAACTTGGTACACAGTTGGCTTAGGAACCCTTAATGTGGCTACAGAGTAGAGGTCAAAAGACTAAAGTGTGGAAAGCCAATAAGGACATAAAAGTATGTCACTGATACACAGACTTGCATTATGTATGTTTGCTTATATCTTATAAAAAACAACAACAAACACAATGGGGAGGACTCATAAAATGCAGAGGAGAATCAAGGCTCTGCATCTCTGTTAATTCCAGTTTTCTCTGTCCATCACATTCAAACCAAATGTTTTGCATCATTTTTTACCTTGACAATGTTTTCACATACATATTTCAGAATAAATTCAGCAACTGATGCTGCAACTAATCTCTGACATGTTTTGAGACCCAGAAAGCAGACACAGACCCAGAAATCAACTCAATTATCTTTATTGTGTAATGTGTGCTTGAGTGTATGCGTGTGTGTGTGTGTGTGAATATAGCAGCCGGGGCGAGCAGAGCACTGTACAGCCTGGCAACCCTATGGAGAAGCAGAGACAGGGGAATTAGTAACCACACACTGGCAGAGCTGTGCTGTGTTGTTAGCCTTACTGTTGGCGAGTTGGAGATCAGCTCAGGTTTGGTCCCAAAGGCTTCGGCCAGGAAGACAGCGTCTTCAGCCCTGGTTGCAAAGGGACAGGTAGAAGGAGTGATGAGGTGCAGGGAGTATTCGGTCCGCTGCCACGGATTTCCACCTGTGCAGAGGGGAGCAAGTGTGGAGAGATTAAAGCAATGAGAGGAGCTTACTTTGGTGTCGTGGGGTAGCACTCCCGGGAAGACGATGAGATGGAGGTGGTTCTCTTTAGGAAGGCGAGGAAGGAGAGGAGTAGCCTCCGGAGAATGATGAGGTTGAGAGTAATCTCGGCGATTGACGAAGTGTAGAGACAGTCTCATCAGACCAGGGAGAAAGACGACTCCGTGCAGACCCGAGGGCAGCACAGCTTAAATAGTCTAGCTGATGAGGAGGGCAGGTGTGCGCACAGCTGTGGAGAATCAGTCAACAGGCAGGCAGAGCGAATCGCCACAGTACTCCCCCCCCCATGTGGCGCCTCTTGGCGACCAATCCAACCTACCTGGCTGCGCCTGTTGGAAGTCCCTGATGAGCTGAGGATCCAACACGAAGGAGGGACACACCCAGGACCTCCATTCAGGGCCGTAGCCCTTCCAGTCCACCAGGTACTGTAGGCCGCGACCCCGGCGACTGACGTCCAGGATGGTGTTGACCTTCCACACCGGGTCGCCATCGATCACAACTGGTGGAGGTGGCGTCTTGGGAGGAGGACACAGAGGGCTGGAGCAGAACGGCTTTACCTGAGAGACGTGAAAGGTGGGGCAGATGCGGTGGGGGGGGGGGGAGCTAGGCGCACAACCACAGGATTCACAATACGAGTGACAGCGAATGGCCCAATAAAATGCTGAGAGAGCTTTTTCGACTCAGCCTTGAGATTGATATTTTTTGTGGAAATCCATACTTGTTGACCAACCCGGTAGGGTGGAGCTGACGTCCTGTGACGATTGGCGATGGTGGTGTTGCGCTTTGCCGTGCGCCGCAGCGTGGTCCGGGTAGCCCTCCATAGCCGGTGACAGCATCTCAAGTGGGTTCACACAGAGGGTATGGCGATTCCCCCTCCTCCTCGGGAAACAGCGGGGGATTGTAGCCCAGAGAGGCCTCAAAAGGAGACATGCCTATGGCCGACGACACAGTGGTGTTGTGACCGTACTCAATCCATGGCAGATAGGTACTCCAGGATGCTGGTTTGGCAGTGGTGACGCACCGTAGTGCTGCTTCCAGTTCCTGATTGTCACGCTCACATTGGCCGTTGCTCTGCGGATGATACCATGATGACAGGCTCACCATAGCCCCGACGGCATTGCAGAGGGCCTTCCACACCTGAGAAACGAACTGAGGCCCATGGCCGGATACAGTGTCCAAAGGGATGCCGTGCAGCCTTACCACATGGAGGGTGAGCAGATCCACGGTCTACTGCGCCATGGGCAGACCCTGCAGGGGGACGAAATGGGCTGCCATAGAGAACCTGTCCACGATGGTGAGGATGACGGTGTGGTTGTTGGAGGATGGGAGGCCGGTGACGAAGTCCAAGACCACGTGAGACCAGGGCCTACCAGGGATAGGGAGAGGATGCAGCAGGATGGCCGGAGGAGAGGAGGACGTCTTGCTGGTGGCGCATTGGGAACAGGCGCGGATGTACTCCTCGACATCCTTCCAGAGTGATGGCCACCAAAAGGACCTTTGCAGGAGAGCCACGGTGTGAGCCATCCCTGGGTGACACAGAAGTTTGGAGGAGTGGGCCCAATTAATCACCTCGCCCCGGATGGCAGATGAAACATACAACCTCCCCAGAGGTCCCCCGCCCGGGTCCACCTCAGTCTCCTGCACTCTCAGGACCCTCTCCTTGATACCCCACGAGAGGACGCCAACGATGCACGATGGGGGGATGATGGGGTGTGCCGATACCTCCGCAGCATCTGAGGTGAATTGCCTAGATAAGGCATCGGGCTTGGTGTTCTTGGAACCGGGGCGATAGGTGATGGTGAAATCAAAACGGCCAAAAAACAGAGACCAACGGGCCTGGCATGCATTCAGACGTTTAGCCGTCCTGAGGTATTCCAAGTTCTTGTGGTCCATCCAAACAATGAATGGCTGGCAGACCCCCTCCAGCCAATGGCGCCACTCCTCCAGTGCCAGCTTGCTCGCCAGGAGCTCCCTGTCTCCGATGTCATAGTTCCTCTCCGCCAGGGAGAGACGGCGGGAGAAGAACGCGCAGGGGCGGATTTTGTTGTCTACTGGGGAGCGTTGGGATAGCACGGCTCCCACGCCAGAGTCTGATGCGTCCAATTCAACCAGGCACTGCAGCGTGGGATCCACCTGCGCCAAGATTGGAGGAGAAGAAAATTGAAATTTGAACTCCACAAAGGCCGCCTCAGCCTCCTCCATCCACCGGAAGGGCACCTTGGAGGAGGTGAGACGAGTAAGAGGAAGTGCAATAATGCTGTAGTTTTTAATGAAGCGGCGGTAGAAGTTAGGGAATCCCAGGAACTGTTGCAGCTGCTTCCGGGAGGAGGGAGTCAGCCACTCTACCACCGCTTTTACCTTGCCCAGGGCCACGATGATCTCATTATGTGAGATGGTGAAGCCCAGGAAAGACGTAGCTGACGTGCGGAATTTGCACTTCTCCGCCTTCACAAACAACTTGTTCTCCAATAGCCGCTGCAGGACTTGCCTCACATGCATCCAGTGTTCATCAAGGGACTGGGAAAAAAATCAGAATATCATCAAGGTATACAAAGACAAATACCGGAGTGGTGGCTCAGTTGGTAGAGCATCCGCCCAACACCCGGGAGGCAGGGGTTCAAATCCCGGCCGGGTCATACCAAAGACCATATAAAAATGGTACTTTCCACCTTCTAGCGTGGTGCTCAGCAAAATAGAACAGGGAAAGGAAAGTTACGCACAGAGCTACCAGAGGACTGACCCCCCACTGTAGCTTTCACTACTTACAGTAGCTGTGTGGCCTAGGGTCAGAGAAACGGAGATAGGCGCTGGCCCATGCACCAGAAATGGTGTTCCACATGCTGTGGAAGGGAATTAACTAACTAAATACAAAGACAAATGAGCCCAAAAAATCCCTCAACACATCGTTGATCAGCCGTTGGAAAACAGCGGGGGCGTTGGTCAGCCCAAACGGCATAATGAGGTACTCAAAGTGCCCACTAGGGGTCCGGAACCCTGTCTTCCACTCATCACCCTCCCGAATCCGCACCAGATGGTAGGTGTTGCGAAGGTCTAGTTTAATAAACCAGGAGGACCCCTGGAGGGAGTCAAACAACGTATTGATGAGAGGGAGAGTGTATTTATCCTTGATGGTAATGTTGTTTAGCTCACGGAAATCAATGCACGGTCTCAGCGAGCTGTCCTTTTTGACCACGAAGAAAAATCCCGCCCCCACCGCCGAGGACAAAAGCCGGATTATGCCCAAGTTCAAGGACTCCTTGATATAAGTTTCCATAGCCTCCCACTCCGGAGCTGACAGGCTGTACAGTCGACTGGATGGTAGTGGAGCTCCGGGAGGGAGATTAATGGCACAGTCATATGGGCGGTGGGGGGGAAGAGCTAGGGCTTGGGTCTTACTAAAGGTGGCCCCCAGGTCGTGGTATTCCAGGGAAACTTTGGACAGGTCAGGCGGAGGTGCATTCGGGACACCAAGAGGCACGGATGGCGAGCAAGCAGCAGACTGGAGACACGCACTGAGGCAAAACGAACTCCATGACACTAGATTCCCGGAGCGCCAGTCGATGGTGGGATTGTGCAACCAGAGCCAGGGGTAACCTAGGATGACTGGAGAGGTGGAGATCGAAAGCACAAACAGCCTGAGCTGCTCCCAGTGATTTCTAGACATGATCACTGATACCGGAGCAGTTTGTTTAGATACCATGGCCAGGGGGCTTTGGACAAAGCAATAAGTTGGAGAGGTGTCCTCAATTGGTGACATGGAAGCCCCAAACAGGTTGCCAGTTCCCCAGAGATGAAGCTCTGCTCTGCCCCTGAATCGATGAGTGCATGTGTGGCTATTTCAACTTGGTTATAAACAGATGGGTAACATGAATTTAGTGAGGGGATTATTGTGGCGTGAGTCCGTGAGTCCCCCTACTGTGACGCATGGACTCCCTCTTTTTGGCCATATGGGACAAGTAGCAAGTTCATGTTCCTCGCTGCCTCAGTATAGACATAGCCCTAACTCCCGGCAGCGCTGTTTCTCCGCTGGAGGTAACCAAAGTTGGCCTACTAACATGGGCTCAGGGGAGTCTAATGAATCAGAGGTTGGTAGGGCCAACAGGGGTCACTGCGGGGCGCAGCAAAACTGGGCACCTGAGCGACCGGAAGTCTTACGCTCACTGGCCCATTCCCTCAGTCGGTTGTCTAAGCTGATGGCCAGAGAAATGAGCTTGGTTAATTTACTGGGCTTCTCCAAACAGACTAGCTCGTCCGGCAGGCTAGGGCTAAGGCTATGAATAAATATGCTGCACAGAGAGGTATCTTCCCACCCCACCTCCGCGGCTACCATCCGGAAGTCGACAGCATAATCGGCTACAGATTTGCTACCCTGCCTTAAGTTAAGTAGCCGAGGGGTCAGTACGCTATCACGGTAGGAGTGGTTGAACACCCCGTTAAACTCATTCACAAACTGGTCCTAAGTTAATGTCGCATAGTCAGCCCTAGCCGTGACCGTGTAAGCCCAAGCTAATGCCCGCCCCTCCAGGAGATTAACTACATAGCCTATGTGGCTGTGACTGGTGGGGAAATCCCCTGGGATCCGCTGGAAAACTATCCCACATTGCAAAAGAAACCCCCTAGCCTCCCCTAGCCGACCGTTGAAGCGTGTGGTGTGGGGACTGGTGTCAGCCGGGATGGTGGAGACATAGCGGGAATGGAGCTAGCTGGAGCGGCTGGGCTACCTGAAGCCAGAGGGAAAGGCTGGGAACCTGACAGGCGATCCAAGTGAGAGTTTATCTGAACCAGCTGGGTAAGTGTAACTTGTTGTTGATATGATAATTGGTCAATACAAGCCTCTAAGATGTTAACTTTGTGCGCAAGCACACTGTCTGCTGGGTTGACAGAGTCATACTGACATGTTTTGAGACCCAGAAAGTAGACACAGACCCAGAAATCAACTCAATTATCTTTATTGTGTAATGTGTGCTTGAGTGTATGCGTGTGTGTGTGAATATAGCAGTCGGGGCGAGCAGAGCACCGTACAGCCTGGCAACCCTATGGAGAAGCAGAGACAGGGGAATTAGTAACCACACACTGGCGGAGCTGTGCTGTGTTGTTAGCCTTACTGTTGGCGAGCTGGCGATCAGCTCAGGTTTGGTCCCGAAGGCTCCGGCCAGGAAGACAGTGTCTTCAGCCCCGGTTGCAAAGGGACAGGTAGAAGGAGTGATGAGGTGCAGGGAGTATTCAGTCCGCCGCTAGGTGGAGGAGGTCCGCCGCCACGGATTTCCACCTGTGCACAGGGGAGCAAGTGTGGAGAGATTAAAGCGATGAGAGAAGCTTACTTTGGCGTCGGGGAGTAGCACTCCCGGGAAGACGATGAGATGGAGGTGGTTCTCTTTAGGAAGGTGAGGCAGGAGAGGAGTAGCTTCCGGAGAACGATGAGGTTGAGAGTAATCTCGGCAATTGATGAAGTGTAGAGACAGTCTCATCAGACCAGGGAGAAAGATGACTCCGTGCAAACCCGAGGGCAGCACGGCCTAAATTGTCTAGCTGATGAGGAGGGCAGGTGTGCGCGCAGCTGTGGAGAATCAGTCAACAGGCAGGCACTTATAGCTATATTAAGACTTTTTTCATGTAAACGTGAGACTTCTTCATGTAAATTTGAGACCTTTTTTTCTGGTAAATTTGAGGCTTTTTTCTCATCAATTTTATTTTTCTTTCTGGCGGAGGGTCATCTATTTACCTTGGGGCCAAGATGTAATGCAGCCCTGAAGGGTGTGTCCCATGCTCCTCAATTTAATGTAGACTAGAAGATATCTGATTCTATACATATTTTCATGCTGCTTGTGAACTACAAAACTCCAAATTTTTAATTTTTAAAATGAACGCTGTGAGCTGACGGACAGCGCACCCTGTAGTGACAACATAAAAATCACTTCAAGTCGGTGCACCGCCCGCCTGCGTGACACACAATGTCTGTGTGTGACAAGAGGGAGAAGGTGCTAAAAAATACAATGTGAGTCCAGCCAGTACTGACCGCTGCTGACCCCCCGCTGAGAGTACCATGTCACCTCAGCACGGAACAAGGCAAACGGCACCAGTGAGAGTACAACCTTAATTTTTTCCAGCATTTTTAAAAATAAAA
The DNA here is from genome assembly GCA_020510985.1 of Pholidichthys leucotaenia. NCBI lineage: Eukaryota > Metazoa > Chordata > Actinopteri > Cichliformes > Pholidichthyidae > Pholidichthys > Pholidichthys leucotaenia. The sequence continues at coordinate 186,272,158 of CM035847.1, forward strand.
AAACATGTTAAAAATGAATTTATTTAATCGCATTTCTAAACAATTTCAGACAATGTACGATGGGGGAAATAAGTATTGAACATATCAACATTTTTTGCAGTTAATATTTTCAATGAGCCAAATGACCTGAAATTTTCACCAGCCTTTAGTATTAACTCAAAAAATCCACACATGGAAAGAAATCAAAACATTGAAGTTCATAAATAAATTTATGTGCAATAAAGTGGATTGAAATATGAAAAACGGTATGGAACACATTCGAGAAATAGTACCCCAAGGCATTGTAAAGTGAAAAAGGAGATGAAATTCACAAAGAATTATAGCTGTACCTGACAGAAATGGACTTCACCATCATGGGTTAGCGTTCCTCACCTTGCAAGACTCCATTATTAAAGAAAAAGCATGTTGAAGCTCATTTAAAGTTTGTCAAGCTGCGTTTGGACAAGCCTATGAAATATAGGGAGAATGTGGTGTCATCAGATGGGACAGGAATTGAATTTTTTTTGCTGTCATACTATACACCATGTTTTGAAAGGAAATGGCACTTCACAGCACCTAAAAAAACACTACTCCACAGTGAAATTTTGAAACTGAGGCATCAAGTTGTGTGATTGTTTCTCATCTTGTGGCACAGAAGACTTCATATAATTAAAGAGACAATGAAAATAATTATGTACCGGAATGCTCTAGAAAATGACCTGCTACTGTCCACCAGGATGAGATGGGGATGGACCTTCCAGCAGGAAAATGATCCCAAACACATAGCAAAGGAAACTCTTAACTGGTTTGCAACAAAGAAAATCAAGTTGTTAGAATGACCCAGTCAATCACCTGAATTACAGTAATTCCAATTGAACATTTGTGGACAGAACTAAAGACCAGAGTTCACAAGAGGACCCCCTGAAATCTTTAGGATTTAAAGTCAGTCTGTTTAGAAGAATGGGTCAAACTCCCAGCTGAGCACAGCAGAAGATATATTTTTATTTTTTTTTCATACAGGAAGCATCTTGAAACTGTCATAAAAAAACAAAGGCTTCTCAGCTACAGTATGTATTGAATAAATTTTAGCTAAAGTGTCAAATACTTTTTCAGCTGTTCATTTTCACTTTATTACAAATTACTTTATTTTTGAACCAAAGTATCTTGATTTCTTGATATGTGTGGATTTCTTGAGTTAGTACTAAAGTCTGGTGAAAATTAGTAGCCTCATTAGAAATATATGTACTGAAAAAATGCTGATGCACTTTATATGGATTTTTTCATGCACAAAAACCTGTCAATTGCCAGCTTACCAGATAATGGGAAAATTATATTTTGTAGATAGATATTCTGAACGGTCTAGTCTTTCATTTTATCCTCTTTTTAGAATTTGCCTCACACAAGACTATTGCTCAAACCCTACCACATACAGCCGTGGACAAAATTGTTGGTACCTCTCTGTTAATGAAAGAAAAACCCACAATGGTTACAGAAATAACTTGTATCTGACAAAAGTGGTAATAAATAACAATTCTATGAAAATTAACCAATGGAAATCAGACAATGCTTTTGAATTGTGGTTCAACAGAATTACTTTAAAAAACAAACTCATGAAACAGGCCTGGACAAAAATGATGGTACCCCTAGAACAGATTGAAAATAATGTGACCATAGGGACATGTTCAACCAAGATGTGTCCTCTAATTAACATCACAGGTGTCTACAAACTTGTAATCAGTCAGTCGGTCTATTTAAAGGGTGACAAGTAGTCACTGTTCTGTTTGGTGACATGGTGTGTACCACACTAAACATGGACCAGAGGAAGAAAGGAGAGAGTTGTCTCAGGAGATTAGAAAGAAAATTATAGACAAGCATGTTAAAGGTAAAGGCTATAAGACCATCTCCAAGCAGCTTGATGTTCTTGTGACTACAGTTGCACATATTATTCAGAAATTTAAGATCCACGGGACTGTAGCCAACCTCCCTGGACGTGGCCGCAGGAGGAGACGGATAATACGAATGGTAACAAAAGAGCCCAGAACAACCTCTAAACACATTCATGGTGAACTCCAAGGTCAAGGTACATCAGTGTCAGATCGCACCATCCGTTGTTGTTTGAGCCAAAGGGGACTTCATGGGAGACAACCAAGGAGGACACCACTGTTGAAAACAAATAATAAAAAAGCCAGACTGGAATTTGCCAAACTGCATGTTGACAAGCCACAAAGCTTCTGGGAGAATGTCCTATGGACAGATGAGACAAAACTGGAACTTTTTGGCAAGGCACATCAGCTCTATGTTCACAGACGCAAAAATGAAGCATACCAAGAAAAGAACACTGTCCCTGCTGTGAAACATGGAGGAGGTTCTGTTATGTTCTGGGGCTGCTTTGCTGCATCTGGCACAGGGTGTCTTGAATCTGTGCAGGGTACAATGAAATCTCAAGACTATCAAGGTATTCTAGAGAGAAATGTGCTGCCAGTGTCAGACAGCTTGGTCTCAGTCGCAGGTCATGGGTCTTGCAACAGGATAATGACCCAAAAAACACAGCTAAAAACACCCAAGAACGGCTAAGAGCGAATCATTGGACTATTCTAAAGTGGCCTTCTATGAGCTCTGATCTAAATCCTATTCAACATCCGTGGAAGGAGCTGAAACATGCCGTGTGGAGAAGGCACCCTTCAAACCTGAGACAACTGGAGCAGTTTGCTCATGAGGAGTTGGCCAAAATACCTGCTGAGAGGTGCAGAAGTCTCATTGACAGTTACAGAAATCGTTTTGATTGCAGTGATTGCCTCAAAAGGTTGTGCAACAAAATATTAAGTTAAGGGTACCATCATTTTTGCCCAGGCCTGTTTCATGAGTTTGTTTTTTAAAATGATTCTGTTGAACCACAATTCAAAAGCATTGCCTGATTTTCTTTGGTTAATTTTCATAGAATTGTTATTTATTACCACTTTTGTCAGATTCAAGTTATTTCTGTGACCATTGTGGGTTTTTCTTTCATTAACAGAGGGGTACCAACAATTTTGTCCACGGCTGTATGCCAAGGCAGAGATGATTTGAAAACCACAGTGATTCTGATATGGTTGTAAAGTGACATATAACACAGCAGCAGAGTGTATTTTTACAAATATGTTTTTGCAACCGTCAACAATTTTGCCAAGTTTTTGACATAATTGGGGGTAGAGTGGTGCTCTCAATGGGCAAACCAAATTCGTTAAATCTTCACCATGGTGTTCACTGTAATATTATAATATTTTATCCGATAATTTAGAAAGAAAATAAGAATTCAGAATACAGTGGATGGAAGCAGTTATTACCTGGAGCCATTAGATATAAGCCGTCCTTCGGGACTGATCCAATGGACTTCAGGCTCTGGATCACCATTTGCTTTACACTTTAGACTGGCAGGCTGACCTTCCATAGCCACTGTATGAGGTGACTTCCGTGTGAGAACTGGTGGGTCACAAATAAATTCCTACAAGGCAAAAAGATAAGGTCATCCATGAATATTGCATTTTTGATTAAAGATATACGTATGTGAAACTTATTCTCCATAGCACAACCAAAAAGCTTAAAAAAGGTCACCTCTTCTGGGATTGTCCAGAAGTACTTGGCACTAAGGTCAGGGGGAGAGGCACACGTCTCCAGGTCATCCTCCCTTGTGAGTCTCCGCAACCACAGAAGCTCACAGTTACAGTGAAGTGGGTTACCACCAAAACTCAACACCAGAGAGGAGAGGGGGGAACCTTTGGACTTGGCATAAACTGGGATTCTCAAGAACAATGGGTCTGGTGGGATTTTCTTTAGCTTGTTTGAAGTCATGTCTAACCTGTTGAGGGACGAAAGAAGAAGGTGCAAAATGCCAAAACCATAAAAGACAACTGTTAAAACTTTGCAGTATTTTTCAGTCAACTATCAAATCTGTCTACCAGTGTTAGGTATGAGAAAGTCTAAAGTAATAAGCTAATGTGATCACTCTCTGTCATGGTGCAATTGAGTTAGCTTTACTGTTCTACATTCAACAAAGCATTTACAGTGGAGAAAATAAGTATTGAACATGTCAACATTTTTCTCATTAAACATATTTCTGATGGAGCCACTGACCTGATATTTTCTGACTATTTTCTGATTTGACTCTCGTGCACCATGTACAGCAGCTCAACCAGACTCATGTCAATCATCACTGTTTTCTTCCTGCATTACCGACTGCACTATATAGTTCTCCACAGTATCTGCTGCTGGCTAATATATATTTTAACTGTTGACCAGTATCACTTAATCTTATCCTACACTTTATTACATGTATAGTTTATTTCTCTTATCTTATCATGTTTAATGTTGCAGCATTGTACCGAGACAAATTCCTAGTTTGTGTACTACATGAACAATGGCAATAAACCTGATTCTGATTCTGATTCTGATATTTTCACCAAATATCAGAAACAACCCAAGTAATCCATACATTAAAAAAATCAAGGCAACTGTGTTCCCAAAACAAGTTATATTTAATAAAGTGGAATGACACAGCAAAAAAGTATTGAACACACTTGGTGAAATTCATTTAATATTTAGTAGAAAAGCCTTCGTTATTAATAACAGCTTCCAGACGCCTCCTGTATGGAGAAACTAGGCGCAGGCATTGCTCAGGAGTGATTTTAGCCCATTCTTCCAAACAAACGGTCTTCCAATCTTGGAGGTTCTGTGGATGTCTTCCATAAACTCTGATCTTCAGTTCGTTCCATAGATTTTCAATTGGAGTCAGGTGACTGATTCATTCTAGCGGCTTTATTTTCCTTGGCTGGAGCCAGGGATCATTGTCTTGCTGAAAGGTCCACCCTTGTTTCATCTTCAGCATCTTGGCAGATGACAACAGGTTCTTATCAAGGATGTCGCTGTACATTTGTCCATTCATCTTTCCTTCAATTATATGAAGTCTGCCTGTACCATGTGCTGAAAAACACCCCCACACCATGATGGGATGTCCAGTGCCATTTCTCCTCCAAACATGCTGTGTGTTGTGGCATCCAAAAAGCTCAATTTTGGTCTCATCTGACCAGACTATATTCTCCCAGTATTTTACTGGCTTGCCTAAATGTTGTGCAGCAAACTTTAAATGATTTTCAACAGGGTTTTTCTTCAGCAATGGAGTCTTGCGAGGTGAACGGGGAACAGCCCATGTCGGTTGAGTGCATAACTTATTGTTTTCTTTGAAACAGCAGTACCTGCTAACTTCAGGTCTTTCTGGAGCTCTCCATGGGTGGTCTTTAGCTCTTTGATAACTCTTCTGATAATTCTTTTGACTCTTCTGTCAGAAATCTTGCAACAACCTCCTGGTCGTGGCCAGTTTATGGTAAAATTATGTTCTTTCCAATTCCAAATGATGGCTCCAACAGTGCTCACTGGAACAATCAGTAGTTTAGAAATGTGCCTGTAACCAATGCCATGATTATGTTTTGCAAAAATAAGGTTGTGAAGGTCTAGAGAGAGCTCTTTGCTTCTACCCATCATGAGTTCTTTGTGATGTAGAAATCTGATACTCACAGACCTTTTTAAAGGCTATCAAGCAGGACCTAACCAGCTGAAATTAATTTCCACTGATGGGGGGTGGGATGGCTTCCTAAATTCTGATGGATTTCAGCTGGTTTCTTGGCTTTCTATACTTTTTTGCATCTCTTTTTCTTCATGTGTTCAATCCTTGAGGGATTTCAGCTGTTTCATGCTGATTGCGTCACAGAGCTCTCCGGTAAGTCTAAAGGAGGAGGAGTATGCTTTTACATTAACAGCAGCTGGTGCTCTGATGTAACCGTGATTTCCCGGCACTGTTCTCCCGACCTAGAATTTCTCTCCATTAACTGCAAGCCATTTTATTCCCCGCGGGAGTTTGCTTCATTCGTATTGATCGCTGTGTACGCCCCTCCCAACGCGGACGCGCGTGTGGCTCAGCGCACGCTCGCAGATCGCGCATAGTGAGTGAGGAGATCGTCACTTCCTTGTGGTAACGTATCGTCACTTCCTGTTTTGCTGTCTGCCTGTGTGGTTTGCTCTCCAGCTCTCCAGCCACTAGCTAGCCACTAGCTATGGCTACTACCTCTCTTTCCTCTCCTCCTCTGGTGTGCTCTCTCTGTCAGATGTTTAGCTACACCTCTGCCTCTTTTAGTGATAACGGTAAATGTAATAAATGTTGTCTTTTTGAGGCGCTCGAGGCGAGGTTGTCTGATTTGGAATCCCAGCTCCGCTGCATTGAAACACCGTCTGCGCCAGTTAATCTTGACGGACGCCCATTAGCTGCAGCGGAGCTAGCTAGCTTAGGTCCCACTGTCAACGGTTCCCCGGCTCTCCTCAGCAGCGAGGAGACTGGGTGGGTGACGGTGAGAAGGAAGCCTAGTCGCAAAGCCCCGGTTCACCACCAACCTGTTCACGTTTCTAATCGTTTTTCCCCGCTCAGAGACACACCCGCTGAGGAAAAAACTCTGATCATTGGCGACTCTGTAGTCAGAAACGTGAACCTAGAGACTCCAACGGCCATAGTCCAATGTATTCCTGGGGCCAGAGCAGGCGACATCGAGTCAAATTTGAAAATGCTGGCTAAAAGTAACTGTAAATACTCCACAATTGTTATTCACGCCGGCATTAATGTCATCCGTCTCCGGCAGTCGGAAGTCACGAAACTTAATATAGAATCGGTGTGTGAGTTTGCAAAAACGATGTCTGCCACAGTAGTATTCTCTGGGCCCCTCCCCAATCTGACCAGTGATGACATGTTTAGCCGCTCGTCATCCTTGAACCGCTGGCTGTCTGTGTGGTGTCCTAAAAATGACGTGGGCTACATTGACAATTGGAGCTCTTTTTGGGGAAAACCTGGTCTTATGAGACGAGACAGCATTCATCCCACTTTGGATGGTGCTTCTCATTTATCTAACAATCTGGCATCTTTTTTATCCAAATTTCCAAAACCGTGACTACTCAGAGTTGGGACCAGGAAGCAGAGTCGTAGTCTTACACGCCTCTCTGCAGCTCCTCTTCATCCGCCACCCCTCAGCTTAGCCCCTGTCTTCCCCATCAGAGAATCGTTGTCTGCTCCCTCCAAAGTAAATAAAAATATAATGTATAAGCGTCCCAAAGTGATAAAGCAAAATATTGGTAAAACTCAAATTAAACATAAAGCCTCTAAATTGAATGATTTGGCCTCTGTTCCTCCTCATAATTTAAAAATTAAATGTGGTTTATTAAATATTAGGTCTCTAACTCCCAAGTCTCTGTTAGTTCATGATCTGTTAATTGATCATCAGATTGATTTAATTTCCCTTACAGAGACTTGGTTAGGGCAAGAGGATTATGTTGGTTTAAATGAATCAACTCCCTCTGGTTATTTAAACTGTCAAAATCCCAGAAGTTCTGGTCGTGGAGGAGGAGTAGCAACAATTTACCATTCCAAATTACTAGTTAATGTAAAGCAAAAAACATGTTATAATTCCTTTGAGGGCCTGGTTCTCAGTGTTGGGCACTTGAGCAATTTCAGGTTAAACCCAATTTTATTTGCCATAGTTTATCGTCCCCCATCAACCTATTCAGAATTTTTATCCGAATTTGCTGATTTCTTAGCTGATTTAGTGCTGAAATCTGATAGAATAATTATAGTAGGGGACTTTAATATACATGTGGATGTAGATAGTGACTGCCTTAATGTGGCTTTTAATTCAATATTAGACTCGATTGGGTTTTCTCAGAAAGTAGGAAATTCTACTCATTACCTCCACCATACATTGGACCTTGTTCTGACATATGGCATAGAAATAGAAAATCTTGTAGTGTCTCCTCATAACCCTGTACTGTCAGACCATTGTCTGTTAACCTTTGATTTTACTATTTCTGACTATTTGGCTCCTAAAGAAAAATATTATCACAGTAGATGCCTCTCAGATGATGCTGTTTCCAAATTTATGCAGATTGTTTCCTCTATGCCATGTGTCAACACAACGGAAATAAGCTATAGACAGCTTGCTCCTTCTGTAATTGATAACATGGTGGATAGTGTTTCAGCTTCTCTGCATCAGACTCTAGACTTGGTGGCCCCCTTAAAAAAGAAAAAGTCTAATCAGAGATTTTTAACTCCTTGGTTCAACACAGAAACTCGTAGCTTAAAACAGAAGACTCGTCAATTAGAAAGAAAATGGCGCTCTACTAATTTAGATGAAATCTATTTAGCTTGGAGAAATCATCTTTTAATTTATAAAAAATCTCTTAGAAAAGCTAGAACGAGTTATTACTCTGCATTAATAGAAGAGAACAAGAATAATCCCAGGTTTCTTTTCAGTACTGTAGCCAGGTTGACAAAGAGCCAGGACTCTGTCAATCCTAGCATCCCCTTAGAGCTTACTAGTCAGGACTTTATGAACTTTTTCAATAATAAAATTTCATCCATCAGAGATAAAATCAATCAGATTCTTCCCACAGTTAACTTAAATACTGTAACTACTACAACTCCTTCTATTGATGTCTGTCTTGATGAGTTTACTCCAATCGACCTTTGTGAGTTTGACAAAATAGTTTCCTCATCCAAACCTTCAACTTGTCTTTTAGACCCTATTCCTACCAGGTTATTTAAAGAAGTCTTCCCACTTATTGGTAGCTCTATTCTTTATATAATCAATTCTTCATTAACTTTAGGCCATGTACCGCAGGCTTTTAAAACGGCTGTAATTAAACCCTTACTCAAAAAGCCAACGCTAGATCCAGGAGCTTTAGCTAACTATAGACCAATCTCTAATCTCCCTTTCATTTCAAAAATCTTAGAAAGAGTTGTTGCTACGCAATTATTTGACCACCTGCAGGGAAATGGTTTACTTGAAGAGTTTCAATCTGGGTTTAGAATCCATCATAGTACTGAAACAGCCTTAGCGAAGGTCACTAACGACCTCCTCATTGCATCTGATAATGGACTAGTTTCTGTACTTGTCCTTTTAGATCTTAGTGCAGCTTTTGATACTATTGATCATAATATTCTGCTTGATAGATTAGAACACTATGTTGGACTTAATGGAACTTCGTTGCAGTGGTTTAGATCTTATTTATCTAATAGGTTCCAGTTTGTTCATGTAAATGATGAGTTTTCTTTCAGCTCAAAGCTTAGTCATGGAGTTCCACAGGGATCTGTGCTAGGCCCTACTCTTTTTAGTTTATATATGCTTCCGTTAGGCAACATTATTAGAAAGCACTGTATACATTTTCATTGTTATGCAGATGACACACAATTATACCTTTCAATGAAGCCAGATGATAGTAATCAATTAGCCAAGTTAGAAGCCTGTCTTAAGGAAATCAAAGCTTGGATGACTTGTAATTTCCTGCTATTAAATTCAGATAAGACTGAAGTCATTCTTGTTGGTCCAAAAAACCTTAGAAATTCCTTTCCAAATCAAACTTTCAGTTTGGATGCAGTTACTCTTTCTCTTAATAGCTCTGTGAGGAACCTTGGAGTTATTTTTGATCAGGATTTGTCCTTCAATTCACATATTAAATTTGTTTCTAAGACTGCCTTCTATCATTTGCGTAATATTGCCAAGATTAGGAGCATCTTGTCTCAGAGTGATGCTGAGAAGCTGATCCACGCTTTTGTTAGCTCGAGATTAGATTATTGTAATTCTTTATTATCAGGCTGTCCTAAAACATCTTTAAAAAGTCTTCAGCTGATCCAAAATGCTGCAGCAAGAGTTTTAACAGGTACTAGAAAGAGAGATCATATCTCTCCGATTCTGGCCTCCCTTCATTGGCTTCCCATAGAGTTTAGAATTAAGTTTAAAATCCTTCTTCTTACTTACAAAGCTCTAAACAATCAGGCTCCTTTTTATTTAAAAGATCTGATACTACCGTATCATCCTAACAGAGCACTACGCTCCCAAAATGCAGGATTACTTGTAATACCTAGAATCTCCAAAAGTACAATGGGAGGCAGAGCCTTCAGTTATCAAGCTCCTCTCCTGTGGAATCAGCTGCCAATCTGGATTCGGGAGTCAGACTCGATCTCTGTTTTTAAGAATAGGGCTAAAACCTACCTTTTTGATATAGCCTACAATTAGGGAGGGATCATGTGTTTCTGAACCCTCCCTTAGTTATGCTGCTAATAGGTTTAGTCAGCCGGGGGACCTCCAGTAATGCACTGGGCCTCACTCCTTTCCTCACTCTCTATGAAATATTTTTTTTTTTTTTTTTTTTTTTTTTTTGCTGGTCATTAACATTTGTTTGTTCTCTCCCATAGATTGAGTCCCCATCGTGATGTTTGCTCTCTACATGTCTGTTCTTTTCTTCTTCTCTATCCCCTCACCCCCCAGCCAGTCGCAGCAGATGACTGCCCCTCCCTGAGCCTGGTTCTGCTGGAGGTTTCTTCCTGTTAAAAGGGAGTTTTTCCTCTCCACCGTCGCCAAGTGCTTGCTCACAGGGGATCGCCTGATTGCTGGGGTCTTTCTGCAACTGTGGGGGTCCCCCCTACAGTTGATAGTGCTATGAGATGACTGTTGTTGTGAAATGGCGCTATATAAATAAAGTTGAATTGAATTGAATAGATCACATCCAACATGCGGAGCAGACTTTCCCGGACTCCCTGGTTATTGTGGTTGGCGACTTTAACCAGAGCAATCTGAGTCACGAGCTCCCCCGCTACAAACAGTTTATTAAATGCCCCACCAGAGGAATAAACACGCTGGATCACTGTTACACCACAGTGAAGGACGCGTATCGCGCTGTTCCCCGCACTGCGCTCGGACTATCTGATCACGTGATGGTCCACCTCATTCCCACATACAGACAGAGACTGAAGCTCACTAAACCTGTTGTGAGCACCAGGAAGAAATGGACCAGTGAAGCTGGAGAGAAACTGAACACATGCATGGAAATAACTGACTGGGACATGTTTAAAGGAGCCACACATGATCTTAATGAGTACACAGACACTGTGAACTCATACATCAACTTCTGTGAGGAGAACATTCTTCCATCGCGCACCAGGGTGAGGTACTCTAATGATAAGCCCTGGTTTACTGTCAAGCTCAGACAGATCAGGAAGGAGAAGGAAGCAGCGTTGAAAAGTGGAGACAGGGACTGCTACAGGGAGGTTAAATATCGGTTTAACAGAGAGCTGAGGAGAGCTAAATCTGTGTATTCTGAGAAACTCCAGCAGCAGTTCACTGCTAATGACTCGGCTTCTGTGTGGAGAGAACTGAGGCAAATCACCAACTATCAGCCTCAGGCTTCTAAAGGTCAGGATGACAAAGCCCTTTGTCAAAAACTGTCCCAACATTACGCCCGTTTTGACACCTCGTCAGCTGTGTCCAACTCCCCCACTCCACCCAGCTCCACTGCCTCCTTGGCCGCTAATTCATCAAAAACGGTCCCCCACTCCTCCTCCTCCCCCCCTGCCCTTGTCATCGGTGTGCAGGACGTGCACAGACAGTTCTCCAGACTGAACCCACGCAAGGCCCCCGGTCCGGACGGCGTGTCTCCCTCCACCCTGAGACACTGTGCGAAAGAGCTGGCTCCTGTCTTCACAGACATTTTTAACACCTCCCTTAAGCAATGCCACGTGCCGACCTGCCTCAAATCCTCCACCATCATCCCTGTCCCCAAGAAGCCACGGATTACTGGACTTAACGACTACAGACCTGTAGCGCTCACCTCTGTAGTCATGAAGTCCTTTGAGCGCCTGGTCCTGTCCCACCTCAAGTCCATCACCACTCCCCTCCTGGACCCGCTGCAGTTTGCCTACTGTGCCAACAGGTCTGTGGACGACGCAGTCAACCTGGCCCTCCACTCCATCCTGCAGCACCTGGACTCCCCGGGAACCTACGCCAGGATCCTGTTTGTGGACTTCAGCTCTGCATTCAACACCATCCGCCCCGCTCTGCTCCAGGACAAGCTGTCCCTGCTCGGCGTGCCTGACTCCCTCTGCAGGTGGATCACCGACCTCCTGACGGACCGGAGGCAGCATGTGCGGCTGGGGAAGTCTGTCTCAGACTCTGTTAGCATCAGCATCGGATCACCCCAGGGCTGTACTTTCCCCCCTACTCTTCTCCCTTTATACCAACTCCTGCACCTCCTCCCACCAGTCTGTTAAGCTGATCAAGTTTGCGGACGACACCACCCTCATCGGGCTCATCTCCAACGGCGACGAGTCCGTCTACAGGAGAGAGGTGGCCCAGCTGGTGTCCTGGTGCAGCCACAACAACCTGCAGCTGAACGCTCTGAAGACAGCGGAGATGATTGTGGACTTCAGGAAAGTCACAACCCCCCTGCCCCCCCTCACCATCACAGGCTCTCCCATCACCATTGCAGATTCCTTCCGCTTCTTGGGCACCACCATCACCCGGGACCTCAAGTGGGAGCCAACCATCAGCTCCCTCATCAAAAAGGTCCAGCAGAGGATGTTCTTTCTGCGGCAGCTGAGGAAGCTCAAGCTACCCACCAAGATGTTAGTGCAGTTCTACACGGCCATCATTGAGTCCATCCTCACCTCCTCCATAACCGTGTGGTACGCAGGAGCTACTGCCAGGGACAAACTAAGGCTGCAGCGCGTCGTGCGCACTGCTGAGAAGGTGATCGGCTGCAAGCTCCCATCTCTCCAGGATCTGTACATCTCCAGGACCCGGAGGCGTGCAGGCCGGATCATGGCCGATCCTTCACACCCTGGTCACGTACTGTTTGCCACCCTCCCCTCAGGTAGAAGACTTCGGTCCATTCAGACTAAAACCTCCCGGCACATGAACAGCTTCTTCCCCTCTGCCATCAGACTGCTGAACATTAAGTGACTTATTGACTCTCGTGCACTATATACAGCAGCTCAACCAGACTCATGTCATTCATCACTGTTTTTCTGTTGCATTATATCGACTGCACATCATCTGCTACTTGCTAATTTATTTAAAACTGCTGTGACTAGTATTACTCATTATTATTATTATTATTATTATTATTATTATTATTATTATTACTTATTATTCTACACTTATTGCATGGTCTTAGTCTTTAAGTTTTTTTTTTTTTTTTTTTAGTTTATCTCTTTATCTTATCATGTTTTAATGTTGCAGCATTGCACCGAGACAAATTCCTAGTTTGTGTACTACATGAACAATGGCAATAAATCTGATTCTGATTCTGATTCTGACTTATTCCCTGTGTCATTTCACTTTATTAAATATAACTTCTTTTGTGAACACAGGTGCCTTGATTTCATTGTATGTATGGATTACTTGGGTTGTTACTGATACAGCATCTGGTGAAAATCTCAGGTCAATGGCTCCATCAGTATGTTTAATGAGAAAAATGTTGATGTGTTCAATACTTTTTTTCCCTGCTGTACTACATAACTACGATAGTTGAGATTTTTTAAAACTCATACATTTTCTGAATTTTCTGTATTAATAAATGTTGAATTTTAACAATCCCTTTTTTCCACTAATCAAGAAGAAAACTAAAGCCTTTGAGATGATAAAACTGGCAATGTCACTTGGCTGATGTTAAATAATTTTAAAAAATAAACCCAAGGGGTCATATACATTATCAGCTCATTTCAGCGTACTTACCTTGCCAACTTGTGCAGGTTTGTGAATACCCCTTGAGGAACATTTTCTATGAGGTTATGATCCATATTAAGGGTATTGACATTGGTTAGGCGCCCAATTGTGTCCCAGGGCACCTCAATAAGGTTGTTGTAACTGATGTCTAGATCTTCCAGTGTGGACAGAAAGTCATCAAATGCATGGGGGGATATGGAATAGAGCTGATTATTGGCCAGGATCAGATGTCGAAGGTTTGTCAGACCTTTGAAATGGTCATCCTGATGGTTGAAAACAGAGAAACTGTGAGTACAATGAAGTGTTTTACAGGTGTTCTATTCACTATTTTGTTTACTGAAGTATTACATTAACCTTTGGTTTGTAACTGTCCAATGTCAATTTCATTAAATCAGTTCCATCCATCCATCCATCCATCTTACCTTGATCACAGTTAATCTATTAGAGTCTAAGTGAAGTGCTCTCAGCCTTCGCAGGTCACTAAAAGCAGAAGGAAGGATCTGACTGATGGTGTTTCTGGACAGGGTCAGATGTAACAAACTGGTCATATTGGCAAAGTCCTTTCTCCGGACAGCTGGGGGAAAAAGAAAATAGTGAAAAACATCATATAAGGATCTGCATGTGCATACTGTCAACTGAATACATAGGGGTTGTGGGCTAAAGAGGGCTTGCATCTTTCATAACAGATGAATAAAGTATGTAAACATAAGTAGTTCTAACAATGCTGCTTTAACCTGTTGTTCATGATGTTGCTGTACAATGATTGGTGTTGTATAATTAAGCTTTTTATTGATTTGACAACATAAGAATTAGAAGACAGTGGACAGCATCTCTCTTGTTTGTAAGTTGTAGTCATCTATCACCCTGACCTTGGAAAGTAATAAAAAAAGTTAGACTGCAGGAAATAAGTTATATACCATGACTGCCACTATAGTTCATAGAGAGAACAGACACACAATGAAGTGACTTTCATTAATATGACTGAGTAGTTATTGAACTATATACCTTTTTAGGGCTGATATTGATTATTGGTAAGTAACCCAGGAGACTGATATACAGTATGATACTTGGAACAATATTGGCTTACAGTATGACTTTTAAAATGAATTTTAAAATCTAAAAAAAACAAACAAAACAAAAACTCAAAGGAAAAAAAGACTTTGCTGAACATTATTTATTTAGTTATGTTCAACACGCTAAAGAGAACATTCATTCATCTTCTTCTGCTTAATCCTTTTCAGGTCGCGGGGGGGCTGGAGCCTATCCCAGCATCTTTGGGCGAGAGGCAGGGTACACCCTGGACAGATCACCAGTCCATCGCAGGGCCAACACAGAGAGACAGACAACCATTCGCTCTCACAGTCATACCTAAGGACAATCTAGAATCCCCAGTTTTGATGCCAATTAACCTAACTTGCATGTTTTTTGGCATGTGGGAGGAAACCGGAGAAATCCCGGAGTAAACCCACGCAGACACGGGGAGAACATGCAAACTCCACACAGATCACTGTTGGTCGGGGGCTGGGATCGAACCCAGGATCCCCAGGCCAAGGGTTAAAGAGAACATGTATATTCATATTTTTCTTTTGTCAGCATGCAGTACCATTTTTATAGTGTTGACATAAACATTCAAATATATTGAAAAAGAACTTAGAAGCAGAATTAAAGTATCACCCCACACACATGCAATCAAAAAGTATAATATTATCAAAGAAAAAAAGATGAATAATTGATCTATAATGTGTGTTAATTGTACAAAATCTTTAATAGGAGTGACAGTATTGTAAGTATATCACATTGACACATGAGTCATGTAGATGGGAGAGGTTATTCACTTTACTTTATCTGTTAAGGAGGTCAGACCTGTTTGTCTCTTATGTCTGCTGTTCTTCTATGTTTTATTCATCTTGTGCATTAATGTTTTTCTCTTCCCTTTTATTGCCTGCAAGAGTTGTATTTTTTCTGATTTTGTCTGATGAACACAACATACCCTAATCCCTTAGCTTTTAATTTCACTGCAGATCTACCAAAGAAGCTAAAAAAGAGCCGGCTGCTTCATTTTTAAAGAGTCCCTATTATGATTTTTACAGCTTCTCCTTATGTTATTGTGTTTAGCAAGATTTTTTTTTTCACATTATATGGTCTACAAAGTCATACAGCCCAAAGTGCACCTGCACAGGAATTCTCCTCTCCCACAGACACTAGGACTGAAAATCTACTTGAATTCCCTGTTCTACTCCTTGAGGTTATGACATCATTGCTGAACAGACCTGGTACAAACCTGCCTCCTAGCTAGTCTGGCACACCCTTTTCTCAAAGGAAAAAAGGAAGTTTCCCACTAAGCCCCAAAGGTCACATCGCTACAGTGCAGCTAGCTTAGCTAGCGGTCGATCGGGATTTTTACAAATCTGTTAATCCTAGTCCTCCCCCCAGACATCAATGGTTCTACTTCACTCATTAATTCACAGTTGATAATGTAGCTCATGTCTTTTTACCAGTGGCTGTTAGCACTGCTAGTTTGCCACGTGAATCAGCATGACCATGGATATTTGGGCTCTTTTTGTAAATTATAGTCACTATAATTGACCACCTCATTCATTATTAACAGCTGATTATATATCTCACACCATTCTGGCTTGTTTTCTTATATTTTGGCTGTGATAACCAGGTATATTACCCTGCTAATGTTAGCAGGTCTGAGCAGCCACAGCAAGACCTTTTTGTCTTAATATTTACACCAAAGACGTCAGACTTAAGACCAAATAACCAAATTAAAATAGCCATTGTCCATATATGTAACCATTTTTTTTTTACCTCACCTTAATCCTACATTTGGTCTGTTTTTGTAAATTTATTAGATCAATAGTTAATCATTTGGTTGTGTCTTCAGACTCTGTGATTAAGATGAGATGCCTAGAAGTGATTAGTTTTTTGTTTTTCTTATTTCAGACAAGAATATTTTTATTCTTGTCTGAAAGAAGAAAAACATAAAACTAATAATTGGAAAAAGAAGACAAAATGAACCTACTTGAGCTGTCTAGAAGTGATTTCACAGGGCAGTTATCCACAGCATATTAAACAATAATTAAGAGGAGTGTGTCAGTGCACAAAGCAGTACATATACAAATATTTTTCCCCAAGTTTGTACTTTATTGAGTAGTTTTATTGTAAAATATGCACTTCTTAATGCTACTTTATTTGTTTATTTGTACTTTTACCGGCATCTGAATAGCAAGAATCATTTATGCTGTTTTAAAGTGGAAATAGATACCCAGCTTTGATATGGATTGCATGACAACCCCATATAAACAAACCACTGGGCCAAGTGAGCCCAACCAATGTTGTGTAGCGGCTGGCCTTTTAACTTTTTAGACACTGGCCCTCAAACAATCTGCCGTTGTTACTTTGCAGTCCCTCCAGGATTTTGCGGGATGTTTTTATGATTGTTGCGGCCCAAAAAGCCTGAATTCGTGGGAGCTTTTTTAAAAAGTTGCGATGTTTTTTAGAGTGTTTTTTGCACTAAAAGTTGTGGGAAGAATTGCAAATTTTAAAGCTGATGGTTTTTTTGTTTTTTGTTTTCTAGTTTAGTGCAGTGATATTCTATATAAATATACAAGAAAAGCACAGGATTGTCAAAAATTTACTATTACAGTGATTTGTAAATTAAGCAGAAACCCCTGCTGTACAGAAAAACCCTAACAGCAAATACATACTTTAGCACAATATCATTACAACACCTAAATTGCACTGAATGCATGTTAAAGAGTATAGATTTGGAAATGATTAACAGCACCTTCATTTGAAAACTCCCTATGGTCCCCAACAACTCGGTACCAAGCGGAGAGGAAAAAATAAATAATTTATTCTGTTAGTATGTATTGTCTGTTGGAGTCTGTGCTTTTCTGAAAAAAAAATTACAGAGAATATTCTCTCTCTTTCCGTTCCTACCTGTCTATCTGCTGCACATCGGTCTTGACACGCACACACACTTGTCTTTTCAGACACACATCTTTCATTTACGGCGGGACGGTGGTGGGGATGGGGGGGGCTTTGTCCGTCCACCTTTAAAGCTCATTGACAAGATGTAGTAATGATTTTATCTCTGAAGATGTATAAAATGACCAAACACTGGCTGTAGTGTTAGATTTGCTCGTTTTATTTGTTTTTATGGCGTTTGTCCCCACGCGCGCTCCAGCAACGGGGTGCTTTGGGGACAGGCAGACATTTTTCAACACAAACCCAGCGCTTCGTACACACGGTCAGGATGGAGACGTGGCAAGACACCCACTGGAAGGCTGGGAGAGATGGAGGAAGAGACGGTGTTGGAAACCTCACGGGTGAGTTTTTTTTTTTTTTTTTAAGTCACATACTCTGTTTTTCCTGATGTGTTCCGTTAATACTTACTGTAAACACGGAAGTGAACGCGGTGCAGCGATGTATTTGGTTGGTTAGACTGAGCGTTTGAGCGCCAGTGAGACAAATTTGATTGGTGAAATTGGCGGAAGTTGATGAGGATTAGCCAAAATTGCGGGAAAGTTGCGGTGATTGGACAAAGTTGCAAGGTTGCACAATAGTTGCGCTGATTGGCTGATTTTGTGTGAATTAATGCATTTGCAACATCTCGAAATCCTAGAGGGACTGAGTTTTACATTTGTTATACCTCATACTGGTATATAGGTGTGCTCATAAGTTTACATACCCTGGCGGAATTTGTGATTTTTTTGGCCATTTTTCAGAGAATATGAATGATAAAACAAAAACTTTTTTTTCACTCATAGTTTGTGGTTGGGTTAAGCCATTTATTATCAAACAATTGTGTTTGCTCTTTTTAAATCATGACAACAGAAACTACCCAAATGGCCCTGATCAAAAGTTTACATACCCTAGTTCTTAATACCGTGTATTGCCACCTTTAACATCAATGACAGCTTGAAGTTTTTTGTGGTAGCTGTGGATGAGGCACTTTATTTTCTCAGATGGTAAAGCTGCCCATTATTCTTGGCAAAAAGCCTCCAGTCCCTGTAAATTTGTGGGCTGTCTTTCATGAACTGCACATCTGAGATCTCCCCAAAGTGGCTCAATGATATTGAGGTCAGGAGACTGAGATGGCCACTTCAGAACTTTCAATTTTTTTCTGCTGAAGCCAATGACAGGTTGACTTGACCTTGTGTTTTGAATCATTGTCATGTTGGAATGTCCAAGTGTGTCCCATGCGTAGCTTCTGGGCAGATGAGTGCAAATTGTCTTCCACTACTTTCTGATAACATGCTGCATTCATCTTGCCATCAGCTTTGACCAAGTTCCCTGTGCCTTTGTAACTCACACATCAACAAAACATCAGCGATCCACCGCCGTGTTTCACAGTAGGGATGGTGTACTTTTCAACATATAGTGCACCCGGAAAGTATTTACAGTGCTTCACTTTTCCCACATTTTGTTATGTTACAGCCTTATTCCAAAATGGATTAAATTCATTTTTTCCTCAAAATTCTACACACAATACCTCATAATGACAATGTGAAAAACATTTTTTTTTTAGATTTTTGCAAATTTATTGAAAATAAAAAAAAACTAAGAAATCACATGTACATAAGCATTCACAGCCTTTGCTCAATACTTTGTTGATGCATCTTTGGCAGCAGTTATGGCCTCAAGTCTTTTTGAATATGATGCCACAAGCTTGACACACCTATCTTTGGGTAGTTTTGCCCATTCCTCTTTGTAAAACCTCTCAAGCTCCATCATGTTGGATGGGAAGAGGCTGTGCACAGCCATTTTCAGATCTTTCCAGAGATGCTAAATTGTATTCAAGTCTGGGCTCTGGCTGGGCCATTCAAGGACATTCACAGAGTTGTCCTGAAGCCACTCCTTTCATATCTTGGCTGTGTGCTTAGGGTCGTTGTCCTGCTGAAAGATGAACCGTTGCCTCAGTCTGAGGTCAAGAGCACTCTGGAGTAGGTTTTCATCCAGGATGTCTCTGTACATTGTTGTATTCATCCTTTCCCCACAAGACCCCTCCTGAAACACAGGAGTTGATACTGAACCCTTAAACTCAGAAGATAATAACATAGAGGCTCCAAACTTAAGCTCTAACATGGGAGCCTTGAGCTCTGGGGGTAACAACATTAGAATCCTCTGCTAAAAAACAGATGACTGAGATGCGCCCACCTCTGGAACAGATGACTGGTACACGCTGACCTCCGAATAAAATGGCTGGAGAGCGCTGACCTCTGCAGCAGATGACTGGGATGTGCTGACCTCCAAATGAAATGGCTGAAGATGTTGACCTCTGGAGCAGATGACTGGGGTGCGATGACCTCATGTGCTGATGGTTGGGAACGCTGACCTCTAGATAGAACGGTTGGGGAGTGCTGACCTCCGGATGAAATGGCTGGGAAGCACTGACCTCTGGAGCAAATGACTGAAGCACACCACCCTCATGTGCTGATGGTTTGAGCGTGCTGATTACCGAATGAAACAGTTGAGGCGTGCCGACCTCAGGATGAGACAGTTGAAACGCATCCCGCCCAGATGCCCAGGAGTCCTTCTCCAATGCAGCCACCTTAACTCCTGCTCCTCTGCTGGTGAGGACCCCAGTCCTGCCGATGTTGGAATGACAGCCTCAAGAGGAGCAGTCTCTGCAAGGGCATGCACGTGAAGTGGGACAGTGGCTGCTGGACCGTGCACGTGAGGCGGAACAGTCTCTGCTGGATCGTGCATGTGAAATGAAACAGTCTCTGCAGGACCGTGCATGTATTGAGGAGCATTAGCAGCGCCTGAGCTCACTTCCTCCACCGCGGACCCAGCTGAGGTGGAAACAAACTCAGGGAAACAAGGAGTTGAGGTGAGTGGTGGAGTAAACATGGGGGTGACAGCAGAAACAAAATTTGAGGACTCAGTAGCAATAGAAAACGGCTACTGAGTCTCCTCACTGGGGACAAGGCAGCACCTCTCACTATTAGATGTTAAAAAATGAGAAAATAGTACTACTTTATTACCTCCAACTGTATTACCCCCAACTCCATTGCCACTGAAGCTGTTGCTGCTGTAAAATCCGCCAGTGGAAAACCAGACGAATCTTTCCGAGTGGCTGCGGTGACAGTCTGGCGAGAAGCTGTTGTGCAGAGGCAAGGAGCTTGGTGTTGGAGCGGAGGAGAGGGATCTTGTGGAAGCCAGGGGATGCTGAATCGTTGGCACAAGCTTCTGGGGTGCCGGGACTGGCAAGTGGCGAGGAGGCACATGACAGATGGAGCCAGGGGATGCTGATTCATTGGCACAGTTTCTAGCGTCTTTGGTGAATTCCTTCTCCTTGTGCGGTGTAGCTGCGAGGCAGGTGAGCGGCGTTTCCTGAAGCCTCCGCTCCACCCCAGGCCACAAGATCCCACAGCATGTCGACAGCTACCAGCTCTCCTTTTTACTGTCTCCTCCTTGTCCTGCTTCTTTTGCCTGCTGAGTCCTTTACTGGTTGGGTCCTACTATCATAAATGCCCCTCTGGGGCAGATGAACAAACTCACTCGCAGGGCGAAGTTGAAACATAATTTAATGCAAAATAAATGCAGCATGAGAGCTGAACATAAAATAAGCCACAACGGCAGAAAACAGTATGCTGGGGGGGAAACCCAAAACAGCGATAACAGCAAACGTAAAGTGGAAAAACAGAACAAACCACAATTTACAAATGATCTACGATGTCTTATGACCTAAAAAAGGAATAAGGGAGTGACACCAATAAATAGGGTTTAACATAATAAACTAATGAGCAACAGCCATGAACAATAATCAGTAAAACAAGGACGAGCTGTGCTGGAAAGAAAGTAAATAAACACTGTCAAAATAAGAACCAACTCAGAAACAAATGATGAAGCAAGGAAATCTACAACATAGAAATGTAACTGAGAAGGGGAAAAATAAGAAGAACTGAGATGGGAGTGAAAAACCCAATGATGATAGCAATAATAATGATAGTAGTGAATACAAAAAAGAAATAAAGCGTGGATCAGATCTGACCCAGTCCAGATCACCACAAAATTAATTTAATCTATTTTGGAATAAGGCAGCAACATAGCAAAATGTGGAAAAAGTGATGCGCTGTGAATACTGTCTGGATGCACTATAGGCATTGTTGACTTCTCTCCAAATGTTGTGTTTATGGTTTATGGGTGTCTGTTTGACTTGTTTTGGCGCTCTGAGATGCTGTTTTGATATTTCAAGATTCAAAGGCTTTATTATCATGTGCACAGTTACGAAATGCAGCATTTCCTGAGCAATGAAATTCTTACTCTGCTCTCCGAACGAATGCTAAGGTAATAGATACACATCAATTCTAATAGGATATTAACACACCTAATACTAATGAATACTAATAACACAAACTAATAACACACATTAGGCAATTAGGACACCATAAACACACCTTAATACTAAGTACCAATACTAATGAATACTAATAACACACATTAAGCAATTAGGACAGTTGAAGCAGTTAAAGCAGTTAAACTAGAGGAAACAAGACAAATGAAAATTGAAAATTAACTCGATGACTATAATGGACAATGGTATATTAATATCAGAGATGATATGAACCTGAGATGCATAAGCCTATGTACAGTGTGCAAATGAGCAATGTGCAAATGAGCAATGTGCAAATTAGCACCCAGTGTGAGAATTTCTCTGTAATGATAATACCCAGTAGACTGTACAATGATAATTTAGCAGCAGAGATGATATGGACATGAGACGAGGTGAGACTATGTACACTGTGCAAGTGAGCAATGTGCAAATTTAGCAACCAGTGTGTGAATTCCTATTTGTAAAGCTGTGTCCCGAGTTTGTTTTTTATTCAGGAGTTTGATGGCAGTGAGAAAGAAAGAGTTTTTTTAGTCTGGATGTCCTGCATTTCACACTTCTGTACCTCAGGCCTGAGGGTAGAAGTGTGAACATTCTGTGCTGAGGGTGGGTGGGGTCCTGGAGGACAGCGGCAGCTCTCCTTTGGACTCTGTGGTGGTAGATGCTCTTCAGAGAGGGGAGTGGAGTCCTCATGATCTTCTCCGCTGTCTTCATCACTCTCTGCAGGCGTTTGAGGTCCAGGGCAGTAGTGCTGCTGTACCACACAGTGATCCAGTTGATCAAGATGCTCTCGATGATGCAGCTGTAGAAATGTTGAGGATCTTGGGGGACATGCCAAACTTCATCAGCCTCCTCAGAAAGTACAGCCACTGTTGAGCTCTTTTAACCAGCCCTCTGGTGTTGAGTGCCCACGTAAGGTCCTCACTGATGTGGATGTCCAGGTATTTAAAGCTGCTCATCCTCTCCACTTCAAGCTTCTGGATGAACAGTGGCCGATGGGGTCTCCTCCTCTCCTTCCTCATGTCCACTATCATCTCCTTCGTCTTGTCCTTTTGGGGGTGAGGTTGTTGTCCTCATACCATGACACCAGGCTGCCCACCTCCCTCCTGTAGGATGCCTCATCACCACCAGTGATGAGTCCTATCACTGCTGTGTCATCTGTGGACTTTAAGATGATATTGTCCTTGTGGGAGGCAACACAGTCATGGGTGAAGCGGCTATAGAGGATAGGGCTGAGAGCACAACCCTGTTGGACACCTGTGTTAGTGATGATGCTGGCTGAGGTCCTGTTGCCCATCCTGACAGACTGGGGCTTGCCAGTCAGAAAGTCCAGTAGTCAGTCACAGAGGCTGGGGCGCAGGCCAAGTGAAGACAGTTTGTCGGTGAGTTTGTGGGGGATGACTATGTTGAAGGCGGAGCTGTAGTCGACAAAGAGCATCCTGATGTAGGAGTCTTTATCTTCCAGGTGGGAGACAGAATAATGGAGTGCTGCAGCAATGGCATCTGAGGTGGACCTGTTGGGCTGGTAGGCGCACTGCAGGGGTCCAGAGGGTCCGGTATGCTGTCCTGAATGAGGGGCAGCACCACTCTCTTGAAGCACTTCATGATGATTGGAGTGAGTGCTACCGGCCTGTAATCATTCAGACAGGTAGGCAGGCTCTTTTGGGGGAGGAGGACGATGGTTGTGGTTTTGAAGCAGGAGGGGACTATGTTCTGGTTGAGGGGGAGGTTGAAGATGGATGTGAGAACATCAGTCAGCTCAGCAGCACATGCTCTGAGAGCCCGTCCAGGGATGCTGTCTGGTCCTGCTGCCTTGGGGGGGTTGATATTCCTCACTGCTCTGTTTACCTGGCCTGATGAGACATTTAGTGGAGGGGAGGGGTGTGTGTGTGTGTGTGTGTGTGTGTGTGTGTGTGTGTGTGTGTGTGTGTGTGTGTCTCCTCTCTGCACTGAAGCTGGAGGTCTCAAAGCAGGTGAAAAAGATGTTGAGATCATCCAGCAGGCTGTCTGTGGAGCTAGTGGTATTGCTTTTGGTCCTTTTGTAGTCTGTGATGTGTTGCAGGTCTTGCCACATGCGCCCCGGGTCAGGAGTGGAGTAGAGGCTATCCAGCTTTCCCCTGTACTGCCTCTTGGCTGTTGTTACAGCCTTCCTCACTCCTCACTCCTCCAAGGAAAAGTGCTCCGGGGGAAGCTGTCTGCCCCGCTGGAACGGCTCCAGTGGGCTATCTATGTGACACAGGTAATTGGAAAATGCTGTGTCTCTCTAATCTCTCTATCGAAGATATTGAAGATTTGTTTATCTTCGTAATCTTGGTGATTGGGATAATTCTGATTGGGACGGGAATTGTCTTGGTTTACCGCAAATTGCTGAAGATGGATTCAACCTATCAAAATGCTGGCCAGGCGAGGTGCATCCAACAAATTGAGAAACTGGAGAAGACCCTGATAGCGACTACTGGAGAACTGTCTCGTAAGGTGGATTACATCATGGGTTCGCTCAGGTCTTTCCACGACGAATTCAAAGCTGCGCAATGAAGGATTAATGTACTGAATCTACAGAAGAAATACAAGTCTTCTCTGTGATCAGTCCTATTTGGCATTATTATTCCCCATGAAAATTCCTCCTGGCTGTCTGCAGACTGTGTTTTTTCAAAATCATGAGCACAAGGCCTTGGACAGCCAGCTGCAGCGCCAGATAAGACTGGGCACCAGACAGACAAAACATCTTCTGCCAAGGGTCCTTGGGTCTCTCTTATTATCATCAACACTGCTCAACACCGCACACACATTGATTCATGAACTGATTAAAGATATACTGTACACTGCTCTCTTGTGTCTTGTGAAATTCTGAGTTGTTGCTCTGTGCTATTGAGAGATTTTTTTTTCATTGTAATCATAATCTGCTTAAAAAATAAGCTGTATTCTGATAACGAAGTTTTTTTTCTCCTCCCCCCTTGTGTCGTTCCCTCCCTTCCCCTCCCTTCTTATCTATCTCTGTTTGATGAGGCGCCTATTATGGCTGCCGTGTCGTTGTGTCGCGCGCATGCGCACCAATGTCAAGTCAAGTTCCTCGTGTGTTTTTTACATGCTTGGCAATAAAGTTTATTCTGATTCTGATTCTGATTCCATACTTTGCAGCTTTGTACTCAACCTCATTGCCTGATTTAAATGCAAGACAGTGAGCACGCAGCATCTGACGTGCCTAACTGTTGATGCAGGGCTTCTGGTTGGGGAACTTCCTGAGTAGTATGGTGGGTACGATGGTATTGACACATGTGCTGATGTACCCAGTCACATACTCAGCATAGTCCTGTATGTTTACAGAAGAGTCTTCCCGGGTGTCCGCAGCTTTAAACACATCCCAGTCTGTACAGGCAAAACAGTCTTGCAGGATGCTCTCAGCCTCTGGAGTCCAGCGTTTGATTTGTTTAATAATAGGGTTTGTTTGTTTGAGCTTTTTTCTGTAGGCTGGGTACACAAACAGGGAGATGTGATCTGACAGTCTGAAGTGGGGGCGGGGTGCCGCTCTGTATGCACCGCATATGTTCGTGTAAACATGATCCAGTGTGTTCTTATCATGGGTGGGAATGTCCACATGCTGGTAACATTTGGGAAGTACAGTCCATAAATTGCACTGGTTAAAGTCACCAGCAACAATAAAAATAGCATTGGGATGGGTCGTCTCTACTGCACTGATGACGTTATGGAGTTTGCGTAGCGCTGCTGTGTAGTTACTTTGCGGGCAGATGTAAACAGCGGCCAAAAACACAGCAGTGAATTCCCTCGGAAAATAATAGGGATGGCATTTCAGCAGTAAAAACTCCACATCAGGCGAACAGTGCTTGTAAATGGTCTGTACATCTCTGCACCATGAGTTGTTTATAAATACACACAAGCACCCCCCCCCCCATCTTACCCGAGGCTTCAGTCCGGTCCGCCCAATGTGCTGAGTGAGTCTGTAGTTGAATGGCGCGCTCAGGGACTCTGTCTGAGAGCAAAGTCTCACAGAAAATTAGGGCGCATCACTCTCTTATCTCCCACTGGTCTTCAATCCTTACTCTTAGTTCATCTAACTTGTTTTCCAGAGACCGTACATTAGCTAGCAGGAGGCTAGGTAGCGGTGGGTGGCTAGTGCAAGCTTTTAGCCTAGCATGTAGCCCCCCTCTCTTACCTCACTTGTGCCGCTTCCGATGCGCTCTCTTGGGGTCAACATGCTCATGCGGGATCGGTGCTTCGGGGCCTTCCTGGGGTGGTGCTGATCGTTGCGTGGTCACACAATGCATTGTAGATTGGGTGGTATGAAGCCAGTAAATTCTGTATGACTGCTTGTCTTGGCGATGTCCAGTAGTGTCCGCCAGTCGTATGTTAGCAGTGCATGACCTTTATGCACTGTATAAAGAGCAGCAAACATGCAAAAAAGGAGAAAAGTCTCCCTATTTTACACTCTTTTGGCTATTTTTGGTTGATTTTTCAACTGATTCTGTGTAATGTAGTACAGTAGACCTACTTTATAGTCTACTTTACAACTGTCGACATACGGAATACATTAACTTCAGGATGACCCTACCAACTTCGACTGACAACAAAAAACTACAGGAACTACCAGAAGCACATTAAGTAATTGCTGACCTTAAGGAAGTTATCCGTCTTCTCCACTGTGAACTTGAGGGTAAAAACACACTCCTCTCCAGCTTTGCCACATGCCTTCCTCTCCTGATGAGAACAACAAGCAAAGAAACCGGTCTCCAACACCCCTGACACCATTCTCTGGGAACCTGCCACTTGTCCCCGGCAACCCTCCTGCTCCACGCCGAACCATTAGTCAACGTGGGCCCAGGTGGTGGTCCGTGGCCAAAGGACTCTACCTGTTGAGCCTCCCTCCACTGCCGAGCTGACTCTCTCTAACCGCTTCTCTCCGCTGGATACAGAAAACCCAGCACTCCCAACAGATTCTGCCCCTGTAATTGTTCCCCCGCCTACAGCTACGGCCTCGGTAGGTGGCCACAAGGTAAGTGGCCACCCCGCATCTGAGCCTAAGCATCATCCTCCCAGGTCCATGACTTCATCTACCAGACGCAACATTTGGAGGCAGGCTGGTTGTCGGCGCTCTGTGCGGCCTCCACCCCAGGAGTCGGTTGGGGCTGCTGATGTGGCGACTGTCCTTGCTCCACCATGCTGCTCCCCTGCGTAAACTAGGACCGATAAGGTCATCTCCTTGACTACTGGCGACTCAATTGTCCGACATGATCACAAAATCATCTGTGACTCACTGTCTTCCAGGAGTTAAAGTCGCTGATGTACTACAACAGATTCCGTATCTCCTCACACAACATCCTCATATTCAGAATATCATTATCCCCTGTGGCACTAACAATATCCACAAAAAAACAATCTGAACTGTTAAAACAGGACTTCACCACACTCACTGACTCAATTATGGACACCAATAAAAGACTGATTATCTCCAGTCCTCTGCCATTGCCCCATTTCAGAGACATTAAGTTCAGCCGGCTGTGCCAGCTGCACATCTGGCTGATGGGGCTGTGTAGAGTCACAAGAATTCCCTATGTAGATAACTTCCTCATCTTTTCACAACCGTCTTTACCTTTTTAAACCAGTTCCTTTACACCCCAATCACAATGGTTCATCTATTCTGTCTACCAACAGGTTCAGGTTCAGGTTCAGGTTCCTTTATTTGTACCCGTAGGTAGATTTGTTTTGCAGTCAGGTGACATCCTTTTAGACACATATTTACAAACCACAATTACATTCAACATGAACACAAACACAGGCACACATGAAGCTGACTATAACGATGAAAGTACTCAAGGCTCAACCAATCAGGACACAAGACAAAGAGATAAGAGAAAAAACAAAGAGATAAGAGAGAAGGGACATATTAAAAAAAAGTTAAAAACTAAGTCAAAGCGACTATAAACTCAATAAAAGTCTAAAACCCAATAAAAGATCTAAAACCCAAATAAAAAACCTACAAAAATAAATAAAGATAAAAAAGATAATAAATAGATAACTAAATTATGTGCAATATATCGCTATATCTTGTTCAACTCTTTGACAGCAGCAGGGGCAAAGCTGTTTTTGTAGCGCTGGGTTTTCCATTTTGGGACAACAAACCTCCGTCTGGAGGGAAGAAGCAGAAAGTGGCAGTGCAAAGGGTGGGAGTCATCATTTAAAATGGAGGTAGCAATCCTCTGTACCTGTCTGGTGTACAGGGATGTCAGGCTCAGCCGTGACTCACCAAGAAAACGACTGGACCATCTAAATACCTGGTCTAAGGATTTCCTCCATTTCAGTTTTATCTGACCAAACCATGGCACTAAAGAAAAGGATAAAACAGATTGAATAAAAGCCTGATAAAACATTGTCATTATGGTTCAGTCAATTTGGAAGTGTGTGAGTTTCCTTAAACAATGCAAATGCTGCTGACCCTTTTTGCACACCCTTTCACAGTTCTCTTCAAAGTTTAAAATAATATCAATAATTGTCCCAAGATATTTGTAGTATTGTACACATTCAGTGGTCTGGCCTTTTAGTACAGTGACTTCGTGCCTGGGAGTTTTCCTCCTAAAGTCAATAATCATATCTTTAGCTTTTGTCGTATTCAGCTGCAGGTAGGACTCCTCACACCAGTGAACAAAATCACCAACTACTGGGCCGTGGCCACTCTCACCATCCTGAAGGAGACTGACAATAACTGAATCATCAGCATACTTTATAATGTGTCTGTTGTCATGTCTGCTCTGACACATGTTTGTGTACAGGATGAAGAGTAGTGGTGACAACACACACCCCTGAGGAGAGCCAGAAGAAGAACACTTTTCAATTCAATTTCAATTCAATTCAGCTTTATTTATATAGCGCCACATCACAACAGAAGTCATCTCATAGTGCTACAAAATGCAGAGAAAACCCCACAATTTCAGAAAGACCCAGCAATCAGACGATCCCCTGTGAGCAAGCACTTAGCGATGGTGGAGAGGAAAAACTCCCATTTAACAGGAAGAAACCTCTAGCAGAACCAGGCTTAGGGAGGGGCAGTCATCTGCTGCGACTGGCTGGGGGTGAGGGTATAGAGAGGATGAAGAGGACAGACATAAAACAGAAGCGGGGTTAAGAGACACAAAATCCCTCTCTAATCGTAGGCTATATTAAAAAGGAAGGATTTTACCCTGTTCTTAAAAACAAAGACCGAGTCTGACTCCCGGACCCACAGCGGTAACTGGTTCAACAGAGAAGGCGCTTGATAGCAGAAGGCTCTGCCTCCCAATGTACTTTTGGAGATTCTGGGCAATACAAGTAATCCAGCATTTTGGGAGCGTAGTGCTCTATTAGGATGGTAAGGTAATATCAGATCTTTTATATATAAGGGGGCCTGAATATTAAGAGCTTTGAAAGTGAGAAGAAGGATTTTAAACTTAATTCTAAACGCTATGGGAAGCCAATGAAGGGAGGACAGAACCGGGGAGATATGATCTCTTTTTCTAGAGCCAGTTAGAACTCTTGCAGCAGCATTTTGGATCAACTGAAGATTTTTTAAGGATATTTTAGGACAACCTGATAATAACAAGTTACAATAATCTAATTGAGAGTTGACAAAGACGTGGATCAGTTTCTCAGCATCATTCAGGGACAAGATGCTTCTAATCTTGGCAATATTGCGCAGATGATAGAAGACAGTCTTAGAAACAAATTTAATATGTGAATTAAAGGACAGATCTTGATCAAAAATAGCTCCAAGGTTCCTCACAGAACTATTCAGAGTGAGAGTGGCGGCATCTAAATTAAGAGCATGATTTGGAAAGGAATTTCTAAGGTGTTTTGGGCCAACAAGAATGACTTCAGTCTTATCTGAGTTTAATAGCAGAAAATTACAAGTCATCCAGGCTTCGATATCCTTAAGACAGGCATCTAACTTGGCTAATTGATTACAATCATCGGGCTTCATTGACAGGTATAGTTGTGTGTCGTCTGCGTAACAATGAAAATGTATACAGTGCTTTCTAATGATATTGCCTAACGGGAGCATATATAAACTAAAAAGAGTAGGGCCTAACACAGATCCCTGTGTAACTCCGTGACTGAGGTTAGAGTTGGAAGAAAATTCATCACTGATGTGAACAAATTGAAATCTATCGGACAAATAAGACCTAAACCAATGCAGCGGAGTTCCATTTAGTCCAACATAGTGTTCTAATCTATCAAGTAGAATGGCATGATCGATAGTGTCAAAGGCTGTACTAAGATCTAAAAGGACAAGAACAGAAACAAGTCCATTATCAGATGCGATAAGGAGGTCATTAGTGACCTTCACTAAGGCAGTTTTGACATAACGCACGGCTCAGGAGACACACACGCAGGCTCAGAGTGAATTCAATAGCTTTATTCATCAACAAGGATGAATGGATGCGTGTTTGTGGAATGTGGATGTACTGGTGGTGGACGTCCGCGTCAGGCACGGAGGCAGGGAACCGTACAGCCAGACAACCTTGGGGAGAGAACACAGGGAGAAGGTGACGGGCATCAAACCAGTACAACAGGAGATGAGAGGTTAGTTGGCTTACTTGGCAGGGCAGGTGGCAGGCACGCACAAGGGAGAGTCTGGGAGACAGAGACCTGACGATGCACCTGACAGCAGCCGCGAGGTGGAGATGCGGGGGCGGGGTCCGCCGCCGGGAAGGTCCACCTGTGCACAGGGGAAAGACTGGAACACAAGTAGAGAGTTGCTTACGTGAGAGATCTTGCTGTTTGGCGAGGGGGTTCCTCTGAAGCAAGTAGCCGAAGGGAACAGACGGCTTCAGGCCGAAGCCCAGGGCAGAGCGGCTTATATGCTCCGCCGCTGACGAGGTGCAGGTGTGCGCTCAGCTGGCGCCGCTAATGAGCGGCGGGTTGTAACAGTACTCCCCCCTCTAGCAGCGTCTCCTGGTGATGGTTTATTGGGGTACTTCCGGTGAAAGTCGGTGATGAGAGAGCGATCCAACACGAACGAGGAACGGACCCATTGCCTCCATTCTGGACCATAGCCCTCCCAGTCCACCAAATACTGTAGCCCGCGACCCCGGTGTCGGGAGTCCAAGATGGTCGAGACAGTCCAAGCCGGATGGCCATCAATCATCCGAGGCGCGGGCGGCGCAGCAGGAGGAGGGCAGATGGGATCAGACACCACCGGTTTCACCTTAGAGATGTGGAAGGTGGGATGGATGCGGAGGGAGGGGGGAGTAGCAACGCGCACTGCCACCAGGTTGATTATCTTGGTGACGGGGAATGGGCCCATGAAGCGTTTCGCCAACTTCCTCCTCTCACCCTTCAGGTTCACATCCTGCGTGAATATTCAGACCAGTTGGCCCAGCTGGTAGGCAGGAGCAGGTCTTCTTTGCCGATCCGCCATGGCCTTATTGCGCTCCGCCGTGCGTAAAAGCGCATTGCACGCGGCTGTCCAGATTGAGCGACACCGCCTGAGGTGAGCCCGGACCGTGGGAACTGCAGATTCGTCCTCCAGCGAGGGGAACAAAGGGGGGTCGTAACCCAGGGACACTTTGAAAGGGGACATCCCTGTGGCTGAAGAGCGAGCGGTGTTGTGAGCATATTCTACCCAGGCGAGATGTTTGCTCCATGACGCAGGCTTCGAGGCAGTGACGCAACGGAGAGCAGCCTCCAGCTCCTGGTTGGTCCGTTCACACTGCCCGTTAGATTGGGGGTGATGGCCGGAGGAGAGGCTTACCTGGGCTCCTAGTGTCCTGCAGAAACTCCGCCAGACGTCAGAGGCGAACTGGGGACCCCGGTCGGAGACCACGTCAGCTGGTATCCCATGCAGCCTGACCACGTGTTGGACGAGAAGGTCTGCCGTCTCCAAGGCAGAGGGCAGCCCCCGTAATGGCACGAAATGGGCAGCCTTGGAGAACCGGTCGACGATGGTCAGGACAGTGTCGAAGTTGCTAGAGACGGGGAGACCAGTGACGAAGTCTAATGCAATGTGCGACCAGGGCCTACCAGGGACGGGCAGGGGCTGGAGCAAACCCGCAGGAGGAGAGTTGCCAGACTTACTGGTGGCACAGACGGGGCAGGCCCGGGCGTAGCGGGCAGCGTCCTTGCATAACCCTGGCCACCAAAAGGAGCGTTGGAGCAGGTCAATCATTCGGGAGGTCCCAGGATGGCAGGCTAGCTTGGATGTGTGGAGTCAATGGATGACCTCCCCCCGAACGGAGGACGGAACGTAGAGCCTCCCCTCTGGTCCGCCGCCCGGATCCGGTTCTGATTCCTGCGCCTTTCGGACCTTATCCTCGATCTCCCAAGTAACGGCTCCCATGATGCACGACCTGGGCAGGATGGTATGAACAGCGTCCCCCGAATCTTCAGGGGCGAATTGCCTGGAGAGGGCGTCAGGGAGACCGTTTTTGGAGCCCGGTCTGAATGTGATGGTGAAACGGAACCTAGCAAAAAACAGGGACCAACGGGCCTGGCGGGCGTTCAGGCGCTTGGCAGTTCTTAAATACTCCAGATTTTTGTGGTCCGTTAACACCACGAAGGGCAGGGCGGCCCCCTCCAGCCAGTGACGCCACTCTTGGAGCGCGAGCTTGATGGCAAGAAGCTCCCTGTCCCCCACGTCGTAGTTGCGCTCCGCCGGGGACAGGTGCCGGGAGAAGAAGGCACAAGGCCGTTTGACCCCATCAGCCGGTGACCGCTGAGACAGCACCGCCCCCACCCCTGTATCCGAGGCGTCGACCTCCACGATGCACTGCAAAGAGGGGTCGACCTGGCTGAGGGCCCGGGAGGATGAGAATTCCGCCTTCAGCGCCTGGAAGGCCGGCGCGGCCTCTTCAGTCCACTGGAACCGGGTTTTAGGGGAGGTGAGACGGGTCAGAGGGCCGACGATGGCTCCAAAATCGGGCACAAAGCGGCGGTAGAAGTTGGCAAAGCCGACGAATTGTTGCACCTGCTTTCTAGACGAGGGAGTCGGCCAATCTACCACGGCTTTAATCTTGGCTGGGTCTGGAAGCACCTGGTCATGGGAGATGACAAACCCGAGAAATGACGTCTTCTTGGCATAGAATTCGCACTTCTCCGCCTTCACGTATAGCCGATTCTCCAGTAGCCTCTGCAGGACCCGTCTCACATGCACCTGGTGCTCGTCCCTGGACTTGGAGAAGATGAGAATGTCATCCAGGTAGACGAACACAAACAGGCCAATGAAATCCCAGAGAACATCATTTATCAGGCGCTGAAAGACGGCTGGAGAGTTGGTTAACCCGAACGGCATGACCAGGTACTCAAAGTGGCCGTTCGGGGTACGGAAGGCTGTTTTCCATTCGTCTCCCTCCCGGATCCGGACGAGGTGGTACGCGCTGCGGAGATCCAGCTTGGTAAACCAGGTCGCCCCCTGGAGGGAGTGGAAGGCAGTGTCCATCAGGGGCAGGGTGTAACGGTCCTTCTCTGTGATGTCGTTTAGGGCTCGGAAGTCGATGCACGGACGAAGCAAGCCATCCTTCTTGCCCACAAAAAAGAACCCTGCACCTAATGGCAATGATGATGGGCAAATAATACCTTCGCTGAGAGATTCCTTGAGGTATGAGTTCATGGCCTCCTTCTCCGGCGCTGACAGGCTGTAGAGGCGTCCCGAAGGGAGCGGCGCCCCCTGGCAGAGGTTTATGGCGCAGTCATAAGGCCTGTGTGGAGGAAGGGACATTGCCTTGGACTTGCTGAAGACTGCGCCCAGGTCGTGAAACTCCACGGGCACCAAGGAGAGGTCCGGAGGCGCGGCATCCTTGACCACGGGGGGAGAGGATGGCGAACAGGCAGCGGATTGGAGGCAGGTGCTCATACAGAAGGTGCTCCAGGCTGTTACCTTCCTGGTCTTCCAATCCAGGACGGGGTTATGGAGACGGAGCCACTGATAACCCAGGATCACTGGAGACACAGCGGAGGGCAAGATGTAGAAGGAGATCTCCTCCCGGTGATTCCCGGAGACGATGATAGAGACGGGGTTTGTCCGGTGGGTCACCTTCCCCAGAGATGCACGGGAGAGATTAATGAGGGTGAGAGGAGTCTTAAGGGGCTGGCAACGGATGCCCAATCGGGTTGCCAGGCTTTGTGAAATAAAGCTGCCTTCCGCACCTGAGTCCACCAGTGCGTGAGTGAGATGCCCTGTGGTGCTGTGGCAAAAACGGATGGGCAGCGACAAATGAGTGAGGGGAGTTGTCCGGTTAGCGTCCGCGAGGCCCCCTACAGTGACTCGCGGACCTCCCCGTTTGGCTTCTCCGGGCATTGCTCCACCGTGTGCTGGTCGTCCCCGCAATACATGCAGAGACCCAGCGCACGTCGGCGTTGTCTCTCTGCTAGAGGGAGCTTTTCCCGGCCCGTCACCATTGGTTCCGACTCCTCGGGAACCTCCGGCGGCGGTAACGCCAGGGGGCGAGCTTGAAGCCGGCGTGACGAGGCTCCTCGAGAGCGAGAAGGCTGCTTCCGCTCCGAGGCGCGCTCGCGCAACCGGTTGTCCAGGCTAATTGTTAGCGAGATTACCTCCGCCAGTGTTTCAGGGATATCCCGTCCAGCCAATTCATCCCTCAGACCTGAGTTTAAACTGCGGAGGAAGATGCCGCAGAGGGCACGTTCCCCCCAGCCAACTTCCTCCGCTGTAACCCAGAAGTCTATGGCGTAGTCCGCGGCCGATCGGCTCCCCTGCTGAAGGCTGAGGAGACGATCGGTCAGGACACTGTCCACTCAGGAGTGATCAAAGACTTCCAGAAAATTTTTGACAAACTGGCCAAAGGTGAGGGAGGCATAACCGGGCCTCGCCATTACGGCATAAGCCCAGGTGAGTGCCCGACCCTCCAGGAGATTTTCTATATAGCCAATTCGGCTATGGTCTGAGGGAAAGTCCCCGGGGATGCGCAGAAACACCGACTCACACTGCATGATGAATCCCCGCGCTCCACCGAGCTTACCGCTAAAGCGGGCGGGGGTAGGAATGGGTGTGAGTCGGGCTGGGGTTTCCTGGGGCTGACTGGACGGCCGCTGAAGCAGCAGGACCTGCACCTCCCTGACGAGCCGAGGGGAACGGCTGTGGGGGGTCCAGACGGTCTAACCGGGCAGTTATCAAGGTCAATTGGTTTAGAATCTCTTGCTGCTGATGAGCTATTAAATCCACCCGAGCCTCGAGGGTGGAAAATCGGCGTGCGAGCCCGCTGTCCGCCGAGCCGCTCTGCTGAAGCCGTACTGACATAATGCACGGCTCAGGAGACACACACGCAGGCTCAGAGTGAATTCAATAGCTTTATTCAACAATAAGGATGAATGGATGCGTGTTTGTGGAATGTGGATGTACTGGTGGTGGACGTCCGCGTCAGGCACGGAGGCAGGGAACCGTACAGCCAGACAACCCTGGGGAGAGAACACAGGGAGAAGGTGACGGGCATCAAACCAGTACAACAGGAGATGAGAGGTTAGTTGGCTTACTTGGCAGGGCAGGTGGCAGGCACGCACAAGGGAGAGTCTGGGAGACAGAGACCTGACGATGCACCTGACAGCAGCCGCGAGGTGGAGATGCGGGGGCGGGGTCCGCCGCCGGGAAGGTCCACTTGTGCACAGGGGAAAGACTGGAACACAAGTAGAGAGTTGCTTATGTGAGAGATCTTGCTGTTTGGCGAGGAGGTTCCTCTGAAGCAAGTAGCCAAAGGGAACAGACGGCTTCAGGCCGAAGCCCAGGGCAGAGCGGCTTATATGCTCCGCCGCTGACGAGGTGCAGGTGTGCGCTCAGCTGGCGCCGCTAATGAGCGGCGAGTTGTAACAAGATTCAATGCTGTGATGAACTCTGAACCCAGATTGAAACTCCTCAAACAAACCAACTCCCTGCAAGTGGTCAAACAATTGCACGGCAACAACTCTTTCCAAGATTTTTGAAATGAAAGGCAGATTAGAGATTGGTCGATAGTTAGCCAAAACTCCTGGATCGAGCGTTGGCTTTTTGAGTAAGGGTTTAATTACAGCAATTTTAAAATCCAGTGGTACATAACCCAGAGTTAAAGAAGAATTAATTATATGAAGAATACAGCTACCAATAATTGGGAAGACAACTTTAAATAACCTGGTAGGAAAGGGTCCAAAAGCCAAGATGAAGGCTTAGATGAGGAGATTATTTTATCCAACTCTAAGAGGTCGATTGGAGTAAACTTATCTAAACAGATATCAATTGAGGGAGTTGTAGTAGTTAATGTACTTGAGTTTACGGTAGAAAGAATCTTACTGATTTTAATAGATAAAATTTTATGATTGAAAAAGTTCAGAAAGTCCTGACTAGAAAGCTCAGAAGGGATGCGAGGATTGACCGAGTCCTGACTCTTTGTCAGCCTGGCTATAGTGTTGAAAAGAAACCTGGGGTTATTCTTCCATCCATCCATCCATCCATCTTCTACCACTTTTCCGGAGGTCCGGGTCGCAGAGGCAGCAGTTCAAGCAGAGAAGCCCAGACTTCCCTCTTCCCCGCCACCTGCTCCAGCTCTTCAGAGAGGATACCAAGGCGTTCCCAGACCAGCTGGGAGACATAGTCTCTCCACCGAGTCCTGGGTCTGCCCCTGGGTCTCCTCCCAGTGGGACGTGCCTGAAACACCTCAAGTGGGAGGCGTCCAGGAGGCATCCTAATTAGATGCCCATACCACCTCAACTGACTCCTTTCAATGTGCTGAAGAAATAAGCTGAAGAAGGAGTCCTATCAAGCTTGGTTGGCTTGTGGGA
The DNA here is from genome assembly GCA_020510985.1 of Pholidichthys leucotaenia. Lineage (NCBI taxonomy): Eukaryota > Metazoa > Chordata > Actinopteri > Cichliformes > Pholidichthyidae > Pholidichthys > Pholidichthys leucotaenia. Next base: position 186,308,797 of record CM035847.1, read on the forward strand.
CTCCCGAAGCAGCCGCGGTGTACCAGCAGGCTAAACGGAGTGCAGCTTGGGTGGTTGCTGAAGAAAAAACCCGGGTATGGGTGGAGTTCGATGAGGCCATGGAACAAGACTTTCGGTTGGCCTCGAAGAGATTCTGGCAAATTGTCTGGCGGCTCAGGAGGGGAAAGCAGCTCCCCGTCCACACTGTGTATGGTGCGGATGGGACACTGTTGACTTCGATGGGGGATATCGTTGGGCGGTGGAAGGAATACTTCGAGGATCTCCTCAATCCCACTGATATGTCTTCCACGGAGGAAGCAGGGTTTGGGGACAAGGGGGATGACTTGCCTATCACAGGGGCTGAGGTCGCCAAGGTGGTTAAAAACCTCCTCGGTGGCCGGGCCCCGGGGGTGGACGAGATTCGCCCCGAGTACCTCAAGGCCCTGGATGTTGTTGGGCTGTCATGGTTGACACGCCTCTGCAACATTGCATGGAGGTCGGGGGCAGTGCCTTTGGCATGGCAAACCGGGGTGGTGGCTCATCTCTTCAAAAAAGGGGACCGGAGGGTGTGCTCCAACTTTAGAGGGATCACACTCCTCAGCCTCCCTGGGAAGGTCTATGCCAAGGTACTGGAGAGGAGAGTCCGGCCGTTGGTCGAACCTCGGATTCAGGAGGAGCAATGTGGTTTTCGTCCTGGCCGTAGTACATCGGACCAGCTCTTTACCCTCTCGAGAATCCTTGAGGGTTCGTGGGAGTTTGCCCAACCAGTTTGCATGTGTTTTGTGGACTTGGAGAAGGCATTTGACCGCGTCCCTCATGGATTTTTGTGGGGGGTGCTTCGGGAGTATGGGGTATCGGGCTTGTTGTTACGAGCTATTCGGTCTCTGTATGACCGTTGTGAGAGTTTGGTTCGTATTGCCAACACTCGGGGTTATTCTTATTTGCTTCTATTAATGCAGAGTAATAACTTGATCTAACTTTCATTCATTCATTCATCTTCTTCCGCTTAATCCTTTTTGGGTCGCCGGGGGCTGGAGCCTATCCCAGCATCTTTGGACGAGAGGCAGGGTACACCCTGGACAGATCGCCAGTCCATCACAGGGCCAACACAGAGAGACAGACAACAATTCACTCTCACGTTCATACCTAAGGACAATTTAGAATCCCCAGTTTGATGCCAATTAACCTAACTTGCATGTTTTTTTGGCATGTGGGAGGAAACCGGAGAAATCCCGGAATAAACCCACGCAGACACGGGGAGAACATGCAAACTCCACACAGATCACTGTTGGTCGGGGGCTGGGATCGAACCCAGGATTCCCCGGCCAAGGGTGAGTTACTGTGCTGCCGCAGTGCTAACCACTCCGCCACCGCGCCTTTTCTAAGAGATTTTTTATAAATTAAGAGATGATTTCTCCATGCTAAATAGAACTCATCTAACCAGTAGAACGCCATTTCCTTTCCAATTGACGAGTCTTCTGTTTTAAGCTACGAGTTTCTGAGTTAAACCAAGGGGTTAGAAATCTCTGGTTAGACTTTTTTTTTTTTTTTAAAGGGGCTACCCAATCTAGAGTCCAATGCAGAGAGGCTGTAACAATATCTACCATCCATCTTCTTCCGCTTAATCCTTTTCGGGTCGCCGGGGGGTGGGGGGGGGTGGGGGGGGTGCTGGAGCCTATCCCAGCATCTTTCCATGCTATCAATTACGAAAGGAGCAGGCTCTCCATCTTTTATTTCCATTGTGTTGACCCATGGTATAGAGGAGACAATCTGCAAAAATTTAGTAACAACGTCATCTGAAAGACATCTGCTGTAGTAGTATTTTTCTTTAGGAGTCAAATAATCGGAAATAGTGAAATCAAACGTTAACAGACAATGGTCTGACAGTACAGGGTTATGAGGAGACACTACCAGATTTTCTATATCTATACCATAAGTCAAAACAAGGTCCAGTGTATGGTGGAGATCATGGGTAGAATTTTCTACTTTCTGGGAAAACCATATTGAGTCTAAAATTGAATTGAATGCCTTAAGACAGTCACTGATTTCAGCACTAAATCAGCTAAAAATTCAGCAAATTCGGATAGAAACTCTGAGTAGGCCGAGGAAGGACAGTAAACTATGGCAAAGAGAACTGGGTTCAAGCCAAGATAGCCAACATGCCCCACACTGAGGACCAGGCCCTCAAAGGAATTAAAACATGATTTTTGCTTGACATTAACTAGTAATTTAGAATGGAAAATTGCCGCCACTCCACCTCCACGACCAGAACCTCTGGGGTTATGACAGTTTAAATAACCAGAGGGAGTTGATTCATTCAAACCAACATAATCATCTTGCCCAAGCCAAGTCTCTGTGAGGGATAATAAATCGATCTGATGATCGATTAATAGATCATGGACTAGAAGAGACTTGGGATTTAGAGACCTAATATTTATTTTGGTCAGACAATGTACCATTGACCCTTACTCTCTGTGTCCTGTTGGTTAAAAAATCCAGAATCCAACCCACCAGATTATTACTCAAATCAAATCAACACCCACCAATATTAATCTTACATTACAGTTCTGTACCAATTATCATTCATGCTGACTGCCACAAACAGTCCTGGAACCAAAGTGTCTGTCTCACGGCCCCTTAGTTTAAATAATTTAAATACACAGCAAAAAATAAATAAATAAGTAAATAAATAAAATTCATGTCACCAAAAGACTGACGCAAAATAAGCTGAAAATAAAAAATATCACAATCACCTCTCAGAATTTAATTTTTTTTTTAAAATCACCCTTATTGTCATTCAACTGTACAACCAATCATGTACAGTAGAACGAGATTGTGTTTTACCTATCTACTGTGTTAATCACACACACCCCTAGTGCAGAATCAGAGGGCCGCTGCCATGCAAGGTGCCGCCACAAATTTCCCTCCTCCATTCCATTATTGCTGAGCACCAAGCTGGACGGCAGGAAGTTCCACTTTTATATGGTCTTCGGCATGACCTGGCCGGGATTTGAACCCCTGCCTCCCGGGTGTGGGGCGGATGATCTACCAACTGAGCCATCACTCCGGTAACAACCAGATGTGGCTATTATTTATTATTTATTTATTACTTATGTATTATTTATTATTGATTTATTTGCACTTACTGAAACATGGTTGAATGAGGAGGACTCTGTGCCGCTGAATGAGTACCCCCCCCCCCAAATTACTGTAACTTTCAAAAAACCGAACAACAGGACGAGGAGGTGGAACTGCAGCAATTGCTCACGCCAAAATACTAACTAATATTAAAAGTAATTTATCCTATAAATCATTTGGAACCTTAGTATTACAAATCACGCACCATAGTAAAATGAAACCAATGCCAAAGCCAATCCTGTTAGCTGTAGTGTTTCGCCCGCCATCCCCATACTCTGAATTCCTTATTGAATTCTCACAATTTTTATCTGACCTTCTTCTAATCTCAGACAAATTACTCATAGTAGGTGATTTCAATATTTACATCTATGTGGAAGACAATAGTCTTAATAAATCATTTAATTCAATTCTACAGTCATTCGGTATTTTGCAACATGTCCAAAACTCCACCCATTAGCCTTGTGCTATTATATGGCATAAATAATAACAATTTAACTATATTACCTCATAACCCTGTTCTATCGGAGCATTCTCTACTAATGTTTGAATTCACCATTGTTGACTATTTGATGCCCATAGACAAGTACTATGATAGTAGGTGTCTCTCTGATGGTGCTGTAGCTAAATTTGAATAAATAATTTCCTCACACTCACTTATGCCATGCGACACTAAAACGGAGTCCGAGCAATACTTTAATTTGCCTATACTAGATCATATCGTTGATCATGTCACAGATGTGCTCCAGTCAGCACTAGACTCGGCAGCAACCTCTAAAAAGGAAAAAGTCTAATCATAGATCATTAATCCCATGGTACAATGCAACAACGCGCAGTTTAAAACAGGAAACTTGGAAATTAGAAAGAAAATGGCACTCCTCCAAATCAGACGAATATTACGTACTTGGCATGGAAAAATAAATTATTAATCGACAAAAAATCTTTAAAGAATGCTAGAACATCTTACTAATCATTAATTAAAGATAACATAAATAATCCCAAATTTCTTTTTAATACAGGTGGCCAGACTGACTAGGAGTCAGGATGCAGTCAAACCCAGAATCCCCCCTGAACTTAATAGTGATGATTTAATGGACTTCTTTACCAATGAAATTTCACCTATTGGAGACCAAATTCATAGTAATCTTCCTACAGAGATTGCGTATTACAAACCCAATACAACTGCTTTAAATGACTTTTGTTTAGACAATTTTACAGCAATTGATCTCTCAACTCCGATAAAATTAATCTCCTCGTCCAGACCATCAACGTGTTTATTAGATCCTATTCCCACTAAACTGCTCAAACAAACCTTACTATTTATTAGTAATCCAGTTGTTCAGATTATTAACGTATCTCTAACCACAAGCTATGTGCCGCAAGCCTTGAAGATTGCTGTAATTAAGCCTATACTTAAAAAAAAAAATACAGTGGATCCTCTTGTTTTAGCTAACTACTGTCATGAACCTCCTTGTGCGCTTTTAAGCAGTGCACGGAGGAGGAGAAGGAAGAATGGGATTTACGCGCAGGATTCAGCACAACACATTTATTAACACAAAGGCAGACAGTTCAGAAATAAAGACTGACAAATAGGTAATTGTATGCACAAAATGGCTGACGTGATGAGCGTACAGCGGGCTGACCACTGTGCACCGTGGCCACAAACAAATAACACAAACACACATATAAGCTTGGGAGTCTTCTAGGAAGCTCGACTGTCAAAGGAGGACAAACTGGGCAACAGCCTAAGCGTAGCAGTTGCACCGCACGGGGAAACGCTATCAGTCAAGCGTAGCAGCACAACTGCACAGAGAAACGCTAACAGTTACTCACAAAGCAGGAAAAGTCCCAGAAGTCCAATACTCCAGCGAGCACACACAATCCCTCATTGACTTTGACTGTCATACGGCGATTGACGACCATATGATAGCGCAATGGTCCAGCAGTGTTTGACTGGCAAAGGCCGCCTAAGTACAAACACTGCTGGCACCACAAATTGGGCACACCTGGGCGAGGCAAGGGAAACACAATTACAGACATCAATTGGTTGTCAAGAGAGAGGGGGTGTGGTCAGACCGGCGAATGTTAGACAACGCCCACATGAAAGTGGGTCAAAGAGGCTGCCTAACAGCTGCCGGCCAGAGCAGTGGCTACAGGCATGGAAAAGAAAAAGAACACAGACATAAAAGCAACAAGAACTCAAAAGACAACACAATACATAATAAACCCAATACCTGAGCCACAGAGAATGGTCAGAACCGAGCCCACAGGAAAACACTGGCTTGGTTTGTGACAACTATAGGATAATCTCTAATCTCCCTTTTTTCTCAAAAATCCAAGAAAGAGTTGCTGCTAATCAGCTGTGGATTATTTACAAAGTCATGATTTATTTGATGAGTTCCAATCCACTTTAAGATTTTAAGAGCTCATCATAGTACTGAAACTGCTCTAGTGAAAGTCAGTAATGATTTCCTGATAGCATCTGATAATGGACTTGTTTCCGTACTTGTGCTCTTAGATCTCAGTGCAGCTTTTGACACTATTGACCATAGCATTCTTTTTCATAGACTGAAGAATTCTGTAGGGCTTAAAGGATCATCTTTGCAGTGGTTTAAATCCTATTTGTCAGATAGACTTCAGTTTGTTCATGTTCATGATGAGCCATCTCTACTCACAGAACTTAGTCAAGGAGTTTCACAGGACTCTGTGTTAGGACCAAAACTCTTCATTATATATATGCTCCCCTTAGGTGATATTGTCAGAAAACATGCCATAAATTTCCACTGTTTTGCAGATGATACACAGTTATACTTGTCAATAAAACCAGAAGACAGAAACCAACTGACAAGGTTACATGCATGTCTTAAAGACATTAGAACCTGGATGAACAACTTTTTACTACTTAACTCAGACAAAACTGAAGTTATGATGATTGGCCCAAAAAAAAAAAAAAAAACATCAGAAACTGTCTCTGATCAGATATGTAGTTTAGATGGTTTTACCCTAGCCCCTAGCACCACTGTCAGGAATCTTGGAGTCATTTTTGATCAGGGTTTGTCTTTTAATTCACACATCAAACAAATCTCTAAAACTGTTTACTTCCGCTTACGGAATATTGCTAAAATCAGGAACACCCTGTCCCAAACTGATGCAAAGAAACTAGCCCGTGCCTGTTTCATTTCTACATTAGATTATTGTAATTCACTACTGTCAGGTTGTCCATAAACTCTCTAAAAATTCTCCAACTAATTCAAAATGTTGCAGATAGGGTATTAATGAGGACTAAAAAGAGGGATCATATTTCTCCCATATTGACCTCCCTTCACTGGCTCCCTGTTGAATCCAGAATCATATTTAAAGTTCTTCTCTTGACATATAAAACCGTACATAATCTATCCCCCAGTTATTTTGAATTGATCGTACTGTGGTGGCACTGTGTGTGGGGTTCTCCACCCACAGTTGGAAGCCGGGGGGGGGGGGGATGGAACAGAGGACTGAAGGAGGAAGTGGTATTGGGGGGTCTCAGATGTAACAGAAAGGACTATCTGCCCCCCAAGGAGTTCAGGAGACACCGGAGTTCGCTAGAGGAAGAGAGGGTGTGAGAAGCAGGGCTGGTTTTATATGAAGTTAATGTGTCAGGAATTCTTTGTGCACTGAATGTATTGTCTTTGGCTCCCTGGGCCTCATGGGGCAGAAATAAAGGGTATAAAAAGGAGGTGCCCAGAGACCCTGAGAGACTATTTTCTGTACTTGATGTTGGAAGGTGAATAAAGTTTGTGTGCCATTCAGGTCACTGCGTTGTCTGCTTGCATCATCCACACTGGTGACCCGAAGACGTGCGAAGCAGAACAAGCCGAGCACTGCCCTGGAGACAACCCAGAGGAAGAACACCAGCTCCGCATGCGCTGTCACAGTCAAGCTCCCAGACTTCTGGCTTCACAATCTGACCACGTGGTTCTTACATGTAGAAGCCCAGTTCGCACTGCACAAGATCACGACGGATGACACTAAATATTCCCATGTGGTAATATTTAGCGCTCAAGTGGATGCTACTCCAGTGTTATACCCTGTCGGACAGTGAGAGGGCAGAGAGACTCCTAACACATTCAGAGTTAGGTGAAAGATCAGCTGAGGAACTCATGGAGAGCATGCTAGCACTGATGGGGAAGAATGATGAATCTTTTCCGTTTGTCCACCTGTTCCTCAGGAACCTACCTGCTACAGCGAGGGCGATCCTGGCCAACTCGCCGCTGCTGGTAACCAAGGACTACCACACCATGGTGCAGGAAGCGGACCGCATCATCCTAGTAACCAGAGCTCTCAATGTGCATGCAGTGGCACCGGCATTCATGAAGGACTCCAGCAAGGTTGAGGAGCCGCTGGTGGTGGCTGGGATGGACGCCAAGAGGCACAGGAATGGGGCGCTCTGTGTCTATCATCGCCACTTCAGCTTGAATGCCCAATGCTGTCTGCCGCCGTGCCAATTCAAGAAGCCAGGAAGTCGGCACAGCCAGCTGTCAGTAGCAGCTGCGACCGCTGGCAACAGGAAAAAACTGCTTTTTATCACTGACACACGTTCTGGGAGACATTTTTTTGGTGGACTCCAGCTCCCAGAATAGCCTCATTCTGTCGGTCAGCGCAGACAGGTCGGCAGGAGGCAGTGGTTCTGAGCTCACAGCCACCAATGGATCCACCATCAGGACGTTTGGCAAACGGACGCTGACAACATGCTTACATGGATGCAATTACCAGTGGGACTTTGTGGTAGCTGCATGATCTGCCCCCATTTTAGGCACAGATTTTTTATGTGCTTATGGGTTGTTAGTCATTGTTGCCAACAGACGTTTAGTGGACAATGCCTCTTTGTCCTCCCTGCCCTGCACAGCTCAGGGAGCTGGGCCAACAACACTGGCTAACATTATAGCTCCAAGGGGTAAGTACCAGCATTTACTTTCACAGTTCCCAGCACTTACGGTCCTGACTTTTTTGGCTACGGTAACCAAATACGGGGTCAAGCATTTCATAACAACAAAAGGCCCGCCGGTGTCCAAGCACCCTCAGTGCCTGGACGCGGTTAAAATGGCCAGTGTGAGCGAGGAGTTTGCCAACTTAGAGCAGCTGGGCATTGTCAGGCACTCCAATAGCCCGTGGGCATCCCCACTACACATGGTGCCTAAGGCCGACGGGTTGTGGCGACCATGCAGCGATTTCCGGCGCTTGACCAATGCCACAGAACATGATCGGTATCCCATCCCACACATCCAGGAGTTTTCCGTACACCTGGCCGGGACGCGTGTGTTTTCAAAAATGGATTTGGTCCGCAGTTACCACCAGGTCCTGTGCGCACGGAGGATGTTCCTAAAACAGCGGTAATAACTCCTTTTGGCCTTTTCAAGTTTTTATGCATGCCGTTCGGATTAAAGGTCACCGCACAAACCTTCCAGAGAATGATGGATGCAGTGCTCCGTGACCTGCCCTTTGTTTTTGTCTACTTAGACGACATTCTGGTGGCTAGCGCGTCCGAGGAGGAGCACCTCGCCCATCTCAAAATGGTTTTCCAGAGGTTGGAAGCACATGGGCTGATAGTTAACCCAGCGAAGTGCCAGTTCGGTGTGCCAGTAATTGATTTTTTGGGTTTCTGCATGTCGCCAGAGGGCACAATTCTGCTGCCTGATAAAGTGCGCGCCATGTTGGATTTTCTGCATCCACAGACCGTGAGGGCCCTACAGGAATTTTTGGGCACGGTCAACTTTTATAAGCATTTCCTCCCCTGGGCAGCTCAGCTGCAGCAGCCGTTGTATGCCGCGCTTAAGAAAAAGAAGCCCGCAGTAAACATCGACTGGATCCCTGAGCAAGTCCAGGCTTTTGCAAATGCCAAAACAGCGCTCACTAACGCTGCTTTGCTAGTCCACCCTGCCCCATCAGCGCGAATAGCGCTCACCACGGACGCGTCTGATGTTGCCATAGGGGCAGTGGTGGAGCAGTACATCTCCGGTTTGTAGCAGCCGCTCGCATTTTTCAGTCGTACTTTGGCGACAACGAACGCAAATACAGTACGTCTGACAGAGAATTGTTGGCCCTGCACCTGGCGACGCGCCACTTCCAGTTTTGACTAGAAATGCACAAGTTCACTGTGTTCGTTGATCATAAACCGCTAACGTACGCAATGTCCAAAGTCTCGGAACCGTGGTCGGCTTGGCAGCAATGGCATTTGGCCGCAATCTCGGAGTTCACGACTGACATTCAACACGTTGCCAGTAAGTTTAATGTTGTGGCCAATTGCCTGTTGCTCGCGTTAGTCTTCCCGGTCTACATGGGAATAGATTTCCCTGCCATAGCCGCGGAGCAAACCGGGGACGTGGAAATTTGCGCACTCCAGTCTGAGCCTACTGGGTTAAAGCTAGAGAGCAGGGTTGTGCAAGGAGGGTGCCCCCCCTTGCTCTGCAACATCTCCACCGGTCACCCATGCCAGGTGGTTCCAAACTCTTGGCACCCTTTTGAGTCATTCCACTCCCTTTCACATCCCGGCATGCATGCCTCAGTTAAACTGGTGGGGGCGAAATTTGTCTGGCCTCACTTGCGTAAGGATGTGAAAGAGTGGGCTGCAGCATGGGTCGCGTGCCAGCAGGCCAAAATGCACAAGCACACCAGAGCTCCTGTCGAGCTGTTTCAAATCCTGGCCAGGAGGTTCAACCATGTCCACGTGGAGTTGGTGGGACCCCTCCCACCGTCGCAAGGTTTCACGCACCTTTTGACAATTGTGGACTGCACCACGTGTTGGCTTGAAGTGGTCCTGCTGACTTCCACCATGTCCGTGGAAGTGGCCATCACTTTTTTGTCGGCTTGGGTTGCACGGTTCGGATCCCCATCAGACATCACTTCTGACGGGGGTCCGCAGTTCCTTTTGGAACTCTGGTCCGCGATGGCCCAGATTATGGTGGTCAAAATCCATCACACTACAGCATACAACCCCCAGGCTAACGGGTTATGCAAACATTTTCATAGGTCGCTTAAGGCAGCGCTCAGAGCTTCGCTCACGGATGCAAATTGGGTCGACCGCCTGCCCTGGGTTCTTTTAGGGTTGCGCTCTGCACCCAAGTAGGATCTGGAAGCCTCCCCAGCAGAACTTGTTTTTTCTCAGCCGCTGCAGATCCCCAGGGAATTTTTACTGGAAAACCCGTTGGAAAGACCGACCCGCCCGCGCAATGTTTGTACAGTACGGACGCTGTTAATGTGCCAGGCCCAGCCTAACATTGCTATCCCCGCACCTTTGTCCCAAAAAGCTTACAGAGCACCAGGTTTGTTTTTGTCAGGCACGATGCACACAGGACCCCGCTGCACCCACCGTACGATGGACCGTTCAGGGTGCTGGAAACTGGGGCAAAGCATTTTGTGTAAGACTTGGGGGGGGGGGCGTAGGGAGACCGTCTGCATCGACAGACACACCCTCTTTCCCTCCACAGACCAATATGCCCTCCCGCACACCTCACCAGCAGGGCGCTTTGACCGGACCAGCGACCCCCCGTTACAGCCGCTATAGGCCCTTTTCCACTAGCCCCGCTTAGCCCAACACGGCACAGCTCAGCACGCTTTGTAGCTCTTTCCACCAGCCCCAACATGGTTTAACAGGCACTCTTTTCTTGCCTGCTCGAGGGCAGAGTACAACCGTGCTGAGTCGTGCCGAGATGTGACGTCAACAGCCTGGTCGCCGCTGATTGGTCAGGTCGTAACGTCACGAAAGCGACCGTGTTCTGATGAATCTACATGACTGCCATTTGCAATATTTCACGGACTAACTCGGTCACAGAGTAAATACGATATTAATACAGACAGTGTTGTAGGTTTTGCGGAAATCTACACCGTGGTCCAACGAAGAGGTGCGGAGTTTTCTCTGCTTGGTGACAGATCCACAGTGAGAGGAGCGACCCGGACCGATACAGATGCAGCCCAGCATAGAACCGGACTACGGACAAGCTGAAGACGAACGTGAGAGAACCATAGATGGTGAGTGATTTGTAATAATGTGTATCTATTCGCTTATTTATCCTGTTGGTGGTAAGCTCACTTTTTTTGAGCCATACATCGCCGTTCTGTGCTGGCTAACAAATTTTAGCTAGTAGCTAGCTAGCTAGCTAGTAGCCAACTCTGCTGATTCGCACTTGTTTTCTCCTAAGTATTCGCTTGTGAGAGCAAAACGATGAAATATGTTAATCCAGGTTAAAGTCCTGGTTTGTGTACGTATTGCACTTTGGTGCTGCACATTAAATTGTGTGCAATTTATTGCTAGAATGTGTTTCCACATGCCAGGGGTTAGCCTCCCTCAGTGTTTATATTGTGGATACTGGTGAAATGGACCACAGGAGCCGAAATCTCGACATATTAAAAGTGCTTTTTCTAGGGATGTGATTTTTCCGCTAATTCGCGGAATTCCGTTTTTTTTATCTTCCAAAAATTTTCAGACCAGATGGCGGCGCATGCACAACGCGAGGCTCAGCATGTCTTCAGATTTTGCGGATTAGCAGTGATATTTCTGCTCATTTCGGGTCTGTTCGTTCAGAACAGCTTCGCTTTTACATCCTACACCCGAAATGAACTTTTGGACATTGGATTACAAAATAACAACCTTTTTATCAGCAACCTACGTTTCATCCCTGAGCTCTGGAGAACACCCGACGCTAGGTAAGCTACCCGGCCGACCGGAAGTGCTCGCAGGCGGCGTAGAGACCGTAAACAAAGGCGGGGGAAGCGCGGAGGGCTAAGAGCTAAGCTAAAGCTGACACCGCACCGGCTTTCTCTACCCAGCATTTTCCTCGCTAATGTCCGGTCAATGGCAAACAGAATGGATGAGCTACGGATTCGGATCACCAACAATAAGAAACTTATGAACTGCAATATCATGATTTTCACGGAAACATGGCTACATAGTGGAGTACTTGACGGTGCTGTCGAGCTGGCCGGATGGCACACTCTCCAGGCAGACAGAGCAGCTGATGATTCCGGTAAGACCAGAGGTGGGGGAGTGTGCATTTATATTAACAAGGCTTGGTGCACGGACTCTGTCACTGTTGGGAGACACTGCTCAGCTAACCTGGAGTTTCTCATGGTTAAATGTAGACCTTTCTATCTGCCACAGGAGTTCACTTTTCACTTTTCTTCATCTTGCCTGCTGAAGATGATTTGGACTTTATTTTAAAAATATTTTTAACGCCACACATGTGATGGATAATGCTTGTTGGAATATCTTCTTGGAACATAAGTCAATATTATACAGTAATAAGTGACATTCAGCTGTTTGTTTTATGTCATTTAAGCACAGTTCTGGCACTTAAAAATCATAAAAACCCAGGAGCTTCGGGGGGCTTCGCCCCCCTTGCCCCCCCACAGGGGCTCTGCTCCGGACCCCGCTGGGGGACTACGTCCCCCAGACCCCCTGCTAAATTTTCAGATAATTTCCCCAACCCCAAATCACATCCCTATTTTTCAAACCAGTGATTTATAAAGTCAACATATAATTTTCTAAAGCGTCAGAATAGACCCACACACCTATTCTGTGGATCCTGCAGTGCTTGTCAGGGAAACGAAGCATTTTTGTCACATCCCACCACTAACTTTCACAGGTGTATTTCCCTAATACAGGTACATCTCCAAAAATTAGAATGTCATGAAAAACTTCAATATTTTTTTGTCACTCATTTCAGAAAGAGAAATCCGTATATTATATAGATTCATTACACAGACAGTGATATATTTCAAGAGTTTATTTATTTTAATTTTGATGATTATGGCTTACAGCCCCTGAAAATCCCAAATTCAATTTGGCAAAAAATTAGAATATTATATAAAATTAACTTTAAAAAATAGTTTTTAAATATAAATGTTGGCCGCTGAGGTGTTGGTTAACATGGGCTGTAGCTGTAATCATCAATATTAAAATAAACACTTCCAGTATATCACTGTCCCTGTAATGAATCTATATATGGGTTTCACTTTCTGAAATGAGTGACAAAAATATTGAATTTTTTCATAGTCTTCTAATTTTTGAGATGTGCCTGTATATGTGTTGAACTTGCTTGAACCTAATTACCATCCATTTCTGTCGTTCGTCTAGGCAAGAGGAAAGCAGCCGCCCCACAACGGACCTTGCCACTGTGGAACGTACTGAAATCCTTTGCTTTTATAGGTAAAGTGTCAAAACCAAAGTAGCACAATTTACACTTAATATAAAAGGGACTGAACTGAGATTTATTTGATTGTGTGAATATGGCACATCAACTGTAAAATAAACTGCTTGTTAATGTATTTATTGTTTTGTCAGATCACTTGTGTCATCCGTTGTGAGTTATGTTCATAACTGTATGTTTTGGCGAATGTGAGATGTTCAGTTGTCAATATAATTTACTTTATATGTGTAGTTTATAGTCTATCATCAAAAAACTCATGCGGTAACACGACACATTACAAATATTTGAGACCCATTGTAGTGCTTCCTTTTATATTTTAGCACTGCAAGTACAAAACACCGCCCACACATGAAGCCAGGGCAAGAAGAGACACTTTTACAGACAAGACAAACTTTTATTGATAAAAACTCCATATTTTGACTGAGCGACTCCATACTCGGTGATGCACACCTTCAGTTAAAGTACTATATTCCATTCAAGTGAATGTATTAATTCATTCTGATTGCTGAGGCCACAGTAAAAACAGATGATTTTAAATGTAACCCAGCCCTTGTAAAATCTACTGAAGCGCAGCTACATGAAAATTGTGGTTAAATACAACAACAAAGTACTTTATTGTCACATTCAAATTGTAATCCCTCCTGTTTTGTTTTTCTTTTGAATTCTTGGATGTAATATGGGTGGGCAATATAAGCTGCAGCTTCAGCCATCACCCATTTCAGATAACCTATGTTGAACTGTATAATCAGAGGAGTTATTGTTTAATTTGACCTTGTTAGATTTTTTTCCCTTTGTTATATTATTCTATTTTCTTTTAATCTTTACTTTTAATCAATCTGAAATAAAGATTCATTCATTAATTCACATTCCACCACTGGCTTTTAGCAACACTTGCTTTAATTAACCACCACCCATTTGTCTTTTGTCTAGGCAAGAGGGAAACTGTCCACCCCAACTGGACCTTGCCTCACTATTTACTGAGATGCAGGCTGAAGATCTACTGAACCAGGACCAGTACGAGGGGCCGATCCAGTTGCTTCTCAGTGAGGCAGTATGGCTGGCGTGTGTGACCCATTCCAGTTTCTTTTCTTTTCTTTTTTTTTACAGTTTGAATTTTGCACATTCTGAATAATCTGGAATTTGCTGCTGATTGTAATAAACAATTTAGTGACTTATGTGTTTGCATCATGATTTTCTATTTTGTCTGTTAAGACACCAGTGGGAAAAGAGTCAACAGTACAAAGGATTTATCGGTGACCTTGAAAATAATGGCTCATTTTTAAGAAAAAAGTAACCAAAACAATTATTTTATTAACTGAAGACTGTATTGTTGGATGTGCCACCGCAGAAGACCCTGCATACTTTAGTGACAGTACCAGTATATGGAGGAATTCTGGGTCATATTAGCATCTGCTCTTCATCATAATGGGTTTGGGCAGGGGTGTCTAATCATGTGCCATGGAGGGCCAAGATCCTGCAGGCTTTACCTCCAACCAGTGTCTTCAACAGCAGATTCCACTGAACTTCTTCCACTGACTGCTGATCAGTGAGAACACCTGCTGAAGAGACTGGGTAGAAGAGAGAACCTGCAGGGTCTTGGCCCCCCATGACACATGATTGGAAGCCCCCGGATTAGGTTTAAAGGGATTTAACATTTTAACACAAACTGCTTTATGGTTCATAATTCTGTTGACAGACTTACACCAAACCAAAAGTGATTTCTCAAACTGCTGGATTGTTCTTAGACAGCTTTTCCAATCTTTCAGTATTTAATTTGTGCCACATGGTGGTAACCTTCACATATAAAAAAGAGACATCTGCAAAAACTTCAGAGGTTGTCAGTGCAATTCCTAGTGCAATACTACATGAATGCATGTATAGTACATTGTTGATGCAGAGAATATATATTTCTACAGTACATGTATCTAGTAAATCAAGTATTTTCCATATAACCTTGTGACTACATTATTTTAATTGATTTTAATCCTAGATCAAGTTTGTTTTGGCCTAAAATGCATCATAACTGTCAAATATATCTTATTATACGTAACACAGTACTGTTTACTTTTTGAATATATATTTTGTGGCTAATATAGTTATTAACATGGCGATCAAGTTGTGTCAGCTGATCATTTTTTGCTATGACACCACCTCAGACTCAGTGCTGCAGAAGCAGGTACGTCCATGATGTCTCAACAGTCTCTCCATGATTTTCACGCAGATCAGAGCAATTTGTTGCACAGGAAATAAACGTTTCTACAGACATTCTTAAGCTCTATAACCACTGATCGTTTGTGAAGCTGTGTTGACATCAGTGACAGGCTGTTGACATCAGTGACAGGCTGTGTTGAATGCCCAGACTGACCGTTTGAAGCAGTAATTTCCCCACAACAGAGCCATCTGAAACACGCACACACAGCATACATATTTTAGTACCTAACAACGATAACTTGCAGACGTTACAGTGTAGTACGACGTACTTATAGCAAACGCGCATTAGCAACATTAGCTTACTGTCATATATGACCTAGTTTGTATCCTCACGTCTTTGGCTCTCCCAGAAGCTGCAGAACTATTCCAGAGTGTTTCATCTCGCTGCCTGTACCCGTGTCTGGTGGTCCTTTTTGGCATTTACAGTGAAAAAAGCCACAGACCGAGGAGTTGCCTTGTACAGCCGCCATGATGCATGCGTTATGTTTTGCTTGGGTCGCGTGTTTTACGTCACGGGAGTGTGGCGCCGCCTTGCTGTATAAAAAATCTCGCCCACCCCAGCTTAACCCGGCTGTAATGGAGACACAACCGAGCCGAACCGTGTTGAAGTGAATTGAGACGTGGCGAGGTGTGCTGGGATAGTGGAAATGCTGCCTATGGGTGCCGGCTCAAGCCCAAAGGACGGAGGGCGGTTAGTTCCCTTTCTGGGTGTTCGGGGGGGGGGGGGGGGGGCACTGTGTGGGGGGTTCTCCACCCACAGTTGGAAGCCGGGGGAAGGGGGGGGGATGGAACAAACGACTGACAGAGGAAGTGGCACCGGGGGGTCTCAGATGTAACACAAAGGATTATCTGCCCCCCGGGGAGTTCAGGAGATGCTGGAGTTAGCTAGAGGAAGAGAGGGTGTGAGAAGCAGGGCTGATGTTGTATGATGTTAATGTTCCAGGAATTCTTTGTGCACTGAGTGTATTGTCTTTGGCTCCCTGGGTCTCATGGAGCAGAAATAAAGGGTATAAAAAGAAGGCGCCCAGAGATCCCAAGAGAGTATTTTCTGTACTTGATGTTGGAAGGTGAAAAAAGTTTGTGTGTCATCTAGCTCGCTGCCTCGTCTGCTTTCATCTTCCACAGGACCCTATTATCCTAACACATTATTACGCTCTTGGCATGCAGGACTCCTAGTAATCCCTAAGGTCTCTAAACGTACTATGGGGGGTATGGCTTTCAGTTACAGTGGGGCAAAAAAGTATTTAGTCAGCCACCAATTGTGCAAGTTCTACCACTTAAAAGATGAGAGAGGTCTCCAATTTTCATCATAGGTATACCTCAACTATGAGAGACAAAATGAGAAAAAAAAAATCCAGAAAATCACATTGAAGGATTTTTAATGAATTAATTGGTAAATTCCTGGGTAAAATAAGTATTTGGTCACCTACAAACAAACAAGATTTCTGGCTCTCACAGACCTGTAACTTCTTCTTTAAGAGGCTCCTCTGTCCTCCACTCGTTACCTGTTTTAATGGCACCTGTTTGAACTCCTTATCAGTATAAAAGACACCTGTCCACAACCTCAAACAGTCAGACTCCAAACTCCACTATGGCCAAGACCAAAGAGCTGTCAAAGGACACCAGAAACAAAATTGTAGACCTGCACCAGGCTGGGAAGACTGAATCTGCAATAGGTAAGCAGCTTGGTGTGAAGAAATCAACTGTGGGAGCAATTATTAGAAATTGGAAGACATACAAGACCACTGATAATCTCCCTCCATCTGGGGCTCCACGCAAGATCTCACCCCGTGGGGTCAAAATGATCATGAGAACGGTGAGCAAAAACCTAGAACCACACGGGGGACCTAGTGAATGACCTGCAGAGAGCTGGGACCAAAGTAACAAAGGCTACCATCAGTAACACACTACGCCGCCAGGGACTCAAATCCTGCAGTGCTAGACGTGTCCCACTGCTTAAGCCAGAACATGTCCAGGCCCATCTGAAGTTTGCTAGAGAGCATTTGGATGATCCAGAAGAGGATTGGGAGAATGTCATATGGTCAGATGAAACCAAAATAGAACTTTATTGTAAAAACTCAACTTGTCGTGTTTGGAGGAGAAAGAACACCATACCTACTGTGAAGCATGGGGGTGGAAACATCATACTTTGGGGCTGTTTTTCTACAAAGGGACCAGGACGACTGATCCATGTAAAGGAAAGAATGAATGGGGCCATGTATCGTGAGATTTTGAGTGAAAACCTCCTTCCATCAGCAAGGGCATTGAAGATGAAACGTGGCTGGATCTTTCAGCATGACAATGATCCCAAACACACTGACTGGGCAACGAAGGAGTGGCTTCGTAAGAACCATTTTAAGGTCCTGGAGTGGCCTAGCCAGTCTCCAGATCTCAACCCCATAGAAAATCTTTGGAGGGAGTTGAAAGTCTGTGTTGCCCAGCGACAGCCCCAAAACATCACTGCTCTAGAGGAGATCTGCATGGAGGAATGGGCCAAAATGCCAGCAAAAGTGCGTGAAAACCT
This sequence comes from Pholidichthys leucotaenia, assembly GCA_020510985.1. Taxonomy (NCBI): domain Eukaryota; kingdom Metazoa; phylum Chordata; class Actinopteri; order Cichliformes; family Pholidichthyidae; genus Pholidichthys; species Pholidichthys leucotaenia. Next base: position 186,326,827 of record CM035847.1, read on the forward strand.
TGTGAAGACTTACAGAAAACATTTGACCTCTGTCATTGCCATCAAAGGGTATGTAACAAAGTATTGAGATGAGCTTTTGTTATTGACCAAATACTTATTTTACCGAGGAATTTACTAATTAATTCATTAAAAATCCTTCAATGTGATTTTCTGGATTTTTTTTTCCTCATTTTGTCTCTCATAGTTGAGGTATACCTATGATGAAAACTGGAGACCTCTCTCATCTTTAAAGTGGGAGAACTTGCACAATTGGTGGCTGACTAAATACTTTTTTGCCCCACCGTATCAGGCCCTTGTTCTATGGAACCAATTACCAGCCTGGGTCCGTGAGGCTGACACCCTCTCTGCCTTTAAGACAAATCTCAAAACGTTCCTAATTGAAAAAGCTTTTGAATAGACTTACCACGTTATATGTTTGTAACTAGTAGTGTAACGGTATTGTACATACTGTTCCACTGCTAGTCGCGTGTGTAGTATTGTAGTCCGTATCAATGGGGCCCGTTGCGCATACGTTTGATTGTGTGCATGAGCTATGTGACAGCTGGCTAGCTAGATGTGATATGTTTTAACTGGACGTCATTCATAAGTGTAGATTGGATTTTGCATGTCATAGTTTTGAATTTTATTATTAGTATCTACTATGTCCACTTATATACATAAAAAACCTGCTATCTATGCTCACTGTGCATAGTGTTTGGGCATCACACCACCAGGTCCAGCTACAGATGTGTCTGCTCATAGTTTCCTATGAGATTCTTTAGTTAGCTTAATAAGCCTGAAAAAGCCCATATAAACGCTGTAATCTTAGGTCAAATTAGCTTTGATAGAATTTGCACGTCAGATCTATCTACCTGCATGTTGTTGTTATGTTATGAATAGCATGACTCTTCTTTCTTCCTTTTTCCCCTCACCCTCTCAACCAGTCGTGTTAGATGACTGTCTCTCCCTGAGCCTGGTTCTGCCGGAGGTTTCTTCTTATAAGGGAGTTTTTCCTTCACACTGTTGCCTGATGCTTGCTCATGGGGGATCATCTGATCGTTGGGGATTTTCTCTGAATTATTTATGATTTGTGCTTTTGTATCTAGTGCCTTGAGATGACTTTTGTTGTGACTAGGTGCTATACAAATAAAGTTGAATTGAACTGAATTATGGTTGTGTCTAAAAAGTTAAATTTTGGTCTCATCACTCCAAATAACTTTGTTCCAGAAGTTTTGAGGCTTTTCTCCGTGCTATTTGGCGTATTGTAAGCGGGCTGCTTTGTAGTATTGGTGTAGTAATGGCTTTCTTCTGGCAACTCGACCATGCAGCCCATTTTTCTTGAAGTGCCTCCTTATTGTGCATCTTGAAACAGCCACACCACTTTTATCAGAGAGTCCTGTATCTCAGCTGAAGTTATTTGAGGGTTTTTCTTTGCATCCCTAAAAAATTACCTGGAAATTGTTGCTGAAATTTTTGTTGGTCAACCTGACCGTGGCTTAGTTTCAACAGAATCCCTCATTTTCCACTTCTTAATTAGAGTTTGAACACTGTTGATTGGCATTCTCAATTCCTTGGATATCTTTTTATATCTTTTTCCTATTTTAAAGTTCAACTATCTTCTTCGTTCCCCTGGCTCGGGATCCAGCAACGTCAGTACAGCACTGGATGAAACATTCAGAGGTCTGTCAGGAGCCCAGAAACTCAATGACTTTTTATACACACACACTAATTACAAGTAAGCAGATCACAGGTGAAGATGGTTACCTTGAGTAGCCATTTAAACCCGTGTGTGTCAACTTGTGTGTATGTTATCAGGCCAAAACTTCCAGGGTATGTAAACGTTTGATCAGGGTCATTTGGGTAGTTTCTGTTGTTCTGTTGTTCTGTTGTTCTGTTCCAGGAGCTTTAGCTAACTATAGACCAATCTCTAATCTCCCTTTCATTTCAAAAATCCTAGAAAGAGTTGTTGCTACGCAATTATTTGATCACCTGCAGGGAAATGGTTTACTCGAAGAGTTTCAATCTGGGTTTAGAATCCATCATAGTACTGAAACAGCCTTAGCGAAGGTCACTAACGACCTCCTCATTGCATCTGATAATGGACTAGTTTCTGTACTTGTCCTTTTAGACCTTAGTGCAGCTTTTGATACTATCGATCATAATATTCTACTTGATAGATTAGAACACTATGTTGGACTTAATGGAACTTCGTTGCAGTGGTTTAGATCTTATTTATCTGATAGGTTCCAGTTTGTTCATGTAAATAATGAGTTTTCTTTCAGCTCAAAGCTTAGTCATGGAGTTCCACAGGGATCTGTGCTAGGCCCTACTCTTTTTAGTTTATATATGCTTCCGTTAGGCAACATTATTAGAAAGCACTGTATACATTTTCATTGTTATGCAGATGACACACAATTATACCTGTCAATGAAGCCAGATGATAGTAATCAATTAGCCAAGTTAGAAGCCTGTCTTAAGGAAATCAAAGCTTGGATGACTTGTAATTTCCTGCTATTAAATTCAGATAAGACTGAAGTCATTCTTGTTGGTCCAAAAAACCTTAGAAATTCCTTTCCAAATCAAACTTTCAGTTTGGATGCAGTTACTCTTTCTCTTAATAGCTCTGTGAGGAACCTTGGAGTTATTTTTGATCAGGATTTGTCCTTCAATTCACATATTAAATTTGTTTCTAAGACTGCCTTCTATCATTTGCGTAATATTGCCAAGATTAGGAGCATCTTGTCTCAGAGTGATGCTGAGAAACTGATCCACGCTTTTGTTAGCTCGAGATTAGATTATTGTAATTCTTTATTATCAGGTTGTCCTAAAACATCTTTAAAAAGTCTTCAGCTGATCCAAAATGCTGCAGCAAGAGTTTTAACAGGTACTAGAAAGAGAGATCGTATCTCTCCGATTCTGGCCTCCCTTCATTGGCTTCCCATAGAGTTTAGAATTAAGTTTAAAATCCTTCTTCTTACTTACAAAGCTCTAAACAATCAGGCTCCTTTTTATTTAAAAGATCTGATACTACCGTATTATCCTAACAGAGCACTACGCTCCCAAAATGCAGGACTACTTGTAATACCTAGAATCTCCAAAAGTACAATGGGAGGCAGAGCCTTCAGTTATCAAGCTCCTCTCCTGTGGAATCAGCTGCCAATCTGGATTCGGGAGTCAGACTCGATCTCTGTTTTTAAGATTAGGGTTAAAACCTACCTTTTTGATATAGCCTACAATTAGGGAGGGATCATGTGTTTCTGAACCCTCCCTTAGTTATGCTGCTAATAGGTTTAGTCAGCCGGGGGACCTCCAGTAATGCACTGGGCCTCACTCCTTTCCTCACTCTCTATGAAATATTTTTTTTTTGCTGGTCATTAACATTTGTTTGTTCTCTCCCATAGATTGAGTCCCCATCGTGCTGTTTGCTCTCTACATGTCTGTTCTTTTCATCTTCTCTGTCCCCTCACCCCCCAGCCAGTCGCAGCAGATGACTGCCCCTCCCTGAGCCTGGTTCTGCTGGAGGTTTCTTCCTGTTAAAAGGGAGTTTTTCCTCTCCACCGTCGTCAAGTGCTTGCTCATAGGGGATCACCTGATTGCTGGGGTCTTTCTGCAACTGTGGGGGTTCCCCCCTACAGTTGATAGTGCTATGAGATGACTGTTGTTGTGAAATAGCGCTATATAAATAAAGTTGAATTGAATTGAATTGAATTGAATTGTTGTCATTATGATTTAAAAAGAGCAAACACAATTGTTTGATAATAAAAGGCTTCACCCAACCACTAACTATGGCTACAGTCACACTGCAGGTCTTAATGCTCAATTCTGATTTTTTTCTGAGATCAGATTTTTTTGTGTGTCCGTTCACATTATAACTTAAATGTGACCCCTATCAAGACTCCAGTGTGAGTGGTCTACAGCTATCAAGTGACCCGCATGCGCAGAAGAAAACTTAACATCAGACACAGCGTTGTGTTTATGGAAGTAAATATGAGCCCAGAACGATTGAGGGGGACAGAACTTCTTCACCTTGATACAGTGCAGCAAAATGAATGTTAAAATCATTCAGAAATGATTGTGCACAAAATAAATATGAGACCAGTTTCATTCCTCTACATGCCAGATGACCACGGTGATCAGCTCTGCTTTAACAGAACTGATCGATTAAACGGCTCTTTTGAAACTGAGACCCCATGTCTCAATGGGATTACCTGTATAAATAAGGTTAATAATAAATAATTCTAGCGATTACAATAGGGCTCTTGCCCACTGACGTTGTCAGCGGCTTGTACCAGCGGTCCCGCACAGGAAGGAGAAGCTGCCAGACTCCCCTCTCCTGTGTCCCCCTACTTGGCCATTCCACTCCACAGTCATGTCGGTATTAACTTTACATTTTCGATATTACAGTGGCCAGGACTCACGGTGTGCTGCTTACAGGGAAAAAGGAATTTGCAGCATCCAGTAAATGTGTAGTTACTTTTTTAAACTAGTGCATACCCATGAATGCCTAAAGAAAGCAAGTAAAAACAAGTATTTCTGCATGCCCGTAGAAAGCAAGTGTAAGCAAGCATTTCCGCATCCCCGTAAAAAGTTACTGTTACCATGGCAACAGTAACCATGGTGATACCTGTCTTTGATCTTTGACGTCACCACTCGTTCAGTGATGTCTGCCTTTGATCTTTGATGATGTGTCTGCCTGGCAACAGTAACCATAGTGATGCCTGTCTTTGATCTTTGACATGGTTACCATGGCAACAGTAACCATGGTGAAACCTGCCTTTGAGCTTTGACATCACCACTCGTTCAGTGATGTCTGCCTTTGATCTTTGATGATGTGTCTGCCTGGCAACAGTAACCATGGTGATGCCTGCCTTTGATCTATGACATCACAGAAGCCAAGCCTGTCTACTCCCTGAGCTAACGCCATAGCTCCCCTATGGACGTTCAATAAAAATTTCCCCTCCTAAACTTCCACATATCCGGGGAGGCTGAAATTCAGGGATGCATACCCTCGTAACCTCAGCAAAGCACGTCTAAAATCTGAGGCCAGTCTGACGAACAGTTAGGGAGATACGCGCAGAACAGACAGACAGACAGACAGAGATTTCTTGCATTATATGATGTGCTATTACTGTGCGCCTGCTTGTCTGATGGTTTCAGCCCCAACACCCCCACCCCCCCGTATTTTGGAGTTATTGTGCAGTCGGAGCTGACAAAACTACAATCCAGTGGTAAAGGGAAGAAGATTGATTAAAAAGAGAGCACAAATCAACTGTGTCTTCCATGCTTGCTGCATCCTTCACCAAAGAACTGTAGCATCTGTCTCACTTCAGTGAGTAAAAATCAGATGAAATCAGACATGACCGTTCAGACTGAGGTCGCTTTGGAAAATATCAGATACGTATCCGAATTAGGACCACATATGAAAGTGGCCTGGGTCTGGTGTGAAAAAAATCAGATATGTGCTGTTCAGACAGCCATAAAAAAAAATAGATATGGTTCACATTTGTGCAAAAAAATTGGAATTGAGCATTAAAACCTGCAGTGTGAGCGTTGCCTATGAGTGAAAGAAAAGTTTTTGGATTATCATTCATATTCTCTGACAAGTGGCCAAAAAAATCACAAATTCCACCAGTGTATGTAAATGAGCACAACTGTAAGATATTTAGTCATATATTGAGAAGAAGCTGTGATAAACAGATCTTGTTTGCTTCTAATTAATGGTATGCTAACTCATTGTGTGCATCAATACACAGGGTTACAAAAATAATTTTTTTGTAAGTTGTCTGTGTTTTTTCAACTGATTTAAGACAATTTTGCACCGCTGAATCCGAAAATGACATCCGTTTCTCTCAATCAGGTCAGGTTTTTATGCTAAAATGATTTTTTAAAAATCTGATCTTCTGACTAAATTGAATACATTTCTGTGACATTATCGGTTGATTTTTGTTAATATTTCTCATCCGAAATAGATTTTTAAGAGAAAAAAATCATTTTCTAACACAATTTATTGATTAAATGTTACAAACTTTGATTACTGTAAATTCAATAGTAGACATTGTTAAAGGTGAACTGAAACCACCTTTTTGCGCAAAAAGTAGAATAGCAGATTAATTCCTTATTACCTATTGTATTTTTCAACACATAAAAGAAATTTTTAGACTGTGCGATGGCCAAGCTATAAGCCGATAAACTTTTGCCTCTGGCTGGCAGTGCCAAACAAACCGGAAGTAGTGCAGACGACGCTGCGTGACGTCACGAGTGTGAGCCTTATCAAAACAACAATGGCAGATGATAGCAGTTCCAGCAGTCAAGAACACCATAGTTTTCAGAGTGAAGAGGCATTCAGGATCGGTGACGAGACAGAGGAGGATGCAGGAGTGTCAAGTGAACAGGAAGAGAGCGAGGGAGGCATCGAACCGTACAGATTCGAGACAGAATTTTCAGGTGATTCCGGCACCGACTCAGAGTCAGACCGCAGCAGTGATGGGGAGGAGAGTCGCTTATTGAATACAGAATGGTGAGTCTTTACTTCTGTACTTTGGCATGTTTGGGGTGTCAGGATAAGGAAAATTAACAATAAAAAAGAGAGAAAAAAAAAACCATCAGCATTTTTGCAACTTATTATTTATACATAGGGCTAGGACTGTACAATAGCCTGGCCGTATACACACTTGGCATTGAATAGACACATCCGTGGCGTAGGGTTAACACATGTATTCAGGACAGGTTCCATGACCATGGGCTATGTATTACAATACTTCTACAGACTATAGTGGCAATACACATGAACAGAACTGGCCTCTGCATTTGACTGTGCTATTTATAAATAATATCTACAGTGATCCCTCACTTATCGCGTTTAATGGGGACCAGAACCGACCGCGAAAAGTGAAAAAACGCGAAGTAGCGTCACCCCCCCCCCCCCCCCAGGGCGTCACAAGCACTATTTTGCACAAAAAGGCACAAGAGAACAGCAAAAACTGCCACTAAGCAACATGAGCGATATAGAACAATGAATGCGGTCTTCCTTCGGTGGGTATGGGCGCTCGGCAGGGAGAGAAGCTGGGTAAAACGTCTCGGCCAATCAGCTTGCGAGGTAAAACGTCTCGGCCAATCAGCTTGCGAGATTCCCGAGCGGTGAAGAGGTGGGCGGAGAGGAGTGGAGCGGTGGTCAGAGAGGTGGATTTTGAGTTGTGCGGGCTCTCCATGTTGATACCTGATGTTCTAATGTAGTCTCCCTGCCTTCTGCTAGCGCCCGGGCAACTTTCGTGCCATTTTTTCTCAATTTTGAATTTTTGATGAATATTTTTGAAAAATCCGCGATGCACTGAGGGCGCGAAAGGTGAAACGCGAAGTAGCGAGGGATCACTGTATATCTAGAAACGCATCGCTTCCCGGTCGCTTTTCCTCCCCCTTTCTTTTCTTTCGTCGCCATGACAGCTTTCCTTGGCCACTGAACAGATCTTCCCAGGTGTTGGAAGTGTTTTGTAGTCGACTATCACGACAAAATGCATCAAAAACAACCAGTGTCGACGTGCTTGCAATGGTAAACATGAAGACTGGGTCACATTCGTGACGTCACGCGGAACTCCGGCTGCACTTCCGGATAATCGGCGGATTCGTAGGATTTTTCAGGGCGGGAAATTCAAAATCGCGATTTTCTCCAAGATTCCGGGATTGGTGGAGGGGGTGCCAATGATAAATTATCTTTATAATTGTATGTACTATCACCCAGTGCCGTTCAATGCCGTTCACTTCAGTTCACCTTTAAAGATAAGTAAATGTAAATTGAATGTTGGGTCATCATTGTTCAAAATTCAGAGCTTCAACTTGCGTTTATTCGAACCTCTAGAATGCTCAGTGGCAGGGATGTCTCTCTTCAGAGTCCAACAGTAATCAGCCATCATGGCAATTTATGACATCATGTCATAAACTGGCACATGCAAACTCTTCAGAGTTCGAGAAATTTCAAGAAATAAAAAATAATTTTGCATCATATAAAGCAAAAATACCCATACAGGTAAACAAAAACGTAAAAAACAACATGTGGCCATAGTTCAAAAAGTTGACCTGATTAAGCAAAACCAATGTTATTTTTGGATTCAGCACATCAAAGTTGTCCTAAATCAGCTAAAAAAACCTAGACAATAAATTTGGTGTTGATCAGTGTTATCATTCTGTTTAAAATAAATTAAATACAGTCTTTCTTTGTATATTGTATCCAGCACATACACCTCTGTATACTAAAATAAGTTAAAATCAAACAAAGCAATAATCCTAACAAGAAAGGAGACCGGTATTCAATATGTGACTTAAAAAAGGCAATATGGCATTATGAGATATAACAGAAGAGAGCAAGACTGACAGAAGTCACATTAGGTTTTGGCTCCAGTTTATCAATGCCCCCCCCCCCCCCCCGCCGAATTCATTAGTATTCACCAGCTGTCCATGTCTCCTGTTCATCCTCGTCTATGTCAACTCATGTCTGCATCCTTTTCTTGCTTCATTTATTCATTGTTGTTTTCTGTGTAATTTTGTGAATTATTTTTTTCCGAGTGTATCTATTACTATTACTAACTAACCTGCACTTATATAGCACTTTTCTAGTCACAAATTATATTATTGTGACTAGAAAATATTATATTATTATAGTATAAAATATTATACTTTGTCCGTGTGCTTCTTCATTGTTTCCACCTACCTGTTGTCCACCCAATGAGATCTTGTATCTTTGATTACCTATCTCACTTGTGTCATTTTTGTGTTGTCCTTGTGCCCCTTTTAGACTTTTGAAGTGTCAGCTCAATTAAAGTTTGCCAAAAAAGAAAAGACAAAGACATAGGTTCTTTAACAGGGTGAGGATTAACTTCAGTTAATTTTAGTTCAGCCTCAAATTACTTGGTACTTTGTTAATGTTCCTGTGTGTGTGAGCGTGCGTGGGTATGCCTTTTGTTTTGGTGAAATGAAACAGAGTTTGTAGCAATCCCGATTAAACTAAAATGATAAGGCTACTTCAGTTCTTAAATATGAGTCTGTTTCAAAGGAACAAAGAGAACTTTTTGATACAGGGAGATGAATCATGAATGAGATTTGCTATGTTCAAGCATAAAAAAAAAATAAAAAGTATTACATTTAAAAAGAAATACTCAGGCTCAAATACGACATATTGTGAAAGCCAGAGAGCAATACAAAAAGATTTCTTTTTTGAGATATGAGTTGTTTTCACTGTTAAACTGTAGACCCTAACTTCAGAGTTGGTGTGTTGTTTTCATATACAGATGGAATCAAAATTATTCAACCCCCACTGCAAATTAGGTTTATTGGCAACATTTACAAACTAGGAGCTGTTTGCAATAAAGAAATCATTCAAGAACAATTTAAAGAGCACAACACAACTAATATTACAAGTGGTTTCTCCAACTTCAACTGAAAAGTCCACTTTTAATAACCACTACAGTTTCAAAGTTATTCAACCCCTTCATGACAAGCTTCTTTAGTGCTTAGTAGAACACCCTGTTGCTGTTTTGACCAACTGCAAATGTGACACATAGCCAGACGCCAGCTTCTGGCAGCGTTTTGAGGAATCTTAGCCCATTCCTCATGGGCAAAGACGTCCAGTTCACTAATATTCTTGGGTTTGCGTGCTGCAATCACCTTTTACAAAGTCAAATCTAATTTGATACAAAGATTCAAAGATTTTTATTTGTCAATACTTATATATGTACAGGACATACAGGAGAATTGAAATACCATTTCTCTCTCTGTTAGTGGTGTGCGCAATATATAAGAAAAGAAGGAATAAGGATGAAAAACAACAACAGCAGTCTACAGTATGTACAGTCATGCTACCCGTGTCATGACTACTTCCAGAAGACAGGTAAGAGGCAGGACTCAAGGTGCAGGCGGAGTTCAAATTCAACATGATTTTATTAATATAAACAAAACAACAGCACGGGGGCTGAAATAATACAGGACACGATTGGCAGAAACACTCACTGGGAATACTCAAGACACATGGATGCTGGTCAGGGAATATAGATGATGACGCCACACCAGAACACAAACTCAGGCCAACATAAATAGGGGGACATATAATCAACAGACGTAAGACAGCTGGGAAACAATCAGGGCCAAAGAGCAACATATGGGGCCAATTAATATCATATCTGATATCACTGACAGCCAAACCCATCCAATCCAGCTACAACGATTACCGGCCCGTAGCACTGACCCCCATCATAATGAAGTGCTTCGAGCAGCTGGTCATGCAGAACATCAAATCTATCCTCCGTCCCTCCCACGACCCATCTCAGTTTGCATACAGGTCAAACGTGTCATAAACGTGCCTCTATGAGGCGCAGAGAAAAAGAGGCAAGCCCACGCGCTGGATGAAGTTGTGCATTTTTATTAACAAAGGTTAACAGTTCAAAATGTCCAACACAAAATGTCAAAAGATAAATAATCCTGCAGTGCCACGGAGTGGGACCCGGCTCTGGTAAAACAACACTGCACTGCGGGTGAAACAGTTCAGCTCTAATACTGCTGAGTGTCTGGAGAGAGAGAGGGGCAAAAACAGGAAAAATGATCAGAACACAACATATGAGCAGACAATGAGCAGAAATACAAAACAACAATAAACCGTGTCTGAGCTCCAAGATGACATTGGAGCTCAGACATATGACAAAACAGATTCACAGAAGATGCCATCGCTGCTGCTCTCCATCCAGCCCTTACTCACCTGGACTCAAAGAATTCCTACGTGTGAATGCTGTTCTTGGACATCAGTTCAGCATTCAACACAATCATCCCCCAGCACCTAATACAAAAACTCAGATACTTGGGACTCAAAACCTCTCTCTGTAATTGGAAGCTGAACTTTCTCACAGGGAGGCTGCTATGTCCACAAAACCTGGAATTGAAGAGACGGATGAAGAGGTTGCACTTGAACACTGCTTTATTATTATAGAGAGCACACTACATGTCACACACCGTGGCGGAGTCATTCAGGGCAAGAGAAAGCCCACATGGCGGATGCCTCTCAATATAGGGTGGTGTGATGACATGACAGGAAGGTGGTGTCATCACACCGGACTTCATAATAAATCCCCACACAACATCCTCCCCCCCTTTACAAAATAGAAAGAATACGTCTAATTAAAACCCACCCAAATTTGGAAATATAACACAAAACACATACAAAATAAAAGCAGGCATAAAATAAAAACATAAAGAACACTAAAACAGAACTAAAACTAGGACCGGTGGGTCGACTACCACACGGCCCGCATGGCGAGATGGATTATTCTGCCACCTGAAGCGGAACAGCCATGCTCCTAACTAAACAAACTATTAAACAGTTTAAAATTTATTGCACACAGTTCTCCACAGACATGGTGGGTCAGGCGGGGGAAAATAGTTCAGTCTGAGGGCTTTGAGGCGGCAACGCGGGGGCCTCCCCCCTGGAGTTTTGGAGCAGGCTTGTGCCCCACCCCACCCCCAGAGCTTTGAAACGCGCTCGTGGTGGCCTCCCCCCTGGAGCTGTCAGACCCCAGTGGTCAATATTCATGACGCCGGGACCTGGATCCCACACTGTGGCAGCCGAATCCTGTGGAGCCACGCCGTCTGGAGACGCCACCTGGGCATGCCTTAGTCTGTTCGTGTGCCAAACCGAATCATCCCTCAGCCAAAAGCACGTTGTCCTCAGCTTTGCCACAATCCTCAGTGGTGCCTTACTTGTTTTCATGCGCTGTCGTTGCGCTCCCAGTGGCTCTGCATGCTCCTTCGGCTCGGGACCTTCGCCATGCTGCGGCAGTTCCGTTGTCACCATGTTTGGACCCTTCACCCGCTGTCTCTGTCATCAACTGTGGCTCGTCTCGGGTACAAAAGCAGTCCGGTACTTCTCCGGTGTCGTTCGTTGAAATGTACCCTCCACCTGCCTAATCGGTTGGTCCCACTACAGCCGGCCGAGTGCCGGCACTGAAGCTGTCTGGCTCCTCTACTGAGCTGCTCTCCTCCCGAGAGCATGAAGTGCGCGCTTCGGTGTCGGTCGTTAAAGAGGACTCTCCACCAGTCAGCTTGGTCATAACCTCCGTAGCCTGCCAAGCGAGGGAACGGGAGCAGTCCAGCTCTTCCTGTCCGCCAGCAAAAGTGCTCTGCAGTGCCATGCCATGCGTTGTCTTTGTACTCAGTTGTTGCTGCCATGCTTTGGGGGTCTCAGCATGCTCGTGCTCCCCCTCCCGCTGCTCCAACTCTGGCTGCAGGGAAAATGAGGCCAACTCTGGTCGCTACTCTTCCTCCGTGCCAGCTAACGCTGTCTGTCTGAGTAACTTCTGTGCTTGAAGCTCATTCAGCCCCGTGGCTAATTTTCTCCATTGCTACTAGATGGACCGTTAGCTCCCCCGAGCTAGCTACGTTAGTATCTTTTGGCCCCATTAGCCTCCCAACCCACAGCTTTGTGCTAAATGTGTGTTCGGCAAAGTAGCGAGCAAGCAGCCCGACAGCATCTGCATATGACTCCGTCTCCCCTAACGTATGGAAAATTCTCTGACTTTCTACGCCAAGCTTGCGCACCAGAAGTGCTCGCTTCCTTACTCTGTCAAGTTTACCAAGGCCCAGCGCTGCAATGTACGTCTTGAACACGCTAACCAGAGGGGCCACACAACTGCTGGCTCCCCTGGGTATTTCAGAAACGGCCATAAAGGTGCCCTGCACGCCTCCATGAGTTAATCCTCCATTGCTAAATGTTATGTCCACAAAACCTGGTATTGAGGAGATGGACGAAGAGGTTGTACTTGAACACTGCTTTATTATTATAGAGAAAACACTATATGTCACACACCATGGCGGAGTCATCCAGGGGAACGGAAAGCCATCATGGCGGATGCCCCACAATATAGGGCGGTGTGATGACGCGACAGGAAGGCGGCATCATCACACCGCACTTCATAATAAATCTCCACACAACAGAGGCCGCAGAATGTGCGGATTGGCAGCAACACCTCCAAGACCATCGCACTGAGTACAGGGGCCCCACAAGGGTGCGTGCTCAGCCCGCTGCGCTTCTCCCTACTGACCCATGACTGTGTACCAGCCTACAACACCAACCACATCATAAAATTTGCATATGACACGACGGTGGTGGGCCTCATCACCAACAGAGAGGAGGCCACACTACAGAAATGAGGTGAGCCAACTGGTGCAGTGGTGCAAAGACAATATCCTCTTCCTGAATGTGGGAAAAACAAAGGAGATTGCGGTCAACTTTAGGGGGGGACACACACAGCCCCCCCCCCCCCCCCCGATCATCGATGGTGCAGCTGTGGAGAGGGTGAGCAGCATCAAGTTCCTGGGGGTGCACATCTCTGAGGACCTCTCCTGGTCCAACTACACCACATCACTGGCTAAGAAGGCTCAAACTCACCTCCATTTCCTCCGCAAACTGAGGACAGCATGACTCACCCCCCCCCCCCCCACCATGTGCTCATTCTACCGGGGCACCATTGAGAGCATTCTCACCAGCTGCATCATGGTGTGGTATGGAAGCTGTACCGCCTCCTGCCGGAAACACTACAACGCACAGTGAAAGCAGCCAGCAAGAGCATCAGTGCCCCTCTACCCCCCACCCCCCAGGACATCTACCTCACCCGCCTCACCCGCAGAGCCATCAACTTTGGCAAGTGACACCTCCCACCCATCACACTCCCTCTTCAGCCCCCTGACCCTGAGGAAAAGGTACAGGAGCCGCCTCTGGGCCCACTTCACAAGACTGCTAAACAGCTTTGTTCATCAGGCCATCAGGACCCTGAACTCTACCCCCCACCCCCTCTGGACCATAATGCACTCACTCGCACACTAACTACCTCAGCTGTTGGCACAGAAAGACTGGTACACCAACAGTAACACATTTGCTGCTGTATGTGTCTACTGCAACCATTTGCACAAATGCCATACCTGCTGCTGTCTGTTATTGCAATACTGATCATGTGCAGTCCTATCTGTTACTGTCTGCACCTACACTACCGCATTGAACTTGCAACTGCGGTTATTACAGCTCTACTTTTCTGTATATAAGATTGCTGGGTTTCATCAATGTTTATTGTTTATTTGCAGTATGGGAGGTCTGGCACTATCTTTTGTCACTATTTGCACTACGGGTGGCCTACCAGAGTCCGTTAGTTGCCAGATGGAGGAACATGGCATGTTGAGTGACCTATCAAAGTCCATGGACCACTAGACGGAAGGACATGGCACATTGGGTGGCCAGCCAACCAACGTCAATGGGCCACCAGACTGGGGAGCAAGGCACATCAGGTGGCCTACCGCAGTCCATGGGCCACTAGACGGAAGAACATGGCACGTCAGGTGGTCTGCCACAGTCCATGAACCACCAGATGGAAAAGCATGACTTACCTGGCAATATAGGCTGAGAGGCGTGCACAGCCAGGGCCATGTACATCAGGCATGGTGCGAGCGCTGAGTTCGGGTGACAGCAACTGAAGTGCGGTGACCTCGGGTGGCGAAAGTGGAGCGGACTGCTCTGACGACAACCAGGGTGGAGCGAACTGCTCGGATGACCATGGTGGAGTGGACTGCTTGGACAAACCAGGTAGAGTAGAGTGCTCAGACAACCTAGGTAGAGCGGACTGCTCGGATGAACCAGGTAGAGCGGACTGCTCAGACGAACCAGGTGGAGAGGACTGCTCAGACGAACCAGGTGGAGAGGACTGCTGCGGTGAACCAGGTGGAGCAGAGATGACTGGGAGAGACTGCGACTGGGGAGCGTTGACAACTGAAAGAGGCTGCGACTGGGGAGTGTCAATTACAGAGACAGCCAGAGTTGTGGTGTGCACCTCAGAGACAGCTGGAGCTGTGGCGTGCACCTTGGGGACAGCTGGAACTGTGACGTGTGCCTTGGAGACAGCTGGAGCTGTGGTGTGCACGTCAGGGACAGCTGGAGCTGTGGCGCGCACCTCAGAGATGGCTGGAGCTGTGGCATGCACCTCGGAGACGGCTGGAGCTGTGGCGTGCACCTCAGCGACAGCTGTAGCTGAAGCGTGCAACGCCGTCCCTGACACACATACCTCGGACAGGGAAGGAGAAACTCAGATTGGTATCCAGTTCATATCAGAACCAGAAGTGGAGCCTGGGGGAGGGAGGCAGGAAGTAGATGAGCGTTGCAACTGGGTTTCCCCACCAGGAATAAAGCAAGGCTCTTTAAGTACGGATGTTAAAAATACCAAAAAAAAGTACTTGCCTTAACTCCCGCTCCATTGCCAGCGCGGACCCTGGTGACTCTGCTAGTGGAGAGGCAATGACAATCCCTGAAGATGCTGCTGGCCCCCACTTCTGGAGACGCTGGCGGAACAGCGGTCGAGGTGGTCCGGGACTCAGCAGTGGAAGGAGAGACCTGGAGCACAGCAGGTGAGGCAGCAGATGGAGCACCGGATGATGAGGAGGCAGCTGCTGGAACAGATGCGATGGCAGTTGCTGGTGGAACAGACAAGATAGCAGCTGCTGGAACAGACGTGATGGCAGCTGCTGGAACAGATGTGATGGCAACTGCTGGAACAGATGTGATGGCAGCTGCAGGAGACCTAGGCAAATGCCTCCGAGAGGCTGCAGACCTTGTCTAGCTCAAACCGAGCATGGAACTAAGGCTGGAGAACTGGGAGCTGGTGTTGCAGCTGCCGTGGGGGCCAGCATTGGAGCAAGAGGTGCCGGAGCAAGGGGATGCTTCCTCGTTGGCTTAGGCTTTGGCACTTCCAACAAATACCTCCCAGGCTGTGATGTGGCTGCGGGGCTGGAGAGAGGCACACTGGGGCTGGAGCAGGTACAGTGGAGCGGTAAAATGGTGCAGGTACTGGAGCATGCCGTGATGAAGGAGACGCCAAAGCCTGGGGACGTTGTCTCGTTGGCACAGACTTTGGCTCCTTCGGAGAGCTCCTGACCATCCCATGAAACTGATGCTGCAGACCGGCCACAGAGGAGAGCTGCTTCATCCCCTTGGGGTGCTCCTTGAGCTGCAGATGACAGAGGATTACTGCCTCCGCGAGCTCCAGGTACCACAGAGCTGACTTCGGGGTGAAAGCGGAGTGAGCACGAGAAATTAGCTGGTCGAGCTTGATCAACGCACAGCAAAGCTCTCACCTCATGCTCATGCGGTACCACTTTCTGCCCACTGAGTCATTTTTTGGTGTGGCATTGCACTGTTATGACTACCTCCGGGGGACAGGTAAGAGGCAGGACTCAAGTGCAGGTGGAGTTCAAATTCAACATGGTTTTATTAATATGAACAAAATGACAGCACGAGGGCTGAAATAATACAGGACACGATTGGCAGATACACTCACTGGGAATACCCAAGTCACATGGATGTCGGTCAGGGAATATAGACAATGACGCCACATCAGAACACAAACTCAGACCGACATAAATAGTAACAGACGTAACACAGCTGGGAAACAATCAGGGCCAAACAGTAACACGTGAGGGAAAGTGGCTATGAGCACGGGAAACATGAGGGCCTGGGAGCAATAGGTAAACAAGTACAGGGGATACACATGAGACTTTCACAGAAGACCAAGGGGGGGCACAGAGAACAATAACAACTGGGACAACGGGGATGACATGACAGACTAAGGACCAGAGAACACAATAACAATCACAGAGGACCCAGGGGAAACACAGAAGGCAAAATACAGACAAATAATTATAATAATAAACACAGAGAGACCAAAAATAAACACAAAGTGTGGGCATGATCCCAAGACCATGCCCGGATCACGAAAACCCATAGTGCAAATAAAGATAAAACAAAGTAATCCTATGTGCAGAGGAAAAAAAAATAAGTAGAGCCGTAATACCTGTAATTGCAAGTTCAGTGCTGTAGTGGAGGTGCAGACAGTGATAGATTGGACTGTGTATGATCAGTACTGCAATAACAGACAGCAGCAGGTAAGGCATTTGTGCAAATGGTTGCAGTAAGGTGCAGAGACATATAGCAGCAGATGCACTGTTGGTGTGCCAAGTCCTTTTGTGCTGAGTTGAGGTAGTTATTGTGTGGGTGAGTGTGTTACCATCTTGCCGGGGGGGGGGGGGGGGGCAGAGCTCAGGGTCCTGATGGCCTGGTTGCTCAAAACTATATAAATAAGACAAAGAGGTTTGGGAATTCTGTTTTGTGGAATGATGAAACAAAGTTGTACGTTTTCGGGCCTATGGATCAGCATACCTCAGAGTCCACCAAGGCTTGGTTTCAGAAGAAGTCCAGGATGATACCAGAGTGGCCATCACAGTCTTCTGACTTGAACCCATTGGTGGGATTTGAAAAAAGGTGGTTGCAGCACAGAAACTGTAGAATATTCGTGAACTGGAGGCCTTTGCCCATGAGGAATGGGCTAGGATTCCTCCGGAGCACTGCTAAAAGCTGGTGTCTGGCTATGCACCACATTTGCAGCAGGTCAAAACAGCAAAAGGGTGCTCTACTAAGCACTATAGATGCTTGTCATGAAGGGGTTGAATAATTTTGAAACTGCAGTAGTCATTAAAAGTGGAATTTTGTGTTGAATTTGGAGAAACCACTTGTAATATTAGCTGTGTTGAGCTAGTTAACTTGTTCTTGTATGATTTGTTTACTGCAAACAGCTGCTAATTTGTACATTTTGCCAGTAAACCTAATTTTCAGTGGGGTTGAATAATTTCATTTGCAACTGTATATGTAAACAACAATTTCAAGAAAATCTACAACCAACAGGTACACTTATGCTAATGTGGAATATGAATTTTAGATATAAAATAGAACAGACTCTGTTATGATACCTGTAATGAAATTTTCTTGAAGTCGCAGCTCGACAGTCCGTCGATCTATTGCCACAGGAACGAACAACAAGCCTGTCTTGGAGCAGAGTATAGCAAGCGACGGAGAAAGGCTCTGACACATACAGCGTTTTGGACACGGCTGTGCCCGGCATGCTGCTGTCAGCAAAAGCAAAGACAACCACAGCCGTTCCATTATCCTCCACTGGGAACGGGGAACTGGAAAAAAAGAGAAGGTAGCAATTAATTTAAGTCAATAAGAAGATGGTGTCAAACAATTGTCAGGAAGTGGCAAACCAGGGTGAATCTCTGACCTCCAAAGAAACTTAATCAGGCACAAAGATGACATAGTAATGAGATGGCTGCTATATTTCAATGTTTAAAAAAAGGAAGTAGAAGTATATCATAGGGCAGCCTTTAAATCATCCATCATTTAAACTACAACATACTATTTAAAATACTAGCATTTGTCAAATTGTAGAAGCTCAACCTTTAATTTCCACCATAAGTGCTTGAATCTGACAAGGTAATTTTCTAAGTAAAAAAAATGATAGGTAAGGGGAAGCTGTGACTGATGATGTGATATGCATTGTTTCTTGCATTTAAACCAAACCACACACATTTTGAATAAAGTTATCTTCTTCTATAGAAAGACACTTTACATAGTTTTAAACTGTCACTTTTATCAAAAACAAAAATAGCTCAATTAAGTGATACTATATTTCGTAGATACAGTGCACCCAGAAAGTATTCACAGCGCTTCACTTTTTCCACATTTTATTATGTTACAGCCTTATTTCAAAAGGGATTAAATTCATTTTTCTCTCAAAATTCTACACACAATATTCCATAATAACAACATGAAAAAAACATTTTTTTTGAGATTTTTGCAAATTTATTAAAAATAAAAAACTAAGAAATCACATGTACAAAAGTATTCACAGCCTTTGCTCAATACTTTGTTGATGCACCTTTGGCAGCAATTATAGCCTCACGCCTTTTTGAATATGATGCCACAAGCTTGGCACACCTATGAATGGGCAGTTTCACCCATTCACCTCTTTGCAGCACCTCTCAGGCCCCATCAGGTTAGATGGGAAATGTCGGTGCACAGCCATTTTCAGATCTCTCAAGTGATGTTCAATTGGATTCAAGTCTGGACTCTGGCTGGGCCATTCAAGAACATTCACAGAGTTGTCCTGAAGCCACTCCTTTGATATCTTGGCTGTGTGCTTAGGGTGGTTGTCCTGCTGAAAGCTGAACCATTGCCCCAGCCTGAGGTCAAGAGCGCTCCGGAGCAGGTTTTCATCCAGGATGTCTCTGTACATTGCTGCATTCATCTTTCCCTCTAGCCTGTTCCTGGCAGCAGAAGGTGAAGGACAGAGCTGCGTGGAGGAATCTGATCAGACCTAAATGAAACAGTCATTGTTGCCCCCGACAGACTGCTATGATGGATGGATGGATGGACTAGTCTCCCAGTTCCTGCTGCTGAAAAACATCCCCACAGCATGATGCTGCCACCACCATTGGCATGGTGATGAGCGGTGCCAGGTTTCCTCCAAACATGAAGCCTGGCATTCACGCCAAAGAGTTTGATCTTTGCCTCATCAGACCAGAGAATTTTGTTTCTCATGGTCTGAGACTCCTTCAGGTACCTTTTGGCAAACTCCAGGTGGGCTTCCATGTGCCTTTTACTAAGGAGTGGCTTCCGTCTGGCCACTCTACCGTAAAGGCCTCATTGGTGGATTGCTACAGAGATGGTTGTCCTTCTGGAAGGTTCTCCTCTCTCTACAGAGGAATGCTGGAGCTCTGACAGAGTGACCATCGGGTTCTTGGTCACCTCCCTGACTAAGACCCTTCTCCCTTGATCGCTCAGTTTAGATGGCCAGCCAGCTCTAGAAAGAGTCCTAGTGGTTCCAGAATTCTTCAATTTACGAATGATGGAGGCCACTGTGCTCATTGGGACCTTCAAAGCAGCAGAAATTTTTCTGTACCCTTCCCCAGATTTGTGCCTCGAGATAATCCTGTCTTGGAGGTCTACAGGCAATTCCTTTGACTTCATGCTTGGTTTGTGCTCTGACATGCACTGTGAACTGTGGGACCTTATACAGACAGGTGTGTGCCTTTCCAGATCATGTCCAATCAACTGAATTTACCACAGGTGGACTCCAATTACGCTGTAGAAACATCTCAAGGATGATCAGTGGAAAAAAGATTTGCCTGAGCTCAATTTTGAGCTTAATGGTAAAGGTTGTGAATACTTATGTACATGTGATTTCTTAGTTTTTTATTTTTAATAAATTTGCAAAAATCTCAAAAAAAAAAACAAACAACAACTTTTCACGTTGTCATTATGGGGTATTGTGTGTAGAATTTTGAGGGGGGAAAAAAATGAATTTAATCCCTTTTGGAATAAGGCTGTAACATAACCAAACATGGAAAAAGTGAAGCGCTGTGAATAATTTCCGGATGCATTGTAAATCTAGTGACATTCTGTATGAGATTAGACCTACAAATTAGGCATAAAATTGTGAATTTACACTTTATCAAGTATAGAATATTGAACCAGGTCTCACTCATGACATGCAATATTCCCAGACTGACAGACAACTGCACCTTCACAGATGAGGCTGATTAGGATTAGAATGTGTGAGGGTCACTGACGGGCTCTCTCTGTGTATATCATGGCATTGAAGACTATGATGGCCTTATATCATGTGGCTAGAAGGAGAGCATGTAGAATGTATTGAATTTATAATTATGCCACAAAGACTTGTATTAATTTTCTCTCCTGTGTCCTCGAGGAGAACATGGAGAGGTGGAGGCATGCACTGGAGAGAAGAGGAAGGAAAGTCACTAGAAGGAAGACAAAATACATAGTTGTAAGTGAGAGGGAGGAAGGTGGAGAAGTGAAGATGCAAAGAGTAGATGTAGTGAAGGTAGACGGGTTTAAATACCTGGGGCCACTCCTCCAAATCAATGAACAGTGGCACAAGAAGGGTGAAGAAGCGAGTGCAGGAAGGGTGGAGCGGATGGAGCCAGGTGTCAGGAGTGATTTGTGACAGAAAGGTAGCAGGAAGAGTGAAAGGACAAGGTTTACAAGATGGTACCAAGACCTGCTATGATGTATTGCTTGGAGACAAAAGGACTGACAAAAAGACAGGAGGTGGCGCTAGAAGTGGCAGGGTTGAGACGCTAAGATTCTCATTGGGAGTAACTAGGACAGGATTAGAAATGAGTATATCAGAGGGACAGCTCAGGTTGAGGGGTTTGGAGAAAAATTAAGAAAGGCAAGACTGAGATGGTTTGGACATGCACAGAGGAGGGATAGTGGATTTATTGGACAAAGGATGTTGAAGGTGGAGCTGCCAGGCAAGAGGAAAAGAGGAAGACCACAGAGAAGCTTCATGGATATATGTAGTCAAGGGAGCAACCGAAAGAATAAGTAGTCAGTGGGAAGTTTAGAAAAAAAACACTGAGCTGCAGCTATACCACAGCTTTTGTGGATTAACAGAGGGAATAAGGCATGTGCTATAGATTCAGTATCTCTGACAACACCATTATTTTGCCAATTTGCTGTAGAGATTACTTTATTACATTTACACTAGATACTTAGGTATTCTTATGATTAAACTTCATTACAGTACTTTTCTGTTGGTATAACAATCTTGTATTTCTAGGACAGCATTTATAGGAGACAAAGTGACTGAGGTTGAAAAGAATCAAATTCTTCTTCTACTTTAACCAGGCAGCAAAATATGGAACCACTTCCATTTTCACACACTAGAGTAAGCTCATGGGATTCTATGTATATTTATCAGAGGATAACAGGATATTAGCTTTATTTGTCTGATCAATTACATTTCATTGCATGTGTACTATGTCTAAATCCAGCTTTTTCCTTGATTCTTTAAAAACTTTAATAGAGTATTTTCAAGGAGAAATGATAAATAACTACTCTTCTGCAGGATTTTTTATTTAGGATGGATTTTACTGTCTATTACTTAGTAAACTCAATGTGGATAATATTGGAAAACAAAGTGAATGTAGCCTCAGGAGACTGATAAATATAGATGTCCCATAATGGAAAGGTTCTCATTCTCCCACACTGAAAATCATAAAATGGAAATGATGATGAGCAACAGTAACTTACAAATGTCTGCAGAGTAAAATAGCATTCTACTATCAGAGCACAAATGATTTATGTGATTTCACAACACAGCAAGAACATTATGTATTCTCAAAAACACTGTCACTAATACTGTACACTGCAGTTTCCACTGACCTATGGGGATGCGTCGATTGAGCCATTAATTCAAGTCTGTTAAATGTTTTAAAGAATTTGTATTGTGTCTGAAACAGGTTGTGTTATAACAGAGAGAAGTATGTTCCACAGGGATCCAGTCATAGACATTTTTTTAATAATAAAGAAGCCATGGATGACAGCAGAGGTTCACAGGCTCCTGAGGGCTCTGGATGCAGCCTTCAGGGCTGGTGACACTGCAGGACTAACAACAGCTAGGGTCAACCTGTCCTGTGATATCAAGGAAACAAAATGACAGTACAGCAAGAAAATATCTGGCCACTTCAACAACACCAGAGATGCACGTTCTCTCTGGCATGGCATACAGACCCTCACCAACTGCAAGCCTCCACCTCAGACCTGCGCAAGTGACGTCACACTGCTTAACAACCTGAATGATTTCTTTGGCCTCTTTGAAGCACAAAACAGCACATCAGCACAAAAGACCACTCCTCCCCCAGACTAGCAGGCTTTAAGTGTGGATCCAGCTAGTGTGAAGAGGATACTCTCCAGGATCAATCCACGCAAGACAGCTGGACCAGAAAACATACCAGGTCGTGTTCTGAAGGACTAGGCAGAGGAGCTAAAGAATGTTCTGGCCGACATCTTCCACATCTCCCTGAGTCAACCTGTTGTCCCCACATGTTTCAAAACTGCTACCATAATACCAGTCCCAAAGAAGCCCGTCCCATCCAGCTACAGTGATTACCATCCTGTAGCACTGACTTCCATCATAATGAAGTGCTTTGAGAGGCTGGTCATGAAGAACATCAAGTCTATCCTCCCTCTCTCCCACGGCCCATCTTATTTCGCATACAAGTCAGACAGATCCACAGAAGATGCCATCTCTGCTGCTCTTCATCCAGTCCTCACCCACCTGGACTCAAAGAAATCATACGTGTGAATGCTGTTCTTGGACTTCAGTTCAGCATTCAACACAATCATCCCCCAGCACCTAATATAAAAACTCAGACATTTGGAACTCAAAACCTCTCTCTGTAACTGAGTGCTGGACTTTCTCAGAGGGAGGCCACAGAACGTGTGGGTCAGCAGCAACACCTCCAAGACCATCACACTGTGTACAGTGGCCCCACAAGGGTGCGTGCTCTCCCGCTGCTCTTCACCCTGCTGACCCATGACTGTGTACCTGCCCACAGCACCAACCACATCATCAAGTTTGCGGACGACACGACGGTGGTGGGCCTCATCACCAACAATGAAGAAGCCAACTACAGAAATGAGGTGAACCAACTGGTCCAGTGGTGTAAAGACAATAATCTCTTCCCGACCGTGGGAAAAAACAAGGAGATTGTAATTAACTATGACAGTTTCCCTGACTATGACTGAATTGCACATGACACTTTATCTCATGTTAAGCACTTAGCTGTAATTGATGTCTGTAGACAGTATATTTATAGTATTTGTGATGTTTTTATGTCTTGTTTATATTTGTGCTCTCTGTGCCTTTTAATTGCCCCTCGGGGATGAATAAAGTGTCTGAATTGAATTGAACTTCAGGAGAGGACACACACAGCATCCCCCTCTGATCATCGACGGAGCAGCTGTGGAGGGGATGAGCACCACCGAGTTCCTGCGGATGCACGTCTCTGAGGACCTCTCCTGGTCCAACTACACCACATCACTGGCCAAGAAGGCTCAAATTCACCTCTATTTATTCCGTAAACTGAGGACAGCACGAGTCCCAACCCCTTTCATGCTTTCATGTGCTCATTCTACCGGGGCACCATTGAGAGCATCCTCACTAGCTGCATCACTATGTGGTACAGAAGCTGCACCACCTCCTACCGGAAGACTCTACGCTGCAGTGAACGCAGCCAGCAAGATCATCGGTGCCCCTCTGCCCTCCCTCTCAGGCATCTCTCACACCCACCTCACCCGCAGAGCCATCATCATCACAGATGACACCTCCCACCCCCACACCCCTCACACTCCCTCTTCAGCCTCCTGCCCTCAGGGAGAAGGTACCAGACCCACCAATACCTCTGGGCCCACTCCATAAGACTGCTAAACAGCTTTGTTCACCAGGCCATCAGGACCCTGAACTCTGCCCCCCACCCGCCCCAGGACGGTAACACACTCACAATATAAAAACATCACATAAAGACATAAAAACATCACAATAACTCTACCTCAGCTGTTTGCACAGAAAGACTCGGCACACCAACAGTACCACATCTGTTACTGTATGTCTTTGCAGCTTACTGCAACCATTTGCACAAATGCCATAACTGCTGCTGTCTGTTATTACACAACTGATCTGCGCATTCCAAACTGTCACTGTTTGGACCTCCTCCACTGCATTGAATTTGCACCACAGGACTGCTGTGTTTTGTTTTGGTTTTTTTATCTTTATTTGCACTATGGGTAGCATTATTGTACATACACTGCTGTTGTTTTTATCCTTGTTCCTTCTTTTCTTTTATATTATGCACACCATTAAGAGAGAGCGAAACAGCATTTCAATTCTCCTGTATGTCCTGTACATATAGAAATACTGACAAATAAAATCTTTGAATCTTTGGAATCTATGTCTACCACCCCAAACTGTAGTGTGCATTTTAACCTCATAGTTATATTTTTTTTTATGACTAACTCTTCCTTTTACAGTAACTTAGCAGCTGCAAAGTCATAGTGCACACTCAGCTGTTATTTAGATGATGAAGCCGCAAAGCATGAAAATGGGCAATGCACCACCAGAAACGACCAAAAGCTCTGGCAGAATGTACAAAGTGAGTCACAAATGCACACGTTAGATCACAGTAATATGGCTCTATTCAACCTGTTTGAAGAGGCAATAAATGAGTTTCTGATTAAAATTGACTTTCTTTTGATTAATCTCATACTTTTTAGTGATAAAAGTGTTTTAAAGTCAAAAGACAAAAACCATGATGGGAAACAAGTGACAGCAAAAGCTTGTACGGCATTTTTATTATTGGTATAAAGACCTTGACATCAAAAAACAGATGTTTGCAGTGGTCACACTGAAATTGTTTAGTTGTAAGAGCTAAAATGTAAGGCCATTTGAAACATGCTGTTATGAAGGTTGTTCATTAAATATTTCCCCTTCCTCATTTCCCACGGACAGAGAGGAGTGAAACTGTTACAAACTCCCCATGTGCTTTTTCTCAGCGCACGGAGGAGGAGAAGGATGGATGGATTTACGTGCAGGGTTATCACCAAACACATTTATTGACAAGACACAGTTAAAAAAAAAAAGACTTACAGTTAAGGACAGATGTACACAACAGGCTGACACAGGAGAGAACAGCGGGCAGACCACTGTGTACCGTGGCCACAGGAAAATAATGCAAAATAACACACATGCGGTCGGGAGAGCAAGGAAGACTTTAGGAAGCTCAACTGACTCAGGGAAGCAAACTGGGAAACGGCCTAAGCGTAGCAGTTAAGCTGCAGGGAGAAACGCTACCAGATAAGCGTAGCAGCTAACCGCACAGAGAAATGCTAAACACTTTACTCACAGGCAGGAGCAGTCCAAAAAGTCCAATTCTCCCATGGAGCACGAATAACTAATCCTTCGGGATGTGACGATCACACAACGGGAAACGACCGTGTGACTCGTATAATGGTCCAGCGGTGTTTGACTAGCAAAGAGCTGCTTATGTACAAACACCACTGGCCTAACAAATTGGGAACACCTGGGCGAGGCGCGGGAAAGATAATTACCGGAGCAAACAGCTGACTGTCAGAGAGAGGGGGCGTGGTCGGACCGGCAAACGCTAGACAGCGCCCACCCGAAAGTGGGTCAAACAGCTGCCTAACGATCACTGGCCAGAGCAATGGCTAAGCGCAGAAATAAACACACAGGTTAGAAAACAAAACACAACATATGACTAAGAACGGTGAGAACCGAGCCCGCAGGAGAACCAGGCTCGGTTCATGACAGAAACTTGGCACAGTTATCAGTTGTTTTCTGTATACAGTAGGTACCAACAAGGTGCGACACACATCTAGCATTGCTTTATGTCGCCGTGGAGACCTCAACTATAGAAGTCTGCAGGTTGTGTAAGAAGCCACAACTTGACCTCACAAATCAGTGTGTCATTGTTTTGGAAGTGCTTGCCCTCCAAAAATGGCTTCATGATTGGGAAGAGATGGAAGTCAAGTGGCATGAGGTTGGGAGAATAAAGAGGGTGAGGAAAGATTTCATAGCCACAGGACCATGCTTCCATCTGAGAAGTATGCAAGTTGTGAACCAGGGCGTTGCCTTGCAGGGGGAGGACACCTTTGGTCAGCATACCACGCCTCTCAGTTGTAATGGACTTCTGGAATTTCTACAGCAGTGAAGTGTGGTAACTCATGGTAATTTTTCCAGGAACTCCATCATCAGTACTTCATGCTGGTCCCAAAAGACCGTGAGCATGACCTTGCCCACTGAGGATTGGACATGTGCTTTCTTTGGAGATGGTGAGTCATAATGTTTCCATTGGTTCAACTGGGCTTTAGTCTCTGGATCATAGTGATGGACCCATGTTTCATCCTGTGTGATTAGTCTGTCAAAGAAGTCCTCCTGGTTTTCTTGGCACATGGCTAAAAGAGCCTAGAAGCGTGTGACTCATCCCTGCTTCTGGAAAGGTGTGAGCAACTGGGGAATCAATTGAGCAGACAACTTCCTCATGTGCAAATGGTCATGGATGATTTTTTTTTTTTTTTTCCACAGACCCCACAATGACATTGGCATCTTGGGCTAGTTGTTGAACGGTTATGCGGTGATCCTCCAAAATGGTGGCCTCCACTTGCTAAATAGTGTCTTCATCAATGGTACACAGTGGTCACCCAGGAATGGATGCTGTTTCCACCAATGTCTGACCACAGTTGAACTGCTGAAGCCAGTGCTTGACTGCACCATAGGATGGGGCGTTCTCCCCATATGTGTCTTTTATCTCAATGGACATCTCCTGTGTTGTGCGGCCTCTCAAGTACAGGAATGTGATGACTGCTCTGCATTCAACTGGCACCATTATCACACCTTACTCCACCTTAGCACCTGTAAAAGAGAAACTATTAGGAATTCACAGCTGCAAATTACCATGTGACCTATAGAGATGTGTAGTATTATTATACATAACTGGATGTGGGTCAGGGTAGATATATAATGAACAGTCCTTTTTTTTTTTTTTTTGTTACTTATTTGTACCCGTAGGTAGATTTGGTTCGCAGTCTGGTGACAAGCCACCGGCTGCTGGTCGCTGCGTGCGCGAGCGCCCTAAACCTACATGTTTTTGGTGTGCGGGAGGAAACCGGAGAAAACCCGCGCAACACGGGGAGAACATGCAAACTCCACACAGCTCACTGTTGGTCGGGGGCTGGGATCGAACCCATGATCTCATGATCCCCACGATCCCCCGGCCGAGGGTAAAACTGTGCTGCCACAGTGCTAAACCACTGCGCCACCGTGCAGCCCAGTCCTTGTACTTCATTTCAAAAGCTGCAAGTGATGCAAATCAGTGCACATGAATATGAGGTTTAGAGGGATGAAGCAAGATGCAGAACTGATGCTGGAAAGAGCTGGGGATAGTATGACAAACAGAACAAATCTGTGGCTATAAATAACCCAAAAAAGGGGAAAAAAAGACTAGTAGCAGTTAGGGAAGAGAGGTGAAAAGATAATGAGGTGAGTTGGCAAGAATTTGAGGTTGCCTGAAATATATTAAAACAGTGAGGCTGTGGGTTTAGCTCTATCTGTTTTGCTCTTTGATATACACCTTAGCAGGTCTCCACAAGGGAAAACATTTCCATAAAGGGCTTAGTCCTGTGAAAGATACACCGAGACACTTGGTGACTTTACTCTAAAGCTCTGGTAATACCTTAGTCTGAATATAAGAATCATTTTTCAAACTGTAACCCTGCCTCTGAGTTGGCTACCTTCAGCTTAACAAAGTGATAACAGAGAGTAACCTTTGAGTAAGCAAATGCCATCTCACTTTTCTCTTAATTGCCCTCTGAAGTATACCTTTACACTGGCAGCCCTTATCCCAGCCTCCGCGTAAGTCCTAGCTTTGTGATATTATGACATCATGAATTTAAAAAAAGACCTAATTTAGAGAAAGGTTGCCAGTGCTAAATTTATTCCACCGTTAAATGTTTGATCTCAAATCAGCAAGGCTAAGTCCTGGTGAAGTAGCCCTTCAGTTCCATACAAAAAAATATTATCGAACAAGCATATCCTGTAGACTAAGAATATAGGCTAGTTTATTATATTGTGGATGTGATGATGACACAATTACAACATTTGTTATCATAGAAGTGACACAATTCATTAAGCAAGGACATTTTCAGAAGAGAAGAGAATCTTTTGAAATTCAGTGAACTACACAACACTAAATATTAGATATTGTTGCCATAAATGTAGCCTGAGCAGATGTTTGACTAATTTTTAAGTTAATTTGTTAAAGTTATTTACTACTAGTACATACCAGTCAATCTACGTTCCTACTCTCACCTATGGTCACGAGCTTTGGGTAATGACCGAAAGAACGAGATCGCGGATACAAGCGGCTGAAATGAGCTTTCTCCGTAGGATTGCTGGACTCACCCTCAGAGATAGGGTGAGGAGCTCAGTCATCCGGGAGAGGCTCAGAGTAGAACCGCTGCTCCTCCACATTGAAAGGAGTCAGTTGAGGTGGTATGGGCATCTGATTAGGATGCCTCCTGGACGTCTCCCACTTGAGGTGTTTCAGGCACGTCCCACTGGGAGGAGACCCCGGGGCAGACCCAGGACTCGGTGGAGAGACTATGTCTCCCAGCTAGTCTGGGAACGCCTTGGTATCCCCTCTGAAGAGCTGGAGCAGGTGGCTGGGGAGAGGGAAGTCTGGGCTTCTCTGCTTGAACTGCTGCCTCCGCGACCCGGACCTCCGGAAAAGCGGTAGAAGATGGATGGATGGACTACTAGTACATAACAAATCTACCTACGGGTACAAATAAAGTAACCTGAACCTGATCATCAACCCCATTCTCTTACAAAACCTCTTATGCCATTATAACCAGGGAAACCCTACTGCACCATTCCTTGTAATTCATCTGTGTCTGTGATAGTATGCATTTATGCCTGTGAGCATGTTATGATTGCTGGCCTCAGTATGAGAGAACATACACTTCTGGCCACACACTTATACTGCGTCCAACCTGCTTTCCCAGAGCCCACTGCACCTTGGAAAGGAGATGGATTGTCCTGTCAGAATTCTTGCAGAATCACTGAAGAGAATCTCATGCGCATAATGCTCTGACTGTGTGTGCTAACACATGGGTATGTTATGGGTTCAGTTGCATATATGCTTACCAAATGCATATCACATTTCATTTTTTTTTATACTTATGCACATAAATGTGACCCGTGCTGGCAAAATGAGTCACTTTGAGGAAATGATCAAAACTGAGGTAACATGTTTTCCATATTCTGTATTGAAAGACCTTCAAAATGATATTTAATTTGTAGAAAGTGAGCAAAAATGGACCCGGAAAAAGCCAATTTGTTTATATTTTGGCTAGGTTCAAAACTCGTGTTCGATCGGTCGGGAGTTATGTATTCCACCAAAACATATGTATTTTTAGAAAGTACAATTTCGAAGCTTTACAATGATACCAGGCACTCATGCGGGTTTTCCTGGGACTTTACGCTAGCAAGCAAAGAAAGAGTCATGATTTATAACTTCTCGTACCTGTATCTCGGAATGACGCAGTGTGCATTCCGACTCATTTTGCCAGCACGGGTCACAAATAGCAGTGTACATGTACATAATGCACGAGTTAATCTATGTGTAAAATAAAAGCAACCATTTTTATATGTATAAGCATAAATATGTGCACAGATGCATGAACGCATGCTTCTATCCTTACTACAGCACATGTCTTAGAAGACTGTCTGTAAGTCCACACTGCATATGTTGTGTGCACATGTGCATGTGTGTGTTTCATCTGTTTCTGCAGAGCCCACCCTACCAAGAGCACTGTGTTATTAATGACCTCAAAGGCAAGAGCATCCATCTGCGGATTCTCATGAGACTGTGAACAAACACACATACTACATAGTGTACACACACTCACATGCAGACACTGGACTGTACAGCAAACATATGTTAGTGTAAGTGAGTATATTCCTGTGTGGTTTTGTGCATAGAATATGAGCTCAGCATAGAGGTATCAGTGTACAGTAATCTGATGCAATTAATGTCTGTATAATTTCAATAAAAGTGGAAGAGCACAATCTCCAGGTAGGGATCAGTAATATCTCAACTGTCATCGAACTACACCTCAACCACACCTTTTCTTGTCTTGCACTCTCATTGTTACAACACATCATGTACAGTATGTTTTCTTTCACAAAATATGAAGACAAAAAGCAGGTACTTGAATGAAATAATGCAAAGGCACTAAAGCAAGTGGGTGAATTGTGAGTACATAAAACAAAACTGTGACTAGGTGTTACCTGAAAACACATAAAGCTATAATAAAAACAAAGTGCTCCTACAGAATGAGCTATCTTTCAAAAGCGGCATTGAAGGCAAAACATTTATTGGCTGCAAAGAAAAACTTGGTGGGGGCCTGTAACTTAGCAACAGCCAATGATAGATGGATGGTAACACTGAGGAGGTGGGAAGAATTGGTGTTATGGGGGTGTAGTCAGAGTGTGTGTATGGGGGCTGTGAGAAAGTGCAAGATTGGTACAGAGATCTGGCAAGTAACGTATCTGGAATGCTGACATACAAGGTGAGTGTAAAGTGTAAGGGAGACATATTCAGGAAAGACAGCGAGAGAGAGAGAGAGAGAGAGAGAGAGAGAGAGAGAGAGAGAGAGAGAGAGAGAGAGAGAGAGAGAGAGAGAGAGAGAGAGAGAGAGAGAGAGAGAGAGAGCTTGTGTTCCATTCAGAGTGTAGTGGTTTGGTGTACAGTTCTTTTTTTAATACAAGACACTTATCACAGTCACTTGAAATGACACCCACATTGTTAAACTTTTAAAATATGCCAAACTACCATATATTTGTTTTAAAATACAATTCTTTCAAGACAATTCAAAAACAAATTATATTACAATTTAAAACACAGTAACACAGAGAAACACCAACAGCAATGTGATCCTTATATAATGTACGGCATATAGCCTTAGGTGGAAAATGATCCTGTAATGGCAGATTCAGGCATCACCATCAAGAAGTCTAGAGGTTTTCATTGGGTGCAAAAATAAAACCTAAAGAATATAATTAGAACAGTTACTGAGCCAACATGCTCACAAACTCGTCTCCATGACAACTGGGGAAACTCCTTCCTCCTGAATAGTTTGTATAGTTTGTGGCTGAAATATAGCTTACTCCAAACCAACTGTACAGCTTGATACACCTTTCATCATCAACCAAGCTCATTTTTTCTGCTATCTTTAATTTTTAATTGGGTGTTAGTAAGTAAACAAGTACAAATTGGGTAATCAAGGATAACTATTTTGGCTTTAAAAAGCCCAGTATATTATGTTGTCCGATTGGTTAAATTGAACAACCTTCTAAATCAGTGGTTCCCAACAGGGCTGGGGCTTCCCTGGGAGAATCACCAGATATCACTGGGGGCTGTGGTGCTTTGTTTGCTTTGAGGTTGTGAAAATTATATTTGTGTGTGATTAAAAAAACGTACCACACCCACTTAAAACATCTAAAAACAATCTTTGGTCTGGAACCACTGTTTGAAATAACGGGATTTAAGTGATTAAATTGTTAACAATATCACCGGTTTCTGCTGAACTGATGAATCTCTCAAGAGCTTAACTTTGATGTCTACTGTTCCACAATAGCCCAACCACTGATGAGCACCACAAAAGTCAGAAAGTCAACCAAAACAACTGTTCTGAACACATCCATCCATCCATCCATCCCCTACCCCTTATGTGGGATCATGGAGGCAGCAGTCCAAGCAGAGAAGCCCAGACTTTCCTCTCCCCAGCCACCTTTCCCAACTCCTCAGAGAGGGCACCAAGGCGTTCCCTGGCTAGCTGGGAGATATATTGTAGTCTCTCCAGCATGTCCTGGGTCTGCCTTGGGGTTTCCTCCAAGAGGCAACTGCGCAAAACACCTCACATGGGAGGTGTCCAGGAGGCATCCTGAACACATGCCCAAACCACTTCAACCAGCTCCTTTTGATGTGGAGGAGAAGCGACTCTTTTTTGAGCCTCTTCTGGATAACTTACCTCCTCACCCTGACATCACAGTGCCCAGAAAGACAGACCGTGCTTGTGGCCCTGGAAATGAACAGGTACAATGTAGACATAGCTGTACTTAGTGAAACAAGCTTGCCTGGATATGACAGCTTGGAAGACCATGGGTACATCTTCTTTTGGAGTGGGAGATCAACTCAAGAAAGGAGAGAAGCAGGAGTGGGCTTTGCAGTTAGAAAGGAGATAGCAGCAATGCTTGATGAGGAACCGGTGCCAATCAACGACAGGATAATGACTATGAGACTCCCACTACAGCGGAAGATGTATGCCACACTCATCAGTGTATATGCCCCAACAAAGACCAACACAGAGGAGGTGAAGGAAGAGTTCCACAGTGATTTATGTGAGACTATCAGGCATGTACCGACTGATGACAGGCTGATACGCATTGGAGATTTTAATGCAAGAGTTTGTTCGGACACCGAGAAATGGAAAGGAGTGCTAGGCAGTCATGGAGTAGGCACGTGCAATGCTAATGGAGAACTTCTACTTGCACTATGTTCAGAGTGCAACCTTGTGATAACCAACACTCTATTGAAGCACAAGGACACACACAAGAAGACATGGATGCACCCAAGATCCAAGCACTGGCACTTATTAGACTACATCATAGTTAGGCAGAGAGACATAAGGGATATATTCAACACCAGAACAATGAGAGGCACAGACTGTGGTACTGATCATGTTATGCTGAGATCTAGTTTAAGGATTTGGAGACAAAAACAGCACTGCAGGACGGGTGCGAAGCCACCACGGAAGCTAAACACTAGTGCACTGAAAGGCCAAAAGAAGCAGGAAGAACTTACACAGGAAATGGATGAAAACTTGAAAGACTGGGACAGCAACAACTCAGAGAATGACATAGAAGAGAAATGGGCAACACTGAAGGATATGGTGTATCAGACTGCGAGTGATGTATTAGGCTACCCTGAGAGGAAACATCAAGATTGGTTTGATGAGCATGATGAATACCTGAAGAAACTACTAGAAGCCAGGAATACAGCTAGGCAGGAAAACCTAGTGTAACACAAAGTCGAAGAAGAAGAAATACTCAAAGGCTCAGAGTGAGCTACAGAAGTACACCAGAGAGGAGAAGTCCAACTGGTGGGATGAAAAAGTGGAGAAACTTCAAACTGCAGCAGACAGGAAGGACATGAAAACATTCTTCACAGGTCTGAGAGAAATCTACGGCCCTAAACCAAGAGGACTGATCCAACTAAAGGCTATGGATGGTGAAACGGTTTTGCAGGAGAAAGACAAGATCCTGGACAGATTTGCAGACCACTTTGACCAACTACTAAACAACCCTAGAGATCTCACTGAAGAGGCTAAAGAAGCTCTAGTGCAGCGACCAGCTGTATCAAGTCTGGATGGACCACAAAATTTTGATGAACTAATGGCAGCTATCAGGACAACACAGGATGGTAAAGCTCCAGGAAGGGATGGAATTCCAGCAGAAGTGTGGAAATTTGGTGGTGTTCAGCTGACCAACTGCCTGCACAAGCTCATCCAAGAGATATGGGATGCCCAGAAAGTACCTCAAGACTGGAAGGATGCAAGTATTGTGCCTTTGTTCAAGAAAGGTGACAGGAAGGATTGTGGAAATTACTGAGGTATATTACTGCTAGCCACTGTTGGTAAGATTCTCTCACGTGTACTACTTAACAGACTCAGTGAACACTTCTAGCAGAATGTACTACCGGAAACCCAGTGCATCTTTAGAAGTGGAAGAAGCACAGTGGACATGATTTTCTGCTTGAAACAGGTTCAAGAAAAGTGTATCGAACAGAACATGCCGCTTTATGTAGTCTTCATAGACTTCAGTAAAGCCTTCAATACTATTTCACGAAAAGGACTTTGGCAGGTACTCAAGAAATATGGTTGTACAGAGAAGTGTGTCAGCCTGATCGAGGCACTCCATACAGTATGCAAGCAAATGTGGCAATGAGTGGTTCAGTATCTAAAGACTTTTCAGTAAGCAACGGGGTGAAACAAGGGTGTGTGCTGGCACCTACACTCCTCTCACTATATCTGGCAGCCATGCTTGAGGTGGCCTTCAAAGACACTTCAGAAGGCGTATACATTCAAACAAGGAAAGAAGCAGACTTGTTCAATGTGTCACAGTTTAAAGCCAAGAGTAAGACATCGATAAAGGTAGTAAGAGAAATGCTCTTTGCCGACGACAGTGCTCTAGTTGCACAAAGCGTGGAAGATATGCAATCTTTAGTGGATAAATTTACAAGACCAGCTAGCCAATTCAGCCTCCAAATCAACATCAAGAAGACTTTATCAACCACCAAAGTTCCAATTATCAACATCACTACCAGAAGAGATCAGCATTGGTACAGAGCCACTAGTCAAGTGCAAGACTTTCAAGTACCTAGGGAGTACTGTTTCAGAGAATGCGAGGCTGGAGGATAAACTATCTCTCAGAATGGGAAGAGCGAGCACTGTTTTTGAAAACTTGAGGGAGAGACTGTGGAACAATCAACATGTGTCTATCCGTGTGAAATGCAAAGTGAACAGAGCGACAGTACTGGCTACTCTATTATACAGTGCTGAAACTTGGACTGTCTACAGAGTGCAGGTGAAGAAACTCCACGAGTATGTGATGAGACACCTTCGAGCCATAATGAACATCTCATGGAAAGACAAGATAACCAACATAGAAGTGTTGAAACGAGCTGGTCTACCATCAATGGAGGACATGCTAATACGGATGAACCTAAGATGGCTCGGACATGTTGAGAGGATGGACTACCAGCGTCTCCCTCGGCAGTTACTCTACTCACAGTTATGCAAGGGCAAACGCAATCAGGGTAGACCAAGGCTCAGATTTAAAGACACTGTAAAAAGAAACTTGAAGAAGTTGGACATAAACAGGAGTTCCTGGCAGTGGAAGGCTAAGGACAGAGCTGTGTGGAAGAATCTGATCAGATCTAAATGAAACAGTCATTGTCTCCCATGACAGACTGCTATGATGATGATGATGACCCAAAGTTCATCACCATAGGTGTGACAGCAGGAACGTAGACTGCCCAGTAAATTGACAGTTTTGCTTTGCAGTTCAGCTCCCCCTTCACCACAACAGACCAGTACAATGTCCACATGACTGCAGAAACTCCTCCAATCTGTCTGTCAATCTCATGCTTAATTCTCCCATCACTCGAGAATAAGATTCTGGGATACTTGACCATGGACTTGGACCTGGCGGTGCTGATTCTCATTTTTGCCTCTTCAAATTCAGCAGTAAACCATCCCAGCAAGACCTGCAAGCCATTGCTTGATGAAGGCATAAGGACCACACCATCTGCAAACGGCAGAGACAAGATGCTTTGACCACAGAATATGACACACTCCATTCATTGGCTGCACTTAGAAATCCTGTCCATAAAAAATATGAACAGGATCGGTGAGAAAGGGCAACCCTGGCAAAGTCCAACTCTCACTGGGAGTGAGTTTGATTGTTGGCAATATGAACCAAACTCTTGCACTGGTCATGTAGAGACCGGATAGCTCATACCAACAAACCCAATGCCAAACACTCCCAAAGCACTCCCCAGCAGTAACCAGAAGAGATATGGTCAAATACTTTCTAAAAGTCCACAAAACACATGCAGACTGGCTGGGCAAACTCCCATGAACCCTCAGGGATCCTTGAGAGGGTAAAGAGTTGATCTGATGTGAGACGATTAGGATTAAAAACCATATTGCTCCTCCTAAATCTGAGGTTCCACCAACAGCCGAGCTCTCCGAACCCACTCACATCATAATACAGAAGAAGGAAGGTGATGATAGACACTAAAAATCATACTCCCATGCAAGAGACGAGTTCAAACCCATTTAGGGCCTTTTTTTGACTTGCATCTTCAGTTTTTACTTTTGCATTGGTAGTTCATTGACTTTTTTAGGTGGTTAAGGTTAGTGTGAATGCTTAGGGTTAGGTACACTGGGTCGTGTTTAGGGTTGGGATTAAGGTAGAGTGAGGGGCTACTTTCAACACATTACACCTTTAACCCTTTTGCCATACCACTTCCTATACAGATTTTTACAACCACTAGATGTCACTTTTTTTTCTAGGCTAGGGGTTGGCAACCCATGGCCCAGGATCTACATGCAGCTCATGCTGTGGGGGCGCATATATACTGTATATATATATATATATATATATATATATATATATATATATATATATATATATATATATATATATATATATATATATATATATATATATATATATATATATATATACACTACCGTTCAAAGTTTGGGGTCACCCAGACAATTATTTTGTGTTTTCCATGAAAAGTCACACTTATTTACCACCATGAGTTGTAAAATGAATAGAAAATATAGTCAAGACATTGACAAGGTTAGAAATAATGATTTGTATTTGATATAATAATTTTTTCCTTCAAACTTTGCTTTTGTCAAAGAATCCTCCATTTGCAGCAATTACAGCATTGCAGACCAAACATGATTGCACAAGGGTTTTCTAATCATCCATTAGCCTTCTGACGCAATGAGCAAACACATTCTACCATTAGAACACTGGAGTGATAGTTGCTGGAAAGGGGCCTCTATACACCTATGTAGATATTGCACCAAAAACCAGACATTTGCAGCTAGAATAGTCATTTACCACATTAGCAATGTATAGAGTGTATTTCTGATTAGTTTAAAGTTATTTTCATTGAAAAAAAGTGCTTTTCTTTCAAAAATAAGGAAATTTCTAAGTGACCCCAAACTTTTGAACGGTAGTGTATATATATATATATATATATATATATATATATATATATATATATATATATACAGTGGGGAAAAAAATATTTGGTCAGCCACCAATTGTGCAAGTTCTCCATCTTAAAAGATGAGAGAGGTCTCCAATTTTCATCATAGGTATACCTCAACTATGAGAGACAAAATGAGAAAAAAAAATCCAGAAAATCACATTGAAGGATTTTTAATGAATTAATTGGTAAATTCCTCGGTAAAATAAGTATTTGGTCACCTACAAACAAGCAAGATTTCTGGCTCTCACAGACCTGTAACAACTTCTTTAAGAGGCTCCTCTGTCCTCCACTCGTTACCTGTATTAACGGCACCTGTTTGAACTCGTTATCAGTATAAAAGACACCTGTCCACAACCTCAAACAGTCAGACTCCAAACTCCACTATGGCCAAGACCAAAGAGCTGTCAAAGGACACCAGAAACAAAATTGTAGACCTGCACCAGGCTGGGACGACTGAATCTGCAATAGGTAAGCAGCTTGGTGTGAAGAAATCAACTGTGGGAGCAATTATTAGAAAATGGAAGACATGCAAGACCACTGATAATCTCCTTCGATCTGGGGCTCCATGCAAGATCTCACCCCGTGGGGTCAAAATGATCACGAGAATGGTGAGCAAAAATCCCAGAACCACACGGGGGGACCTAGTGAATGACCTGCAGAGAGCTGGGACCAAAGTAACAAAGGCTACCATCAGTAACACACTACGCCGCCAGAGACTCAAATCCTGCAGTGCCAGACGTGTCCCCCTGCTTAAGCCAGTACATGTCCAGGCCCGTCTGAAGTTTGCTAGAGAGCATTTGGATGATCCAGAAGAGGACTGGGAGAATGTCATATGGTCAGATGAAACAAAAATAGAATTTTATTGTAAAAACTCAACTTGTCGTGTTTGGAGGAGAAAGAACACCATACCTACTGTGAAGCATGGGGGTGGAAACATCATGCTTTGGGGCTGTTTTTCTGCAAAGGGACCAGGACGACTGATCCGTGTAAAGGAAAGAATGAATGGGGCCATGTATCGTGAGATTTTGAGTGAAAACCTCCTTCCACCAGCAAGGGCATTGAAGACGAAACGTGGCTGGGTCTTTCAGCATGACAATGATCCCAAACACACCGCCCGGGCGACGAAGGAGTGGCTTCGTAAGAAGCATTTCAAGGTCCTGGAGTCGCCTAGCCAGTCTTCAGATCTCAACCCCATAGAAGATCTTTGGAGGGAGTTGAAAGTCTGTGTTGCCCAGCGACAGCCCCAAAACATCACTGCTCTAGAGGAGATCTGTATGGAGGAATGGGCCAAAATACCAGCAACAGTGTGTGAAAACCTTGTGAAGACTTACAGAAAACTTTTGACCTCTGTCATTGCCAACAAAGGGTATATAACAAAGTATTGAGATGAACTTTTGTATTGACCAAATACTTATTTTACCGAGGAATTTACCAATTAATTCATTAAAAATCCTTCAATGTGATTTTCTGGATTTTTTTTTTCTCATTTTGTCTCTCATAGTTGAGGTATATCTATGATGAAAATTGGAGACCTCTCTCATCTTTTAAGTGGGAGAACTTGCACAATTGGTGGCTGACTAAATACTTTTTTCCCCCCACTGTATATAATTTTCATCATAGGTATACCTCAACTATGAGAGACAAAATGAGAAAAAAAATCCAGAAAATCACATTGTCTGATTTTTAAAGAATTTATTTGCAAATTATGATGGAAAATAAGTATTTGGTCACCTACAAACAAGCAAGATTTCTGGCTCTCACAGACCAGTAACTTCTTCTTTAAGAGGCTTCTCTGTCCTCCACTCGTTACCTGTATTAATGGCACCTGTTTGAACTCATTATCAGTATAAAATACACCTGTCCACAACCTCAAACAGTCAGACTCCAAACTCCACTATGGCCAAGACCAAAGAGCTGTCAAAGGACACCAGAAACAAAATTGTAGACCTGCACCAGGCTGGGAAGACTGAATCTGCAATACGTAAGCAGCTTGGTGTGAAGAAATCAACTGTGGGAGCAATTATTAGAAAAGGGAAGACATACAAGACCACTGATAATCTCCCTCGATCTGGGGCTCCACGCAAGATCTCACCCCGTGAGATCAAAATGATCACGAGAACGGTGAGCAAAAATCCCAGAACCATACAGGGGGACCTAGTGAATGACCTGTAGAGAGCTGGGACCAAAGTAACAAAGGCTACATCAGTAACACACTACACCGCCAGGGACTCAAATCCTGCAGTGCCAGACGTGTCCCCCTGCTTAAGCCAGTACATGTCCAGGCCCGTTTGAAGTTTACTAGAGAGCATTTGGATGATCCAGAAGAGGATTGGGAGAACGTCATATGGTCAGATGAAACCAAAATAGACCTTTTTGGTAAAAACTCAACTTGTCGTGTTTGGAGGAGAAAGAACACCATACCTACTGTGAAGCATGGGGGTGAAAACATCATACTATGGGGCTGTTTTTCTGCAAAGGGACCAGGACGACTGATCCGTGTAAAGGAAAGAATGAATGGGGCCATGTATCGTGAGATTTTGAGTGAAAACCTCCTTCCATCAGCAAGGGCATTGAAGATGAAACGTGGCTGGGTCTTTCAGCATGACAATGATCCCAAACACACTGCCCGGGCAACAAAGGAATGGCTTCGTAAGAAGCATTTCAAGGTCCTGGAGTGGCCTAGCCAGTCTCCAGATCTCAACCCCATAGAAAATCCTTGGAGGGAGTTGAAAGTCTGTGTTGCCAAGCGAAAGCCCCAAAACATCACTGCTCTAGAGGAGATCTGCATGGAGGAATGGGCCAAAATACCAGCAACAGTGTGTGAAAACCTTGTGAAGACTTACAGAAAACGTTTGACCTCTGTCATTGCCAACAAAGGGTATATAACAAAGTATTGAGATGAACTTTTGTTATTGACCAAATACTTATTTTACTGAGGAATTTACCCATTAATTCATTAAAAATCCTTCAGTGTGATTTTCTGGATTTTTTTTTTCTCATTTTGTCTCTCATAGTTGAGGTATACCTATGATGAAAATTGGAGACCTCTGTCATCTTTTAAGTGGGAGAACTTGCACAATTAGTGGCTGACTAAATACTTTTTTCCCCACCGTACGTATATATATATATATATATATATATATATATATATGTGTGTGTGTGTGTGTGTGTGTGTGTGGAAGGCACACACACAAGGCAATGGAGCTGTACCCCAGCAAGGGAGGCTGGGGTACAGCCTTCCTAAATATATATATATATATATATATATATATATATATATACACACACACACACACACACACACACACACACACACACACACACAGCTCCATTGCCTTGTGGAAAGACTATTTAGTCAAAGACTAAGGGACCACACCCTACACGAAAGGGTGTACTTGCTGGGGTACAGCAGATGTAGCTCGACAGCCTTGGCAGGCCATCCATCTATGGAGTTGCTCACCCAAACAACCCACAAAGACTGCTTCGGTGGACCAGGCGGAGGAAATCTTTCTGTGATTCAACGGCTGTGAAGGCAATGCAGCAACACACTGTGGAGTGTGAAGGGCGTGACAGAGCACACAAGGCGTCGCGGCCATCCACTGCAGCCGAAGAAGCCCGATTTTTTCGTGCCACTGGACCCAGACTTCTGAGGCCGAGAGAGTAGGATTGTCCCTGTGCAATGACTTTTCCACTATAATACCCTTCACACACAGGTTACGTTGTGCACTTTACATCAAGTTCCAGGACAGACTGGATGAGAAGCTGCCCGCTGAGGGACCACTGACTGGAGACCCAACCCAGAAGTGGAACCAGTTCAGAGAAGTGGTGACAGAGACAGTGAAGTCAGTGCTATGGCTCCAAACGCTGGACCCATCAGGACTGGTTTGATGAAAATGACAGTGCCATTGAAGACCTACTTACCACGAAAAACAAGGCATTCATGGAGTGGCAAAACAACCTAGGCTCCATCCACAAGAGGGAGAGGTTCAAATCTTACCAGGCTCTAGCCCAAAGGGAGAAGTGGTGGGAGAAGAAAGCTGAGGAGGTTCAAAGCTTCGCTGACTCCAACAACTCAAAGCAGATTTTCAACTCCATCAAGCCGGTCTTCAGTCCTTCAAAATCTGTTTCTGCCCCCTTGCTGTCAGCAGACAGATCTCCCCTCATCAAGGACAAGGCTGCCATCAACACCAGATGGAAAGAACACTTCAGCCAACTTCTGAACCGACCTTTTTCAGTTTCTCAGTCTGCACTGGACCAGATCCCTCAACAACCGCCCATCCAAGAACTCAATAACCCTCCTTCTCTGATCAAAATCAGGAAGACTATCAAACAGATGAGCTG
The DNA here is from genome assembly GCA_020510985.1 of Pholidichthys leucotaenia. Taxonomy (NCBI): domain Eukaryota; kingdom Metazoa; phylum Chordata; class Actinopteri; order Cichliformes; family Pholidichthyidae; genus Pholidichthys; species Pholidichthys leucotaenia. Next base: position 186,368,293 of record CM035847.1, read on the forward strand.
CGGCAAAGCATCTGGCAAGGACAGCATTCCCATAGAAGTGTACAAGGCACTTAGTGAAGAGGCTCTACAGACATTCCATACTGTTCTTACCAGTATCTGGGAAGAGGAGGTAATGCCAGCAGACCTGTGTGATGCAATGATTGTTGCCCTGTACAAAAACAAAGGCTCCAGAGCAGACTGTGGGAATTACAGAGGCATATTCCTCCTCTCCATTGCCGGAAAAATCCTTGCCCACATCATCCTATTATTTAGCGAATGCAAAGTCCTTAAGCCAAGCAGTTGCCTCCTGGTTTGCTGTATGGAGGGTGTGTAATCCTCCTTCCAGTCTTTGGAGCGGGCAAGCCTCTATGATGTGTTCCATTGTTTGCTCCTCTCCACATGCGCACAGTGGGTTAGGGCTACTGCCCCATCTGTAAAGGCTGGCCAAGCAGGGGCCATGTCCAGTCCTGAAGCGATTGAGTGTAGACCACTGTCTCCTTGGGAGGTTGGTGCCCGGGACCTGTTGGTTGGGGTTTATCACCAGCTGTTTGTTTGGGACCTCCTTGGTCTCCCATTCCTCTTGCCAAGCTGTCTGGATGGTAAAGTCAGCTGGGGGAGGGTTTTTCCAAATCGGCCGTCTGGATGAAAGTCGGGCAGTGGGTGGAGTGTAGATATCTGCATGGATTGGTAAGTGAGGAGAATCTTTAACTTTTTGGAGCATCCTTTGAGTTAATGCTGCTCGCCGGATGTGTGGAGGGGCTATGTTTGACAGTACAGAGAGCCAGGGGAGTGGTGTTGAGCGGATTGTTCCAGTTATAGTTCTCATGGTTGTGTTGAGCTGGGTGTCTACATGGTGTGTGTAAGATGACCTGGACCAGACAGGGGCACAATATTCTGCTACAGAGTATGAAAGGGCCAGTGCTGAGGTGCGCAGGGTGGAGACTGCCGTCATCCTGAACATCATCCTGAACAGGCTGATCTCGACAGTCTCAGAAAAGAACCTTCCTGAGTCACAGTGTGATTTCCGCCCTGATCGCAGCACTGTTGACATGGTCTTTGCAGTGAGACAGATTCAGGAGAAATGCGTGGAGCAGAACATGAACCTCTACACAGTCTTCATTGATCTAACGAAGGCATTCCACACTGTCAACAGAGATACACTATGGATCATTCTGGGAAAACTCAGCTGCCCAGTGAAGCTCATCATGCTCAACCGGCTGTTTCACGACAACATGACAGGAGAAGTTCTGTCAGATGCTGAACCATCTGAGAAATTCAGCATTTCCAATGGCGTGAAACAGGGCTGCATCCTTGCACCTGTATTGTTCAACCTCTTCTTTACACAAGTGCTGCTGCGAGCTGTCAGAGACCTCGACCTGTGTATCTACATCAAATACTGTCTGGACGGATCATTGTTTGACCTGAGATGCCTTACGGCAAAGACTAAGACACTGGAGAGGCTCATAACAGAAGCCCTATTTGCTGACGACTGTGCTCTGATGGCCCACGAGGAGAACCACCTACAGCTAATTGTCGATAAGTTCTCCGTAGCATCTACGATGTTCGGCCTGACAATCAGCCTCAGCAAGACAGAGGTCTTCTTCCAGCCCGCACCACGCAGTGTCCCTCAACAGCCAAGGATCACCATAGATGGTAAATTGCTGAAGAATGTTGATAACTTCAAGTAGCTGGGCAGCACTATCTCATGCGATGGATCTCTCGACTCTGAAATATCAGCAAGGATCCAGAAAGCAAGCCAGGCATTTGGCAGACTCCGTACAAAAGTCTTGCAGCACAAAGAAATTCATCTCTCCACCAAGCTCAAGGTGTATAGTGCTGTGGTCCTATCATCACTGCTGTATGGCTGCGAGACATGGACCCTGTACCACAGACACATCAAACAGCTGGAACAGTTCCACACATGCTCTCTGCAGTCAATCATGCGGATACGTTGGCAGGACCGCATTACCAACCAGGAGATTCTCGACCGAGCAGGCCTTACACGCATCGAAGCCAAGATCCTCCAGGCCCAGCTTCGATGGTCTGGTCACATCATTCACATGGATGAGTCCCAAATCCCCAGACAGCTCTTCTACGGAGAACTGGCACAGGGCAGTCACAACCAGGGTCGCCCAAAGAAGAGGTTCAAGGACAACCTCAAGGCAAACCTCAAGTGGGCAGACCTCCAGCCGCGAGAACTTGAGGCCACTGCAGCTGACAGAATTGCCTGGAGTGCTGCAATAAGGACGTCCATAACAGCATTTGAAGACGACCGCCACCAGTGCCTTGCAGCGGCACATGATCAGCGACACAGAACGTCTTCCACCGTCCTGACAGCCAGCGTTCCATGCCCGACCTGCAACCGACTGTGCGCTTCGGACTTCAGCCTCTGAAGCCACAAGTGTGTCCACAGATGACTGCACAACATGTCATTCTCGGCTCCCGAGAGACTACCAAGAAGAAGAAGAAGATATAAGTGGTGTTGGACGATTAAAATTTTTAATCATGATTAATCTTTTGGAATGTTGAGCTAATTGCAATTAATAGCGCATTAATTGTGTGTTTTTCCATACAGATACAGTGTACCTTAAGTTGGTAATTTTTCAAGTTTGCCATACTGTTATGAACATGGGAGTGGACAAATATGCTTGCTGTCTTCACTTGAAGGTTTATTAAAGCTGTTTACATATCCAAAATGACAAAAAAAAACTATCCATAATATTCTTCAGAAAATTCTCAAAAGTAGACTGCATGTGCAAACAACAGAATGCCAGGGCTCATTAACGTCACTGCAACACAACTCAGCATCCAATCAGCCAGCAGCCACAAATGGAGCTTGCTCTTTCTCCCATAGAAAACATCCACAACTTTTAAGCAGATCAACACAAAACTATGGCCCTGTGTGTCACAACAGACACAATTTCCCTTTTAGCAGAAAAATTGCAAACATAAACAAACAACTATCTTGCCCATGATGACACCCCACTGTGCTCTAAAAATGGCGTGGGAGTGAATGGACATTACAAACACAGCTTGAGAATTTTTTTAGACTGGTACTCACCTACCAACAGTTGGATCCAAAGCTATGAGGATGAAAACAGGCAAATTTCTGTCTGTGTCAGCTGCTGGAGGTCAGTTACCACCTAGCATGTAGCTACTACCCAGCTAGTCAGCTTGCACAGAAGAAGAACAACCAAACATCATGGTGAAGTTTTGGAGGAGGCTATGACAATTATCCAGGTGAAGGCTCCAACAGATAACGGTGTAAACTTAAACATGACAGCATTTTGGGGATTTCCATGGCTTGTTTGACTTCGCAATGTCTGCATGGTGCGCACAGTGTTTGTGGCCAGAGCAGCTTTGGTACAGAGAACTGCTAGGCGAAAAAGTACTGGGACAAATTGTTAATGGTCAATTAACACGATAATGGCAACACCACTAATTATATACAGTGCATCCGGAAAGTATTCACAGCGCTTCACTTTTTTCACCTTTTGTTATGTTACAGCCTTATTCTAAAAGGGATTAAATTCATTTTTTCCTCAAAATTCGACACACAACACCCCATAATGACAATGTGAAAAAGATGTTGTTGTTTTTTTTTTAGATTTTTGCAAATTTATTAAAAATAAAAAACTAAAAAAACACATGTACATAAGTATTCACAGCCTTTGCTCAATACTTTGTTGATGCACCTTTAGCAGCAATTACAGCCTCAAGTCTTTTTGAATATGATGCCACAAGCTTGGCAGACCTATCTTTGGGCAGTTTGGGCCATTCCTCTTGGCAGCACCTCTTCAGCTCCATCAGGTTGGATGGGAAGCTTCGGTGCACAGCCATTTTCAGATCTCTCAAGAGATGTTCAATTGGATTCAAGTCTGGGCTCTGACTGGGCCACTCAAGGACATTCACAGAATTGTCCTGAAGCCACTCCTTCGATATCTTGGCTGTGTGCTTAGGGTGGTTGTCCTGCTGAAAGTTGAACCATTGCCCCAGTATGAGATCAAGAGTGCTCCGGAGCAGGTTTTCATCCAGGATGTCTCTGTACATTGCTGAATTCATCTTTCCCTTTATCTTGACTAGTCTCCCAGTTCCTGCCGCTGAAAAACATCCCCACAGCATGATGCTGCCACCACCATTGGCATGGTTATGAGTGGTGCCAGGTTTCCTCCAAACATGATGCCTGGCGTTCACGCCAAAGAGTTCAATCTTTGTCTCATCAGACCAGAGAATTTTGTTTCTCATGGTCTGAGAGTCCTTCAGGTGCCTTTTGACAAACTCCAGGTGGGCTTCCATGTGCCTTTTACTAAGGAGTAGCTTCCGTCTGGCCACTCTACCATACAGGCCTGATTGGTGGATTGCTGCAGAGATGGTTGTCCTTCTGGAAAGTTCTCCTCTCTCCACAGAGGAATACTGGAGCTCTGACAGAGTGACCATCGGGTTCTTGGTTACCTCCCTGACTAAGGCTCTTCTCCCCCGATCGCTCAGTTTAGATGGCCAGCCAGCTCTAGGAAGAGTCCTGGTGGGTCCGAATTTCTTCCATTTGTGGATGATGGAGTCCACTGTGCTCATTGGGACCTTCAAAGCAGCAGAAATTTTTCTGTACCCTTCCCCGGATTTGTGCCTCAAGACAATCCTGTCTTGGAGGTCTACAGACAATTCCTTTGACTTCATGTTTGGTTTGTGCTCTGACAAGCACTGTCAACTGTGGGGCCTTATATAGACGGTTGTGTGCATTTCCAAATCATGCTGAGTCAACTGAATTTACCACAGGTGGACTCCAATTATGCTGTAGAAACATCTCAAGGATGATCAGTGGAAACAGGATGCACCTGAGCTAAATTCTGAGCTTCATGGCAAAGGCTGTGAATACCTACTGTATGTAAATGTGGTCCTTAGTTTTTTATTTTTAATACATTTGTAAAAATCTCAAAAAAAATCTCGTTGTCATTATGGGGTATTGTGTGTAGAATTTTGAGGGAAAAAATGAATTTAATCCTTTTTGGAATAAGACTAACATAAAATGTGGAAAAAGTGAAGTACTGCAAATACTCTCCAGATGCACTGTGTGTGTGTGTGTGTGTGTGTGTGTGTGTGTGTGTGTGTGTGTGTGTGCGTATGTGTGCGCGCGCGCATGTGCTTGTGCGTATACATACACATAGTGTACAGATCAATCCCAGTTTGTGTTCAAGTGGGCCTCACACCACCACCCACAAACTGGGAGTGATCCGTACATTGCAACATCATGCAGAAACCATACTCACAGACTCAGAAACTAAGGAAAAGGAACATGTCCACATAGAAAAGCCTCAAAACAGTGTGGTTGTCCAGAGTGGACCTTCAACAAAATTCACATGAAATGTAAAAAGAGTTCTAGGCCATCAGGAGAAATGGAGTGTAAAATCAAGAGAAGTCATATAGTCATTCCATATGTGGCTGGGCTCTCTGAAAAGTTTTGCAGGATTTTCTCCAAATGCAACATACCTGTGTACTTCAAACCCATGAACACTCTGCGACATTGGTTGGTCCATCCCAAAGGCCGAATACCAAAACACAAAAAGAGCAACCTGGTATATGTTGTCAAATGTAGTGGGGAGTGTGACGATCTTTATATTGGGGAAATAAAACAGCAGCTCTGTAAACGCATGTCGCAACACAGAAGAGAAAATTCATCTGGACAAAATTCAGCTATCTATACTCAGTAACAACAAAAACAACACACCTTTCGAGGCCAAGATGTGCACATCTTAGACAGAGAAGAGGGGTGGTTTGAAAGAGGCGTTAAGGAAGCCATCTATGCCAAAATGGAATGGCCCTCCCTTAACAGAGGAGGGGGACTGAAATATCATCTGTCCTCAGCTTACAATGCTGCGTTAAAAACGATTCCTCGGCACTTCATGGACAAATGAACCTGCTCCAACTCCAAGTTTAAGGGAGGAAAACCTGCCCCCCCCCCGCCTTCTCCTCTTTGGTCACACACCATAGACTACATTTCCCACAAGTCATGTGACTTTGTGCCCTTTAGTCATGTGACTTCCTTCTATGTTCTTATCTATGTTAACAAGAACTGGTGCGTTAATGCCACGTTAGTGTCTAAACACTGCTCTCCGTTGGCGGAGTTCCTTATTGTTAATTGTCGGCCTTTTTATCTGCCGAGGGAATTCAGCAACGTGTTTGTAGTTGGTGTTTACATAGCGCCGAGCACTAACGCTAAAGCTAATGCTAAGAAGGCACTCGGGGCACTGTACAATGCGATCAGTGAAATCCAAACGTCACACCCGGACAGTTTTGTGGTGGTTGCGGGGGATTTTAACCACACCAGCTTAAAGACTGTGCTCCCCAAGTTTAAACAATGTGTAGACTTTAAGACCAGAGGAGAGAATATGTTGGACTTAGTGTACACAAACACAGATGCATATAAAGCGATACCCCGCCCCCATCTCGGCCGTTCTGATCACATGTCCGTGATGCTGGTTCCTGCCTACAAACCTTTATTGAAGCGCAGCAGGCCAGCAGTGAAACAAATCAGGATTTTGCCAGAGAGTGCAACCTCTGCACTGCAAGACTGTTTTCAGCACACAGACTGGAAGATCTTCAAAATAGCAGCCTCCCAGGAAGACAGGACAGATGTGGAGGAGTATGCTGATTCGGTCACCAGCTACATCGCGAAGTGCACAGAGGATTTCACTACAGTGAAGACCATCACTATGCGGGGTAATCATAAGCCCTGGATGACTGCAGAGGTGCGCTCGCTGCTTAAAGCCAGAGATGCAGCGTTCAGAGCGAAGGACAGGATCGCTCTCCGCTCAGCCAGGTCTGCGCTTTCAAAGGGAATTAAGGCGGCAAAGCGCGCCTATGCGCAGAAAATCCAGGGACACCTCTGTGACACTAGGAACACCAAGCAGATGTGGCAGGGAGTTCGGACACTGACGGGCTTTAAGTCTAGGCAGGGGGTCGATGATGACGACGCTTCGCTTCCAGACAGGCTTAACGACATCTTTGCACGTTTTGAAGCATCAAACTCAACAATCAGAGGGAGGGCCGGCCCACTCCCACCATCGGTCGGACCAGCTTTTACCATTAACACAGCGGACACACAGAGGACCCTATCCAGAATCAACCCACGCAAAGCTGCAGGTCCAGACAACATTCCGGGACGTGTGCTCCGAGACTGCGCGAGCGAGTTGGCGGATGTCCTGACTGACATTTATAACATCTCCCTGAGTCAGGCCATCGTTCCCAGATGCTTCAAGACCTCTATCATTGTACCGGTAGCAAAGAAACCAGTGGTGTCCTGTTTGAATGACTATCGTCCTGTTGCACTTACACCAATTGTGATGAAGTGTTTTGAACGGCTTGTCAAACCACACATCACAGCCTGCCTCCCTGCATCACACGACCCGCTCCAGTTTGCATATCGTTCAAACCGCTCCACGGAGGATGCCATAGTCACCACCCTACACTCTGTCATCACCCACCTGGACCAGAAAGACACCTACGCCAGACTCCTGTACATTGATTTCAGTTCAGCATTCAACACCATTATTCCCCAGAGACTGATAGAGAAATTACTCCTTCTCGGTCTGAACACTGCCACATGTCTCTGGATCCTGGATTTCCTGACTGAGAGACCTCAGTCTGTCCGGGTTGGAAACAACATCTCCAACTCTGTCACGCTGAGTACCAGAACCCCTCAAGGCTGTGTACTCAGTCCACTGTTGTTTACACTTCTAACACATGACTGTGTATCCAAACATGAGGGGAACCAGATTATTAAGTTTGCAGATGACACCACGGTGGTGGGACTTATTCAGAGGGATGAGGAATCAATGTACAGGGAAGAAGTGAGAGACCTGGAGGGCTGGTGCAGGGAGAACAATCTGGTGCTCAACGTGGACAAAACGAAGGAGATGATTATCGACTTCCGGCGGTCACAGCCTGAGCACGTCCCCCTCAGTATCGGCGGCCGTTTAGTGGAGAGAGTAGAGAACATCAAGTTCCTCGGAGTGCAGATCTCGCAGGACCTGACCTGGAGCAAGAATTCCTTTGAGATCAGGAAGCGAGCTCAGCAGAGACTACACTTCTTGAGGAAACTCAAACAGGCCTCTCTCCCCATCTGCATCCTCAGGACCTTCTACAGAGGTGTGGTGGAGAGTGTTCTGACGTACTGCATTGCTACATGGTACTCCAGCTGCCGTATGTCAGACAAAAAAGCCCTGCAGAGGATAGTCAAGGGGGCAGAGAGGGTAATTGGAGTCTCCCTCCCCTCTGTCCAAGAACTTTTTCAGAACCGTTGTAGGAGCAGGGCACTGAACATTGTCAAGGACCGTTCTCACCCTCTGCATAAACACTTTGAACTTCTTCCATCTGGTAAACGATTCCGGAGCATCAGAGGCAGAACCACCAGACTGATCAACAGCTTCCTCCCACAAGTTGTCAGGATGCTGAACAGCTGACCCGGATTCTCACATACACACTACTGCACCTATGGACATTTTGTATATTATAGTTAGTTATTCTTTTTTCCCCAAGTATGTCTCAGGGATGTGTGAATGGATGGGGGGTGGGGGTGGGGTGGGGGGTGGAGCTATGTGGGAGTGTGTCTTAATCATGCTGCTTCTTATATGGATGCCGAGAGAAACGCAATTTCATCTTGCCTGCACTACAGTTGTATGTACAGCAATATGACAATAAAGTTTGATTTGATTTGATTTGATTGATTTGATTTCCTTGTAGGTTATTTATTGGCCAGAGATACTTCCTGCTGCAGCCTCACAATTGATGATGGTGCTTGGATGACCATCGAAATGTCTTGAATTTTTAATTAGTTTTTAGTCCACTGTTTTTTTTAAATAAAACTCACTGTTGAAAGTTTGTCTGATACCTGGGTGTTTGAAAATCAACATATACATACATAAACTAGAATTCTTGCATATTCATTCATATAAAGCGGGGAAAATAAGTATTGAACACATCAATATTTTTCTCATTAAACATATTTATGATGGAGCCACTGACTTGAGATTTTCACCAGATATCAGTAACAACCCAAGTAATCCATACATACAAAGAAATCAAGGAAACTGTTCACAAAACAAGATATATTTAAAAAAGTGGAATGGCACAGGGAAGAAGTATTGAACACGCTTGGTAAAATTAATTTAATATTTAGTAGAAAAGACGTTTCTGGTAATAACAGCATCCAGGCACCTCCTGAATGGAGAAACTAGGTGCAGGGGTTGCTCACGAGTGTTTTTAGCCCAGTCTTCCACACAAACTGTCTTCAAATCTTGAAGGTTACTTGGGTGTCTTCTATGAACTCTGATCTTCAGTTCATTCCATTTACTTTCAAATAGATTCAGGTCAGGTGACTGACTGGGTCATTCTAGCAGCTTTATTTTCCTTCTCTGGGCCCAGTTCAGAGTTTCCTTGGCTGTGTGTTTGGGGTCACTGTCTTGCTGAAATGTCCACCCTGGTTTCATCTTCAGCATCTTGGCAAATGGCAACAGGTTCTTATCAAGGATGTCTCTGTATATTTGTCCATTCATTTTTCCTTCAATTATAAGGGTTGTTTGACTGCCTGTACCATGTGTGGAAAAATACCCACACACCATGATGCTCCCACCTCCAAACTTCATTGGTGGTATGGTCTTTTGGGGCTGATGTGCAGTGCCATTTCTCCTCCAAACATGTTGTGTGTTGTGGCATCTAACAAGTTTAATTTTGGTCTCATCTGACCAGACTATTCTCCCAGTATTTTACTGGCTTGCCCAAATGCTGTGCAGCAAACTTTAAATGAGCTTTGACATGCTTTTTCTTCAGCAATGGAGTCTTGCAAAGTGAGCAGCCATAGAGCCCATGTTGGTTGAGTGCATTACATATCGCTTTCTTTGAAAAAGCAGTGCCTGCTAACTCCAGGGACTTCATGTAAAAAGGGTACTTAGGCACAAAAACATGGCATACGTCCTTTTCCATGAAAAATTTCAGATGTATCAAGAATTAAATGACCGTGGAAACATGTGCAGCCTCACGCCAACTTCATGGCTGGTGTACGTACGTACGTTTCTACTGTTATTCGTCCATTGGCGACACTTAGAGGTGATGTTGGGAGACTGATAATGACGTAAAAATTATGGTACACACCAGAAACACACGGTGAACAAACATCCAAGTTTGCGCAATTAGATGAGTGGATATAAAAGCAAGCGCAAAGAAGTGCAGAAAATGCCTCTAACAACAGAGGATTAGCAGATATTGCAAATTGCACAGTGAAAAGAGAAAGGGTATTTCAAGACAGAAGATTTTCTGGCTCAGGATGATGACTGGCTTGTCAGCCGATTCAGGTTTCCACGGGCAGTCCTTCCCACAAATATCCTCCTGTCGTCAAGGCTTCATTACAACTCAGTGATTTGAGTAACTGACTTTGGTTTTTTTTTGGTTTTTTTTGCTGATTAAACTACAGTTTGAAAGCATTCTACCAAGCCCCCAACTGCCTCTTTGTGTACACTAGTTATGGGAATAAAGACGTGTAAAGTTTGAAATGCAACAGTCTCACCAATTCCCCGGCGCACTTCATTCATTTAGTAGTGTTTGTGTAACCCATGTAGGTTGTATATACGGTGGGGCAAAAAAGTATTTAGTCAGCCACCAATTGTGCAAGTTCTCCCACTTAAAAGATGAGAGAGGTCTCCAATTTTCATCATAGGTATACCTCAACTATGAGAGACAAAATGAGAAAAAAAAATCCAGAAAATCACATTGAAGGATTTTTAATGAATTAATTGGTAAATTCCTCAGTAAAATAAGTATTTGGTCACCTACAAACAAGCAAGATTTCTGGCTCTCACAGACCTGTAACTTCTTCTTTAAGAGGCTCCTCTGTCCTCCACTCGTTACCTGTATTAATGGCACCTGTTTGAACTTGTTATCAGTATAAAAGACACCTGTCCACAACCTCAAACAGTCAGACTCCAAACTCCACTATGGCCAAGACCAAAGAGCTGTCAAAGGACACCAGAAACAAAATTGTAGACCTGCACCAGGCTGAGAAGACTGAATTTGCAATAGGTAAGCAGCTTGGTGTGAAGAAATCAACTGTGGGAGCAATTATTAGAAAATGGAAGACATACAAGACCACTGATAATGTCCCTTGATCTTGGGCTCTACACAAGATCTCACCCCGTGGGGTCAAAATGATCACGAGAACGGTGAGCAAAAATCCCAGAACCACATGGGGGGACCTAGTGAATGACCTGCAGAGAGCTGGGACCAAAGTAACAAAGGCTACATCAGAAACACACTACGCCGCCAGGGACTCAAAATCCTGCAGTGCCAGACGTGTCCCCCTGCTTAAGCCAGTACATGTCCAGGCCCGTCTGAAGTTTGCTAGAGAGCATTTGGATGATCCAGAAGAGGATTGGAAGAATGTCATATGGTCAGATGAAACCAAAATAGAACTTTTTGGTAAAAACTCAACTTGTCGTGTTTGGAGGAGAAAGAACACCATACCTACTGTGAAGCATGGGGGTGGAAACATCATACTTTGGGGCTGTTTTTCTGCAAAGGGACCAGCACGACTGATCCGTGTAAAGGAAAGAATGAATGGGGCCATGTATCGTGAGATTTTGAGTGAAAACCTCCTTCCACCAGCAAGGGCATTGAAGATGAAACGTGGCTGGGTCTTTCAGCATGACAATGATCCCAAACACACCGCCCGGGCAACGAAGGAGTGGCTTCGTAAGAAGCATTTCAAGGTCCTGGAGTGGCCTAGCCAGTCTCCAGATCTCAACCCCATAGAAAATCTTTGGAGGGAGTTGAAAGTCTGTGTTGCCCAGCGACAGCCTCAAAACATCACTGCTCTAGAGGAGATCTGCATGGAGGAATGGGCCAAAATACCAGCAACAGTGTGTGAAAACCTTGTGAAGACGTACAGAAAACGTTTGACCTTTGTCATTGCCAACAAAGGGTACATAACAAAGTATTGAGATGAACTTTTGTTATTGACCAAATACTTATTTTACCGAGGAATTTACCAATTAATTCATTAAAAATCCTTCAATGTGATTTTCTGGATTTTTTTTTCTTATTTTGTCTCTCATAGTTGAGGTACACCTATGATGAAAATTGGAGACCTCTCTCATCTTTTAAGTGGGAGAACTTGCACAATTGGTGGCTGACTAAATACTTTTTTACCCCACTGTAACTATAAAGGATGAGATTTGCATTTTGGACATAAAATATGTACTTGTTGAGTCTAATATGATCCGCTTTCAACTGAAAGGTGACCGTGGCTGCCCACTAAATAGTTTCATAATGTCTTATTTTCGTGACTGTTTTCCTTTATTCATCCAACTGATCCACCCGGCTGGTCACAAATTGATTGATTGATTTATTCATCATTTAAAATAACATTGTATAAAAGATACAACATACATCTAAAAACAATGGGATGACACAAGAAAGTGCGCACACTTATTTCCATTGTGGTCCCTAAAAGAAATCGCAGCTGGTCTCGTACCTGCAACCTTTTGCTTTGAAATCTGGCTGACGCTTCTGAGGACGACTGCAGACGTCAGTCTAAATATGGCAAAGTTAAATAAATTTCTCCTTCTTATCCCTGTCTGAATAAAGGAAACAATAAGCTAATCTTCTACGGCTGTGAGCAGGCTAGTGAATTACCTGTATCCAGCGCTAATGCTGGAGGACAGCATGCCAAACAAAATGTTTTTATGTACCTCTACCTCATTCAGAAGCACCTCCAACTCACATTCCGTGAAATTCCATTAAATCCATTATTTTTGATTGTGAATACAGGAGAATAAAATGTGCAGCACTTGTATATATCTATTTGTATACCTACAGTGGGGTAAAAAAGTATTTAGTCAGCCACCAATTGTGCAAGTTCTCCCACTTAAAAGATGACAGAGGTCTCCAATTTTCATCATGGGTATACCTCAACTATGAGAGACAAAATAAGAAAAAAAAAATCCAGAAAATCACATTGAAGGATTTTTAATGAATTAATTGGTAAATTCCTCGGTAAAATAAGTATTTGGTAAATAACAAAAGTTCATCTCAATACTTTGTTATATACCCTTTGTTGGCATTGACAGAGGTCAAACGTTTTCTGTAAGTTTTCACAAGGTTTTCACACACTGTTGCTGGTATTTTGGCCCATTCCTCCATGCAGATCTCCTCTAGAGCAATGATGTTTTGGGGCTGTTGCTGGGCAACACAGACTTTCAACTCCCTCCAAAGATTTTCTATGGGGTTGAGATCTGGAGACTGGCTAGGCCACTCCAGGACCTTGAAATGTTTCTTACGAAGCCACTCCTTCGTTGCCCGGGCAGTGTGTTTGGGATCATTGTCATGCTGAAAGACCCAGCCACATTTCATCTTCAATGCCCTTGCTGGTGGAAGGAGGCTTTCACTCAAAATCTCACGATATATGGCCCCATTCATTCTTTCCTTTACACGGATCAGTCGTCCTGGTCCCTTTGCAGAAAAACAGCCCCAAAGTATGATGTTTCCACCCCCCCCCCATGCTTCACAGTAGGTATGGTGTTCTTTCTCCCCCAAACACGACAAGTTGAGTTTTTACCAAAAAGTTCTATTTTGGTTTCATCTGACCATATGACATTCTCCCAATCTTCTTCTGGATCATCCAAATGCTCTCTAGCAAACTTCAGACAGGCCTGGACATGTACTGGCTTAAGCAGGGGGACACGTCTGGCACTGCAGGATTTGAGTCCCTGGCGGCGTAGTGTGTTACTGATGGTAGCCTTTGTTGCTTTGGTCCCAGCTCTCTGCAGGTCATTCACTAGGTCCCCCCATGTGGTTCTGGCATTTTTGCTCACCGTTCTCGTGATCATTTTGACCCCACGGGGTGAGATCTTGCGTGGAGCCCCAGATCGAGGGAGATTATTAGTGGTCTTGTAAGTCTTCCATTTTCTAATAATTGCTCCCACAGTTGATTTCTTCACACCAAGCTGCTTACCTATTGCAGATTCAGTCTTCCCAGCCTGGTGCAGGTCTACAATTTTGTTTCTGGTGTCCTTTGACAGCTCTTTGGTCTTGGCCATAGTGAAGTTTGGAGTCTGACTGTTTGAGGTTGTGGACAGGTGTCTTTTATACTGATAACGAGTTCAAACAGGTGCCATTAATACAGGTAATGAGTGGAGGACAGAGGAACATCTTAAAGAAGAAGTTGCAGGTCTGTGAGAGCCAGAAATCTTGTTTGTTTGTAGGTGACCAAATACTTATTTTACTGAGGAATTTACCAATTAATTCATTAAAAATCCTTCAATGTGATTTTCTGGATTTTTTTTTCTCATTTTGTCTCTCATAGTTGAGGTATACCTATGATGAAAATTGGAGACCTCTCTCATCTTTTAAGTGGGAGAACTTGCACAATTGGTGGCTGACTAAATACTTTTTTGCCCCGCTGTATTTGCATCTAATGGCATATTCCAGTGGAGGCGTGTCAAGGGAGGAGTCCGGTATTTCCTCAATTTCAAGCAGATCGGAATGTACAAAGGAAATGTGCTTGGATTCCTGCATACGGACAGTTTCATACATCTGGATTTATTTATTTTTTTGCTCATGGTGTTTTCTTGATTTCAATGTACAGTACATCATCTTTCAGTAGGAAAGCCATACAAGTCTTTGTACATGAGGCCCTAGGTCTTTTGTGAGCTCTCCACAAGTGGTATTTGGATCTTGGATAGCTCTTCTGATAATTTTTTTTGACTCCTCTGTCAGAAATCTTGCAAAGAGATCCTGATCTTGGCTGGTTTATGGTAAAATGGTGTTCTTTCCACTTCTGAATGATGGCTCCATCAGTGCTCACTGGAACATTCAGCAGTTTAGAAATGTGCCTTTAATCAATGCTATCATTGTTTTGCAACAGTAAGGTTGCAAAGGTCTAGAGAGAGCCCTTTGCTTCTACCCATCATGAGTTCTTTGTGGTGTGATAATGTGACATTCACATACCTTTTTAAAGGCTATTAGTCAGGACTTAACCAGCTGAAATTAATTTGCACTGCTGGAGGATGGGATGGCTTCCTAAATTCTGATGGATTTCAGTTGATTTTGTGGCTTTCTATGCCTTTTTGCACCTCTTTTTCTTCATGTGTTCAATACTTATTCCCTGTGTCATTCCACTGTCTTAAATATAACTTGTTTTATGAACACAGTTGCCTTGATTTCTTTGTATGTATGGATTACTTGGGTTGTTACTGATATCTGGTGAAAATTTCAGGTCAATGGCTCCATCATAAATATGTTTAATGAGAAAAATGTTGATGTGTTCATTACTTATTTCCCCGCTGTATATAAAATTTTATAAGCAGCATAATCTTTATTTTATTGGTCATATAGCTGTTGCAGCTCTCACCTAATTCTATTTTATTCAGTGAGGGGCAAAATGGCTCTTTGCTTGGCAAAGATTGCAGACCCCTGTTCTCGGCCATGACACTTGCCAGAAAAAATGTTTCTCTTAGCCTTTTCTGATTGTAGACCATCTTGAAATATTCTAACTTATCCCAGTTAGTTCCCAGTGGTGTTGATGAAGAAGAACCAGAGACGAGAAACCTTTTCCATAGGGATCAAAATTGCTTTAAAGTGTACTGCTGTTTATAATCTCAAATCAGTTGGAAATTGCCAAAACAAAGGGAGTATATCACCAGAAATATATGTACTACTTTAGAATTAACAGCTACTACACACAAAAAAAGCTTTGATTGCATCACGTGGCTGTCTAGTTAGAATTGTAACTTTCATTCAATTTAATTATGCTTTCAGAAATTTTCAGTAATTGCAACTCTTTCACAGTAAAACCCTTTTATTAAATGTATTCAGTAGTACAACTGATTTTAACAATTAAACTGTAAATATTTCAGAGAGCTACACTACCATGCCACAGTCTTTCATTTCAATTAAAAAAATCAATCAAATTCAAATTCTACTGTGTATATCAATTTTAAATGATCTTCTGGGATCAGGGGACAATATGAAAAACATAATCCTTGTCCAGGTAGCCCTGAAGACACCTAGATATACACACAATATCAAGTACAATACAATCAAAATTGATTTTCAAAAATATATATAATGAAAAGACAGGGCAATAATAAAGTCTTCATAGCTGCCAGTGTCCTCCAGAGACTGAGTCACAAGAGGTTTTAGCAATAGAAAATTGGTTGTCATAGAACTGAATGGTAAATGCTTTCCAACTCTGCACAATTTTTTGATTCTTTTCAATAAGTTTAGCATATGTGCCTCAAGCTTTCCAGCTTGACTGAAAAATTTAAATTAAATTGAATGCATATTTAAGCACACAGGTATCCATCTCCTCTGCTATTAACTTGGCCATGTAAAGTTGTTATGAGCCATTAGCTCATTCTAATTTCATAAAATTCTGAGGACAGTTTTTGTCACATTCCTTATGCTCAACATATTAATCCCTAAGTCGTATGGCATGCAAGACTAACCTATTTCTAACTTTGAATGCATTATATTAGTATTACGGCTCTTGAAATGGCAAATTGTTAAAAAGGGGGGGGGGGGGGGTCCGACATCTCTCATCCCTTTTATCAGTGCCACCATTTTTTCCTCTCTGCCCATCCTACATGTCACAGTCTCACTGCACCTAGGCAGAGAACAGTGGTCTAGCCTGCAAATCCACACAAAGTGGCACACATTACATCCACACAGATACACAGGTGCTGATACGTAAAGTTATCCTCACCGACCTCACTGTTAGTTTGGGACTGTAGCACTGTTGGGATTTAAGCCACACCACACACATGCACACATATCCACACACACAGTGTGTTTCAGAGATCTGAGCAGGGAAAAGGAAATGACCATTTGTTAATGGCTTTTTTGTTACATGACTCTTTTGCTCCACTCCTCTGTCAGTTTACTTCTCTGCCTCGCCGTTTCTCTCTCACTCATTTTTTTTGTCTTTTTAGCTGTTAACCCTATTCTCCTTTTGTGTTATCCTCTTTTTCTCTTTGTGTTCTTTCTTGCTGTCATTTTCTGTATCTTCTTTCTTGAGCTTTGTTCTCCCCTGTCAGTACAACAGATAATGAGGTGATTGTGGCTGCTAGGACAGTGCATCAATGCTTGTCATGCTGTGCCCTGCTGTAACACTAGACACAGCTTCTGGTTTACTGTAACACTAAGAACATGACACAATAGCACGTGTTCACCTTCAGGGCTTTGGATGCATGTAAGTCCAAAGATACAAACAAAAAGATGCATGTTGGGTTAATTAATGATTCTCAACTGGATGCTTCTCTAACCACAATAAAAAAGAATGAATTTAGCTAGTAGTTAAACTCTTTTTTTATTTTAAAGGTTTCATATTCTGTATTTTTCGAGGAAGAAATTGAGGCTTTTACATAATTAAGGGCATAGTTTTTAAAAGAAAGAAAAACATTGCTGTGTTAATTTACAACTTGCTATAAAAGCTGTCTGGTAAGTTCTGTCTGAAACAGTTCTTTCACCTGCCATTGTAGTCCATGGGCCGAGTCAGATATTGGTACCACTAAAAGGAACAAAACCTCTATGGTGCCATTTTGTTTGTAGGACCTATATATGTGTATTAAGGCATGATAGCATTTCCAAATGAGTAGCTTAGTCATGATACACGGCACCTCCTTTTTTTTAAGTAAACTTATCATGACGCCTAATATCACAAGCTGGTATTTCTGAATTATTCTCCCTTTTACTGTACAAAATGCTAATAGAAATTGACCTTGGATAGTTTCCAATATTAATTTTTATTCAGTTTCTACTTTTCAGGTTTTTGTTGAGGGAGAAGGTACGATTTATTTTTGATTTCAGCACATTTTCGCAATCCAGTGGAGCGCCGCGAGGCAAGTCAATATAAATATTTATTTAAGACTTATTTTGGTTATCACTTAGTTAAGAAAATTAATTAAATGTTATCTTTTATAGTGTGCCAAAAGAAACTGGAGTTCTGGAGGATTGCAACATTTCATTAAAAACGAAACCAGAATAATAGTGTACAACTTTATAGACAAGAATGAGTAATTTCAATGTCAATTTCAATTGATGCAATTAATTACATGAGATAATTTACCAATACCTGGTGTCATTGCAGGTCTGGATGAATGTACCTAACTGAAAATGGATTCCACCCAAGAAGCAGGGAGTGGCACGGCACCCAAGCGCGCACACCTTGATTGCATAATCCATTGTTCATCTTCAGATGAAGAACTAGTATCTCCAAAGGACATCAACTCCTGGAAAACCCTGCTGAGAGCCGCTGAAGTAAGACAGCATGCTCTGATCCTGGACCTAGCAAAAGGATTGCCAGATGATGCCATACCAGCTGTGGCCTACCACCGGAAATGCCGAAGCATTTTCACCATGAAAAGGGACCTCGATGCTATAATTTCCAAGCAGAGGCGCACAGAAGAAAACAAAAGCTCAACGGAAAGAAAAAAGTCACAGAGGCCAGCACCATCTCAGTCAAAGATTTATGAGGCAGAGTGCATCTTCTGTGAGAAGACCAGCAAGTACTTGAAAGGAGATAGGACTAGAGATCCTCTGGTCCAGTGCACTGAACTGCGTGCCAATGAGAAAGTCCGAAAGGCTGCTGTCAGTAAACTGGACAACAGAATGCTTGCCATCGTCAGCAGAGACCTCGTGGCAGCGGAAGGTCATTACCACCAGACTTGCTACCGTGAGTACACACGGGATTCAAGCACCACCACAGCGGACAGTGGAAAAGGTGCCAGTGCTGCTCCAACTGATATTGATGCTGAGTATGAAGCTGCAGAGCAACAGTCATACAATGACCTTTTCTCTTACGTAAGAGAAGAACTGTTTGTCAACCCTGATGTGGTGCCAATGACCAACCTCACAGCCAGACTGGTCGAGGGCATGGTAACTCTTGGAGTGGAAACAGTGAAAGCCTCGACCAAGAAACACATCCGACGCAAACTGGTAGCTGAGTTTGAAGAAGCCCTGCAAATCACTCAAGATGACAATGGGAAACTACCTGTGTATCCCAACAGCCTTTCTATGCCAGAGCTTGTTAAGGCATACCAAATACTCCAGAGAAAGGTGCAACTCATGGAATCAGATAGGAGTGAGGACATCATCGACAAGGCAGCACTGCAGATGAGAGGTGACATCAAGAAGCAAGACTACAGACAGTCATGGCCACCTCAGATGTCGGAGGATGCGGTCATTCCTTCTTCAGTGACCAGGTTCCTGAACACACTGCTGACAGGCTCAACAGACCGCTCAAACCCATCTGACAGCATCCAGCGTCTCTGCAGCTCATTTGGCCAGGACTTGGTATATGCCATTACCAATGGTAAGGTGAAGCCAACTACCAGGCTGCAATATGGCGGTGCTGCCTTGAGAGGGAACCTGTTGTCCCAGACCCAAAGAGCTGTGGGTGGACAACAGATGAGGAAGGCAACCTGACCATTGAGTGGATGCGTGGATCACCCGCGCCAGAGGCCGTGTTGCAGTTGCTGTCATGCAAATGTGTCCGCGTCTGTAAACTTCCAGACTGTGTGTGCCTGGTGAACCAGCTGAAATGCACATACATGTGCAAACTGCAGACCTGCAGCAACCAGAGGGAAGAAGATGAAGATGGCGAAGCTTATGAAGTAGCAGATGATTCGGACACAGACGAATAGATCTACTAGTTACCTGTTACAGTACTGTAATGGAATACAGTGGTACCTCTACTTACGAACGTCTCTACATACGGGATTTTCAGGTTACGACATGCCTCAACGGGAAAATATTGCCTCTTGTTACGAAAGAAATTTCAGGATACGAAAGGCAAAAATACGCGCTGCTACTCGCAGCTCCCAGAGTTTACCGAACGTAAACATACTTGTAGCTGCTCTGCCATTGGCTATTGCCTAGCATCTTCCTGGCATCCCATTGGCCACGAAGTGTTCGGACAGTTTTACGTGTGTGTATTAACTTTTATTCACTATGGACCCCGAGAAAGTGATGGAGAAAAGTGGAAAAGAAGAAAAGAAGAAGAAGAGAGTTTTTTTGTCCATACAAACAAAGCAAGAGATAATAGAAAAGTATGAAAAAGGGATGCGTTTGGTTTATCTCGCCAAAGAATATGGCCGTAACACATCTACGATCAGCACAGTATTAAAACAAAAGGAAGCCCTAAAAGCTATGACTCCTTCCAAAGGCCTCTCTGTCATTTCGAAGAGGAGCTCGGCAGTGAACGATGAGATGGAGAGGTTGTTAAAAGCCGACAAAAGCAAACGTCCTTGGATCGGTTCTTTACAAAACGTCAGGCAAAACCCACTGCTGAGAGAGAACATGAACCAAAGAAGGCAAAAGGTGACGACGATAGCAGTTAAAAGGTAAATGAACATAATTTTTATTTTTATTTTATTTTTTTATTCTTTACTTTATTCTTTGTTTTTTACATTATGTACAACTCTCATTTTATGTTTATTGTGCAGTAATCTAATTGTAACATGTATTTGTTACATGTTTTGATGCATTTTTATGATTTATAAAAAATTTATGTCCGAATTTTGGGGGGCTTGGAACGGATTAGGGCATTTACATGGAAAACCCGTCTCTACTTATGGAATTTTCAGGTTACGAAACTACTTCCGGAACCAATTAATTCCGTAAGTAGAGGTACCACTGTACTACTCTTTTGCTAGGAGACTACTTTGTAATCCTACAATAATTATGCATTAATCTACTGTTAAAACTGTTTACTGTGCTTCATTTGTATCTCAGATATCCTCTAATAACATTCACTTCTGCAATTATGAAGAAGCAGCAGTAGATGATTCGGACACAGACTAATACTAGCTGCTATAGTACTCTATTGGAAGTGCTTTGCAATGCCACAGTATTACAATACCAACTGTCAAAATTGTTTTTTGTGCTTTATTTGTATCTCAGATATGCTGTAATAACAAGTAACTGCTCATTAATAGGGTAAATATGTGTTGGTATTGTCATTCCAAAAATTCGCAGCCTCAGATTTTGTGATTTATGGGGCATCATATTCAATGCCTGATAGCTATGACTAAGCTACTATTTTGGAATTGCTATCATGGCAAAATATCATCCACAGATATAGGCCATTCCAAAATGCATCACTAGAATTTGTCCCTTTCAGTGGTACCAATAACCCAAAAATCTGGTCTGGGCCCATGGACTATTGATACTGATCCCCTATTCTGACTGGGTAAAGGATTTTTGAAATGGGCCAATCGAAAGTAAAGCAGCATTGAGTTTGGTGTATTTGTTCAAGTAACTTAGAGAACCAAAGGTATAGTTTGTTTGATAAGATAAGATAAGATAAGATAAGCCTTTATTAGTCCCACAATGGGGAAATTCCAGGATTGCAACAGCACAGGGATAGCAACACTCAGAGCAACAATCAGAAGGCAAGAAAAAAAAAAAAAAAAAAAAAAAACAAGCAAGCAAGAGCAGCTAATATACATATGTACGTATTACTATAAAATATATATATATATACACACACACACAGACACACAGTGCAGAGCATTGTAGCTGGATGGAATAAATATATGAATATATGAACACACAGTGCAGAGCATTGTAGCTAGATGGAATAAATATGTAAATATATAAACACCCACAGTACGGAGCATTGCAGCTAGGTGGAATAAATATGCAAGTATATAAACACACACAGTGCGGAGCAATGTAGCTAGATGGAATAATATGTAGATATATAAATATATAAACACACCCAGTGCTGAGCATTGTAGCTAGATGGAATAAATATGTAAATATATAAACACACACAGTGCAGAGCATTGTTGCTAGATGGAATGAAACAGCATAACCGTCTACTTAGTTATCCTACATGGTATGATTATGTGCCCATACATATTCCCACCCTCCATAGCGACCGGTAAGTTCCTAGTTGTATGCCGGAGGGGACCATTGTGTAAGTCTATTGCATCTTTTGCATTCAAAAAACTATTAGTTTGTTACGTCTTTTTGCTATCTCTGCGAGCAGCCCTGCTTAGGTTGTACAGTCTGACAGCCGTTGGTAGGAAGGACCTACGAAACCTCTCGGTTGTGCACCTGGGATGATGTAGTCTGCTGCTAAATGAGCTCCTCAGTGCATTCAGTATGTCCTGCATAGGGTGGAACTCGGACTCCAGCAGAGATGACAGTTTAGCCACCGTCCTTCTCTCTCCTATCTCCTCCATCGGATCAAGGCGCTGCCCCAGGACAGAGCTAGCTTTCTTAATCAGTTTGTTCAGTCTCTTCCTATCGGCTGCAGTAATGCCACTGCCCCAGCAGACCACTCCAAAAGTGATGGCTGATGCCACCACCGTGTCATAGAATGACTTCAGCAGCGCCCCTTGTACACCAAAAGACCTGAGTCTCCTCAGCAGGAACAGCCTGCGCTGTCCCTTCTTGTAGAGTGCATCAGTATTGTGTGACCAGTCTAGTTTATTGTTCAGATGAATACCCAGGTACTTATAGGATGTCACCATTTCGATGTCTGTTCCCTGTATATTTACTGGTACTGTGAGGGGCTGCCCATGCCTGCGGCAGTCCACCACCAGCTCCTTAGTTTTCCTCGCGTTGATCTGGAGGCAGTTCCGATGGCACCAGTCCACGAAGTCCTGGATAAGCCCTCTGTACTCAGCTTCATCTCCATTGGAGATGAGGCCAACGATCGCAGAGTCATCAGAGAACTTCTGTAGATGGCAGTGTGTTGTGTTGTGTGAGAAGTCCGCAGTATAAAGAGTGAACAGGAAGGGAGCCAGCACCGTTCCCTGGGGGGCCCCCGTGCTACTGATGATCGTGTCGGACACACAGTCCCGGGTTCTCACAAACTGAGGCCGGTTCGTGAGGTAGTCCAGGATCCATGATGACAGGTGCTGGTCCACCCCTGCGCGCAGCAGCTTGTCCTTCAGGATCATCGGTTGGATGGTGTTGAAAGCACTGGAGAAGTCAAAGAACATGATCCTCACCATATTCCCGGGCTTCTCCAGGTGGGACAGAGAACGGTGAAGGAGGAAGATCACCGCATCCTCCACCCCAATGCCATGCTGGTAGGCGAACTGGAGTGGATCCATCGCTGGTTCCACCAGGGGGCGGAGGTGAGCACGGAGCAGTCTCTCCAGGGTCTTCATCAAGTGGGACGTCAAGGCCACCGGTCTGTAGCTGTTCAGGTCTTTGGGGTGGGAAGTTTTTGGTACAGGTACCACACAAGATGTTTTCCACAGCTGTGGTACCCTCCCCAGTTTCAGGCTCATGTTGAAGATATACGTCACAATCCCACACAGCTGGTCTGCACAGGACTTGAGGAGCTTTGCGCTGATGCCGTCCGGTCCCGGCGCCTTCCTCGCCTTGATCTTCCTCAGCTCCGTCCTCACCTGGGTCCTGGTCAGGGTCAGGATGGGGGGCTGTGTGTTGGGAGTGGGGGGGTGTTGGTGGAGTGGGGAGTGGGCAGCAGGACTTGATTTCTTTAGAGGCAGCAGTGGTTGTTGTGCAGTCAGGGGGGAGGGCGGTTGGTCAAATCTATTGAAAAACAGATTCAGGTTGTTCGCCCACTCCCTGCCCCCTGTGGCCTGGGGGGAGGTATTCTGGAGCCCCGAGATGGTTTTGAGGTTTCTCCAGACCCCGCTGATGTCGCTCTGTTGCAGCTTGTCCTCCATCTTCTTCCTGAAGCTGTCCTTGCCTTCTCTGATCTTTCTCCTCAGCTCCCTCTGTACGGACTTCAGCATCTCCCTGTTCCCTGACCTGAAGATCCTCTTCTTCTCTCTCAGAAGTGTTTTTATCTCAGGGTTGATCCAGGGTTTGTTGTTTGAGTGACGCCGTATGGTCTTGGTGGGAACGGATTTGTCCACACAGAAGCTGAGGTAGCCCGTGAAGGTGTGAATGAGGCCATCGATGTCCTCACCATGTGGATCGCAGAGCTGCTTCCAGGCGGTGGCTTCAAAACAGCCCTTTAGGGTGTCCATTGTCTCCTCAGACCATAACTCCACAGTGTGCATGGCCGGAGGTTGTCTGTGCACTAGGGGTTTGTACACCGGCCGGAGATGAACCAAGTTGTGATCCGATCTCCCGAGTGGGGGGAGTTGTGATGAGGTGTACGCCTCCTTAGTGTTTGCGTAGAATAAATCCAGTGTTTTATTGTCTCTAGTGTGGCATGTGACATACTGGGTGAACGTGGGTAGAATGGGAGACAGTGAAACATGGTTGAAATCGCCTGAGATGAGGAGAAGAGCATCTGGGTGTTCTGTCTGCAGCCTGCTGGTTACTGAATGGATGACGTCACGTGCTGTCCCAGCGTTCGCCGTCGGATTTGCATAAACAACAATGCAGATCACGTGTGAGTGTTCTCTCGGGAGATATGTAGGCCTCATGCTAACAGCTAGCAACTCAATGTCTTTGCTGCAGTGTCATTGTTTAACAGTGATATGTCCCGGTCTGCACCAGTTGTTGTTAACATACATTATCACTCCACCGCCCCTAGCCTTGCCACTGTCTGGTGTTCGGTCAGCTCGTATCATGTGAAAACCCTCCAGCTCAATGTTAGCATCTGCTGCTAGTTCAGTTAGCCACGTCTCAGTAAACAAAAGGAGAGAGCACTCCCGGTATGTGCTATCATAACGGGAGATAGCCGCTAGCTCATCTAACTTTCCCAGTATCGACCGTACATTTCCCATGACAACAGATGGAAGGGAGGGTCTGTACCTTATATTTTTTGTCCTCCGCCTTACTCCAGCTCGGCAGCCGCGGCGTTTTCGCCTCAGTTCTCTCGGTATGTCGAGTTTTTCCAATGGGACCGGGTGGCGGTTGAATGCTAGCAGCTGTTCTCTGCTGTATCGTATCCTGCTATAAACAGTGGCTCCGTCCACCGGCTCAGGAGACATTTAGGACGATCTGTGTGTCCGTGATATAAGTGGGGTGAAAAAAAAAGACGGATCAAAAGAGAGAGGAAGGGAAAAAGACTCGGAATCGAGCCGCTGTTGCAAAAGGCAGCCGACTGGTGTGGCGCCGAGAGAAAAAAAAAAAAAAAAATTGTGATTGTGATTGTGATGTAATAAACCCCAGGGAGTGCAATCTGATTCTTTCCTTAAATGCTTAACACAGCAAGAATGTTAGTGGAGGTATGCACTCTCAGATCATCGCTAAAATCTAAAGGGTTCATCCTTAGGCCAAAGGCCACCTTCCATCCATCCATCCATCTTCTACTGCTTATCTGGGGATCTGGGTCACGGGGGCATCAGTCCAGGCAGAGTAGCCCAGACTTCTGCCCAGTTCACATACACACGTGGACAAAAATCGTTGGTACCCCTCTGTTAATGAAAGAAAAACCCACAATGGTCACAGAAATAACTTGAATCTGACAAAAGTGGTAATAAATAAAAATTCTATGAAAATTAACCAATGAAAATCAGACAAGGCTTTTGAATTGTGGTTCAACAGAATTACTTTAAAAAACAAACTCATGAAACAGGCCTGGACAA
Source organism: Pholidichthys leucotaenia (assembly GCA_020510985.1). Taxonomy (NCBI): domain Eukaryota; kingdom Metazoa; phylum Chordata; class Actinopteri; order Cichliformes; family Pholidichthyidae; genus Pholidichthys; species Pholidichthys leucotaenia. The sequence goes on from CM035847.1 coordinate 186,393,783, forward strand.
AAATGATGGTACCCCTAGAAAAGATTGAAAATAATGTGACCATAGGGACATGTTCAACCAAGATGTGTCCTCTAATTAACATCACAGGTGTCTACAAACGTGTAATCAGTCAATCGGCCTATTTAAAAGGTGACAAGTAGTCACTGTGCTGTTTGGTGACATGGTGTGTACCACACTAAACATGGACCAGAGGAAGAAAGGAGAGAGTTGTCTCAGGAGATTAGAAAGAAAATTATAGACAAGCATGTTAAAGGTAAAGGCTATAAGACCATCTCCAAGCAGCTTGATGTTCCTGTGACTACAGTTGCACATATTATTCAGAAATTTAAGATCCACAAAACTGTAGCCAACCTCCCTGGACGTGGCCGCAGGAGGAGACGGATAATACAAATGGTAACAAAAGGGCCCAGAATAACCTCTAAACACATTCACGGTAAACTCCAAGGTCAAGGTACATCAGTGTTAGATCGCACCATCCGTCGTTGTTTGAGCCAAAGTGGACTTCATGGGAGATGACCAAGGAGGACACCACTGTTGAAAACAAATCACAAAAAAGCCAGACTGGAATTTGCCAAACTGCATGTTGACAAGCCACAAAGCTTCTGGGAGAATGTCCTATGGACAGACGAGACAAAACTGCAACTTTTTGGTAAGGCAACATCAGCTCTATGTTCACAGATACAAAAATGAAGCATACCAAGAAAAGAACACTGTCCCTACTGTGAAACATGGAGGAGGTTCTGTTATGCTCTGGGGCTGCTTTGCTGCATCTGGCACAGGGTGTCTTGAATCTGTGCAGGGTACAATGAAATCTCAAGACTATCAAGGTATTCTAGAGAGAAATGTGCTGCTCAGTGTCAGACAGCTTGGTCTCAGTCGCAGGTCATGGGTCTTGCAACAGGATAATGACCCAAAACACACAGCTAAAAACACCCAAGAATGGCTAAGAGCGAAACATTGGATTATTCTAAAGTGGCCTTCTATGAGCCCTGATCTAAATCCTATTCAACATCTGTGGAAGGAGCTAAAACATGCCGTCTGGAGAAGGCACCCTTCAAACCTGAGACAACTGGAGCAGTTTGCTCATGAGGAGTGGGCCAAAATTCTTACTGAGAGGTGCAGAAGTCTCATTGACAGTTACAGAAATCGTTTGATTGCAGTGATTGCCTCAAAAGGTTGTGCAACAAAATATTAAGTTAAGGGTACCATCATTTTTGTCCAGGCCTGTTTCATGAGTTTGTTTTTTTAAATAATTCTGTTGAACCACAATTCAAAAGCATTGTCTGATTTTCATGGGTTAATTTTCATAGAATTTTTATTTATTACCACTTTTGTCAGATTCAAGTTATTTCTGTGACCATTGTGGGTTTTTCTTTCATTAACAGAGGGGTACCAACAATTTTGTCCACGGCTGTAGCACCATGATTTCCATGATCCCTCCTGCAGGTGGTGAGCCCACTGGAGTGGAGGGTGGACTCATGTGCCTCCTTTAGATACACTTGGTCCTTGATGCAACGTATTTCATGGAGATCCACTGGACCGCTCTTAGTCTGACCCTTCACCGAAGACCTGTTTGCCTTGGGAGATCCTACCAGGGGCAAGTTGCTCCTGACAACATAGCTCCTGGGATCATTTAAGCACTCAAACTCCTCCACCATGATAAAGTGGTGATCCACGAAGTGGCCAAAGGCCACCTTTGGTGAAAATTTCATCAAAATCCATCCAGTAGTTTTTCCATAATCCTGCTAAAAGACGAACAGAAAAACAAACAGACAAATAGACAAACACTGGCAAAAACATAAACTCCTTGGTGAAGGTAACAAAGAAAATACAGTATGAGTCAGTGCTATATGGCATGGCCTGAATTCATACTGCAGTATAATTGGAAGCATAATCAATAACAGCATACATTTTTCAGTATATGATATTACATTCATACGTAATTATCAGGGACAGGGCGGAGCAGCAGCTCAGAGAGCAGGGTTGAGGAGGAATACTCAGAGATGTGTGAATGGAGCAAAATACCACTTTGGGGGGTGTTTTTGGTGAGGAATTAACATTATAATATGCTTAAAAGCTCAAAAAAGTTGATTTTGCATGATATAGGCCCTTTAAGGTGCTACAAAACAAAACATTCATATTTCTCACGAGTGAAGTGCTGTGTATGCGTATGCACACACACACATGCACCCAAGCACCTCACAACAAACAACAGCAATAAACAAGAGGTGGGGCATATGTGTGTGACACACGGGGACATACTGTATACGGTATATGTACATGCCACAGAGCAACCACTAGTTATGGGTACAGTTTTGGTTGTTTACGTAAAAGCCAATTTTTACAATGAGTCTTACAAGTGTTTAGTGTGGTGCGTTCTCTGACTGCAGGTGGTATATTATTCCAGATCTTGCTGCCCTTCACTGATAGCACAGATTGAGCAAATATGGTGTGTCAGTGGGGGGACCTCACAGTCTCCTCTAGTGATCGCTCTGGTGGTTGCGCCAGTGACAGTCCTCAGTTTAACATATATTGGGCGGCTGTGGCTCAGGAGGTAGAGCAGGTCATCCAATAACCAGATGGTTGGCGGTTCAACTCCCGCTCTCCCCAGATATCCTGCCGTTGGGTCCCTGGGCAAGACACTTTACCTACCTTGCCTCCAGTGTCCATAACACTGGGTATGAATGTGTATAAGTGTTGGGTAGTGGCCGGAGAGGCCGTTGGTGCAGATTGGCAGCCACGTTTCCATCAGCCTGCCCCAGGGCAGCTGTGGCTACAGTAGTAGCTTGCCACTATCATTGTCTGTCTGCAGTGAGTGAATAATATATTTATTTGTGAAGCATCTATGATGATCTATGATAAAGCGCTATATAAATCTGATGCATTATTATATTCTCCCAGGGGTGATGGTGCATAGCCATTTAATATTTTATAAATTGAACAGGCAAATTTGAAAGTTTTGTAATTTTCAAAAGACAGAAAATTGTATTTCTTGTAAATGTGACAACAATGAAACGTGGGATCTTTCTTATGAAAGATTTTTATGGCTTTCTGTATAAACATTCAATGGGTTTGATTATGGTTACACCAGTGAGTGACCAGTTGGTAAGACAGCAATCGATGTGTGAGATCACTGCATGCAGAAACATTTTGGCTGCACTAACCGTCAGCAATGGTCTAATTTGTTTAAAATTTCCTCGATTGAATTTGATTATGTTTGAGATTCTTTTGATGAGTTTTTTAAAAGGCTAATGAGGAGTCTAAAATCACGCCGAGGTACTTAAATTCCTCGACTATTTGCAGCTTCTCCCCTTTTAAGAAAATGTTTTAGTTTGCAATATCTGGTTGTTTGATAAACATCATGCAAACAGTTTATTTTTAGTGTTTGGTCGAAAACAGTGAGAGTAGTGAGAGGTCAGGATCCCAAGGTGAACCTGTGTAGCATGTTTAGTGACCCTAGAGAGCTTTATGCATTCTACAGTAAGAGGGCATAGGGAGTGCTAACATTGACCTTTGATGTTTTGACCCCAAACCAATAATGACAGGTCAGGATCCCAAGGTGAACTGTGTAGCAAGTTTGGTGACCCTAGCAATCTCTGTTGTTGAGATATAGTTTATTAATTATTTTGATGTTGACCTTTGACCTCATGATCCCAAAACCACAGTCACAGTTCAGGGTCCCAGAGTGAACCTGCGTACCAGGTTTGGTGACCCTAGCTTCACTCATTCTACAGTAATAGTGCAAGTGGAATGTTAACCTTGATCATTGACTTTTTGACCCCAAACCCATAGTCAGGTCAGGGCGTAAGCCCGCCAAGATTTGTCTTACATACAACTATGGTATCAATTTGAAAAGCTGACATCATTTCTTTCAGTAGTTATTGTGTTTACAAGTTTTAGGGAAAATCTGACATCAGACCTTGACCTCAAGGGCTATAATTCCTGCAAAAATCATCCAATCAGAGCCAAATTGCAATATTTGTATCATTAGTGTACAGCCATCTGAAAAAAATTAGGACACCCCATTAAATACTCAGTTCTTTACTAAGAAATGTTCAAATATCTGTCTCACATTGTTTTTGTTTTATTTGCATTTTTTAACATTTATTTTAGCCATTGTAAGTGGGAATGAATGTGGGGGTGTCCTTTAAAAGATGGGGGTGTCCTAATTTATTCCTTAATATTTGCTTAGAAATACATTTCAGAGAAAATTTGAAAAAAGTCTTTAATTCATTTTTAATTGTTTAGTTGTATGACATGAATCTCTCAGTATTTTTAGGGTCCGAGCCACTGACAACATCAGTGGGCGAGAGCCCTATTGTATTTACTCCGTTTATTATTTTTCTGCCTAAACAATCGCATTTTTGACCTTCTAAACCAGGGGTCGGCAACCCGCGGCTCCGGAGCCGCATGCGGCTCTTTCATCCCTCTGTTGCGGCTCCCTGTGGCTTTGGAAAATAAATAATGAGTATTTAATTAAAATGTATTTTATTTTAGTTCATTAGTTTTTAAAATGTAATTCTAAATTTGAAGATTATGGTGATCTTGTAAAATCTAAAAAAAAAACGTGTTAAAGTTTAATCACTGTCAGCGAAAATCAACACGATTACATAAGCGCTCGGCGCTTCCCCGGAAGTCGTCTCCCGCGATAACCCGGATGTGTTGTGTTCAAGCTACTGCTGTATTGCAGTAGCTTGACAGCCCTGCAATTGGATAGTTGCAAACAATTGGACCAATCAAATGGCTCGTTGTATGCTTTTTCAAAGATTCATGGCAGCGTGTTCTCAGGGATGTGATTTTCTGCTAATTCGCTGAATTCCGCTTTATTTTATCTTTCAGGAAGATAAAGTACGTTAAGTACGTTAGCGGCTTGTGGTCCACAAACGCAGTGAAGCTGCGCCCTGTCAGGCAGGACTGGAAGTGGCGTACGGCCACTCCCAGTAATCGGTATGGCCAGGCGGAGAGCCATTAACTCTCTGTTACTGGCGGCATACAACGGCTGTATGAGCTGGGCTGGCGCGAGGGAGGAAACGGTAATAAAAGTTAACCATCCCCTTTTATGATTCCAAACAGTTTGAAATTGACAGTGCACAGTGGACATTGACTCATAACTTTTGAATATTTCTAAGACTTGGCTACATCAGTGATTGTGCAAAATGAGCTGCTCAAGTCTCAATGGAGATTGAAACTGGTGACCTGAAATGAATGCTGAAATTATAAAAAGTAATGGTATGTTGGAATTTTATTTCTATTATGGAATAGATAAACTTAACTGATTTTGATTTGATCAGGTGTTAAAGCATGTGATGGATAATGCTTGTTGGAATATTTTAGGAATGCTATCTTCTTGGAACATAGGTCAATATTATACATTAATAAGTGGCATTCAGCTGTTTGTTTTATGTCATTTAAGCACAGTTCTGGTACTTAAAAATCATAAAAACCCAGGAGCTTCGGGGGGCTTTGCCCCCCCTTGCCCCCCCCACCCCACAACCCCACTGGGGGACTATGTCCCCCAGACCCCCTGCTGAATTTTCAGATAATTTCCCCAACCCCAAATCACATCGCTGGTTCGTGTTGGAATTCTGAGCTTTCGGTATTGTTTTCAGCGGAATTATGAGATTTTTATCGAAGGATCAGGAGTCATCAGTGCTAGAAATAGCACTCTCCTTTCAACCCAATGTCAACCTTCAACCCAATGTCTTTTTTTTTCGGAGTTCAAAATGTTTTTGTTGCATGCAGAAATGTAATTTTGTTTTCTCTGCAGGAGTTCCCTGATTTCATAAATGCAACACATTATAGCTTGTTTATACATAGCATAAAGGGGAAAAAAAAGTTATATGCAGTGTTATTTCATTTTAAGTGTCAAAAGGGTTTTTGTGGCTCCCAGTGTTTTCTTTTCTGTGGGAAACGGGTCCAAATGGCTCTTTGAGTGGTAAAGGTTGCTGACCCCTGCTCTAAACGTTAACCAAAATGTTTTTGGTTTTTTTTGTTTTTTTTTCCGCACACACCTCAGACCCGGAGAAAAATTTGATAAACTGGAAAAAAATATGTGCCCCCCACCCCCAATTTTTGTGGGCGGGGCCAAACGTACAAGGCCAGTGGAGACCGGCGACATTAAAGTTTGCCGTACAAACACAAAATTTGGGTGAGGTGTGCATCATCTCAAGACATGCAAAAAACATAATTGTGGCCCTTACTCACAGCCAAGAGGAAGTCTGCCATCTTGCCTCAAAGCCGCCCCACCTCCAATTTGGCCAAAACCACCCCTCGCATTTGAACAAACTTCTCCTAGGGGCCTGCTCCATTTTCACATGACGGCATGTATAGGCATGGGCCATTAAAGGTTGCATAAGTCACAGTAAAAAGCTCAAAGGTGTGGCCAGTGTGGCATGGTGAAGTTTGACTCCGCCTCTTACAACATCAGACAGCTGTAACTCGAGCAAAACTTGTCTGATGTCCACCAAAGTTTCTATGATGGACAATAGTCCCGTCCCGGACACATGTATATAAAAATACCTGACAAAAGATACAGCGCCACCTAGTGGTTAAAGGAAGAATTGGTGAAAATTGTTTTATTTATTACTCACGTGCCGCTTGCCAGAATGACGTGAAATTTTCTGAGGTTTATCAGACCACATGGTTGATTATAACTGCACATCAACTGTATATCAAGCCCTGGTACCATGTTTTATAACAATCAGAACAAAACTGTAGGAGGAGTTGATTTCACAAAAGTGGGACAGATAGACAGATGGACTGCCCCATAATATAATTCCCCTTTAATCTTCGCCCAGTTTTGGTCTTCGACCCAAGGGGAATAACAAAATGTGTTTATTATTTAATTTAAATTAATTTGATTTTAGTTTATCTTTTGGGTGGGGAGCCGGGTTGGGGAGGGGGTGTACGTGTATGTTATATTTGGATTACCTGCCAACAAGCAACAGAGGTTTGCCAGAGGAGGCAAGGAAGGCATAGTCTCCTCACAAATTTCAGAGGAAAAGAGAGATAAAAAGAGATCCATACATTGAGATAATAAACTTAATATTTTTCATAATTTGCATGCATTTTTCCTTCAAGGTAGGATTATTTCACGATGATATTCAATCAAATATGCTAGTGAGACAAAGACTGGCCTCCCTCTATAGTGAAATTAATAAACAAATCAGAAATTAGTTCAAATCATATTGACTGCTTGTGTGAACAAATGCAGGAAAGCTTTAAAAAAAAGAAACTGGTTCATATTTGTTGCTAAGTAAAATTCTCTAACTCCTTGCATTGGTCAAGAGAGACTGCGCTAGTAGATAGCCGCAGAAGACTTTACTGAGGACAGTTTATGATGTCTCAAAATGCAGTACATCATAAAAAAAAAAGAAGTTTCATCTGTTCTTAAATCTCATGTTTGCTTAAAAACAGGCTGTGGATTTAAATGTAATACTTTTGAAATGCAGTCTAATTGAAATATTTTTTTTTCTGAATATGATAGCACTGACTTATATGTGTATCGTTTCATGCCACACATGCATCATCAGAGATGGTGGTAGGAGTAAAGAAAGGCGGAAACAGAGAAAGCTGAGGTGCACCAGAGCAAGGTGGGCTGAAAATCATGAGCCACTCTGAAGATGGCCCCAGTTGGGGCCGGGAAAAAAGGAGCCCAGCCCCAGAAAGGCCTGGGAAGAAAAGAAGAAGTGAACCTGCAATGGTGTTTCTCTGCCAGATTCATAGCTCACTTCCCCAAAGGACAGATTTGCAGAGCGTGGGAAAAATAACCACTCAGTGAAAATAACATCTGCAACAAGGAGGAAGAAATGAGAATGCTGGGGAAAAAAGAGTGCCTGAGCTGAGATCTCAAGTTTCCAGCATTGAAGATAGACCTAGTATTCATGGCTGGAGTTGTGTAAAACCCCTAGAAGTTTCAAGTTATTTGGCAACTTTTCCCTTAAATTATAAATCAACGTATGGTGGTGAAAGAATGTTTGGCTCTCCCTGATAACTGAGGAATGAAAGCAAATCAGACCCATAGCCTTGTGTGTAAATGGCTGGTTGTCTGGCAGCAATCAAATCTTGGAAGGGAAGAAGACACAGCGATGGCCATGCTATTCTTTCTCTTATCCTCATAAAATTATCTCTCCTACTCAACTTCTGATCAAATGGTAATTTTGTTATTTTGCAAGTTAAGCTTGATTTAATTAAACTTGGTTATTGAGTGATTTAATGCTGTTTTTTGTTGAAGCTGTAACCCCGGGTAATTCTACAAATAAATTCCTATCTGTCATGATCCGAGGCACAGGTGGGTGCCGTGCCCAGTCTCCAGTTTTAGTTAGTCTTGACTATTTGTTTCATTGTTTTCCTGTTTGCTGTATTTGGTTCCTGGTTAATTATTGTCATTCTGTGTTGGTGGTGTTATTATTTACATTTTGGGGTTGTGTTGCTCTTGTGTCATTATGGTTTCTGGTTAGTGCTTCATTTTGACAGCGCTGTGCAGCTCCCAGCTGTCAAACTGATTTGCAGGCTGCGCAGCTGTCATTGATTGTATTTCTTTTGCAACTCATGTTCCACCCCTGCTGCCTATCTTGTATACGGTATTTCAGGGCACGACAACATGTTCCTGTTGTCGTGTCCTTCCATACAGTCGGATGTCCTCAGCTGTTTCTAATGCCGAGTGTTCTGGGTTGCTGTTGATGAGAATGGGAGAGCTCTGTCCAGGTCAATGTTTTCCCCTTTTTTGCCCGGCATTCCCAGGCTTCTGCCTGCCTGCTGATGTTGAGCCCCTGCTCTCCTCCAGTGCCCTTGCCATCTTTTATTTGTATATGTTGTGTAATTATTTGTCTGTCTTTACTTTAAAAAAATGTGCAAAACACACAGCGAGCCTTTGGTGTCCTTCAACAGCCCTTAAATGCAGTTTATGACAGAAAGACATGACCAGGGTGTGGACACCAGCCACTGTGTGTTTGCTGTTTTTTTTCCCCTCTCTCTTTTCCTTTTACCCCGTATCTAGTCAAGGTTTTTCTGGCATGTCTGGCCGCACGGACTGCGGGAGAGATGGGCTGGACGAGGAGGAGCGCTGGGTGGTGGGACTGTTGCTAGACATCGTTTCAGATGTTCAACTAACCCACACTCCCAAGGAGGAGCTGCAGGTTTGGGACAGCGCGGCACAGGTGATTGAGGCATTCCCCAGTCTGTGGGGCTGCCCGAAACTGGCAGACCTCCTCGCCTCCATCTATCACACTCAACACCGGCTCCACAGACTGGGGAGAGCCCCTCCGCCACCAGAACCAGTACCGTGTAGGAGACGCCCACGGGGACGAAAGTTCAGAGCATGGACCGCTTTCCAGTTGCAGTCCCGGCTTCCTCCGTCGGACTGAATCCAGCAGCCGGATGCATTGGGTACACAGCCTTCGTGTCTCCTGATGGGCTGAGCTCGGAGGCACTGGAGGAGCGCCAACGGGTGGTTGCAGCTGAGAAGGAGCTCATTTTGGACTACAAACCTGGACACAAACCGAGTCTGAGCCCACGGCAGAGCGTCCCGTGACTCCGGTGCTCTGCACATCGCACCAGATGACTTCCGAAGCTCCCGGGAGGACATCGTCCGGCCTCACAGCAGCCACCACTGAGCCCCGGGAATTAAGGCAAGTACCTTTTCATTTTACAACACCTTATAATGAAATGTCTTGCCTTATTCCCAGTGGTGAAGCTCAGCAGCAACAGCCCGCCGTGGCTGAGCTTTCACCATCAGTTTCTGTTTCTCACGCTCCTCTTCCTATATTTCTTGAGGGTCCGTCAGTTCGGGAGGAGAGCCGTTGTACTATGGAGCAGCCCGCAGCACTGGAAAGTCCAGCCCCAGTGCTGCAGCCGCGCTCAGGATGGGAGGAGCGCGTCACCTATGCTCCGGAGCTTGAGCTAACAGCAGAGTGTCCCCTGGCCCCGGCAGCATGGGAGGTGGCATCAGTGGTCGGAGGGTCTCTTGCTGCAGCCGCTGTGCCAGGAGGTGCACCAGCGCCAGCTGCCCCATTAGGGGTCCCGCCACCCTTCAAGGCGAAGGCCTCGGTTGTAGCAGCGGTGTTGTCGGAGTCCTGGACAACGGTGGAGCTCAAGCTAAGGCAAGGTTCTTTGTTTAGTATAGACAAATCTTGCTGGCTCTTGGCTGGGGGAATCAGTTGCAGCTGTCAGCCACAATTGAGCTTCCCCAACCGGGCTCCACTGCTGCCGGTGACTCTGATCCAGTGTGTGTCTGTCCTTTTTCTGCTGCTTCTCATGAGCTCTCCGGGGGTCCTGCCTTCCTGCCAGAGGCCACCATGGGTGCGATGTCCCTGTCCGAGGATGCCACAGGTGCTGCGCATCTGTCTGAGGCTACCGTGGGTGCAACGTCTCCGTCTGAGGCCACCATGGGTGCAACGCCTCCGTCTGAGGCCACCGTGGGTGTGACTCCTCTGTCTAAGATCACCATGGGTGCAATGCCTTCGTTTGAGCCTCTGTGGGTGCTTGGTCTAAGCCCGGGGCCTCTGTAGGTGCCACACCTTGGTCCGGAGTTTCTGTGGGTGCTACGCCTCAGTCTGAGGCTGTCTTGGGCCCTTCTTCTTTGCTCTCATATGGGGCTCTGCTGGTTGATCATCTCCTTGGGCTGGCTCTCTCGCAGATCAGCTTGTTCACCGTGGGTGCCATGCTCCAGTCTGGGGTCACCATGGGTGCCACGCCCCAGCCCAGGGTCGCCATGGGTGCCACGCTCCAGTCCGGGGCCACCGTGGGTGTCACACCCCAGTCCGGGGCCGCTGTGGTATGCTACACCCCAGCCCGGGGCCGCCGTGGCTGCCATGCCCCAGCCCAGGACCACCATGGGTGCTGCGCCCCAGCCCAGGGCCGCTGTGGGTGCTACGTCCCAGCCAGTGGCCTTGATAGTTGTTGCGCCTCAGCTTGGGGCCTCCGCGGGTGCTGCGCCTAAGACCAAGGTCTCTGCGGGTGTTACGCCTCCGCCCGAGGCCACTGCAGGTGCCACGCCTTTGTCTGAGGTCATCTTGGATCCCCTGTCCTCATCAAAGGCCCAAGCTAAGCAGCCTCTTCCATCAACTGGTTCCTCTACTGGTCAACCACCATCATCGTTGGGTGCTACCATTGGCCAGCAGTCATGGTTGGGGGCTAACCTGCTGCCTCGGGGGGGGGGGGGGTATTGGGCTTGGTGGCTAAGGTGGCCAATGAACTGTGGGAGGCCACCCAACGGGCTTGGCTGTCTGTACAGCTGGCTCCAGAACTCTGGAAGACCGCCAGACAGACTTCGCCGTGGGGCCGGTTGGCTCATGAACTTGGGGAGGCCACCCTACGGGCTGTACCATCTGTGCAGCTGGCTCTGGAATTCTGGGAAACCGCCAGATGGACTGCATCGTGGGGCTGCCCGAGCTGCTGCTGCAGTCAGCTGGGGGTCCATGAGTCCTGGGCCACCAAATTGGCTGAGGTTGTGGATCATGAGTGTTTTTTTTTGTGGTTTCTTTTGTCTTTTTGTTGCGTCTAGGTCCCGCCATGCCTGGGTTCCCCCTACTCCCCCCCGGGGTAGGTTGTTTTTCTTGTTGGGGGGGGGTCTGCTTTGTGGGAGGGGGGTCTTTTCCTTTTTGCTGCTGCCCTGGGGTGTCTGGGTTCCACCCCTTGGGAGGAGGCACTGTCATGATCCGGGGCACAGGTGGGCACCGTGCCCAGTCTCCAGTTTTAGTTAGTCATTGCTGTCTGTTTCATTGTTTTCCTGTTTGCTGTATTTGTTTCCTGGTTAATTATTGTCATTCTGTGTTGGTGGTGTTACTGATTTGCGAGCTGCGCAGCTGTCATTGACTGTATTTCTTTCGCAACTCATGTTCCACACCTGCTGCCGATCTTGTATACGGTATTTAAGGGCACGACAACCTGTTTCTGTTGTCATGTCCTTCCATGCTGTCGGATGTCCTCAGCTGTTTCTAACGCCGAGTGTTCTGGGTTGCTGTTGAGGAGAACGGGAAAGCTCCGTCCAGGTCAGCGTTTTCCCCTTTTTTCCCAGCGTTCCCAGGCTTCTGCCTGCCTGCTGACATTGAGCCCCCGCTCTCCCCCAGCACTCTTGTCATCCATTATTTGTATGTGTTGTGTAGTTATTTGTCTGTCTTTACTTGAATAAGTGTGCAGAACACACAGTGAGCGTTTGGTGTCCTTCAACAGCCCTTAAAGGGCAGTTTATGACACTATCCTGCAATTACTCATTTATTTTCCCAAAGAAATTGTGCACCAGCTTCAGATCAAGAACAACCTAAGGCATGCTCTGACACTGATTATCTAGAGGTCAGATGCAGCACGACCACACTCTTTAGGTGTGGATACCGATGCTGAAGTGTAGTTTCTTATTAGCTTGACAGCACTAGGAAAACTATTTGGCTGGACTGCTACAAATATCTAGAATGTTGCTGAAACACATTTCCCTCCTGGATGCTGTTTTATTTTTATCCCTTTTTATAAACCAAAACAAAAAAAAAAAGTCGCCACCATCGGAAAATGATATGATTCATGTATCTACACGGGTCACCAACTGTTCATCTATTATGTATATAAGTTTTTTTTTTAGCAGTTTTACTTTCCATGGGTAATCCCTTTGTCTATTATGCTGAGTGAGCTTCTGTCGTTTGGTTGTCTACTGTCATGCTGCTGTTGCACTGTAATTTCCCAGTTTGGGATCAATAAAGTACATCTATCTATCTATCTATCTATCTATCTATCTATCTATCTATCTATCTATCTATCTATCAAAAAAGACTTCAATTTGCTAGGGAGCATAAAGATTGGACTCTGGAGCAATGGAAGAAGGTCATGTGATTTGGTGAGTGAACACGCAGCAGCTGCTCTTCTTTCTTCATGTTTTGTGTGACTTAGTGTTCCTTAAATTACGCCTAAGTGTATATGCATGTGTTTAATATCTGTATATGATGCTGCGCACAAGCTACATTCGCCACAGCCTCCTGGAGATAAGGAATATGACCAAACATTACGTCCTGGATCAGAACGTTACAGAGGATCTCGTGGCCTAGGTCTTCTCCACCAGACCTCCACACCCCTGGACTCGACTGACGTGTCTCAGCCCAAATGGAGACACTGTAGACGCTGTGAACAGCAACAAAAGAGAGGTAAACGTGGAGGTATCCCAACAAAGCTAACCGCTAGCCTGCACAGACTGATGATTCCTTCCCTCATTCTGGCCAACATACGCTCACTAGACAATGAAATAGACCACACACAGCTCTTGAGAACTACGCAACATGATGCGTGGAACTTCTGTGTTTTATCTTTATTGAAACGTGGTTAAATGACAATATACCAGACTCTGCCATTCACTTAGCTGGGCTAAAATGCTACTGCAGCAAGAGTGTTCACGGAAGGAGGGAAGACCTGCAGGGGGGCATGTGTCTGTACATCAGCAACGCCTGGCACAAAGATGCAACTGTTGTAAACAAACACTGTTCTCTACTGGTGGAGTGTATGCTCATCAAGTGTCGACCCTTCTACCATTCCGAGAGAATTTTCTTCTGTCCTACTAGCAGCCGCGTATGCCCCACCCACCGGCACCGGCAAGAGGAGCAAAGCTCAAAAAGAGCTCTATCAGGCCATCAGTGAGACCTAAACGGTGCATCCAGATGGATTCCTGCTCACAGCAGGAGACTTCAACCATGCAGATTTCAACGTCCTCTTACCAAGCCTACACCAACATGTAGACTTTCCAACAAGAGAAGACAATTTCCTGGACCTGGTGTACACAACTCACAACAAAGCATACAGAGCCTCCCCCCTTCCCCACCTGGGTCTCTCTGATCACATCCTGTTAACCACTTGCACTCCGTTGTTCCGCGGGCGGGCAAGTCTCTGCGTCCTAGGGCGCACGAGGGCGCACGAGAGCGCCCTCGTGCGCATGACGCATGATAAGGATATTGATGGTGGTGGTGTAGGTGGTGTGGCCTCCAAGCGCCACTGAAAAAAAAATCTGTAAACACAGCCGCGAACAGATTAGTTCATCTGATTGACCTCTCATTCGACTAATACGAGCCTTGAATTGGGTTTCTGAAACCTTGAAGAACCAATGAATGAAAACCTAGGAAGGAGGACCTGCCTCCCAACGCTTTGAATGCAGTGAGCCAATTGAAGCAGAGAAGTTCGTGAGCTGTTTTTTTTTAAGGCTGGGTGAAGACTGGCTGCTGCAGCGGATCAAAAAAGGACACAGGAAGAGCTCCACAGACCCAGCAGCATGGAGACCATCCACAAATGCAACCTGTGTGACAGGGAGTGCCATTCGTGGATCGGCATGTTCGGCCACAGGCGGTGCTTATTTTGTATTGGTTCCAGCAGAGTAGACGCTATGATTTCTTCCATGGTCATTATAGACCGACGGAGGCTGACGACGAAGGCTGAGTGACACACATGCCTTCGCCAGTCTTTTTTTAATTACTACTGTTATTTGTTTTGAAAAATTGTTCGCCAAAAACCGCAATCATGGAAGCACAAAACCGCAATAATGGAATTATGTTTTGATCGAGTCGCGAGACCAGAACCAGAGCGGACCAGCGTCGCGTTTGTCTGACAATGAGGAAGACAAGTTCGCCAAGACTCCGCTGTGAAGAGGTAAGGTGTTATAAGCTAAATTATTCTCTATCCCTGAAAATTGTAATCCAAAATGACTTTTGACCGATCAGTAAATTACAGCTGTGCGGTTCACGAAGTCTGAAGTTCGTGCGCCGCGGTACAAGGGGTTGCTCGCAGTGTACAGGCTGTGAACGCCCCCCCACCCCCGCTATTCTTCTGCAGCGAGGGGGGGGGAGCCGCGGTGACTGCACTGCTGTCCTACATCACCACATAAGGCTAATCCGTTGTGTAGCGATGGCTAAAGTCCATCCTCTGTAGCGAGCGGGGGGGGACAACCCCCCCTACACACACACACAGTAGCGAGGGGGGGGGAGCCGCTGTGACAGCGTTGCTGTGGAAACATGCAACGAGTGTAATCTGTCATGTAGCGAGGGCTGAACTCTGTCCTTGGTAGTGGGGGGGGGACGCCCCCCCCCACACACACACAGACACAACCCTGAGTGTAACCTTTCCTTTGAGCCTAAAATGAAGCTTCTACATTGAATCATTCAAAAGTTACAGACGTTTTTTCCAAACTGTGCCATTTGGCACAATTTGGCACAGTTCCAAAACGCCTGGGAACAGCCTGAGAACAAAGCTGTGTAAAATATTCATTTTTTGTGGTATTGTTACCAAATTTGGATCTCAGCTGGATAACACTTGGTTCTACATTTCTGTTGCATTTTCCAGCCGGATCGGACAGCTGTGTGTTATTTACAAGCATTTGTATCAAAAAAAACACTGTGTCCAAATTTTTTTTCTTCAAGTTCAGTACGTTTAGATGACTGTAACTCAGTGGCCGGAGCACGTAGAGAGATTATGTTTTTTTTGCCAAAAAATTCAAAGTGTTTTCTTTTAAATGAGACCAACCCCATGAAGATGCTGCAAAGGGTTGAAGAACAGCTTTCGATTTACTTTGGGCACGTTATTTTTTGGCATTTTTAGGAAAATTGCCCGGAGTGCAAGTGGTTAAGGCCGGCATACAAACCCAGAGTGAAAACAAGCAGGCCAACAAAAAAGCAGGTAGGTGTGTGGCCAGATGGAGCCTCTGATGCTCTGAAAGACTACTTCAGCACTACAGACTGAGACATTTTCAAGCATGCAGCCACTGAAAATCGACACACAAACCTAGAGGAGTACACTGAAATTGTTGTAGCATACATAGCAAAATGCATTGATGATGTTACTCACCACAAAACCATCACTGTTCGTTCCAACCAAAAGCCATGGATGACAGCAGAGGTCCACAGGCTCCTGAGGGCTCAGGACACAGCCTTCAGGGCCAGCGACACTGCAGGACTAACAACAGCTAGGGCCAACCTGTTCTGTGGCATCAAGGAGGCAAAACGACAGAACAGCAAGAAAATATTTGGCCACTTCAGCAACACCAGAGATACACATTCCCTCTGGCGTGGCATACAGACCCTCACCAACTACAAACCTCCACCTCAGACCAGTGCGAGTGACACCACACTTAACAACCTAAATGACTTCTTCGGCCACTTTTAAGCACAAAACAGCACATCAGTACAGAAGACCACTCCTCCTCCAGACAAGCAGGCCATGAGTCTGGATCCGGATAGAGTGAAGAGGATCCTCTGCAGGATCAATCCACGCAAGGCAGCTGATCCAGACAACATACCAGATTGTGTCCTGAAGGACTGTGCAGAGGAGTTCAAGAATGTCCTAGCCCACATCTTCAACATCTCCCTGACTCAAGCTGTTGTCTCCACATGTTTCAAAACTGACACCATAATACAAGTCCCAAAGAAATGCATCCATTCCAGCTATAATGATTACCAGCCCGGTACTGACCCCCATCATAATGAAGTGCTTCGAGCGGCTGGTCATGAAGAACATCAAGTCTATCCTCCCTCCCTCCCACAACCCATCTCAGTTTGCATACAGGTCAAGCAGATCCACAGAAGATGCCATTGGTGCTGCTCTCCATCCATCCCTCACCCACCTGCACTCAAAAAAACTCCTATGTGCAAATTCTGTTCTTGGACTTCAGTTCAGCATTCATCACAATCTTCCCCCAGCACCTGATACAAAAACTCAGAGACGTGGGACTCAAAACCTCTCTCTGTAACTGGGTGCTGGAATTTCTCACAGGGAGGCCACAGAGTGTGCAGGTCGGCAGTAACACCTCCCAGATCATCATACTGAGCACTTGGGCCCCACAAGGGTACATGCTCATCCCGCTGCTCTTCACCCTGCTGACCCATGACTATGTCCCAGCCAACAACACCAACAACATCATCAAGTTTGCGGATGACACAACGGTGGTGGGCCTCATCACCAACCACGAGGATGCCAACTACAGAAATGAGGTTAGCCAACTGGTCCAGTGGTGCAAAGACAATTACCTCTTCCTTAATGTCGGAAAAACCAAGGAGATTGTTGTCAACTTAAGGAGGGGTCACACACAGCACCTCCCTCTGATCATCGACGGTGCAGCTGTGAAGAGGGTGAAAAGCACCAAGTTCCTGGGGGTGCACATCTCTGAGGACCTTACCTGATCCAACAATACCACATCACTGGTCAAGAAGGCTCAAACTTGCCTCCATTTCCTCCGCAAACTGAGGAGAGCACGAATCCCACCCACGAATCATGTGCTCTTTCAATCGGGGCACCATTGAGAGCATCCTCACCAGCTGCATCACAGTGTGGTATGGAAGCTGCACTGCTTCCTGCAGGAAGACACTACAATGCACAGTGAAAGCAGCCAGCAAGACCATCAGTGCCCCTCTGTCCCACCTCTCGGACATTTACCTCACCCGCAGAGCCATCAGCATTGCAGGTGACACCTTCCACCCCTCACACTCCCTCTTCAGCCCATTGCCCTTGGGGAAAAGGTACCGAAGCCTCCAGGCCCGCTCCACAAGACTGTAAAACAGCTTTGTTCATCAGTCCATCAGGACCCTGAACCCTGTCCACCCCCCCCCCCCCCCACACACACACACACCTTCCCGGTCCATAATGCACTCACCCACACAATAACTACCTAAGCTGTTGGCACAGAAAGAGTGGCACAGCAACAGTAATACATTTGCTGCTGTATGTCTCTGTATTTTAATTCCAGCCATCTGCACAAATGCCATATCTGCTGCGTCTGTCTGTCACTGCAATACTGATCATTTCAGTCCTATTTGTTACTATCTGCACCTACACTACCGCATTGAACTGCAACTACAGGTATTACATCTCTACTTTTTTGTATATATAATTGCTGGGTTTCATCATTGTTAATTGTTTATCTCTATTTGCACTATGTGAGGTCTGGGTCTATCTTTTGTCACCATTTGCACTACGAGTTGCATTTCTATACATAGACTGCTGTTGTTTTTTCCAGCCTTCTTCCTTTTTCTTTTTTTATATTGTGTACACCACTGAAGAGACAGAGAAACACCATTTCAATTCTCCAGTATGTCCTGTACGTATAGTAGGATTGTCAAATAAAACCTTTGAATCTTGAATCTTTGAATCTTGAGTCCAGATTTACCCTGTTCCGAGTGATGGGCGCATCATGTCTAGTGCCTACCGTTGACATAACGTTCGGCTCAGGAGACGCACACACACAGGCTCAGAGTAGTTCAAACTGTTTATTAACAACAGGGATGTTTGGGTGCGTGTCTGCAGAATGTTAATGTGTTGGTGGGGGCGTCTGCTTCGGACCCAGAGGCAGGAGACCGTTCAGCCGGCAACCCTATGGGAGAAATCAGACACAGGGTGATGAGCACACACCAACACGGGAGGAGAATAGGCGAGGGAGAGAAGCTTACTTGTTTGGGCAGATGACTGGCGCTTCAAGGATGGAAGCCCGGGAGACAGCCACCTGCAGGGCTCGGTGCAGCAGCGAGGAGAGACGAGGGACGGGATTGTCCGCCGCCGAGGAATCCACCTGTGCACAGGGGAGCAGACTGGAGAGATGAGGTAAGTGAACTTCTTACCGGTAAAGAGGATGCTGAAGAGAATGTGGTAGAAGTCCATGCAAAGGAAACGAAGTCTACGGCTTCAGGCCGACGCTCAGGGCGAGGCGGCTTTTATCCTTCGCCGCTGACGAGTAGCAGGTGCGTGAGCAGGTGGCGCCGCTGATGAATGGCGCGGCGTGACAGTACTCCCCCCTCTAGCAGCGCCTCCTGGCGATGGCTTATCCGGGTGCGCTCGGTGGAAGTCCGCGATGAGCGATGGGTCCAACACAAACGACGGGGGCACCCACTGTCGATGCTCGGGCCCATAGCCCTCCCAGTCCACCAAGTATTGCAACCCACGACCCCGGCGCCGGGAGTCCAGGATGGAGGAAGCGGACCAGGCCGGATGGCCACCAATCATCCGGGGCGCGGGTTGCGCTGCAGGAGGAGGGCAAAGGGGGTCAGAAACCGCCAGTTTCACCTTCGACACGTGGAAAGTAGGATGAATGCGGAGGGAGGGGGGAATAGCCACGCGCACAGCCACCGGGTTGATGATCCGGGTGATGGGGTAGGGACCCATGAAGCGCTGTGCCAGCTTTCTCCTCTCGCCTTTTAGAGTGACGTCCTGGGTGGAAATGTAAACAAGCTGCCCAACTCTGTACGCCGGGGCAGGTCTCCTACGCCGGTCCGCCACAGTCCTGTTGCGCTCCGCTGTGCGTAATAGCGCATGGCGCGCGGCAGCCCAGGTGGAGCGGAACTGCCTGAGATGGGCCCTAACTGACGGGACAGTTACCTCACTCTCCTGCTCCGGAAACAGCGGGGGGTCGTAACCCAGGGACGCTTTGAAGGGGGACATCCCTGTAGCAGAAGAGCGAGCGGTGTTGTGGGCATATTCAACCCAGGCAAGATGGTTGCTCCAGGACGCGGGTTTGGATCTGGACACACAGCGGAGCGCAGCCTCCAGCTCCTGGTTGGTCCTCTCACACTGCCCGTTGGATTGGGGGTGATGGCCGGAGGAGAGGCTCACCTTGGCTCCGATGGCGTTGCAGAATGACCTCCAAACCTCAGATGAAAACTGGGGGCCCCGGTCCGAGACCACGTCCACCGGAATCCCATGCAGCCTGACCACGTGTTGGACGAGGAGGTCCGCCGTCTCCAGGGCAGTAGGGAGGCCTCGCAGGGGGATGAAGTGCACGGCCTTGGAGAAGCGGTCCACGATGGTCAGGATGGTGTCATAGGAGTTGGAGATGGGGAGTCCGGTGACGAAATCCAGAGCGATGTGCGACCAGGGCCTGCCAGGGACGGGCAGGGGCTGGAGCAGACCCGCTGGAGGGGCATTTCCCGATTTGCAGGTGGCACAGATTGGGCAAGCCCGGGCGTAGCGGGCTGCATCCCTCCGCAGGCCTGGCCACCAAAAGGACCGTTGGAGGAGATCTATCATCCGGGAGGTGCCAGGGTGACAGGTGAGCTTGGAGGTGTGGAGCCAGTGGATGACCTCTCCTCGGACCGCGGATGGCACGAACAGCCTCCCCTCCGGTCCGCCGCCAGGGTCAGGTTCCACCTGCTGTGCCTTCCGGATCTTGCTCTCAATGTCCCACGAGATGGCTCCCACGACGCACGACCTGGGCAGGATGGAGTGGGGCGCCTCCTCCGACTCCACGGGGGCGAACTGCCTGGAGAGGGCGTCAGGCAGGACGTTCTTAGAGCCAGGCCTGAAGGTGATGGAAAATTGGAACCTGGCGAAGAACAGGGACCAGCGCGCCTGGCGGGCGTTCAGGCGCTTGGCAGATCGCAAGTATTCCAAGTTCTTGTGGTCCGTGAGGACCACAAACGGCAGGCTTGCCCCCTCCAACCAGTGGCGCCACTCCTGCAGGGCGAGCTTGATGGCCAAGAGCTCTCTGTCCCCCACATCGTAGTTTCTCTCCGCCGGGGACAAGCGCCGGGAGAAGAAGGCGCACGGTCGCTTGGCGCCATCGTCCGGTGACCGCTGGGACAGCACTGCTCCCACTCCCGTGTCCGAGGCGTCTACCTCTACAATGCACTGCAGCGCGGGGTCGACCTGGCGAAGGACCCGGGAGGAGGAGAATTCCGCCTTCAGCGCCTCAAAGGCGGCAGCGACCTCTTCGGTCCACCGGAACGGGACCTTCGGGGACGTGAGGCGGGTCAGTGGTCCCACGATGGCACTGAAGTTGGGGACAAAGCGGCGGTAGAAATTGGCGAAGCCAACAAATTGCTGCACCTGTTTCCGGGATGCAGGTGTGGGCCATTCCACCACCGCCTTTACCTTCTCTGGGTCGGGGAGCACCCTATCGTGGGCGATGATGAACCCCAGGAAGGACGTGCTCCTGGCGTAAAATTCACACTTTTCTGCCTTAACGTACAGACGGTTCTCCAGCAGCCTTTGGAGGACCCGCCTCACGTGGACCTGGTGCTCATCCCTGGACTTGGAGAAGATGAGAATATCGTCCAGGTAGACGAACACAAAAAGGCCAATGAAGTCCCGGAGGACGTCATTTATGAGGCGCTGGAAGACTGCAGGAGCGTTGGTCAACCCGAACGGCATCACCAGATATTCAAAGTGGCCGTTCGGGGTACGGAAGGCCGTTTTCCACTCATCTCCCTCCCGGATCCGGACGAGGTGGTAAGCGCTGCGTAGGTCCAGCTTGGTGAACCAGGTCGCCCCCTGGAGGGAGTGGAAAGCAGTGTCCATGAGAGGCAGGGTGTAACGGTCCTTCTCCGTGATATTATTGAGGGCCCGGTAGTCGATACAAGGGCGGAGGGACCCATCCTTTTTCCCCACGAAGAAGAACCCTGCCCCCACGGGTGACGATGATGGGCGGATAATCCCAGCACTTAAAGATTCCTTCAGGTAGGCGTTCATCGTCTCCTTCTCCGGCGCAGACAGGCTATAAAGGCGACCAGAAGGTAAGGGAGCCCCCTGGCGGAGGTTGATGGCGCAGTCATAGGGCCGATGAGGGGGAAGAGACATAGCTTTCGCTTTGCTGAACACCATACCCAGGTCGTGAAATTCTGGGGGCACCAGAGACAGGTCCGGGGGTGCAGCGTCCGTCGCAGGGGGAGGAGCGGACGGAGAGCAGGCAGCGGACTGAAGGCAGGTGCCCATACAGAACGTACTCCATGCCGAGATCCCAGCTGATTTCCAATCCAGGACCGGATTGTGAAGGC
This sequence comes from Pholidichthys leucotaenia, assembly GCA_020510985.1. NCBI lineage: Eukaryota > Metazoa > Chordata > Actinopteri > Cichliformes > Pholidichthyidae > Pholidichthys > Pholidichthys leucotaenia. The sequence goes on from CM035847.1 coordinate 186,415,496, forward strand.
GGAGCCAGGGATACCCCAGGATGACGGGCGACACAGAGTTGGGAAGGACGTAAAAGGTCATTTCCTCCCGGTGGTTTCCCGAGATGATGACCGGTAGGGGAACAGTTTGATGTGTCACTCTCCCGAGGGTGGCACGGGAGAGGTGGATTAGGGAGATGGGAGTATTGAGTGCCTGGCAGCGGATGCCCAATCGGGTTGCCAGGCTTTGTGAAATGAAGCTGCCTTCTGCGCCCGAATCCACCAGTGCGTGGGTGAGGTGCCCAGTAGGGTTATGGCAGAAACGGATGGGCAGCTTCAATTGAGTCAGTGATCCTAACCGATTGACATCCGCGAGGCTTCCAACAGTGACTCGCGGACCCCACCGACTGGCTTTCCGTGGGCAACACTCCACGGTGTGTTGGTCGCCTCCGCAATACATGCAGAGGCCCAACTCACGGCGGCGTTGTTTCTCCACAGGGGAAAGTTTAGTCCAGCCCGTCACCATCGGCTCCGACTCCTCGGGGCGCGATGCTGGCGGCGCCGCCAGGGGGCGAGCTTGGAACAGGTGCGGCGAGGCTCCACGAGGGCGAGAAGAAGAAGACCTCCGCCCCGAGGAGCGCTCGCGCAGCCTGTTATCCAAACTTATCGCTAAGGACGTCAGCTCCGCTAGCGTCCCAGGGATATCCCGACCAGCCAGTTCATCCCTCAGATCACTATTGAGGCTGCGGAGGAACAGGCCACAGAGGGAGCGTTCCTCCCAGCCCAATTCCTCCGCCGCTACCCGGAAGTCGACCGCGTAGTCCGCTGCCGACCGGCTTCCCTGCTGGAGAGCGAGAAGCCGATCGACCTGGACCGTTTCGGTTTGTGAGTGGTCAAAGACCTCCAGAAAGCGCCTCACGAATTGGTCATAGGTGAGGGTGGCATAACTGGGCCTCGCCATTACGGCGTAGGTCCAAGTTAACGCACGCCCCTCCAGAAGATTCCCTATGTAACCAATTCGGCTGTGATCCGAGGGAAAATCTCCGGGCACACGGTGGAACACGGACTCACACTGCATAATAAACCCCCGCGCTCCGCCGAGCTTACCGCTAAAGCGGGCGGGGGTCGGAATCGGCGTGAGCCGAACCGGTGCCACTGGAGCCGGCTGGACGGCCGCTGGAACAGCAGGAGCCGCGCCACCCTGGCGAGTCGGGAGGAACGGCTGTTGGGGGTCCAAGCGGTTCAATCGGTTAGTCAGTTCTAATAATTGGTTAAGAACCACCTGTTGCTGATAAACAATCTGATCCACCCGAGCCTCGAGGATGGTAAACCGGTGTGCGAGCCCGCCGTCCGCCGAGCCGCTCTGCTGAAGCCGTACTGACATAACGTTCGGCTCAGGAGACGCACACACACAGGCTCAGAGTAGTTCAAACTGTTTATTAACAACAGGGATGTTTGGGTGCGTGTCTGCAGAATGTTAATGTGTTGGTGGGGGCGTCTGCTTCGGACCCAGAGGCAGGAGACCGTTCAGCCGGCAACCCTATGGGAGAAATCAGACACAGGGTGATGAGCACACACCAACACGGGAGGAGAATAGGCGAGGGAGAGAAGCTTACTTGTTTGGGCAGATGACTGGCGCTTCAAGGATGGAAGCCCGGGAGACAGCCACCTGCAGGGCTCGGTGCAGCAGCGAGGAGAGACGAGGGACGGGATTGTCCGCCGCCGAGGAATCCACCTGTGCACAGGGGAGCAGACTGGAGAGATGAGGTAAGTGAACTTCTTACCGGTAAAGAGGATGCTGAAGAGAATGTGGTAGAAGTCCATGCAAAGGAAACGAAGTCTACGGCTTCAGGCCGACGCTCAGGGCGAGGCGGCTTTTATCCTTCGCCGCTGACGAGTAGCAGGTGCGTGAGCAGGTGGCGCCGCTGATGAATGGCGCGGCGTGACAACCGTACAAGCCTATGGGAGAAGTGCTATGATCTGGGGTTGCTGCAGTTAGTCAGGTTTCGGTTGCATTAATTTTTCATGAAGATCTTGTACTGATGGGAGAGTTGGACCACCGCGCAAAGCCTTCTCCAGCACATCCCACAGATTCTCAATGGGGTTAAGGTCTGGACTCTGTGGTGGCCAATCCATGTGTGAAAATGATGTCTCATGCTCCCTGAACCACTCTTTCACAGTTTGAGCCCAATGAATCCTGGCATTGTCATCTTGGAATATTCCCGTGCCACCAGGGAAGAAAAAAATCCATTGATGGAATAACCTAGTTATACAGTATATTCAGGTAGTCAGCTGACCTTGTTCTTTGGGCACATAACATTACTGAACCTAGACCGGACCAATTTGAGGATCTTACCTAATATTTGCTTAGTTAAATCCAGGTGGTGACTTTTTTTTGGCCATGCAGTGTATTTTATAAGGTTAAAACCCATGGGAACACCACTTGCACAACATGGGACTTTTACCATATACTGTATGTACTGTATTTTCATAATATAGCTGGATATTTTCATAGTATGGCTATGTAACAGAGGTATTTATGGAGCCCTGATGTCAGCAACATTAACTGTGAAAAATTATTTTAGTTATTCAAACATAAATAACTTATACATATGTTTTGTCCTTAAATCATATTTTATTTCACTTTGTCATTTTAAACTGAAGCCTGGAAGCCTATGTTTGACTGTTCTGGTCTCCTGGGTTCTTTATGTGTGAATGCCCTCTGTGCACCTGCATGGTTGTCCTCCAGGAACTCAACACATATATATTTTTTTTTTTAATTTGCTGCATGTTTCAATTACATTTACCTGTCATATATGGTTTAATATGGGACATTGCGTCTTTTCCTGCATCCTTTTTTGACGGTCCCTTATTTGATACCTTTTCATTAGCAGTGTTGGGCAAGTTACTAAAAAATAGTAACTAATTACAGTTACTAGTTACTTTACCAATTACTGTGTGAGTAAAGCAGTGTTTCCTCTGGCTGAAAGACCTTGGTGCAGTGGAAACATATTTCCGTAAACATACTGGATTATTTTAATTTTATACTATTTATTTCTTTTCAAAATTTTACACAGTAAAACTGCATATGGAACTTACCATTTGAAGTACTGTACAACCGAGGCTTGAATATTGGACCAGTTGGGGTCTCACCCAGACCTCCTGTGTTTAGACTTTTTAGTGGTGTTATCCTTCTCTCCTTCCTCTGCGTGAACACTTTCCTCTCCTTTGCTCCTCTCTTCTGTCTCATCTTGCCCTCTCTGAGCTCTGTCTAATTCAGGTTCTCTCTCTGTCTATGGTGGTATACAAACAGGTTAGAAAATATCAAGTGTCATGTTTTGTCCTGCGGGATTTTTTTGTCATGGTTTACATAAATGACAAAAATACGTGTATTTTTTGTATTTTTAATCTAGTGTTTCTTTTTTCCATTGAGAGAGTAGGGAAGGGAAAGAAACATTCACAATAGTAATGTACTCATGCATACTTAAATTATATGATCAGGTGGGTATAGTAATCAGAAATTCTACTCATGTAAAAGCAGTGCTTTGAAATTAATAATTAAAAGTAGGCAACCAAAAATTTCTACTTGAGTTAAGGGTACAAAGAGCACCCACTTAAAAACTTGAGCAATGACTTCAGTCTTGAAGGTTTGGGGTTTTTCTCAAAAATTTATAACAATTTTCTGATAGTTTTCTACTTTTCTCTGTAAATCTAAAGTTGAAACCATGTTCCTCAAATTTGTAACTTCCTCTTGTAAAATTGACTTTTATTGTACATTTGAAACTTTATTATAAATTTGTGGATTATTTTATGTCTAATTTTTGTCTGTTTTTTAAAATAAAACTACTGGGGGTTTTTTAGATAAATTTGAAACAGACTGTGGTATTTTTTTTTTACTTTTTCCTTATAACAATTTACATTTTTGGCCATAATTTTGCAGTCAGAACAGAACAATAATTTAACTCTGATCACAATGAAAAAATTGATAAAATTGTATTTAAGATAAGATAAGATAAGATAAGATAAGCCTTTATTAGTCCCACAATGGGGAAATTCCAGGATTGCAACAGCACAGGGATAGCAACACTCAGAGCAATAATTAAGAAGAAAATAAGAGCAGTGAATATACATATGTACACATAAATATATAAATATATACACAGTGCAGAGCATTGTAGCTAGATGGAACAAACAGCATAACCGTCTATTTAGTTGCCCTACATGGTATGAATATGTACCCATATATATTGTCACCCTCTGTAGCGACTGATATTGTCCTAGTTGTATGCTGGAGGGGACCATTTGTGTAAGTCTGTTGCGTCTTTTGCATTCAATACTATTAGGTCGTCACGTTTTTTTGCTATCTCTGCGAGCAGCCCTGCATAGGTTATACAGTCTGACGGCCATAGGTAGGAAGGACCTGCGAAACCTCTCGGTCACGCACCTAGGATGATGTAGTCTACTGCTAAATGAGCTCCTCAGTGCGTTCAGTATGTCCTGCATAGGGTGGGACTCGGACTCCAGCAGAGATGACAGCTGAGCTACCATCCTTCTCTCTCCTATCTCCTCCACTGGGTCAAGGCGTTGCCCCAGGACAGAGCTAGCTTTCTTGATTAGTTTGTTCAGTCTCTTCCTATCGGCTGCTGTAATGCCGTTGCCCTAGCAGACCACTCCAAAAGTGATGGCTGATGCCACCACCGTGTTGTAGAATGTCTTCAAGAGCACCCCTTGTACACCAAAAGACGTGAGCCTCCTCAGTAGGAACAGCCTGCACTGTCCCTTTTTGCAGAGTGCGTCAGTATTGTGTGACCAGTCTAGTTTATTGTTCAGATGAACACCCAGGTACTTGTAGGATGTCACCATCTCAATGTCTGTTCCCTGTATGTTTACTGGTGCTGTGAGGGGTTGTCCTTGCCTGTGGCAGTCCACCACCAGCTCTTTAGTTTTCCTCGTGTTGATCTGGAGGTAGTTTCGATGGCACCAGTCCACAAAGTCTCAGATAAGTCCTCTGTACACAGCTTCATCTCCCTTGGAGATGAGGCCGACGATCGCAGCATCATCAGAGAACTTCTGTAGATGGCAGTGTGTTGTGTTGTGTGAGAAGTCCGCAGTATAAAGGGTGAACAGGAAGGGAGCCAAAACCGTTCCCTGGGGAGCCCCCGTGCTACCAATGATCGTGTCGGACACACAATCCCGGTTTCTCACAAACTGTGGCCGGTTAGTGAGGTAGTCCAGGATCCATGATGACAGGTGCTGGTCCACCCCTGCGCACAGCAGCTTGTCCTTCAGGATCATCAGTTGGATGGTGTTGAAAGCACTGGAGAAGTCAAAGAACATGATCCTCACCGTGTTCCCGGGCTTCTCCAGGTGGAACAGGGAACGGTGAAGGAGGAAGATCACTGCATCCTCCATCCCAATGCCATGCTGGTAGGCGAACTGGAGTGGATCCATCGCTGGTCCAACCAGGGGGCGGAGGTGAGCAAGGAGCAGTCTCTCCAGGGTCTTCATCATGTGAAACGTCAGGGCCACTGGTCTGTAGCTGTTCAGGTCTTTGGGGTGGGAAGTCTTTGGTACAGGTACCACACAAGATGTTTTCCACAACTGTGGTACCCTCCCCAGCTTCAGACTCAGGTTGAAGATGTGCTTCACAATCCCACACAGCTGGTCTGCGCAGGACTTGAGGAGCTTCGCGCTGATGCCGTCCGGTCCCGAGGCCTTCCTCGCCTTGATCTTCCTCAGCAACGTCCTCACCTGGGTCTTAGTGAGGGTCAGGTTGGGGGGTTGTGTGCTGGGAGTGGGGGGGTGTTGGTGGAGTGGGGTGTGGACAGCAGGTCTCGATGACTTTAGAGGCGGCAGTGGTTGTTGTGCAGTCGGGGGGGAGGGCGGTTGGTCAAACCTATTAAAAAACAGGTTCAGATTGTTTGCCTACTCCCTGCCCCCCGTGGCCTGGGAGGAGGTATTCTGGAGCCCAGAGATGGTTTTAAGGTTTCTCCAGACTCCGCCGATGTCGCTCTGTTGCAGCTTGTCCTCCATCTTCTTCCTGAAGCTGTCTTTGCCTTCTCTGATCTTCCTCCTCAGCTCCCTCTGTACGGACTTCAGCATCTCCCTGTTCCTGGACCTGAAGATCCTCTTCTTCTTTCTCAGAAGTGTTTTTATCTCAGGGTTGATCCAGGGTTTGTTGTTCGAGCAACACCGTATGGTCTTGGTGGGTATGGTGTTGTCCACACAGAAGTTGATGTAGTCCGTGATGGTGTGAGTGAGGCCATCGATGTCCTCACCATGTGGATCACAGAGCTGCTCCCAGGCAGTGGTTTCAAAACAGTCCTTTAGAGCGTCCATTGCCTCCTCAGTCCATAACTTCACTGTGTGCATGACCGGAGGTTGTCTGTGTACTAGGGGTTTGTACATAGGCAGGAGCTGAACCAAGTTATGATCTGATCTCCCGAGTGGGAGGAGTGGTGATGAGGTGTACGCTTCCTTAGTGTTTGCATAGAGTAAGTCCAGTGTTTTATTGTCTCTAGTGTGGCATGTGACATACTGGGTGAATGTGGGCAGAATGAGGGACAGTGAAATATGGTTGAAATCAACTGAGATGAGTAGGAGAGCATCTGGGTGTCCTGTCAGCAGGCTGCCAGTTACTGAGTGAATGACGTCACACGCTGTCTCAGCGTTCGCTGTCGAAGTTGCATAAATAACAATGCAGATCACGTGTGAGTATTCCCTTGGGAGATAGGTAGGCCGCATGCTAACAGCTAGCAACTCAATGTCTTTGCTGCAGTGATGTTGTTTAACCGTGATATGTCCCGGTCTGCACCAGCTGTTATTGACATACATTATCACTCCTCCACCCCTTGCCTTCCCACTGTCTGGTGTCCGATCTGCCCGTATTGCGTGGAAACCCTCCAGTTTGATGTTAGCATATGTTGCTAGTTCTGTTAGCCACGTCTCAGTAAACATCATCAAGCTAATCTCTCTGAAGACGCTCTCGTAGCGGGAGATAGCCGCTAGCTCATCAGTCTTATTGAGTAACAATCATACATTCCCCATAATAACGGATGGGAGGACGGGTCTGTACCTTATATTCCTTGCCCGCCGTCTTACTCCAGCTCGACATCCACGCTGTTTCCATCTTATTTCTCTCAGTATGTCGAGTTTTTGCGTTAGCATCGTGGGCCGGTTAAGTGCTAACAGCTGATCTTTATTGTACTGCCTCCTGCAATAAACAGTGGCTCCGTCCGCTGGCTCAGGAGACATTTGGGCAATCTACGTGTCTGTGATGGATAAGGTGTCGGAGGATCAGAAAGATTAGCAAGAGAGCCAGATAGTAAATAGAAATAGGAAGAAATTGATCCGCTGTTGCAAAAAGGCAGCCTACTCGTGTGGCGCCGGAAGTACAGTAGTTCTATTTAATGAAATAAGTTAACTTAAATGACCAAGGATTATTTCTGTTATAATATTTCTTTATATTTATAGGTTGGTTTTTTTTTTAGAAATCTCTTCACCACCCAGACAGCAGGAAAAACCTCCCTTATTTTGAAATCAGATGTTGGCACGTTTAGTTTGTCTGAAGGCTGCTGACAGATTAAAGTCATTGACTTCATGAATTTCAGTCATCTTAACCTGCCAGGTACATAATAGGGAACTGTAGCGGACTCTAAAGACATAATTCACCACAACATGTGTTCATGTACAGAATGATGTTTAGGCAGTTATAGTTGTGTGCTCAGGCTTTCTCATCAGACACCTCTCTAGGCAGCCGCTTAAGGACCTCAGTTTAGAGCTAGCGTTTTTAGCTGTTTCTTTTTGTCACTGCCGCTGGAGAATAAAAACGGCACGCCTGCTCGTGCGAGAAAAGAGAGAAATTGCCAGTCTCTTCATTCCTGCAATTCCTACAGAACATAACTTAATATTGTAGTTGCTGGTGAAATATATCCTCAGCAATTCATCAGTCCCCCTTGCCTTTCCCTTCATATGAAGCCGGATGCATATGAATTCTACCCACATCTCTTAGCTAAGTGACTCTTCCGTTATTGCCCCCATTTTCAGCGGGTTAAAACCATGATAAATGCCAGTGCTTACATACCTCTTGTGATTTTTTTCCACATTTAAAGAACTTTAATAAACTCATGTTTCTGTCGGACAGTCATGCTTAGCGAGACACTGCTGACTGACTGGAAAACTCATGTGAGCGGGGCGCTTCTAAACTCCGCGCGGATGACGGCCACGTGCGTTGTTCGTGTGCGCGCTTGCGGAAAGTCATTGCTTCATATATTTTTCTTAATAAATTCATATCGCCTTGAGGTGGCGGTAAAATTTCTGGCATGGCGGGCCGCCACGGAGAAATGTTACCAGAGGAAACCCTGTAAAGTAATTAGTTATTTGAAAAAGTAATTTTCACTTTACTTTTAAATGCATACTTAAACCATTTTGCACACATAGCAAGATAATTTAATTAATGGATTACATTGCAGGCTTATTAATGGCAGGCTGAAAACAGACTGTTTCAGACAGAACTTCACAGACAGTTTTTTTAATGCTGGTGTTGCTGCACATGTGTCAGTGTGGGACATGAAAGCTGTCAATGTTTATCTTACCTTTGTGTTATGGATTCATCCCATGTGCAGTGATCCAAAGAAAACATTAATTACCCACAGTACAAACATCTGCTGTGACAGAGACATGATCCAGTCTCTTAAATGCCTTTTGGAGATCAAAATTCATTTTTGAATAATCTTTATCCAGGTAGCAGGTAAATGTGTTTTAACGTTAATGGATCACAGTCCAGCTTTTTGATGGAAAGTGACTGTTATCACGTTTTCATTCTGTAATGACGTATCTTGCAAAAAGTTGGTTTCATTCTTGCTGGGTCACAAACTGTCCAGATGCATACCTGTGAGTGAAATCCAGCTGTAGGTGTTCAGATAATAGTATTTCCACTTCACATCCTGCTGTGAGATCCACCTCACAGTGTTAGTTGTTAGCACAGCAGCTAGTAGTTACTTAGCACTAGCTTTGTCGGAGCTTGTTGCTGTTTTTAGGCACTTCTGAAGAGGACTCCATCGGTACTTAGTTTGCAACCAAACAATATGCTTTTGTCCTTAACCGTGACAAAGGAAAAACAATCTGTATATGTCCACAAAAACAAAGTAACTTTGTCTCTTCCTCCGCTCAGTGATGAAGACTTGGTGTTTTGCAGTAGGTCATGTTGACTGACGACTTGTCTCAGCTACGGAAGGGTCAGTTTGTATATTCATTTATTTGCGCTAAAAATATCTATCCATATTAATAAAATGAGTAATGAGTAACACATCTGATCAAATTTCCATATCTGTAACGCATTACTGAATTTTTAAACAGTAATTTTGTTACACAACACGTTACTGCAAATGTAGTGGCGTTACAGTAACATGTTACTCCAAACACTGTTCATTAGTTCATGCATCTAACTAACTAACTAACTAACCTGCACTTATATAGCGCTTTTCTAGTCACAAAGACCACTCAAAGCGCTTTCATTAATACTAACCCTCTATTCTTAAGGGCCTATAGGAAACAGATATCTAGGGACAATTTAGAACAGCCAATTAACCTAACATGCATGTTTTTGGCATGTGGGAGGAAACCGGAGAAATCCCGGAGTAAACCCACGCAACACGGGGAGAACATGCAAACTCCACACAGATCACTGTTGGTCGGGGGCTGGGATCGAACCCACGATCCCACGATCCCTACAATCCCCCGGCCAAGGGTAAACTGTGCTGCCGCAGTGCTAACCACTGCGCCACCGTGCAGCCCAATACCAAATACTGTAAATACCCTAACTCTACCTAACTGTTCTGTCCTTTTCTTTCTTTCTTCCTTATTTTACCTTTTTCAAAATTTCATACAGATTTGGGTGTAACATGTCTCATTTTGTAGGTCGCAGCATTAAGCAATTTTGATTTGGGGATTACAGTGATGGGCAGCGCGGTGGCGCAGTGGTTAGCACTGCGGCAACACAGCAACTCACCCTTGGCCGGGGGATCCTGAGTTCGATCCCAGCCCCTGACCAACAGTGATCTGTGTGGAGTTTGCATGTTCTCCCTGTGTCTATGTGGGTTTACTCTGGGATTTCTCCGGTTTCCTCCCACATTCCAAAAACATGCAAGTTAGGTTAACTGGCATCAGCTGGGGATTCTAAATTGTCCTTAGGTATGACTGTGAGAGTGAATGGTTGTCTGTCTCTCTGTGTTGGCCCTGCGATGGACTGGCGAGCTGTCCAGGGTGTACCCTGCCTCTCACCCAAAGATGCTGGGATAGGCTCCAGCCTCCCCGCAACCCGAACAGGATTAAGCAGAAGAAGATGGATGGATTATAGTGATTAGAGAGTAAAAATCTTACAGTAAAAAGAAAAAAAGATATGAAAACCCTAAGAGATTTAAAATAGTTAAAAGAATGTCTGGATAGAAGACAGAACAATTGAAATAGGAATAAGAGTCAGACCAGCGCCAATAATCGGGGGGGGGGGGGCGCAGAAAAGATAAAGAAATTGAGAGCAGAAAGGAAGAGAAAGAGGTTGGAGGTATATGTGTGCCACTTGGTAGTCATTACAGAGAAGCTTTCTCCATTCAAGAGCTCGGTGTGCAGCTGTCGCTTCAGGGAACTGATCACATACACCCCCAGTCACATGTACAAACACACACACATGTGCACGCTCTCCACACACACATGTGTATACAAATAGACTCTTTCCTCTCTCACACATATGCACTCATGCCTTGGGCTGTGCTTTGAAGTTATCCCTGCCACTGGAGACAGAGACACACGCAGAGCTCCCTGATAATAATATTATCCTATGGCCTTCATATGGTAATATGGTATTATTGCTATGAAAAAAATACGAATAATATGGCTTTCAGAGGCAGCTTAGGGAATTACATGGCTGTCAAAGCTCTCAGCTTTAATGGAATATTTAGATTCTCTATTTATCTAGGGTCTCTGGGTGGAAAATCTATTAAGTTATTTACCTTTGCATTGATATCTGTTCTCATGCTGTATATAGTACACATGTAAAATTGAAGACAAACCTCATCACTTGGTGAAGGTCATACCCCCATTGGGTAGACCAGCACGTTTTGCACTTTAATGGACTGTATGTGACACATTGTCACGATGCAGCAGAATATACTACTGCGTCCACATACTGTAGGATGCTCGATCACGATATAGTCTACTGTGTGTTACACAACAGCAAAGCAGAGCTTGTGCCAAGCTTTTGAAGTAAAGACATTCTGCTTTATAAAACTGTCATATGTGCAGCTTAATTAAATTTGTGGCTCATTCCCATGTCAACTTGCTACACTTTGTTTTTATCTTCAGTCTGTTACTCTAACCCAGTTCCAAAGGGAAACAGAATTTGATTTTTCCCATCATAAAAGACCATTGTAGTCACATAACTGGAAATGGTTGAGTTATGTCAGAGCCACATAACTCTAATATCATTTCAAATGCACACTGATAGATGCCTGTGCAAAAAAAAAAAAAAAAAAAAATCTGGTCTTGCCAAGCACATCTCTTCACTCGGTTTAGAGTAAGAATGCCTCAGGCTACACACTTAAATATAAGAGATCTCAATTAAGGATGTTCCTTCTGCAGTATCATGATCAATGCATTGTTTAGACAGAGAGTATGATAATACCCCACAATATACTGTATGTTTGTTTTATATCATGAAAGTTTGTTTTCTGCCTTCCAGTGTTGAAACTTCTGTTTATTATATACACTATCTATCCACACAGGCAGAGTTTATCTTAAAAGTTGTGGCAAAAATTACATTTGTTTTATGCTTCATTCTTTGGTAGTGAAGATCATACCAATTCAATTCTAAATTTACTTCCAGTTATAACATAATTTAAACTGCATATGTAAATTGCCTTAGATTAAAGTTAATGGGGCCATTCTGAAAAATGTAACAGTGTAATGCAATATATTAAATAAAGATATCTCACTTTTTAAAACACATATTCAGTTGGTCTTATCATGTTGATCTTGCTGTTCTACCACTGTATTATGGTTTAAGTCAGAGATGTAAACTCCTGACTGGAGAAAGTCAAAGTACAAGCCTACTGTATCTATTCACCAACCCATCTAATTCTGATTTAATCACTTTGTTGCATTATTGTGTCGTAAATTGTGAATGACTACACAATAATGCAACAAACTGATAAGAAAATATACATAAGCTTTTGGTGTCAAATATTGATCACGGTGTCCTTTTAGCCTTATTTTAGTTGGATGGACAGAGAGGAGTGCTATTGACAAGTGATGTAGTGTTCAAAAAGTTTAACTCTTTTTCAACTCTCAGTGCTCTGGCTGCAGCAATACAAACTGCTCATTGGCGAGAGCATGTTAACTCCAAGGGCACTGAGCAGTTTAAACACTTGAGTACGTAGAAAATGAACAGAAACAGCCATTCACAGCCTTCTCTTTAAAAGTCCTGGTTTGTTTTAATTACAGTAATATCAGATGTATGACAACTAAAGCTGTTATTGTGGTCAAATATATATATATATATATACACACACACACACACACACACACACACACACACACACACACACACACACATATATATATATATATATATATATATATATATATATACACACACACACACACACACACACACACACACACACACACACACACACACACACACACACATATATATATATATATATATATATATATATATATATATATATATATATATATATATATATATATATATATATATATACTGTATATATATACTGTATATATATACTGTATATATACAGTATATATATACTGTATATATATATACTGTATATATATATACTGTATATATACAGTATATATATAGTGGAGAGAGAAATAATCAGGCAGAGAGGTCCAGATCATACCAGACTTTATTCAACTATCTCTCTCCATTTCTCTAGAAACACAAGCCAAAAAAAAGAGTAACAGCTCTCAGGCACCTCTGCTCTTAAATCATACCACTCGGTCAGCCTTCTCTGTGTGCTGCCTTAACATCAAAGCCTTTGTAATTCCCATTCTCTTTGTCACTGTTCACACCAACACACCACCCCCACATCCACACACAAACCCCCCATGACAATTCCTTTTTGTCTTTTATGTCTGAGTGTAAATATACTGAAGTGGATCCCCACACTTCCCCCCCTTCCCAGACTCAGACTGAGCCTTGACCCTCATGTCCCTTGGGCTTCAGCTTTCGTCCATAGCGGCTGTAACGTGGGGTCTGCGGCTTCGAGGTTGGGGGTGCGTCCATCTGTGGGTGGACATTGGGAAGGGGGAAACATCATTAGCATGCCCTTGTGACTGATCTGACGAGTCATTTACCTGGGGAGTTCTCAGTGGGGGTTGTCCGTGCCGAGGAATTTGGGCCAGCACCACTTGCTCGTCTGATAACACGAAAGCTGGCTTAAGCCTTTCTATACAGACTGTTTCTCTGCGTCCCCCAAGTCTAACACAAAATGTTTCTCCCCGGGTTCCAGCACTCTGAACGGGCCATAGTAAGGCGAGTGCAAGGGGGTCCGGTGGGCATTGTGCCTGTTAAATATGAACGCCGCATCCTTCAAGGCCTTTGGCACAAAAGCGCGTGGAAAACAGTGGTGGATCAGACCGGGTACCGTCAATGCCACTGCGTTACGCAGTGAAAGCGGGGATGGATCGGTGTTCGGCCCAGGGCTGTCTGACAAAAATTCCCCTGGGAGCCGCAGCGGCTGGGAAAAAAACAGCTCTGCTGGGGAGGCTGCCAAATCCTCCTTCGGTGCTGAACGCAACCCTAATAGAACCCACGGCAACCGGTCTACCCAATTTGCATCCATAAGCAAAGCCCTGAGTGCTGCTTTATCTATCTATGCTATCTATGGAAACGCTCGCATAACCCATTGGCCTGTGGGTTGTACGCGGTTGTGCAATGAAGTGAGATGCCAAGGCTCCGGGCCATGGTGGACCAGAGGTCGGAAACAAATTGCGGGCCCCGATCAGACATGATATCCGAAGGGGCGCCGAAATGTGTCACCCCTGTCATCAAAAAAGCGCGTGCAACTTCTGCGGATGCGGTAGAAGCTAGCGGGACTACTTCGGGCCAGCGCGTGGTGCGGTCCACCACTGTCAGGAGGTGCATGAATCCTTGCGATGGCGGGAGGGGGCCCAAGAGGTCCACGTGAACGTGGTCGAACCGCTTAGCCAGGATATGGAATGGCTCCAAGGAGGCCTTTGTGTGCCTGTGCAGTTTGGCTCGCTGGCACGCTACGTAGGCTGCAGCCCACTCTTTCACCTGTTTGTGCAGGCTCGGGCAGACGAACTTCACTCCCACCATTTTGACTGACGCGCACACTCCTGGGTGTGCCAGGGAGTGAACCGACTCAAAAGCACGGCGGCGCCAAGCACGTGGGACCATCGGGTGCGGGCGGCCCGTGGAGACATCACAGATTGGGGGGGGCCCCCCGTCTTGCAGTACTCTGCTCTCTAGCCTTAACTCTGTTGGTCCAGACTGGAGTGCGCAAACGTCCACATCGCCGCTCTGCGCAGCGGCCATGGCCGAGTAATCTATCCCCACGTAGAGTGAGGCCACTAATGCGTGCGAAAGGCAGTCCGCCACCACGTTGAGTTTACCGGCCACATGCTGAATGTCGGTTGTAAACTCTGAGATCGCGGCCAGCTGTCTCTGCTGCCGGCCCAACCATGGTTCCAAAACCTTGCCCATCGCATACGTTAGCGGCTTGTGGTCTACGAACGCAGTGAAGGTGCGCCCTTCCAGCCAGAACAGGAAGTGGCGTATGGCCAGGTGGAGAGCCAGTAACTCTCTGTCGAACGCGCTATATTTACGCTCACTGTCGCGCAAAGACCTGCTAAAAAAGGCGAGTGGCTGCCAAGAACCGGCGACATGCTGCTCCACGATGGCCCCTATGGCCACGTCCGAGGCGTCGATAGTGAGCACTATCTGAGCCACTGGGTCCGGGTGCGACAGCAGTGCGGCGTTCGCCAGAGCTGTTTTAACCTCGGAAAATGCCTGCTCCCGCTCAGGAGTCCAGTCGACTCTGTCCGCCGGTTTCCGTTTCTTAAGCGCGGCGTAAAACAGCTGCATGATCTGGGCTGCGCGGGGGAGGAAACGATTGTAGAAGTTAACCATCCCCAAAAACTCCTGCAGTGCCCTGACTGTCTGAGGCCGGGGAAAATTCGCCACAGCGCACACCTTGTCCAGCAACGGTGTCGCGCCCTCCGGTGAGATGCGGTGGCCCAAAAAATCGATCCCTGCCACCCTGAACTGGCACTTCGCCGGGTTGATTATTAATCCGTGCTCTTCCAACCTCTGGAAAACTGTCCTGAGGTGGGTTACGTGTTCGTCCTCGGAGGCGCTGGCCATGAGGATGTCGTCCAGGTAGACGAACACAAACGGCAGATCGTGCAACACCGCATCCATCATGTGTTGGAATGTCTGCGCTGCGCCTTTTAACCTGAAAGGCATGCGTAAAAACTCAAATAGGCTAAACAGGATTATTACTGAAATTTTAGGTATGTCCTGAGCGCGCACCAGGACCTGGTGGTAACCGCGGACCAGGTCTATCTTGGAAAAAATGCATATCCCGGTGAGGCGTATGGAAAAATCCTGAATATGAGGGATGGGGTAGCGGTCGTGCGCTGTGGCGTTGTTTAATCTGCGGAAATCTCCGCATGATCGCCACAATCCCTCAGCTTTAGGAACAGCAGGGATGCCCATGGGCTGTTTGAGCGCCTAATGATGCCCAACCTCTCCAAGTTGGCAAACTGCTCGCGCGCTATGGCCAGTTTAGCTGCTTCCAGGCACCAAGGTCTTGTGAAAACGGGCGGCCTCGTGGTGGTAATGAAGTGGTCCACCCCGTGTTTAGTGATGGTCGCTGAAAACGTCGGGACCGTGAGTGCTGGGAACTGGGTGAGTAGTGTGTGGAACTTACCCCCTGGAGCTGTGACGTTGGCTAGTGTTGTTGGCCCGGCTCCTCGAGCTGTACAGGGGAGAGAATCAAATGATATAGCATTAATCAGGCGTCTGTTAGCAACATCGACTAGTAGTCCGAGTGCACACAAAAAATCAGCGCCTAAGATGGGGAAGCTGCATGCCGCTATGATGAATGTCCATTGGTATGTACGGCCATGCAAGGATACAGTCAATGTCCTCTCTCCAAAAGTCTTAATGTCTGAGCCGTTTGCGGCCGTCAGCTTGGGGCCGCTTGTTCCCGCCAGCCGGTCAGCGTAGGATAGCAGGATGAGGCTCTTTTGGGAACCGGAGTCCACGAGGAACCGTCTCCAAGAGCGTGAGTCTGTCACATAGAGCAGCTTGTTTGCTTCACCGGTGGTCGCAGCTGCTACCGACTGCCGGTCCTGGCATTTCCCGAACGCTTGAATTGGCACGGTAGCATGCATCGGCATGCGTCCTCTCCAAAACGGCGGTGGTAGACACAGAGCGTGTCTCCCGGCTGCTTCTTGGGCCCTGCTGCAGTCACCATCGCTGGCTCCTTGCCTCCACTGGCCGTCTCGCTGGGGTCTGACGCCGCTGCGTTCACTGTGAGGGCTCTGGTGGTGAGGATAATCCGATCTGCCTCCTGGGCTAGCGCCCGGTAGTTGCGCGCGGCCAGCAGTGGCAAATTGGCAAGGACCGCTCTGGCCGCCATCGGGAGGTTCCGGAGGAAAAGGTGAGCAAAGAGGAAATGCCTGTCATCTGTGCCCATCAATGCCAACATCTTCTCTATCAATTCGACTGACGCCCCTTCTCCTAACTCGGAGCACGTCAGGAGCCTCTCCGCTCTCTCACAGTCCGAGAGCATGTAGCGCCGGGTCAGCGCGGTTTTGAGAGCGCCGTATTTGTCACGGGCTGGGGGCTGTTGGAGCAGGCTTGCCACCTGCTGAGTTGTGCGTGCATCCAGCGCTGCGACCACGTAGTAGTATCTGGTGTCATCTGCTGTTATTCCCCGGAGCGTGAACTGGTCCTCGGTGTGGAGGAACCAACACTTCGGGTCGTGTAGCCAAAAGTCTGGGAGTTTGACCGAAACGCTGCATGTGTTGCTGGTACTTCCCGTCCGGGTCATCTCCGGGGTGTTCGCCTCGTGTTCCATTGTGTGTCAAGGGTCACCAGTGTGGAGAGAGAAATAATCAGGCAGAGAGGTCCAGATCATATCAGACTTTATTCAACTATCTCTCTCCATTTCTCTAGAAACACAAGCCACAAAAGAGTAACGGCTCTCACGCACCTCTGCTCTTAAATCATACCACTCGGTCAGCCTTCTCTGTGTGCTGCCTTAACATCAAAGCCTTTGTAATTCCCATTCTCTTTGTCACTGTTCACACCAACACACAACCCCCACATCCACACACAAACCCCCCATGACAATTCCCTTTTGTCTTTTGCGTCTGAGTGTAAATATACTGAAGTGGATCCTCACAAAAAAAATAAAAATATATACAGTGGGGTAAAAAAGTATTTAGTCAGCCACCAATTGTGCAAGTTCTCCCACTTAAAAGATGAGAGAGGTCTCCAATTTTCATCATAGGTATACCTCAACTATGAGAGACAAAATAAGAAAAAAAAATCCACAAAATCACATTGAAGGATTCTTAATGAATTAATTGGTAAATTCCTCAGTAAAATAAGTATTTGGTCAATAACAAAAGTTCATCTCAATACTTTGTTATATACCCTTTGTTGGCAATGACAGAGGTCAAACGTTTTCTGTAAGTTTTCACAAGGTTTTCACACACTGTTGCTGGTATTTTGGCCCATTCCTCCATGCAGATCTCCTCTAGAGCAGTGATGTTTTGGGGCTGTCGCTGGGCAACACAGACTTTCAACTCCCTCCAAAGATTTTCTATGGGGTTGAGATCTGGAGACTGGCTAGGCCACTCCAGGACCTTGAAATGCTTCTTACGAAGCCCCTCCTTCATTGCCCGGGCGGTGTGTTTGGGATCATTGTCATGCTGAAAGACCCAGCCACGTTTCATCTTCAATGCCCTTGCTGGTGGAAGGAGGTTTTCACTCAAAATCTCACGATACATGGCCCCATTCATTCTTTCCTTTACACGGATCAGTCGTCTTGGTCCCTTTGCAGAAAAACAGACCCAAAGTATGATGTTTCCACCCCCATGCTTCACAATAGGTATGGTGTTCTTTCTCCTCCAAACACGACAAGTTGAGGTTTTACCAAAAAGTTCTATTTTGGTTTCATCTGACCATATGACATTCTCCCAATCCTCTTCTGGATCATCCAAATGCTCTCTAGCAAACTTCAGACGGGCCTGGACATGTACTGGCTTAAGCAGGGGGACACGTCTGGCACTGCAGGATTTGAGTCCCTGGCGGTTTAGTGTGTTTCTGATGTAGCCTTTGTTACTTTGGTCCCAGCTCTCTGCAGGTCATTCACTAGGTCCCTCCATGTGGTTCTGGGATTTCTGCTCACCGTTTTTGTGATAATTTTGACCCCACGGGGTGAGATCTTGTGTGGAGCCCCAGATCGAGGGAGATTATCAGTGGTCTTGTATGTCTTCCATTTTCTAATAATTGCTCCCACAGTTGATTTCTTCACACCAAGCTGCTTACCTATTCAGTCTTCCCAGCCTGGTGCAGGTCTACAATTTTATTTCTGGTGTCCTTTGACTGCTCTTTGGTCTTGGCCATAGTGGAGTTTGGAGTCTGACTGTTTGAGGTTGTGGACAGGTGTCTTTTATACTGATAACGAGTTCAAACAGGTGCCATTAATACAGGTAACGAGTGGAGGACAGAGGAGCCTCTTAAAGAAGAAGTTACAGGTCTGTGAGAGCCAGAAATCTTGCTTGTTTGTAGGTGACCAAATACTTATTTTACTGAGGAATTTACCAATTAATTCATTAAAAATCCTTCAATGTGATTTTCTGGATTTTTTTTTTCTCATTTTGTCTCTCATAGTTGAGTTATACCTATGATGAAAATTGGAGACCTCTCTCATCTTTTAAGAGGGAGAACTTGCACAATTGGTGGCTGACTAAATACTTTTTTGCCCCATTGTGTATATATATAATTATATTAAATATATATATATATATAAGGGCGGCGCGGTGGTGCAGTGGTTAGCACTGCAGTAGGACAGCAACTCACCCTTGGCCGGGGGATCCTGGATTCGATCCCAGCCCCCGACCAACAGTGATCTGTGTGGAGTTTGCATGTTCTCCCCGTGTCTGCGTGGGTTTACTCCAGGATTTCTCCGGTTTCCTCCCACATGCAAAAAACATGCAAGATAGGTTAATTGGCATCAAACTGGGGATTCTAAATTGTCCTTAGGTATGACTGCGAGATTGAATGGCTGTCTGCCTCTCTGTGTTGGCCCTGCGATGGACTGGTGATCTGTCCAGGGTGTACCCTGCCTCTCGCCCAAAGATGCTGGGATGGGCTCCAGCACCCCCCCCCCCCCCCCGCGACCCAAAAAGGATTAAGCGGAAGAAGATGAATGAATGAATGAATGAATATTATATATATATATATATATATATATATATATATATATATATATATATATATACATATATGGGTGTTTTTATTTATTAGGGGTCCAATGTGTGACATTGGTGGCAAAATTTAAAATTGATCAAATCTGCACATGAAATTGACTAATCACTATCCAATTGTGTCAGGTTTATGAAACTATTAACTATTTTCGTAACGGCATTCGCGTTCAGGAACTCTTGAGGATGAGCGCTCACTTCAACTACTTGTAAATGGAGACGTAAACGGGACACTCGGGCTTTTGTTTCCCCGTGTGCCAATGCACTTTGCAATGGCACACGTTTTACACGAAACAACTTCAACACTTCCAGTATTTTTCACGCATCAGAACTCATCAACAGCTACATTTTCATGACATATTAAGATGTGATAACGTGTATACATACCTTCAAATTCTCCCTGTTTGTTGGATAAGACATAAAATCACAAAAGGCGTAAATGCGGGACACGGAAGTTTGGACCTTCGATAACTTCAATATAAAGTGGCCACGGTTAATCCTCTCCACATGGGTTGAGCACATCCGGGGTAGAGAAAATAAAAGTGTTTTCCCAGTGCGGTCACCTCGCCAGACGGGGCTGCGCGCGGCCGACCAAGACCGAAGACGTAAATTTTTTAAAGGACACCATATTCGATGTGTCATAAATGTTTGAGATTTTATTGAAATATTCTACATCTGAGCGTCACAAAGACTGATCTCCTTTTTACGTGTATGGTTTGGAATTTGAAAGGTGCAAAGTGAAAAGCATCAGCACTTCCTGTTTTCTGGTTACTTTACCAAATAACTTGCATGTTGCTGCGTAAATTCGGGGACACGGAAATTTACGTCGTACGAGTAAATTTGCAGGGGTCGCCGTACAAAAACCATAGATCCGATCACATTGGGGAATGTTTTATTTTGAATTTGCATTACAACTCTGTTATCTCTTGCATAAATGAGTAGAAAGAGTTACTCAGAGATCACTTTACAGTACTTTGAAATTGATGCGATTTTCATGTCACACAAAAACTGGGAAAAATGAGGGGACACGACCAATAGTTTCGATTCTAACGGCAAAATCAATGATTTTTTTTTAAAATTGCAATGCAAGTCTGAAACTCTTATGTTCCCTTGCATATTATAAAAACAAAACCGACATCTGCAAATTACAGAAAAAGAGAGAGCGCTTGAAAGTCGGATACCCCTGATATAGTGCACTGGACCCCCCCCCCCCCCCACAAAAAAACACCCATATATATATACAGTATATATATATATTAGCACCTTGGGGGAGCCAGATTATTTAGCATCTCAGACAGGAGACAATGGAAAAACATGGGACAACAATACGCAGGAGGTTCCTGGTGAGATAGCAGGAAGGAGTCAAGGACGTAGGGGGTTGAAAGCAGTGTGATTCAAATGTCATGTTGTGTGTGGAGAAATGCCATGAAACTTAAGAGGAGAGTGCCTGCTGAAATGTTCAGTCTGTTCTTTGCTTGTGAGATGTGAGTGTGTAATAAATCGTCTGAAATGAATCTGCCTCTTCATTTGCACACTCCACACTGGTGACCCTGACGTGATATGAACACGCAACCTTCTGATATATATATATATATATATATATATATATATATATACAGTGGGGTAAAAAAGTATTTAGTCAGCCACCAATTGTGCAAGTTCTCCCACTTAAAAGATGAGAGAGGTCTCCAATTTTCATCATAGGTATACCTCAACTATGAGAGACAAAATAAGAAAAAAAAATCCACAAAATCACATTGAAGGATTTTTAATGAATTAATTGGTAAATTCCTCGGTAAAATAAGTATTTTGTCAATAACAAAAGTTCATCTCAATACTTTGTTATATACCCTTTGTTGGCAATGACAGAGGTCAAACGTTTTCTGTAAGTTTTCACAAGGTTTTCACACACTGTTGCTGGTATTTTGGCCCATTCCTCCATGCAGATCTCCTCTAGAGCAATGATGTTTTGGGGCTGTCGCTGGGCAACACAGACTTTCAACTCCCTCCAAAGATTTTCTATGGGGTTGAGATCTGGAGACTGGCTAGGCCACTCCAGGACATTGAAATGCTTCTTACAAAGCCACTCCTTCGTTGCCCGGGCGGTGTGTTTGGGATCATTGTCATGCTGAAAGGCCCAGCCACGTTTCATCTTCAATGCCCTTGCTGGTGGAAGGAGGTTTTCACTCAAAATCTCACGATCCATGGCCCCATTCATTCTATCTTTACACGGATCAGTCGTCCTGGTCCCTTTGCAGAAAAACAGACCCAAAGTATGATGTTTCCACCCCCATGCTTCACAGTAGGTATGGTGTTCTTTCTCCTCCAAACACGACAAGTTGAGGTTTTACCAAAAAATTCTATTTTGGTTTCATCTGACCATATGACATTCTCCCAGTCCTCTTCTGGATCATCCAAATGCTCTCTAGCAAACTTCAGATGGGCCTGGACATGTACTGGCTTAAGCAGGGGGACACGTCTGGCACTGCAGGATTTGAGTCCGTGGCGGCGTTGTGTGTTTCTGATGTAGCCTTTGTTACTTTGGTCCCAGATCTCTGCAAGTCATTCACTAGGTCCCCCCATGTGGTTCTGGGATTTTTGCTCACCGTTCTTGTGATAATTTTGACCCCACAGGGTGAGACTTGCGTGGAGCCCCAGATCGAGGGAGATTATCAGTAGTCTTGTATGTCTTCCATTTTCTAATAATTGCTCTCACAGTTGATTTCTTCACACCAAGCTGCTTACCTATTGCAGATTCAGTCTTCCCAGCCTGGTGCAGGTCTGCAATTTTGTTTCTGGTGTCCTTTGACAGTTCTTTGGTCTTGGCCATAGTGGAGTTTGGAGTCTGACTGTTTGAGGTTGTGGACAGGTGTCTTTTATACTGATAATGAGTTCAAACAGGTGCCATTAATACAGGTAACGAGTGGAGGACAGAGGAGCCTCTTAAAGAAGAAGTTACAGGTCTGTGAGAGCCAGAAATCTTGCTTGTTTGTAGGTGACCAAATACTTATTTTACTGAGGAATTTACCAATTAATTCATTAAAAATCCTTCAATGTGATTTTCTGGATTTTTTTTTTCTCATGTTGTCTTCTCATAGTTGAGGTATACCTATGATGAAAACTGGAGACCTCTCTCATCCTTTAAGTGGGAGAACTTGCACAATTGGTGGCTGACTAAATACTTTTTTGCCCCACTGTATATATATATATATACTGTATATATACTGTATATATATATACACACACACACACACACACACACACACACACACACACACATAGTGGTGTCAGCCTTATCGCCGTAATCACCCATTAACGTAGACAAATTTTGTGATAGCAGTAAACAGCAGTTAACTCTTTAAGGATTAAATGTGATTATATGATCTGCCTCTCGGGCAGCGCGGTGGCGGAGTGGTTAGCACTGTGGCAGCACAGCAACTCACCCTTGGCCGGGGAATCCTGGGTTCGATCCCAGCCCCCGACCAACAGTGATCTGTGTGGAGTTTGCATGTTCTCCCCGTGTCTACGTGGGTTTACTCCGGGATTTCTCCGGTTTCCTCCCACATGCCAAAAACATAAAAGTTAGGTTAATTGGCATCAAAACTGGGGATTCTAAATTGTCCTTAGGTATGACTGTGAGAGTGAATGGTTGTCTGACTCTCTGTGTTGGCCCTGCGATGGACTGGCGATCTGTCCAGGGTGTATCCTGCCTCTTGCCCAAAGATGCTGGGATAGGCTCCAGCCCCCCGTGACCCGAAAAGGATTAAGCGGAAGAAGATGGATGGATCTGCCTCTCCTTGCAGATTTGTGCCTGTCATGTGATTGGTCAAAAAGTATGAAAAAAAAACCCAAAACAAAATAAACCCAGATGTACCAAGTATTCCCATCACTAGATGGCAGACACATATAGCTTACTGGTCTGCACTGGAGGACCGAGATCAGCAAATCCGAACCACGTCGAATCTGATATCACTTCCGGGGCGCAGAAGAAGAGCTGTATAAGCATTGCTCAACATATATTTCCACAGGGAAGCAGCATTTCCTCCAAATTTTGCCAACTATGATTCTAAAAGGGATTATTTAGCTTCTGAAGGAAAATATTTTCCTTCTGGACAGCACAAGATGGACTGGAGTGGAACACTTTTCGTCGAAGCTGCACGTGACGGAGAGGACAAGACTGCCGGTTCCATGGGGCAATCTAACCGAAATTGAGGTGGAATAAATCAGAAGATAAATGTGATTGTTTCTGGATGTGGGAGAGAAAGCAAAAATGATTGACATAAGACAAAATAAGGACCGAGGTGAGCAGACGGAGACATGGCGAGACATGATGAGCGAGATGTCTGATGTTTTTTTATCAGTTTGTTTACAATCTACTGATTTTCTGGTTCATATATTTTGAAGCTAAGATAACAAAAAAAGACAAAAAAACAAAACCATCCTTTGTGTAAATATGTCCAAAGTCCACTTTGACCAAAAGTTATGTAATCTGATGTGGCTGCCGTCACATTATGCAAATTATATGCAAAGATTTACTCCTATCAAAAACTTTGGATCATATTCTACATCTTTCTTATTGACAGTAAGCCATTATCGCTTACCACTTTCAAGTTACAGCCTTTGGAATTTGTGATATCTAAACTGAATATTTTCTTTAAAAAATCATTGCACCAGAGGGTGCATGCAGATGGTGCGGATCTGCGACCAAAAACTTCAAGTAGTTAACGGCAGAAAGCGTGAACAGTACTTTTTTGGCCTAGCTGCCCTCCGTACCGGAAGCCGCTCTGCAGCCTTAGACACTGGCCACAGCATACAGACAGTGTGAAGTCAAACAAGCTGGATTATAGCCATGGGAATCCCTAAAACGCTGTCATGTTTAAGTTTACAATGTTATCTGTTGGAGCTCTCACCTGGTTTTATTTCATTTCAGTGAAGCTTTAACCACGTGACACCGATCCTCGGGGTAGGAGCATTATACCAAATTAACCACACCTATGGATGCACACCCTACATATGCCCTCTGCATCCACTCACTCTTCCTCTTTCTTTCTTTCTGGAAAGAGCTTACAGTATAACGGTCTGTTTAATATTGTGCTTTTGTGCTGTGTGGGCTGCCTTTGCTTGGTACCTCTGCGCTATGTCATAAGACTATTATGTTTTCTGCTCAGTGTCAGAAGGTTGTAGCAGTGGTGCAGTGTGGCATGCACCATCCATATTTGCTTTAAAGTATGTGATATACATTTACCTTTCTTTCAGCCAGGACGGTAGCGGTTTAGCAGCATGAGGTATGTGCTTACCCTTACCTGTTTAAGGTTGTGATATTTTCTTTTGTAGACCTTCTCTCAGGCAGAAAACTGCTTACAGCTTAACAGTATGCAATATACTTTGTTTGCGTGGATATGTGATACATTTTGCCTACAAGCAGGGTTTGTTGATAGTTAACAGCAAGCGGTGTAATTTGCAGTTAATTCTGCATTATCTTTTTTCTTCCTACTGACAGTCATCTAAAAAAAAAAAGGGAAGAAAAAGGAAACGTCTTCTTTGTCTTGGTACTGAGCACTCCTGTGCTTGGTGCACTCGCCACCTTTTGTGGAGGAGTGGTACTGCATTCGGTTAAGAACTTAAATCTGATATTTCTGTGTTTTCTTTGACTAGCACGCTTGTACCTCATGGAACAGACCTTTGGCCTGTTAATGATAATAATAATAATAATAATAATAATAATAATAATAATAATAATAATAATAACAACAATGAGAATAACTATCTTGTTTTCTCTCCTATTGTTCTCCTAGAGGAGTAACAGCTTCTACAGGAATGAAGGAGGAGGAAATGGCTATTCCTCCAGCCTTAGCTGCTCCAGCTGGAATCAGGAAGGCCAGAAGGAGGTGGAAGCGGATTGAATAAAGTCAGCTGCACGGCCCACGGGTGGGCTTCATGCAGAGGCAGTTGGAGGAGATGCCTAAGACCATTGAACATATGGCGGCAGATCAATGCGTAAGACCATTGGACCTATGGCATAACACTATTGGCATATGGTGGCAAACAACATCACCTTTGGATATAAGATAAGATAAGATAAGATAAGCCTTTATTAGTCCCACAACGGGGAAATTCCAGGATTGCAACAGCACAGGGATAGCAACACTCAGAGCAACAATCAGAAGGCAAGGAAAAAAAAAAAAAAAAAAAACAAGCAAGCAAGAGCAGCTAATATACATATGTATATATTACTATAAAATATATATATATACATACAATATGCCATAATATGCCAATATATATATACACACAATATGCCAATATACACACAATATGCCTCTCAGTCTCCCATATGTGCCCTGGGACTACATCTTGATGCTTTGTTTCCTGTGGCCTCTGATAACTTGGGTAAGACCACTGGCTCCGGCTGTGGCTCCAATGGGCGAGAGGATGTCTTTGAGGATGAGGATGACAGTGACCCTTCGGCTGGGAAGGACCGTCCGGAGCCCTGTGATGTATCCGTCAAGGCACTGCTCTCTGGAGCAGCATCAGCTGCTGGGCTTCCTCCTCCATCTTCTCCACCTAGGGCTTCGGCTTTGGACAGGGGTCCTGCAGCCTGCAGGCAGGTGTCCTTGTCGGTGTATCCTGATTTTGTGAGTCATCTGCAGAAGTCGTGGGCTCGTCCAAGGGAAGCTGCTGCTCCTCGCTCTGGGCTCAGTGCTCTGAGTGGTGCTGCAGAGCAGGGCTTGGATTGTGCCTTGAAGGTGGGCCCTACCTTTGCTGGCTGGAACTCCCCCCCACAGGCAGCAAGTCTATACGCCCTCCTAACAACAAGTGTCGTGCCACTGATGGGTTAGTGAGTAGCGCCTATCAGCCTGTGGGTATGGCCTTGAGGCTGGCAAATGCTAATACACTTCTTTTAGTGTATTTAGAAGGTCTAAGGGACCTACAGTCAAAAGTGGAACTAACCTTCTACCAGATTTGGTGAGGATTGTGGATGCTGTTATTCAAGGAGCTAGCTTTCAAGCTACAGCTCTTGGGAATTCCTTGGCCAGCTGACCATGGTCGGTGGCATGTGTGGCTGAGCCAGTCTGGATTGGCGGATACAGAAAAGGCCCACAGCAGAGGTAGTGTCGGATGAGGTGCAGAAGGCAAGACTGTGTGCGCAGTCCTTTCTTCGGCGAGGACCACCCAGGTTGAGTGTCCGAAGACCTCTTGGGGGGGGGCGGTGAAAACCCACAGCAACTTCATTTACAGAGCCAGGTTCCTTGCAGAGCTTGGGCCACCTGAAACAGAGGGCCTCTCGGTAGCGGGTGCAGGTTCAACAGCACTCACGTCCACGATCTCGGGAAATGTGGAGGCCATGGTTCTGCCAAGCCCACCAGCGTCCCTGATGATACACTTCCCCTGACATAAACTTTCTCCGCAGAGCACTTCATGAGTTGGAGTTGGTGCGCCTCGGGTCCATGGGTGATCGATACACTGGTGTGTGGATACTGCCTACAATTGAGATCTCTTTTCCCAACTTCAAAGGGTTGGAAGCAGAAGTAAGGAGGACTCTCTTCTGCAGTTCTGGGCAGCGAGGTCTCTGCCCTGCTGGGAGAGAGCGTGGTGTGGTCTCTGTCTCCAGGAGAAGCGAGGTGAGGCTTTTACAATGCCTATTCCTTGCCCCCAAGCGGATTGGTGCGTGACGCACAGAGCTACTGGAGGACTGCCCCCCCCCACTGTAGTTTCACTACTTATAGTGGCTGTGTGGCCCAAGGCCAGAGGAACGGGATAAGCGCCACTCTATACACTGTATGGTGTCCCACATGGTGTGGGAGAGAATTAACTAACTAACTAAACAACCGGGGGTCTCTGTCCAGTTTTGGACCTGAGACGATTGAGCAGGTGTCTCGAGGCACTCCCTTGTCTGGTGCTCAGGCGAAAGGACATTATTTAGGCCATAGGGCCAGGCGATTGGTTCACAACAAAGGACCTTTGAGATGCTGATTCCATAATCCCATAGATCTGGCCACAGGAAGTTACTCAGGGTTCCTTCAGAACAGCCTTTGGTTACGACGCCCTGTCTTCCAGCCTGTTCCTGTCCTCGGACATTTGCCAAGTGCAGAGATGCTGCACTCGCCCACTGCAGCAGAGGGGTGGTCGAGTCTTCAATTATCTTGATGATTAGCTGGTTTGCGCACCATCTACATCCATCACAATTTGCTATATGAAGACCATATTGACTCATCTGTAGGCACTTGGGTTGCATGTGAATGCGGAGAAGAGCTTCTTGGTTTCAACCAGGGTTTTCAAGTACTTGGGGCTCACCCTGGATTCAGTTGCCATGAGGGGATCCCTGACTCCGAAGAGGAGGCATGCTATCAGGGGATGCATCAGGAGCTGCATCTCACAGAGGACTGTGTCAGTGCAGCAGTGCCAGAAGGACTTGGGCTTTCTTGCTGCAGCTGCCCAGGCAGTGCCACTGGGTCTTTTGCATATCTGTCCCCTTCAGTGGTGGTTCGCGCTTCAGGATGTGGTTTTGCCCAGAGACAAAAGAAGGAGGCTAGTCCTCTCCAAGAAGTTCCTCAAGGTTCTCAGGTGGTGGAGCCACTCCTCAGCTATCCAAGATGGTTTTCCCCTGGGCCAGGTGGGCTGCAGGGTGACCATTACAACCGATGC
This sequence comes from Pholidichthys leucotaenia, assembly GCA_020510985.1. Lineage (NCBI taxonomy): Eukaryota > Metazoa > Chordata > Actinopteri > Cichliformes > Pholidichthyidae > Pholidichthys > Pholidichthys leucotaenia. The sequence goes on from CM035847.1 coordinate 186,443,651, forward strand.
CTTCCTGACAGGCTGGGGAGCAGTCTGGGAGGGCAGGTTTGTTCACGGGCATTGGACTCTGGCTCAGTAGTCTTGGCATATAAACCGCCTCAAGATGGAGGCAGTATGTCTGGCACTAAGGCATTTCCTTCCGGTCATTTAAGGCAGAGAGGTTCTGGTGTGAATGGACAACACAGCTGTGGTGTTGTATATCAACTGGCAGGGTGGTCTGAAGTCCCCTTCTCTGCATGCAAGGGTGCACCATCTGCTCCTGTGGGTTCAGGCCAAAGCCCTGAGGGCTTTTCACCTGCTGGGCCCCCGGAACAGGACGGCAGATCTGCTGTCACGAGGGCGTCCCCATCCTGAAGAGTGGTGACTACATCCAGAGATAATCGAGCAGATCTGGCTTCGGTATGGTTGGGCGGAGGCAGACCTATTTGCAACAGCAGAGAGCACCCACTTTGCTCTCTGGGCCTCGATGTATCCACCGCCAGGTCAACTAGGTACAGATACTTTGAGCGTTGTCTGGCCTCCAATGAAGCTGTTCGCCTTTCTGCCGCTGCCTCTTCTGCCGCTGCCTCTTCTGCTGGCTTCCCTCATGAAGCTGAGGTGACTGACTGTTCAGATGATTTTGATAGCTCAGAATTGGCCACAAAGGCCGTGGATGACGGAAGTCCATGAGATGTTGGAAGGTCATCTTTGGCCTCTCCCTCTCAGGCGGGACATGCTTTCACAGGCACAGAGCCAGGTTTGGCACCTGTGCCATTTAGCTCAACCAAGAGGGTCGGTTGAGCTAAATGCGCTCTCTGTGGACGTGGCATGCCTGTGGTTTGAGGGTGATCAGGTGGTTCACCTGCAGCCCGAGCTAGCTTTCAAGCCCAAGGTGCTGGCCAGTGGGTTTGTTTCCCACCCTCTTGTGCTTGAGGCCTTCTACTTTCCTCTGCACAGGCCGAGAGGCTTCATAGTTGTGTCCACTGGGGCACTTAAGCTTTGTGCTGACCGAACGAGGTCTGTCCATTCTTCAGACAAGCTTTTTGTGTCCTATAGGGATCTACGATGGGCAGACCTATTCCCAAGCAGTGCCTGTCCCATTGGATAGTGACCTGATTGCGTCACATACTGTAGGTACAGGTTGGAAAAGGGACTGCCAGATAGGCTGGTGGCCCACTCAACTTGAGGAAGGGTCACTAAATGAGCGTTGTTCAGGGGTGCACCCTGGGAGGATGTAGGCACAGCCACTGGCTGGCCTCTTCCTCAATGTTCACCCACTTCTATAGGCTCAATTTGGCCTCATCAGTCATCCCCTCATCTGTTCAAGAGGTTGCAACAGATTCTTAGTTGTGCATTAGTTTTTCCCTCACTGAGCCGGCAGGCGTTCCTTGTGCTTAGAATGTTTTTTTTTGTTAAGCTCTGGTTACTGTGGGAACTGGCTTGACTTGTAGGTATCCAGTTGAGTACAATAAAGGAATCAACTCATCTGTTCTGGGGATCACAACAAGTTCTTAAGTTGCGTCTTAGTCTACCTCATGTGAGCCGGCGTGTGTGCCGTGTGCTCGAAGAGGTTTGTTTCAGCTCCAGTTACCGGTAGGAACCGGCTTGACTTGTATGTACTCAGGTGAGTACAACAAAGGAGCCAAACACATCTGACTGTGCTGTGCATTGTGCTACTTCTACCTGTGGGTGATGCCCTCTCCATTCTTCCTTAGGACTCATTTGGTATACGGTTGTCACTTGGTTACAGGCTCACTGAAATTAAATAAAACGTACGTTTACGCATGTAAATGCCGTTTTATGAATGAAAGTGAACCTGTAGCCATTCATTGCCCTTCGTCGGTAGAGGCGGACTCCTCCCAGTCGTCAGAAAGAGGAAAAGTGAGTGGATGCAAAGGATATATAGAGAGTGTGCATGCACAGGTGTGGTTAATTTGGTATAATGCTCCTACCCCGAGGATCGGTGTCACGTGGTTACAGGTTTACTTCCATTCATAAAACCGCGTTTACATGCATAAACATATGATAATTGTCACAGCCTCCTCCAAAACTTCACCTGGATATCAGTTTGGAAGCTGGCTAGCCAGCTAGCTGGCTAGCAGTAGTGCTACGGTTGTAGCTCTCTGCCAGCAGCTGGCACGGACAGACATTCCGCCTGTTTCATCCTCATAGCTTTGGGTCCAACTATTGGCAGGTAAGTAAGTAGCAGTCTAAAATTCTCAAGCTGTGTTCAGAATGTCCACTCACTCCCACGCCCTGTTTTTGCGGCGTGGTGGGTGGCATCACAGGAAAAATAGTTGTTTTTGCTTTTACAATTTTCCTGCTTAAAGGGAAATTGTGTCTGTTGTGACACACATGGTCCATTGTTTTGTGTTGAGCTGCTTAAAAGCGGTAGATGTTTGCTATGAGAGAAAGAGCAAGCTCCTTTTGTGGCTGCTGGCTGGTTGTTGTTCAGTGACATTACTGAGCTATGGCATTCTGTTGTTTGCACACAGGACTTGACATTAACAACTGCCCACCCACCCCTGGCAGGTATATTTCAGCTGTGGCAAGTAAGACAGAGACTGCCACTAGCCACTTTGTCGGGCTGTAGTTTTCTCAAATGAGATCTAAATAATAAACCTATTGCAAAATGAAAATTTAAAAAAACTACACCTTCCATAAGCACTATCTACACACACACAGTGTATTCTCATTGGTCCACTGTCAGCCAGCTGTAGCCCAGGAGTCTGACTCCGAAGGCCAGTTCATTTTCTTTCCAGTCTGGAGAAAACGGTGATGACAAGACAGTAGCCATTCTCAGCGATCAAATCACAGAGAAAACTGCCACTGAACTCCTGTTGACCCAACGATGAGAATAGCCTGTGCTCTCCCCCCACATTAGCTTCTACCTCTGTGGTTAAATAGGATTATTTTTAGACCAAGAAGTTCCCGTTTACTGTCCACAATTGTGCAAATTTAAGTTTTCGTATGACAGAGAGAGAAAGTGACTAAACTTCATGTTGCTTCTTCTGAGGTGAACTTTTGTTTATCTGTGATTATCTATGATGTCTGTGATATACAGCTATTTCATGGGAGTAAAACCTCTAATTATGTATTTTTAATGTGCTGGTCCAAGGGTGTCAAACATGTGACCTGCAGGCCAAAACCGGTCCGTCAGAGGGTCCAGGTTTTTCTTTGAATTTACAGGTTTCTTTTTAGTAAATTTCTGAATTTTTCTACTGACTAGAAAATTTGTAAATTTGAGACATTTTTCTCCTTAAAATAAGACTTTTTCTCATCAGTTTTCTTTTTCTTCTTTTTTTTTTCTAGTGAAAACAGGTAGTGTCCATTTAGATCAAATCCATCAGCAATTACTACTGATGTTGTGCAGCCCTGAACGGATGTCCCAATTCATAGAAGTAGGTCATTTTCAAATCCTACCCTGGGGCTTTTGAATTCAAGGTCCAAGGGGTAGGGGTAGGCAAAGGGGAAGCGGTACAAATGAGAACTGGGACAGACCCCAAATCTACCTGTACTTCACTCTGACATTGCAAATATTTTTCTCGACTGCATTATGATGATGAATAGATACATCCATGGATGAGCCGGGACACATCATCAGTGATGTTTCCTGATGTCATCGGGTGTTTCGGGTCTCACAACATCAGACACCCTCAATCAGGCGACCCAGCCAGGGTTGATCAGACCCTAACTTGTGTCCTGGCTGCATTGGCCCACGATTCAGACCTCTTAATCCATAGCCACCGAGAAGCTCTTTCTGCAGCCTGAATGGCAGATTTGATGGCCTTCCTTTTAGCAACTCCTTTAATACCAAGGAGAGTGTAAATTTTGCACAGGTAGCGGGCAGCAAAGCCTCGACATCCCACCGCTATGGGCTCACAGTGTGCTTTCCAACCATTCCTCTGGCACTGTTCTACCAGTTCTTGATATTTGAGCCGTTTGCATCCATTGGCTTCTTCTATGTGCTCCTCCCAGGGAACTATGTGCTCCACTAACAGAACCTGCCTGGAAGAGGAACATGTAAGTACCACATCTGGTCTAAGAGATGTTGATGCTACATAGTCGGGGAACTTAAGCTGCTTTCCCAAGTCAATTCGCAGGTCCCAGTCTGATGCTGAAGAGACCAGACTGGCTGATGGTCTAAGCTGTGGTCGAGGCCTCTCTCCAGCTTTAACGAATGTAATTTTCCTTTGGCTACCAACATGCTTACTATTTGCCATGGCACTGGAGATGGTCTCCGCTACACACTTTAGCGCTTGGTCATGGCGCCAGTGATATCGGCCCTCTCCAAGAGCTGTTGGGCAACTGCTAAGGATGTGTTCAAGAGTGCCCTTTCCTGAGCAGAGAGGACATGTTGGCAGCTCATTCTTACCCCAGGTATGCAGGTTTGCCGGACTGGGTAGCACATCATATACTGCTTGGAGCATAAATTGGATGCGCTGAGGCTCTGCATGCCAGATGTCATTCCAGGTCAGCTTCTTGTCCACTATTCCCTCCCATTTTGTCCATGCCCCCTGCTGCAGCATGCCTACCATCCTACCAGTCCTCACTTCTTCAACACCTGCTCTCACCTCCTGCAGGATTAACTTGCGTTTGTCCTTTCCCTTGACTTTATCATAGCGTGGCTGTGGGATGGAGCCAAGCCCTGCACATCCTATTGCCACTGTGCCCACCAGAGCTTTGTGTCTCAACCGAGATTCTGCAAGCTCCAACCCCTCTTGAGCTCTCCACTTCCGACCTGTCCTCACCACAATGCCTGCTGCTGCCACTCTCGAGTCTCTAGAGTCACGATAGGCTAGTGCCTCTCTTGTGTGGGAAACCTTGAACTCCTCTTCCAAACTACTAATAGGAAGCTGGAGTTTGTTGCTCCTGCCATAAAGCGCTGCACTACTGAAGCTATGTGGTAAACCCAACCATCTTCGAAGGTAGGAGCTGATCTTCCTTTTCAGGGTCTCCACTGTAGACAGAGGCACCTCGTACACCAGCAGAGGCCAGAGGATACGGGGCAAAATGCCATGTTGGTACACCCAAGTCTTGAACCTGCCGGGAAGGCCAGACTTATCCACAGTCAACAGCCATGTTTCCAGTTTCCTGATGGTAGTTCGGATGGATGCTGTGTCCCTGAGACTACAGTCAAAGACCTTCCCTAGGCTTGTGACTGGTTTCTCTGTGATAGATGGTATCACAATGCCATCCAGATGGAAACGGAACTTATTCACCACTTTCCCTCTTTTCAGGACCATAGATCTAGACTTTGAAGGCTTAAAGTTCATTCTTGCCCAGGAAATAAGTTTTTCCAGGCCTTGGAGAATCCACCTACTGCCAGGCACTGATGTAGTAGTGACTGTCAGGTCATCCATGAAAGCTCTAATAGGGGGCTGCCGGATTCCTGACCTTGAAAGGGGTCCTCTACATTCTACCTCCGCTGCCTTAACCAGCATGTTCATGGACAGGGTAAAAAGGATAACAGAAATGATGCAACCTGTTATAATCCCTTTCTCCAACTGGTGCCAATCTGAGGTCAAGTTGCCAGAGGTGACTCTGAGTCTGAATTGCCCATAGTAGTTCAGAATGAGAGCCTTGATCTTACTGGGTATGTGGTGTTGGTCCATTACAGTATTTACTCCTGTTAATAATTAAACAGTGTTTCTCTTGCTATTTTTTATCCATGTATAAGGAGCATTTACATTTAAAAAGGTTGTAAATCTAGTTCAAGTAAAATTTAGCATGCAATAATACAATTTGATCATATTAAACATAATTTCCCAACCACAAAATTGTGACTAGTGAAAAGGCTGAGTGGCAAGTAACTTTGGAAAATCACAAGCCACAGTGGCCAGTGAACATTTACTGTTCACTCGCCACTGTGGCTCAGAATATATATATATATATTCTGAATTCTGCTGTCTACCAAAAAATCCTGAAGGAGAATGTCCGGCCATCTGTTTGTGACCTCAAGCTGAAGTGCACTTGGGTTCTGCAGCAGGACAACGATCCAAAACACACCAGCAAGTCCACCTCTGAATGGCTTAAGAAAAACAAAATGAAGACTTTGGAGTGGCCTAGTCTAAGTCCTGACTTGAATCTGATTGAGATGCTGACCTTAAAAAGGTGGTTCATGATCGAAAACCCTCCACTGTGGCTGAATTACAACAATTCTGCAAAGACGAGTGTGCCAAAATTCCTCCACAGTGCTGTAAAAGACTCATTGCCAGTTATCGCAAATGCTTGATTGCAGTTGTTGCTGTTAAGGGTCGTCCAACCAGTTATTAACCAGTGGCTCCTGTGAGTGCCCCCCCATCCCCTGTTGACTTGGCCCCCTTGGCACAGTTTGTTAAGACAACTGTTACTAATTTGGGTTTTAAGATGGACGGTGATTTTACATTAAACTGTCAAATTGGTGCAGTAGTCAAGTCCAGCTTTTTATCATTTGAGGCAGCTGGCAAAGGTTCAACCCTTTTTTTTTTTTTTTTTCCTTTGAAAGACAAAAGTAAAATAGAAAGATGTCTTTACCTTCTTTACATGTTTCAACTGCACTGCAGCCTTCATCAGAAGAGTCAGCTGATTGCTGCCAGGTGACATTTATCAGCTGATTTTCGTAGGCGGGGCCAGCTCAGCAGATCTGTCAGATCCACCGAGCCGGCCCCGCCTCCCGCCGTCAGATGGTCTCTGGAGAATGTGGTCCCAGGTGTGAGAAAGCATAAAGGCCCCCTCATCTCGGTTCATGGTGTCTTTTCCCCGCTTTCTGATCTCTATTGCCTCCTTGATCCAACGTTTGTGTCTGTTGCTCTCCGATCCAATAATTTTTTGTGTTGTCCCAGTCCATGATGTGATTGTTTCTTTTGCAGTGGTCCGATATAGCTGATTTTAATGTTTCTTGTTCTGCTTTTTCTTTTTGTGATCTTGTGAGTCGTCCTTGCGTTTCCTTCTCACATTCCTTTTGGTGTTCTTTTTTTCTTGTGGTGAATAATCTTCCGGTTTCTCCAATGTAGGTTTTGTTACATGATCTGCATGATATTTCATATAATACATTGCATTTATTGTCTTGTTCTATTCTGTCCTTGGGGTGTACTAATAACTGTCTTAATTTTTTGTGTGGTTTGACTGCTGTGTTTATTTTGTATTTTTTCATGATCCTTTGAATTGGTTCTGTGATCCCTCGTATGTATGGTATAGTTATGATGTCCTTGTTTTTGATTTCAGCTTTTGTTCTATGTCTTGTGTCCTGTTTATTTTCTTTGTTTTTGACTTGCTGTTTCCCTTTGTTTATGGCCCATACTGGATATTGGCAGCGTATAAGTGCATGTTTTATATGGTTTTCCTCTTCCTGTCTGTCTTCTTGTTCCGTGATGATGGTGGCTCGTTCATATAATGTCCTGACGACTGATAGCTTGTGTGCTGTGGGGTGTTCCGATGTCCAAAGTAGGTATTGATCTGTGTGGGTTGGTTTCCTGTAGACTGTGATTTTTATGCTGCCGTCCTCGTGGTGGTGGATTTTCATGTCCAGAAAGGCTATGGTGCCATTTTCCTCCTCTTCGTGTGTGAATTTTATGTTCCCCGTACTGTCTGTACTGTTTAGATGGTCAGTGAGTTCTTGTGTATGTCCTTTCCTTATTTTTTCCAGAATGTCATCTACGTATCTCTTCCAAAGGGTGGGTTTGCATATTGTGGGCGCTGTGTTGATGGCTTTATTTTCCAGATCCTCCATAAAAAAACTGCTCATGATGGCTGATAGCGGGTCTCCCATTGCAAATCCTTCTTTTTGTTTGTAGATTTTTCCTCTGAATTGAAAATAAGTGGATTTTGCAACAAACTGTAGTAATTTGGATATGTCATGGACTGTGAGGTTGGTGCGTCTTTTTAGGGTACTGTCCTTGTTGAGGCGTTCTTGCACTATATGTAGTGTGACGTCAATAGGAGTCTTTGTGAATAAAGAGATGACGTCATGTGAGATGAGGATCTCGTCTGATTCTATTTTTATGTCTTTGAGTTCTTGTGCCAGCTCTTTTGAATTTTTACAGTGAAAGTCTGATAGTCCAAGGAGGGGTTTGATGATTTCAGCTAGGGCTTTTGATAAGTCGTATGTGACTGATCCAATGCTGTCTATTATTGGCCGCAGTGGGATATCCTTTTTATGTATTTTCGGTGTTCCATAAATCCGAGGGGTGATGCTGGCTGTGGGGATCAGGTGATCATATGCGTCCTTTGTGATTTTATTGCTTTCTAATAGAGGTTTTAGAAGGGCTTTGAGCATTTTTTTCTTTTCTTCTGTCGGGTTTGTTTTAATGATTTCGTATGTGTTACTGTCTGCCAACATGGTTTCCATCTGTTTTTCGTATGTTTCCGTGTCCAAAATTACTGTTGTTCTGCCTTTATCTGCTGGGAGTATTGTGATCGTTTTATCTGTCTTGAGTGAGTTTAATGCTTTTTCTTCTTTTCTTGTAACGTTGCTTTGTGGTAATTTGGCCGTTTTGAGGATTCCTGCGACTGCGTTCCGGAGTGCTGCTTTTTCTCCTTGGTCCTGGATTTTTTCGCATGCCAGTTCTGTTGCGAGGATGTATTCTTCATGGGGGATTCTGGCTGGTGTGATGGCGAAGTTCAGTCCTCTGTTCAGCACTGTTTTCTCCGTGTCCGTGAGTGTGCGTTGTGATAGGTACCAATTCAAAGGATCATGAAAAAATACAAAATAAACACAGCAGTCAAACCACACAAAAAATTAAGACAGTTATTAGTACACCCCAAGGACAGAATAGAACAAGACAATAAATGCAATGTATTATATGAAATATCATGCAGATCATGTAACAAAACCTACATTGGAGAAACCGGAAGATTATTCACCACAAGAAAAAAAGAACACCAAAAGGAATGTGAGAAGGAAACGCAAGGACGACTCACAAGATCACAAAAAGAAAAAGCAGAACAAGAAACATTAAAATCAGCTATATCGGACCACTGCAAAAGAAATAATCACATCATGGACTGGGACAACACAAAAATTATTGGATCGGAGAGCAACAGACACAAACGTTGGATCAAGGAGGCAATAGAGATCAGAAAGCGGGGAAAAGACACCATGAACCGAGATGAGGGGGCCTTTATGCTTTCTCACACCTGGGACCACATTCTCCAGAGACCATCTGACGGCGGGAGGCGGGGCCGGCTCGGTGGATCTGACAGATCTGCTGAGCTGGCCCCGCCTATGAAAATCAGCTGATAAATGTCACCTGGCAGCAATCAGCTGACTCTTCTGATGAAGGCTGCAGTGCAGTTGAAACATGTAAAGAAGGTAAAGACATCTTTCTATTTTACTTTTGTCTTTCAAAGGAAAAAAAAAAAAAAAGGATAAATAATTAAAAGAAGACAAAATGAACCTGTTTGACGTAAAGGTTCAACCCATCCTTTCTAAAGAGCACTTTGAAACAGTAATCATGCCTTCCTTACATCTCGGCTGGATTACTGTAAAGGTGTGCTCACACCAAACGCCAATGGGTGGCACGAATCCATACAAAGTGAATGGGAAAACGCGAGTACACGCGAATTTGCGCACTCGCGCGATTGCGTCCAAGCGTTAGCTAGCTAGCAGTTAGCTAGCTGCTAGCTTTGAGATTCTGCTGTCATGGAGTAAAAATATCACCACTGCAGAGTAAACTAGTTTGAAAATGAAACTCACTCACTGGGAGACAGGAGGACTGGGAATTCTTCAGCTGAATCGAGATTTTGGAGTTCTTTACCCATGGTTTTCGGCCACGGACATCCTAGTAAGCTAGCAATGTAAACACCCATCATCTGTGAAGTTTTGGAGGCTTGAAAAAACATTTTCAGTTGAGTCCCTGGTCGAATAATGTATACCTAAGCATGACGTTATTTTGGGAATTTCCACAGCAGGTTGAACACAGCTGCAGAAGTTTTAAAGACAACTTCGCCTGTCTGCATCTCACTATTCATGTCTGTTCGCATGTTTACATTGAGTTATAATGTAATTGTGCCACACAAAAAATTTGCCCGTTTGCGTTTGGTGTGAATGCAACTTAATGCACTTTATGATGGAGTTAGCCAGTCTTCTCTCTCACGTCTCCACTTGGTTCAAAATGCCTCTGCACGTCTTTTAACTGGAACACGTAAGAGGGAGCACATTACATTCATTTTAGTTTCCCTCCACTGGCTGCCTGTACACTTTGGGGGTCATTTTAAAATTATTTTGTTTTTAAATCATTAAATGGCCATGCCCCGCCATACCTCTCTGAGCTTCTTCACTTTTACGTTCCTGCTCGGTCTCTCAGGTCAGCTGATCAGCTGCTCCTGGAGATTCCAAAATTGAAGCAAAAGCTCAGAGGGGACAGAGCTTTTTCTGTTGCTGCCCCTAAACTGTGGAACAATCTGTCTTTGTCCATCAGACAGGCCCTTTCACTGTCCAGTTTTAAAACTCAATGACATGTTTGCAGGACCCAGGGGACAAAAGACAGACTCGAGGAGGTAAAGTTAACCTTTTATTACCCAGTGAGTGATGTATGCGTGTGTGAAGGTGTAGTGTGTGAGCGTGTAGCGTGTAGTGAAGTCCAGGACTCGTGCTGGGGCTGAGCAGGTCTGAGCTTCGCCTGGCAACCCTAAGAACACAGAGCAGAGAGGTTAGCGCTGCACCAGTATAGGGAGATGTGACAAGAGACTGCTGCTTACTTTGCAGGTGGTGATGCAGAGCTTCTGCTTGCCTGACTGGCGGCTGAGTGAGCGTCCTGCTCGGAGCTGTGAGGTGGGGAGGCGACTCTGACGCCGGGGAGACGCTGAGCTTCCGCCGGGAAGAGGGGGTCCGCTGCCTGGGGGGTCCACCTGTGCACAGGGGAGATTATCTTGACAAGGTAAGTGAGAGGAGCGCTTACGTGCGTTGCCGTGAGAATGGGCGATGTGCCTTCCTGAGTGTGGCAGACGTCTCCGTGCTGAGTTGCAGGCCAGGCTGGCTTTTAAGGGCTGCTGATGATTAATCACAGGTGTGTGTGCAGCTGGAGCAGGTCCAGGCCCTACGGGGGCCATAACAGTACTCCCCCCTCTAGAGGTGCCTCCTGGCACCTGTCCAATCCTACCTGGGTGCGTCCGGTGGAAGTCGCGGATGAGTTGTTTATCCAGGATTAGTGACGGACGCACCCAGTATCTATCCTCCGGGCCGAAACCTTCCCAATCCACCAAGTACTGAAGACCCCGACCCCGCCGTCGGACATCCAGGGCGGCAGTGACTCCCCACGCCAGGTGGTCATCGATCATCCTCAGTGGGGGGGGGGGGACGCGGGGGGCGGGCAGAGAGGGCTGGAGATGACGGGCTTGACCTGAGACACGTGGAAAGTGGGACAGATGCGGAGGGGGGTGGGAGAGCTAGGCGAACAGCAGCAGGGTTAATAATGCGATCAACGGTGTATGGCCCGATGAAGCGCTTGGACAACTTGCGCTTCTCGGCCTTTAAATTAATATTACGGGAAGAAAGCCATACCTGTTGACCAACCTCATACTTAGGGGCCGGTCTCCTATGGCGGTTGGCCGTCTTCTTATTGCGCTCCGTGGTCCGGAGGAGAGCTCGGCGGGTGATGGTCCAGAGCTGGTGGCAGCGCCTGCATTGGGCGAGGACAGAAGGCACCGCCACCTCCCTCTCCTCCTTCGGAAACAGGGGAGGATCGTACCCCAGGGACGCCCTGAAGGGGGACATCCCGATCGCCGAAGAAACCGTGCAGTTGTGGGCATATTCAATCCAGGGCAGGTGGCTACTCCATGAGGAGGGACTGGATGAGATGACGCACCGCAGAGCGGCCTCCAGCTCCTGGTTTGTCCGTTTGCACTGCCCATTACTTTGCGGATGGTAACCAGAGGACAGGCTCACCGTCGTCCCTAGTGCCTGGCAGAACGCCCTCCACACCTGAGAGACGAACTGCGGACCCCGGTCCGAGACGATGTCAGCGGGGATTCCATGGAGGCGGATGACGTGTTGGACCAGCAAGTCCGCAGTCTCACGTGCCGTCGGCAACCCCCAGAGAGGCACAAAATGGGCTGCCTTGGAAAAACGATCAACCACGGTCAGGACAGTCGTGCACTGGTTAGATGGTGGAAGACCCGTCATGAAGTCCAGCGCAATGTGCGACCAGGGACGACCTGGAACGGGAGGGGGTGGAGCAGACCGGCCGGAGGAGAGGAGGAGGACTTCCCGGTGGCACACTGAGCGCAGGCCCGAACGTAATCAGAATCAGAATCAGAATGAACTTTATTGCCAAGCATGTTTTTACACATACAAGGAATTTTACTTATCATTAAGGTGCGCTCATGTTAAGCGCTCCCTAATGACGCGGCAGCCACAGGCGCCTCATACAGTGGGGGTAAAGAGGGGGAGGGGGAGGGGTGACACATTGGGCAGAGAGAAAAAAGCATAGTTATCAAAATAGAGCTCAAGTGAGCAAGATTGTGATCACATAGAAAAAAAACCCTCTAATTGCACACCTAGCAGACAAGATACAGTTCCACACATTAACAAAGCAAGTTGAGAGAGACCAGTGTGTGTATGTCAGTCATGTGGTATTCATGGATGCAGTGTGAATGCAGTGTGAAGTATCAGTTACTGGTGAACAACAAAATTCCTCTCCTAAGCAACGACTAGATGTTATGTCCATGGTATTCTAAACATAGATAACATGTCCACAGAGTTCATCTCTCTTCAGTGCATGTCAGATGGTAAAATTCCATGCTAGTCACATGATGATGACGCTGTCCATAGAGAGTTCAGATTGCTGCACATCAGAATGTTTGGGTTAGAGAAAAGCCAAAACTCCCTTCTGCCTTATCTTTTCTCCTGGAGGAATGAGTTCTCCCAAGGACGCCGAATCAAGGCCTGATAAGCACAGTTCGCTTAGAGCATAGAATTTTCACCTCTCATGCGATTCTGTGCAGCAATTTACATTTACATTCCCAGGCTTTAAAATCATTCCCTGGAGAGCACCCAGCGACTCCGAGATGTTTCCCACCTTCCGATTCAGTTCGCCATTAGCCGCTATCAGTGCCCTCCCCAGCTGGTCGAATTGTTGAAGGAGCTTCGCCGGGTCCGCATTTTGACCAGCTCTTTCCAACTTCTTTAATTTCCGATACACCAGGAAAACTTCAAAGCCAAACAACAGAAATCCTGTGATCATGAAGCCAAACAGGTAGATGTCTTCCACATCTTCAATCGAAAGATCACACAGACACATGAGTTTCCAATTGTCCCATGAGTCTCTTACATAACCCGCAGCAGAAGTGCCTGCAGGACACTTGGGCTCCCCCGGGCCCGATTTTCTGTTTGAAAAAGTGGTGTCAATTGCATTTAAAGCCCAGCTCACCAATTCCATAATTTTCCGTTTGGATCGGGATGCAGCGAGAAGAAGAGCGAGACACAGACAGGACACAGCAAGCTGGGATCAGTGAAGGGAGGAGGAGAGGGGAGAGGAGAAGAAATGCGTCTGCTCTCTCTGATAGCCAGAAGAAGAAAGCGTAAGCCAACGTCCAACGTCCTTCCGCAGATCCGGCAACCAAAATGCCCTTTGGAGAAGCCCGACTGTGCGCAAAATCCCAGGGTGGCATGCCAACTTCGAGGTGTGGGCCCAGTGGATGACCTCACCCTGGGCCGACGTGGGGACGAACAACCGGCCTGGGGGGCCACCGCCTGGATCGGGCTCAGCTTCCTGCGCCTTCACCACCTTCTCCCGAATGTCCCATCGGAGAGCGCCCACGATGCAGGATGCGGGAAGGATGGTTTGCTACTGGTCCTCGGAGGTCTCCGCCGAGAACTGCCTGGAGAGGGCATCCGGTTTGGTGTTCTTCTCTCCGGGGCGGTAGGTGATGGTAAAATTGAACTGGCCGAAGAAGAGGGACCAGCGAGCCTGGCGTGAGTCCATCCGCTTCGCTGTCCTTAAGTACTCCAGATTCTTGTGGTCGGTCCAAACCACGAATGGCTGGGCAGCACCCTCCAGCCAATGGCGCCACTCTTCCAGCGCCAGCTTCACAGCCAACAGCTCCCTGTCACCAATGCTGTAATTCCTCTCAGCAGGGGACAGGCGGCAAGAAAAAAAAGCGCAGGGGCGAATCACCCCGTCCGTCGGAGAGCGCTGGGAGAGAACTGCCCCCACCCCGAGTCCAATGCGTCCACCTCAACCAGACATTGGAGAGCCGGATCCACCTGTGTCAGGACGCGGGAGGATGAGAATTCCCCCTTGAGGGTGTCGAATGCCGTTGCGGCCTCCTCAGTCCAGCGGAAAGGGACCCTCGGGGATGTGAGATCAGTCAGCGGATGGGCCACCAGGCTGTACTTGGGCACGAAGCGGCAGTAGAAATTAGCAAACCCAAGGAATTGCTGCACCTGCTTCCTGGATGAGGGGGTGGGCCACTCCACCACCGCCTTGACCTTGGCCGGATCAGGAAGAATCTGATTGTGAACGACAATGAACCCGAGGAAAGACGTCGTCTGGGTATGGAACTCACATTTTTCCGCCTTCACAAACAATTGATTCTCCAGAAGCAGCTGAAGGACCTGCCTCACGTGCGCCTGGTGCTCCTCAAGCGAACGGGAGAAGATGAGGATGTTGTCTAAATATACAAAAACGAAGGCCCCCAGAAAGTCCCGGAGATCGTCGTTATCAGACGTTGGAAAACAGCCAGAGCGTTGGTCAGCCCAAACGGCATCACCAGATATTCAAAGTGGCCGCTTGGGGTCCGGAATCACGTCTTACATTCATCACCTTCCCTGATCCGCATGAGATGGTATGCACTGCGAAGGTCCAGTTTGGTGAACAACGAGGCCCCCTGGAGAGAGTCGAAGGCAGCATCCATAAGGAGTAGGGTATATTTATCTTTGATAGTAATGTCATTAAGTCCTCTGAAATCGATGCAGGGTCACAGGGAGCCGTCCTTTTTTCCCCACGAGGAAGAATCCCGCCCCCACTGCCGACGATGATGGACGAATGATCCCCGAGCTGAGCGACTCCTTGATGTAAGTGTCCATCGCTTCCCACTCCGGGGCCGATAGGCTATAAAGGCGGCTCGCCAGAAGCGGAGCACCAGCCCGGAGATTAATTGCACAGTCGTAGGGGCGGTGGGGGGGGAAGAGACAGCGCCCGTGACTTACTAAACACCCTCCCTAGGTCATGATGCTCAACTGGTACCTTGTACAGATCCGGGGGCGGGGACGTGGATGGGGCCATAGACACAGATGGGGCGCAGGCTGCGGACTGCAGGCACGCACTGAGACAGAACGTACTCCATGAAGCAATGCTCCCTGTCTGCCAATCAAAGGACGGGTTGTGTAACCGCAACCAGGGGTAGCCCAGGATGATCGGAGAAGTGGATGAAGGCAGCACCAGGAAACGCAGGTCCTCCCGATGATTCCCAGAAACGATTACTGACACCGGCACAGTCTGTTGGGAGATGGCAGTCAAAGGGGCTTTAGATAAGGCAATGAGCTTGAGCGGGGGCTGGAGAGCTTGGCACGGGAGCCCCAGCTGGGTTGTCAGGTCTCTTGATATGAAGCTCTGCTCAGCTCCCGAGTCAACCAGTACGTGCGTGGAATGTTCAGTGTGCTTGTAAATAATGCGTATAGGCACGAGACAACAAGTGAGGGGTTTTGGCTGAGAAGCGTCCGCGAGTCCCCCTACTGTGACCCACGGACCTCCTCTTTTAACCGACTCGTGCAATCAGCTAATTCATGTGAGCCGCTGCCGCAGTAATAGCATAACCCCAGCTCCTTGCGGCGCTGTTTCTCTGCAGGAGGGATCTTAGAGCGCCTTATTACCATATCCACCTCCCCCGGAAGCTGCTCCGGAGGAGGCAGAGCCAGCTGCGAGGTCCGAGGGACGCGAAAGGACCGCGCGCCCGATCGGCTGGAAGCCCTCCGCTCGGCGGTGCGTTCCCTCAGCCTGTTGTCCAAGCTGATGGTGAGTGAAATAAGTTCATGCAACCTCTCAGGTTTGTCCCGTGTGGCTAACTCATCCCTTAGAGTCGGGCTTAAGCTACGGAGAAATATGCTACATAAGGCTGTGTCCTCCCACCCGACCTCGGCGGCTATGACCCAAAAATCCACTGCGTAATCCGCAGCGGACCTCCCGCCCTGACGAAGATTAAGCAGCCGGTCTGTTACTACTGTGTCCCGGTCGGGATGATCAAAAACCTCTGTGAAATCGGCTAGGAATTGTTGGTAAGACAGCGTAGCATAGCTAGGTTTTGCCGTAATGGCATACGACTAACCTAGCGCCCTTCCCTCTAACAAGTTAGTGACATAGCCAATTTTGCTGTGGTCTGTGGGAAAGTCCCCTGGAACTCGCTGGAAAACCGTCTCGCACTGAAGGATAAACCCCCGGGCCTCCCCGAGCTTACAACTAAAGCGAGCGGGCGTAGGCAAAGGGGTGAGACGGGGCGACAGGGCTAAGTCCGTTTGGCTAAGAGAGGAGCTAGCCGGGCCTGAAAGAGCCCCGGAAGCCGGTGGAAAAGCCTGCTGCCCTTCCAGTCGACCCAGCCGGCTATTAATTTGAGTCAGCTGAGCTAGGATAACATTTTGCTGGTAAATAACTTGCTCGACTTGAGCATCTAAGGTGTTGAGTCGGCGTGCTAGCACGCTGTCCGCTGAGTCAGTTTGACGGAGACGTACTGATATGTTTGCAGGACGCAGGGGACAAAAGACAGACTCGAGGAGGTAAAGTTAACCTTTTATTACCCAGTGAGTGATGTATGCGTGTGTGAAGGTGTAGTGTGTGAGCGTGTAGCGTGTAGTGAAGTGCAGGACACGTGCTGGGGCTGAGCAGGTCTGAGCTTCCCCTGGCAACCCTAAGAACACAGAGCAGAGAGGTTAGCGCTGCACCAGTATAGGGAGATGTGACAAGAGACTGCTGCTTACTTTGCAGGTGGTGATGCAGAGCTTCTGCTTGCCTGACTGGCGGCTGCCAGGGAGTGAGCATCCTGCTCGGAGCTGTGAGGCGGGGAGGCGACTCTGACGCCGGGGAGACGCTGAGCTTCCGCCGGGAAGAGGGGGTCCGCTGCCTGGGGGGTCCACCTGTGCACAGGGGAGATTATCTTGACAAGGTAAGTGAGAGGAGCGCTTACGTGCGTTGTCGTGTTGCTCTTCTGTGGCCGTAGTTTCAGAACGAGGACGGGCGATGTGCCTTCCTGAGTGTGGCAGACGTCTCCATGCTGAGTTGCAGGCCAGGCTGGCTTTTAAGAGCTGCTGATGATTAATCACAGGTGTGTGCGCAGCTGGAGCAGGTGCAGGCCCTACGGGCGCCATAACACTCATCTTAAAACCCGTTTTTATTCTTTGGCTTTTGACCCAGTTTGAGAGATTGATTTTACTTGTTTTTGTTGCTTTTTTTCTATGATTACTATTTATTTGTTCTGTATTGTATTTTTTAGTTGTATTTTATTGTTTTTATGTCTAATGTTTTTATGTACAGCACTTTATGCCAGCTGTGGTTGTTTTTAGTGTTTTATAAATAAAGGTGGATTGTATTGGATTGGATTATTGGAAACTAAAAAAGTTGATTAATCAGTGCAAATTGCACAGGTGCAACAAATTTTATGCCCTTGATCCAAAGAAATATTTTTAAACCATTTTTTTCTAGAAATAAAATTAATGCCATATTGAAAGCCATTTCCAGTTATTCAATTTATTGAGTTAACTGGGATACCACTAGATGAATGATCACATGACCACAAATGATGGTGCCGGTATTACTGCACATTAACATATAACGTTCAGTACTAATCACCTATAATGACTACCTAGTTTCAAATAAATGTCAACAATTGTCATTACCTTCAAATCTGACACAGGTAGCTTTAACAGTTAAGTGAGGATCTGCCCTCTATATTTCCTCGTTTTATAGAAACATACGAGCAGTAGCCTTGTAGCCTGAGTCCATATGCACTCCACATTTACAATTAATGCATGAGAAGGTTCAATGTTGTGTACATGTAATCTACATAAATCAACATCTGCCTTGACAACAGAGCAGTTTATACTGGTAAGCCACACAATCACAATTTACAAATAAAGCGAGCAGTATGGAATTCTACCCGTGGGGCAAACCATTCTTCCAAGGCACCACCCATTTTTCATTAGCAGAGGGTATATTTGTAGGTATGGAAAAGAAGACAATAAAACAAGTGGCCAAAGGCAAAACTGTGCAGCAAACAATCATGCTGTCTAATCAGCATCTTGATAAGTAACACCTGTCAGAAATAAGGATTACCATAGCAAAATGGTCTTTTATCATTATTGACAGTGATTTTTTTCTGGTCTTTAATGTATTTTGGTGAATTTTCAAAGAAATGTAACACCATGAATACATGCTGAAAACACTCAGTGTAAATCCATCAGCAACTAGTACTATATACTCTTACAGTATTCTTGAAAGGCTTTACTTTTTTTTTCTCTCTAATGTAAAGCGTCTTTGAGTGCTTTGGAAAGCTCTATACAAATACAATGTATTATTATTATTATTATTATTATTATTATTATTATGACTAAAACTTTAAGCTTAGGAACCCGTTGGTATCTTTCCTGGATCTGGAGGATGCGGCTGAAGAGAGGAATGTCTGCCTTCATTGCTTAGAGTACTGCCTCTGGGACAGATGAAGATGCATGAATGGATCAATGGATGCATCCTAGAATGAAAAATATATATTTCTAAAAAAAAAAAAATGTATGCATTTATTTTTTTAATCCACACAAATAAAAAATTACTACCACTTTGAGAGCTGATACCATGTCCCACATTGTCCAACTCAAACATTATCTTTGTCCCACATTTCATTGAATGAGACCTGGTCACCCTAGTTTGTATTGCAGTAAAATTAACAACAATGTAAAGGCAAAATTTAGTAAAAATACAGTTTTGAAGCATTTAGCTCCTCAAACCTATTAAAAGTAGTAGGCACCTAACATCTCAAGTAAAACTCTTCATTTATACAAACACGGCTTCTCCAGACAATGACTTGCATGCAAATAAATAAAACACAAGTAAAACATATGCAGAGAGAATTAAAATGTTCATGGAGGTAAGAAAAACATACATGTTAAAAAGCACAAGCACTAAAGCAAGTGACGGTCAAAAGTGGAAATAGTCTGAAATAATAAAGAAATAAATATACCTTGCACATGCAGTCAAAGGGACCAAGCAGCTAGCACTTATATGTAAAAACCAACATTACTTGTCAGCTGAATTAATTATTTTATTGCTGGCACTGTGATGAACTGGTGATCTGTCTGGGGTGCACCCCACCCAAAGACCCCAAAGATGCTATAGCCCCCCACAACCTGAAAGGATGAAGCAGTTAAGAAGATGGATGGATGGATGGATGGAAGGAAAACTGACTACGAATTTTAAAGAATAAATCTTTTTGATGAGTTTGGATGAATCTCATTAGCTGAATTACAAGGAAAGCCTCAGTCACAATGGGCTGTACAAATTTAGATATACGTCAGCTGCAATTTTCTGGGGCCGTGGAGGACATGGATGTTGTAGGGGTTTTGGACAGGCTGCAAGGAATTCTTTAACACTGGGTGTCTTGCACCTCACAGGGTCCACATGAGGTAGGCTATACAGCGGGGAAAATAAGTATTGAACAGGTCAACATTTTTCTCATGAAACATATTTCTGATGGACCCATTGGCCTGAGATTTTCACCAGATATCAGTAACAACTCAAGTAATCCATGCATACAAAGAAATCAAGGCAACCGTGTTCACAAAACAAGTTATATTTAATAAAATGGAATGACACAGGGAATAAGTATTGAACACACGGGGAAATTCCTTTAATAATTAGTAGAAAAGCCTTTGTTGGTAATAACAGCTTCCAGATGCCTCATGTATGGAGAAACAAGGCACAGGCATTGCTCAGGAGTGATTTTAGCCCATTCATCCACACAAACTGTTTTCAAATCTTGAAGGTTCCGTGGGTGTCTTCTATGAACTCTGATCTTCAATTCATTCCAGAGATTTTCATTTAGATTCAGGTCAGGTGACTGACTGGGCCTTTAAACAAGTATCAACATGCTTTTTCTTCAGCAATGGAGCCTTGCGAAGTGAGCAGGCATAAAGCCCATGTCGGCTGAGTGCATTATTTATTGTTTTCTTTGAAACAGCAGTACCTGCTAACTCCAGGTCTTCCTGAAGTTTTCCACAAGTGATCGTTGGCTCTTGGATAACTCTTTCTGATAATTCTTTTGACTCCTCTGTCAGAAATCTTGCGAGGAGCTTCTGGTCATGGCCGGTTTATGATAAAATGATGTCCTTTCCACTTCCAAATGATGGCTCCAACAGTGCTCACTGGAACATTCAGCAGTTTAGAAATGCTCCTGTAACCAATGCCATCATAATGTTTTGCAACAATAAGGTAGTGAAGTTCTAGAGAGAGCTCTTTGCTTCTACCCATCATGAGTTCTTTGTGGTGTGACAATCTGATATTCACAGACCTTTTTAAAGGCCATCAGTCAGGACTTAACCAGCTGAAATTAATTTGCACTGATGGGAGATGGGATAGCTTCCTAAATTCTGATGGATTTCAGCTGGTTTCATGGTTTTCTATGCCTTTTTGCACCGCTTTTTCTTCATGTGTTCAATACTTATTCCCCGTGTCATTCCACTTTATTAAATACAACTTGTTTTATGAACACAGTTGCCATGACTTCTCTGTATACATGAATTACTTGGTTTGTTACTGATATGTGGTGAAAATCTCAGGTCAATGGCTCCATCAAAAATATGTTTAATGAGAAAAAAGGTTGAAGTGTTAAATACTTATTTTCCCTGCTGTATACAGTATATAGATGTGCAAGATTGAGGTTGTGTTCACCAAGAATTTTCCATCATTGACCAGTAATTTTTAGCAATTAAGGAAAATTTCCAGAGCTGTCCGTCATTTTGACGGATTGCACTGAGAGTACTGAACTGTAATTCCAAACCCATCCGTGCGCACCGGGAGGAAGATTTGAATTCAGGTCCACAGACAACATAAAAGCCGATTGAGATCAGGTTGTGTTAATTGTTACAGATTTAATATTTTTATTTTAACTTTATCTTGTAGCATTGTGTTGTTCATTTGTATAATCAGAAACAAGTGTTTAATCTGTATTCTTGTTCTTAAACTTCACGATTAAAAATCAAAATGTGAACAAAAACATTCAGTGTCTTTTTATATTGATATGATTTCTCTACTATTAAATTGAGAGTTAAAACAAACTGGCAGACCACTTTAATTGAAATTTAAGGCCTTCTAATTAATCAGCTAACTGGTCAAGCAATACTGTCATGAGGGTTTATTAATCTTGTGCATTTTAACAAACTTGCCTGAGAAGCTGAAGGTAGGAAAAGGACAACAGGATAATTCAGTATTTTCTCACAAATCCTGGTGAAACCAGTGTAGAGAGATGAAGGAAAATAACAGACACATACTGTATGTTGCCTGCCTCTGTGGCAAATGGGTGGTTTAAATAGTTAGGGCTACCCTTTTCTGATGGGAAATATATATATAGTGATTTATAAGTATTTTCCTTAGAAAAAAAATTCTTTAGAAAAAAATATTAAAATGAGAAATAATTGTTTGTATCAGACAATATAATATTGCACCCACTGCCCTTTTGTCTCCCACTACCAATCAGCAACCTCAGCGATGCCCTGCTGTCAAAATGAGGCTGCAGCGGCTTCGGCATTCAGCGTAACCAGTAAGCTTTATAGATAAAAATAATCATCAAATTTATAACCAAGGAGGGTTTTACAGACTGAATTACATTCCTATAATGGCGCTTACCTTTGCTGAATGATGAAAAAAGATCACTGTGGAACAGCTCACATAAAACCATTTTAAATCCAGTTTTGTGCCGCAGCAAGCCTAAGCAACATCACATTACATTTTTTTTCTTTGCTGTAGGCTGATCCTTTTCTAAATGTTTTGACTGAAGACTCTTTGTCAAATGTACTATCCAGATGTCAATAACCCTGATTTTTTTATTGCTTGCAGTGTACATGTTATTTATTTATGACTCATCCATTCTTTCAATTTAAAAAAAACGGCGGTTGTTTGACCAGTACGAGACACTCTTCCATGAGCTGAACAGAGAATGCAAAGGAGACTACATGGCCTTCATCCAGATGGACCGCAACCTATTTACTGAACTGCTGCAGCGTGTCTCACCCCGCATAATTAAAATATACAATATACTAATTAGTGTAATGTTTAATTTAATTAGATTTTGGTGTTGTCATTTTTGAATTTAGAAAATTTTACAGTGGCATACTATACACTCAGTATTATGTGTTAGAGTATTATAACACATTATAGCACATATAGTTTTATCATGTTATACGAGTTCTCTTCCCAAGGGCTTTAAAAATCATATGTCTAACATGCAAACGCCTTGCAGGTGAAGCACATCACACTTCTGACCTCTTGCTCAAAGAGAATTTGCAGAGTTTGTTGGACATGTCCAGCATCCTCCCTACGTGCTTACATGCTCTAAAAATCTCTAAAAATTCGCTAGAAACACTTGCGTGGCACGTGACATTCGGCCCAAAATCTGCACACCAACAGGCCGTAACAACAGGCACGGCCGGTTGTGACTCAGGCTTAAGCTATCTTCAGAGTGCACGCTTTTCAAACCCTGTCTGCCACAAATCAGTAAGTAAATTCATCCGTGCATCCAGCCTTTTTTGACAGGCTTGTGCCTGTCCCAGTTGTCACTGATGGCTTTCATAGGCAGGATACATCATGGATAAATCACCAGTCCCTTACATGACAAACACAGAGACACAAACAATCCCACATACTCAGATCAGTTCACCCATCAACCATGGAAACCCAGAGAGACAGAAAAAACATAAAGCCTGTTCAAGCAACATAAAGAAAAGTCAAAACTGCCTAATTTAAAGACAAAATAAAGTATTTTTTTTGTAAAATGCAGAGATAAAGTTGGTGTGATAAATGGAGTGTGAGTGCACTATAATAATAGGAACATTATGTAACATCCCTTGCTTATGTGATTTCCCAAGGGATCATTAAAGTTTTACCAAAGTTAATTGGCAATAGGTTTTTATGTACAGTATGTTTCATATGTAATCAAAACAGAACAGCGTTGTCACAGCTCCCGGCTATGCCTTTTCAAAATAAACACCACACTTAGATGTACGATTTCTCTCGCCTACCTCTATCTGGTGTTCTGTGATTTCAATCTCAGCATGAATGTGAACTGGGCTGACAGGCAGATGGGCAGAAAAAAAGAGATTTCCCAAGGAGATGGATCCAAAGATCTGTTAAAGAGAACAGAGAAACAAAAGGAGACTCAGTGTTTTATTACCTATAAAAACATCTGTATAATTTAATACCAGGTCACAGTTGTACATAAGAATGTGTTCTTTATCTGCATTGCCCCGTTAAATAAAGGTTATATTAAAAAAAAAAAGCAGAAATGTCCACATCAAGATTTTTTTTTGTCCCTGATCCGATCCAAGTCATTTAAGATGGAAAATCATCTGACAATGAGTCACAATCTGAAACTCACATTCTCCTATAACAACTTCTTGCAAACTACACACCATTAAGTAAATTAAAAGTATTTAAAAATTAATACCATATATTTGCTTTAATAGCACTGAAAATATTGTATAAAGGCTGCACATCACGTCCCTTGCTTTGCGTCACCCTTGAGAGACTGCATTGTTTATGGTAAAGTTTTATCCAAAAGTCTGGCCACCCTTTATCAAATGGCATATATGGGTAATGTTTCACATGAAAAGACTACCTAGTGAGTGTGTAGTGTGCACAAATGTTTGCACATGCCATAATTCTTTGTTTTATTCTTGTTCGAGTTAAGAAACAAAAGTAAACTACTCATTGATGTTTTGCTGGTAAAAATCCCATTTATTTTCCATATTGACATAACGCTGTGTTTACATTGTTTTAAATCAACAAATTAATACTACTTGTTAAGTGCTGCTGAAATTGGTGCACACAACTGTATTGAGTTCTTATCCAGTGGTTTTGAATGTTGTCTCTAGTACATTACACAATATGTCTCTTTCAAAACCACAGATGTCAGAGTTCAGGTTCAGGTTCCTTTATTTGTACCCGTAAGTAGATTTGTTTTGCAGTCAGGCGACATCCTTTTAGACACATATTTACAAAACACAATTACATTCAACATGAACACAAACACAGGCACACATGAAGCTGACTATAAACACGATAAAAGTACTCAAGGCTCCACCAATCAAGACATCAGACAAAGAGATAAGAGAAAAAAAAAAAAGAGATAAGCGAGAAGGGTCATAGTAAAAAAGTTAAAAGCTAAATCAAAGAGATTAAAAACTCAATAAAAGTCTAAAACCCAATAAAAGATTTAAAACCCAAATAAAAAAACCTACAAAAATAAATAAATATAAAACAAAATTCATAAATAGATAACTAAATTATGTGCAACATATTGCTACATCTTGTTCAGCTCTGACAGCAGCAGGAACAAAGCTGTTTTTGTAGCGCTGGGTTTTACATTTTGGGACAACAAACCTCCGTCTGGAGGGAAGAAGCTTAAAGCGTATCATGCAAGTCAGTAGCATCAACTCTCAGTGGATCCAAATTGGTTTAATTTGACTTGAACCTCTGCAGTTACGACACACTTAAAACATAACTCTGTGGACCAACAAGGGTAGTGTAGTGACAGTTTCAGCATAGATGTTGATCGGTATAAAATTACACTGAAAAAAATATTGCCAGTATTTTCTCAATTGCGCGAGCAAAGAGAGGCAGTTAAAACTGTGGGGCAAAAAAGTAACTCTAATGTAGAAAGCCCATTGTTACCTATCGTACTATAAAAGTTACCAAAAATTACATTACCTGTAGCCTGTTTTAGTTCTGAGAGTTAAAAATTGCTTTTATCAGACTGACCTCTGACGGAAAATGGCCATATACATTTTTTTTAACAGCAGGAGGTTTGATTGATTGATTGATACTGTTTATTTCAAACAAAAAAAAATAAAAAACAAGAATAAAAATAAAAATTTCAATGCTGTCTGAAAAGGAACAAGATTGAAGCAAAGCTTATCTTGTCCTATTCCAGCCTTAACCAATTAAAATATCCACTATAGGTACCCACTATAGTTATGTCTACAAAGAAGAGACCTCTAGTGGATGTGGAAATAACTACATGAAGTGAGATAGCACCTGAAAAAAATTGTACCTGCCTCCTAAATTTCACCTGGATGATGGGTTGATTACATTGCTAGCCTACTAGCCTTGTTAGCACATCCATGGAAGGAGTCCATGGGCAAAAAACTTTGACACTCTGATTCAACTGCAGAGCTCCAGGTCCATCTGCCTCCAGGTGAGTGTCAGTCTCATTTTCAAACAAGCTTACTCTCCAATGTTAGTACTTTTAATCCAGTGACAGCAGAATCTCAATGCCATTACTAGTTAGCACTATCCCTCGGACGTGAATGCGTGAATGCACAAGAGTCATGTGTGCTCACCTCTTTCCATTGACTTTGTATCCACTTGCACCGTGCAAAAATTCACTTTACGTTTGGTCTGAATGCACCTTCAGTCTTACTCTCACTCTCATTCACTTTCACACTCACTCATACTCACTCCCACTCTCACTTTTACTCACTCATACTCACCCACTCTCACTCACTCACTCACTCTCACTCATTCATTCACTCTCACACTCACTTTCACTCATTCACTCACTCACTCACTCACTCACACATGCACACACAAACACCTGTCCCCCTCCTCAACCCATCCATCCATACAACCCCACAGACGTATCCGAAGGCACCATCCAGTAGACTGGTAGTGCCCTGGGGACGACGCCAACACAACATCCCAGGCAACCGACCAGGCCCCAAGCCCATGGCAGAAGGAGGGCACCAGGGGTGGACGAAGACCCCCACCACCACCACCACCACCATGTGTGAATCATGAATGAGTGCAAGTTATGTGGTGTAACTGAATGCACATGTATGTACTACCACAGTGCAGTTAAAATTGGGGGGATGGTGTGGTGGGACTCCCCAGTGCTGCAGACAGCAGAGGTCCCAGTTCCCTCCACCCAATCCCTTGAGTCAGTAATCTTTCCTACATGTTCCTCTTCTGCTCTTGATCCCATTTTCTGTCCAATAAAGTCAAAATTAAATATAAAAATATGTCAAAAACACATTTTGGATAAAACAAAGAAGGGACTTTCTAAAATATGATATCAAAATCCAGGTTATGGCCAAATGACTGAAACCTAAAGGTAAGGAGATAATATGAATTTCCAGTGCCTCAAAAGAAAACACTTTTGGCACCTTTAACATGTGGGTAGTGATGCAAAAATTATGTCAGATTTTTATAACAATTCCTCCTACATTGATCAAAGTAATTTCAAATTGGAACTGACAGTCTTTACTTTTTCTGGTTCAGCAGAGTACACAAACCCACAGACACACACATCAAACAGGATGTAGACACTTTGGCAGTCAGCTCCCAAGCCAGCTGAGCTAACAAGCTGCAGGTTATTAGAAAATCATTACTCACATCAGGCCCAAAGGCATCTCACAACTAAGACATTGAACAGCAACATGACATCAGTGGGACAACTGATCATTTTGTAGACACTACATGTGACATTCTGCACATAGATGAATGCACATGGATTATGAAAAGCTCCTAACGGAAGTAATAAAGTTGATACCAAATAAATGGGAGTTGTCATACTCCAGATGCTCAAGTCGCATGGCAATGAGAGCAGCACTACCATGACCAATCTTCTATCATAATGCAGCTGCAACATGAGCGTGCCAGTGCTGGAGTCTGCCAGCACAGAAAGTGAGACCATTAAATGTTGGAAGTTTTAAAGAAGAAATTACCTCCAAGAGATGCACCCCAGTTTATAGTTATCTTTTCTTTCATCTATGTAACCGTTTAGGCTTAACTCTTCTAGACCATAGCTTGCTATCACTAACACTAATATGCAAGAGGATAATCTGGTATCATATCTTGATGCAAATCCCTTGTGGCAGGTGCTGCTGGCTTAAATACATTACAAAAAATATTCAAAAACTTTTTCTACAACTGAACCATTTTTAAATTAGTATACTGGGTGTCAGATTCTAATAGGGAATAGATTTTGTCACCTTTTTAACCCTTATGTGTCAGGTTCTGGGCACAACCTGGGACTGTGCCCACACTTTATGTTTTCTTTTGGTTTCTTAGTTTTTCCTTTCGAGTATTATTATTACTAGTACATACCCATGCATGCCAGTAGAAACCAAGTATAAGCAAGTATTTCTGCATGCCCGTGGAAAGCAGGCGTAAGCAAGGGTGTAAGCAAGCACGTCAGCCCTTGTTCAGTGATGGATGCCTTTGATCTTTGATTGCGTTATAGCGAGTCCTATGATCTTTGATGATGTCATAGCAAGTCCTATGACCGTGAGTGACGACTGCCTTTGATCTTTGATGATGTCATAGTGAGTCCTATGATTGTTGATGATGTCATAGTGACTCCTATGATGTCTGCATTTGCCTGCCTTTGATCTTTGATGTCCTGTGATCGTGAGTGAGCGTGAGTGATGCTTGCCTTTGATCTTTGATGATGTCATAGCGAGTCCTATGGTCGTGAGTGATGCAGTCCAAGCAGGGGTGGGCAGTGAGGGCCATTCCACTGCAGGTTTTCTGTTCCACTCAGTCTCTTCAGCAGGTGTTTGCTCTGATCAGCTTCAATGATTGCTAATCACTGACAACACCTGCTGAAGAGACTGGGTGGAACAGAAAACCTGCAGTAGAATGGCCCTCCATGGCACATGATTGCCCACCCCTGAGTCCAAGGATGGATAATTTTTTCACACATAAGGAGTCATGATACATAGGAACATCATAGGACATCATGCAGACATCATAGGAACATCATAGGTGGTACTATGATCTTTCAGCGAGTCCTATGATCGTGACACACTGACAGACACACACACAGACAGAGATTTCTTGAATTATACATAGAGTGATTATCATTATTATTATTATTAGGTGTCCTTATGTTCCCCGATCGTTAGTCTGTCATGTTATGTCATCCCATTGTCTGTGTTTTATGGTTGTCTTTTTGTATTTGGTTATACTAGTGCCTACTTGTGCTTGCCTGTAGAAAGCAGGAGTAAGCAAGGGTGCAAGCAAGCACATCAGCACTCGTTCAGTGATGCCTGCCTTTGATCTTTGATTGTGTCATAGCAAGTCCTATGATCTTTGATGATGTCATAGCGAGCCCTATGATCGTGAGTGATGACTGCCTTTGATCTTTGATGATGTCATTGTGAGTCCTATATCTTTGATGATGTCATAGCGACTCCTATGATACCTGCATTTGATCTTTGATGATGTCATAGCAAGTCCTAATCTTTGTTGATGTCATAGCGAGTCCTATGATTGTGAGTGATGCCTGCCTTTGATCTTTGATGTCCTGTGATCGTGAGGGAGCGTGAGTGATGCCTGCCTTTGATCTTTGATGATGTCATAGCGAGTCCTATGATCGTGAGTGATGCAGTCCAAGGATGGATAATTTTTTCACACATGAGTCATTATACATAGGAACATCATAGGCGGTCCTATGATCTTTGGTTGTGACACACACACTGACAGACAGATTTCTTGATTTTATAGTGATTGATCCTTGTTTATTTTTACTGTTAGTATTGTTGTTCTTGTGTCTTTAGTCATGTTGTGTCATCCCTAGTCTGTCCTCATTGGCATTATTGTGGTTTGGTGTGTGTACTTGTCTCCTTATTGTCCCCAGCTCCTCATGTTTCTGTACCCATAGCCACTCTCCATCATGTGTGCTCGGTTCAGCCCTTGATTGCTCTCCCAGCTGTCCTCGCTCTGCCATTATTAGTCATTCTATTTATTGTCCGTGTCTGTATCAGTTCTTTGTAGCGTCATTGTCAATGTTCTCCTTGTTAGTCCTGGTCGAGTTTTCTCTGTGCTACATTCCAAGGTTCATTTGTAATTTTTTTGCCTTTGTGATTTAGCCACCATGCTGCTGCTTGTTTGCTCCGCCTGTAAACAAGCCTGCAGCTGCAACCTCTCCATGTGGGTTCCAAGCAGCTGTAGCCCCCTAGCCTGATCCTCCACCTGTCACCATGTCTTCAGCCTTGCCTGTCATCACCCCTGTTTCATCTGCCATTCCTGCTGCTTGGTCTTCAGCAGCAGAATCACCGGGGTCCTCGTCAGCAGGCAAGTCCTCTTCCTTGTATTTTTAACATCAATTTTAGAGAGGTCTTGCCTAGCTCTTAGTGGGGTGACCTGGTTGCAGCTACAATCTGCTCCTGGGCTCCCCTGCCGAGCTCCACTGCCACCTGTTGTAGTGACCCGGGAGTTGTGTTTTCCTCCCTGTCTGAGGTGGCTGTTTCGGGGATGGATTCCCAAACGTAGGTGGTTGAGGACCTCAGCCTCATTGTCTGGCTTGCCTTGCCTGTTCCAGAGGCCAGTATGCCTCCTCCATGTGTTTCAGAGGCCGGAGAACCTCCATGTGTTTCTGAGGTTAGTGTGCACCTGTTGTCTGCTACTGTGGTTAGCACGCCTCAGTCATCTGCTTTTGTCATGAATCTGGGTTTGATCTCAGGATCAAGCCCACGCTTTGTTTATATGACTTTCTGTGATTTTGTATGATTATTATTTTGTATCACTCGCCCTCTGTGTTCCCCTAAGCCCCTTGTCTCTGCCTTCTGTGTCATCCCCTGTTTGGCCTTGAGTCTCTGTGTGTATCTGTCCACCTATTGTTCTTCTTCTTTTAGATTTGATTGGCAGTTGGCAACCAGCTTACAGGTGCATTACCGCCACTGACTTGATTATCATCACTCTATGTCTTTGTATAAGGAGTTCTTATATGGAGTTCTGAACAACTTCTTATGTGTGAAAAAATTATCCGTCCTTGGACTGTGTCCTGGACGCTCTGGAGCTAGTGCCTACCTGTGCATGCCCGTGCATAGCCATGCATGCCTGTAGAAACCAAGTATAAGCAAGTATTTCTGCATGCCCGTAGAAAGCAGGTGTAAGAAAGCGCGTCACGACTTGTTCAGTGATGCCTGCCTTGATGATGTCATAGCGAGTCCAATGACCTTTGATGCTGTCATAGTGAGTCCTGTGATCTTTGATTATGTCATAGTGAGTCATTTGATCTTTGATGATGGCATAGCGAATCATATGATCTTTGATGTCATACCACTCGTTCAGTGATGCCTGCCTTTGATCTGCGAAGCCTGCCTTTGATCTTTGATGATGTCATAGTGAGTCCTATGATCATGAGTGATGCCTGCCTTTTATCTTTGATGTCCTATGATGGTGAGTGAGTGTGAGTGTTATGTCATAGCGAATCCTATGATCCTGAGTGATGCCTGTCTTTAATCACACACGGATTTTCTTGAATCACTCTATACAATGGTGTCTATATGATGTCATATAGACATCATGTAGACATCATAGGAACATCATAGGCGATCTATGATCTTTTAGCGAGTCCTATGGTCTATATGGCGTCATATAGACATCTTGTAGACATCATAGGAACATCATAGGACATCATGTAGAGATCACAGGAACATCATAGGCGATCCTATATTCTGTTTAGTGAGTCCTATGATTGTGACACACAGACACACATAGAACTCGCTATGATATCAAAGATCAAATGCAGGCATCACTCACGATCATAGGACTCGCTATGACATCAGCAAAGATAATAGCACTAGCTATGACATCATCAAAGATCAAATGCAGGCATCATATGACTCACTATGACATCATCAAAGATCAAATGCAGGCATCATGGGACTCGCTATGACATCCTCAAAGATCAAAGGCAGGCATCACTCGTCACTTCATCACTCTATGTATAATTCAAGAAATCTCTGTCTGTCACGATGTCCCAATCATAGGACTCGCTAACAAAGATCAAAGACAGTCATCACTCACAATCATAGGACTCACTATGACATCATCAAAGATCATAGGACTTACTATGACATCATCAAAGATCAAAGGCAGACATCACTCATCATCACTTCACTCTATAAATAATTCAAGAAATCTCTGTCACAATGTCACGATCATAGGACTCGCTAAAAGATCAAAGGACTTGCTATGACATCATCAAAGATCAAAGGCAGGCATCACTCACAATCATAGGACTTGCTTTGACATCATCAAAGATTAAAGGCAATGTAGCATCAGCTTCTCCTCAGGCTAATTCAGGAAATCACTCTTCTTCATCTTAAAGAAATTCTCGCTCAACTCTGGTCATCGTTTGAGGACACTCCAGGACCATCCAGTCATGCAGAGCCACCTACAGTCACTGAAGACCCAAACCATCGCTACTTTGACCAGAACATCTGTCAAGATATGGCCACCGCTTATGTCGATGGTTGTTCTTTCCACCATGAAACTCACATCCATGCTGGTGTGGGAGTGGCAGGATTAAACAATCGGCCTTGTGAACCCCATAACTTTAAATTGGGTTCCCAATCATCCAAGTATGCAGAAATTGCAGGTGTACTCATTACACTGCAACTTGCCGTAGACCATGGCATTTGCACATTGGTCATCTGCACCGACTCCAACTATGCACGCCTCAGTTTCACGGGTCATTTGGCATTCTGGAAGGCCAAAGGTTTTGCAACCTCCAACTGCAAACCGGTTAAACATCAAGACCTTTTCAGAGCATGTAATCACCTAGTCACCTCCAACAACCTCCAGGTGTACTGGAAAAAGGTCAGAGGTCACTTGCGCACACCAGGTCAGGACAAAGGATGGAATGACCTTGTGGACTCACTTGCAAAACAAGGAGCCATACAAGGCACTGCCTGGTCCTTTGATCCAGCTCTGGTGCCGACTGCAGAGGCCCACCCACCCACCACTACAGTCTGTGCGGTCACCAGGGCAAAGACAAACAGGGCCCAGGACCCAACACAACCCACAGGTCCCCTAGCGGTTGGCCCTGCTTTCTCTGATGTTGACCTTATCTCTCTTCAAGCCCTTGACCTTGCGATCCATAAAATGATACAATATCTCTTGGATCCTGTACTGAATGCACCATCTAGTAGTAGATTAGTTTATTTGACAGGGACAGTGCAATAAACATAGACAATTAATCAAAGACAATCAATCTGATGTGTTGCACATAGAGTGTATAGCTATTAGCTAATTTGCAACTCTTGTCCCTGGATGAGATCTGACTCAGATCTCGCTGACATTACGAACTTGAAACCACTTTATGCCGCACGATCTTCCTTGCAGCTGCACAATGGTTTTCTAGTTCAGGTTTCCGATGAACTCCCTGTGCCTGCGCTTGTGGTTTCTCATAACCAGAGGGGGTGATGATTGTTCATGCCCACAATCTCCCAACTGCAGAACACAAAGGTGTCAAAGCGACGTACAGTGCTCTCAAACAAGTGGCATATTGCCCATACATGTGAAGGGATGTAAAAAAAAATCAAAATCAAATCAAAATCAAATCAACTTTATTGTCATATTGCTGTACATACAACTGTAATGCAGGCAAGATGAAATTGCGTTTCTCTCGGCATCCATATAAATAGAAGCAGCATGATTTAAGACACACTCCCACATAGCTTCACCCCCCCACCCCCCACCCCCCATCCATTCACACATCCCTGAGACATACTTGGGGAAAAAAAACTAACTAACTATAATATACAAATAATATACAAAATGTCCGTAGGTGCAATAGTGTGTATGAGAGATTCCGGGTCAACTGTTCAGCATCCTGACAGCTTGTGGAAGGAAGCTGTTGATCAGTCTGGTGGTTCTGCCTCTGATGCTCCAGAATCGTTTACCAGATGGAAGAAGTTCAAAGTGTTTATGCAGAGGGTGAGAACGGTCCTTGACAATGTTCAGTGCCCTGCTCCTACAACAGTTCTGAAAAAGTTCTTGGACAGAGGGGAGGGAGACTCCAATTACCCTCTCAGCCCCCTTGACTATCCTCTGCAGGGCTTTTTTGTCTGACATACTGCAGCTGGAGTACCATGTAGCAATGCAGTACGTCAGAACACTCTCCACCACACCTCTGTAGAAGGCCCTGAGGATGCAGATGGGGAGAGAGGCCTGTTTGAGTTTCCTCAAGAAGTGCAGTCTCTGCTGAGCCCGCTTCCTGATCCCCAAGGAATTTTTGCTCCAGGTCAGGTCCTGCGAGATCTGCACTCCGAGGAACTTGATGTTCTCCCCTCTCTCCACTAAACGGCCGCCGATGCTGAGGGGGACGTGCTCAGGCTGTGACCGCCGGAAGTCGATAATCATCTCCTTCGTTTTGTCCACGTTGAGTACCAGATTGTTCTCCCCGCAGGTCTCTCACTTCTTCCCTGTACATCGATTCCTCATCCCTCTGAATAAGTCCCACCACCGTGGTGTCGTCTGCAAACTTAATAATCTGGTTCCCCTCGTGTCTGGATACACAGTCATGTGTTAGAAGTGTAAACAACAGTGGACTGAGTACACAGCCTTGAGGGGATCCGGTGCTCAGCGTGACAGAGTTGGAGATGTTGTTTCCAACCCGGACAGACTGAGGTCTCTCAGTCAGGAAATCCAGGATCCAGAGACATGTGGCGGTGTTCAGACTGAGAAGGAGTAATTTCTCCATCAGTCTCTGGGGAATAATGGTGTTGAATGCTGAACTGAAATCAATGTACAGGAGTCTGGCATAGGTGTCTTTCTGGTCCAGGTGGGTGATGACAGAGTGTAGGGTGGTGACTATAGCATCCTCCGTGGAGCGGTTTGAACGATATGCAAACTGGAGCGGGTCGTGTGATGCAGGGAGGCAGGCTGTAATGTGTGGTTTGACAAGCCGTTCAAAACACTTCATCACAATTGGTGTCAGTGCAACAGGACGATAGTCATTCAAACAGGACACAACTGGTTTCTTTGCCACCAGTACAATGATAGAGGTCTTGAAGTATCTGGGAACGATGGCCTGACTCAGGGAGATGTTATAAATGTCAGTCAGGACATCCGCCAACTCGCTCGCGCAGTCTCGGAGCACACGTCCTGGAATGTTGTCCGGACCTGCAGCTTCATGTAGCGGACTACATCAAGGGATGTCTCGTATGTTGCCAGTTTCAACCAACCAACCCAATTCACCGAGCACCCCTACAGAAAAGAGGCATATCATTCCCATGGTCTGACTTCCAAATCGACTAGGTAGGTCCCCTTACAGGGTCAGCCAGAGGAAACAAATACTTCCTCACGGTCACATGTGCTTTCACCAAATGGGTCAAATGTTTGCCTGCTCCTAATGACACAGCAGAAACCATGGCCTACTTGTTGATGAACCATGTGTTCTCCAGATTCGGTCTGCCAAGCTGAATCAACTCTGACCGGGGTACTCATTTTACCGCCGAAGTCATGCAACAACTGTGGGAAACCTTGGGAGTTAAAGCTAACTTCCATATTAGCCACCACCCACAATTCTCCGGACAGATTGAAAGAGCCCACTGAACGGTGATCAATATACTGAAGAAGTATGTTTCACCACACCAGAAAGACTGGGATGTAAATATATGCTGTTTCTAGCTGTTCTTAGCTAGGTAGCTATCCACTTCTCGCCTGGAACGTCATGACTCCATCCCCAACGTGTGTCAGCTGTGTGTCCCTCCTTAAGAAGGTTTCTGAGTTGGAAGTGAGACTCTCCAACCTCTATAAGATTCGGGAGGCTGAAGACCACCTAGACATTATAATCCTGGGGAGAACATCTGCCCCAGCAACCGACTAGCAGCTAGCAGAGACAGCTACTTACCTGGGTGAATTCAGCACATCGCCATTCACTTCCACCCCTGCTCTGGTCTCCTCAGACGTCCAGGACCCCAGCAATAAACACTGGCTTCAGCTCGGAGCTAAACCCAAAGCCCCGAGTGGTCTTTCACATCCTCAATGCGTGCCCTGGACCTTGGTTGGGCCAACTAGCAAACATCGGCGCGATTGACCAGACACGGCCGCACCTCCTCTCTTCCCTTGCTACTGGAAAACAGATTCGACATCCTTTCCCTGGAAGATTTTTCCCACCTGGACGTCGATCATCCTCCCATGGCTGCCCCCCCCCTCCTTCAGCAGCGGCCCAAACCCGCAAGCCCCGGATTAAAACTACTTTAGGTGTGCCGAACTATACACCAGGTCCAAAAAGAAGAGAGCGCATCACCCAGCCATCACAACAACAACATCGGCAAAATTATCCACCATTTTAGAAACCACCGGCAAGACTCCCCCAGATGACGTTGGTAATTGGTGATTCGATTATAAGGAACGTCAGAAGCAGGTACTGTGTCACTAAATTTTTTCCTGGGACTAAAGTGTCAGACATCGAGGCTCTTACCCCTAACCTATTAAATGAATACTCCCACGCTAAAACTGTCATTGTACATGTTGGATGCAACAACATCCCAGATGAAGCGTCAGAGATCTTAAAGAGTGACTTCAAGAGCCTTCTGTCCACTCTTATGAACTGTGGCAGACATGTGTTTATTTCTGGGCCTTGGCCCCTTTCAGACGAGGTTGCAATTATTTTAGCAGAACTCTCAGTCTTAATACCTGGTTGTGTTCTACAAGTCCTACTTTTAACATTGGTTTTGTAGACAATTTCAACCTGTTTTGGAACCGCCCATCACTTATGAGACCAGATGGCATTCATCCAAATAGACTTGGTGCATGTGTTTTAATAAACTATGGTTTATCAAAGCCGCCTTGCAAATGGGTCCTTCTCTGCCCCGGAGAGGTAATCATTAACAGTTTTAAAGGGCCTATATCATGCTATTTTAAGCCTTTCAGAGTAAACTATATGCATGTATGTGACAGTATATTACCTTTGGTACACTGGAGAATGAATTTCTTATGAAATATGAGTTATTTTCGCGAGCTACTTTTCCAACCCGAAAGTAAGATGCCTCGATCTCTGAGGCTCCGCCTCTCCTTCTTGTGGCTGCCACCCATTTCATGACGTAACCCCTGAGCCGGCTGCTGCAGCGTGTCGCTGGGTTCCGCCCACGAAAACTTAGAAGACATTGTCTTACATAAAAAAGCAAACAGTTGTTGTCACTGAGCAGATTAGGTGCGAGGGGAACTACTTCTTCACAGCGTCAATGCTAAAGTGAAAGAGTTTTGCCGATCACCGCTCCGTTAGCTGCGCGGAGAAAGTGGGTGTGTGCGTTAGCCTGGGGGTGGTGCTGGCAGCACAGGCACTTCCTGGAGTGGGCGGCTCACCCACGTTCATACATATGAACGTGGGGATCCAGTCATTATCAGGGATAGGGCGGAGCAGCAGCTCAGAGAGCAGGGTTGAGGAGGAATACTCAGAGATGCGTGAATGGAGAAAAATACCACTTTGGGGTTGTTTTTGGTGAGGAGTTAACATTATAACATGCTTAAAAGCTCAAAAAAGTCGATTTTGCATGATATAGGCCCTTTAAAGTAAAAGGCTCTCATGTTACTGTCACCAGAGCTTAAAGCTCCTATATCATTGTCTCTTGAGCAAAAAATTCCTGTATTTTTGCCTCCTGAGCCAGAAGCTCTTGTATCATTGTCTTCTGATCTAAAAGCATCTATATTATTGTCTCTTGGGCCAAAGACTCCTGTATTATTGCCCCTTGAGCAAAAACCTCCTCTGTTATTTTCATCTGAGTTTAAAGCATCCCTACAGGTATCTCTGGACCCGTGCTGCTCTCCTGTCTGGTGGTCAAGGGAGTCTGGTAGACAACCCGGGCCCCGTGACCCCCCTTGCTCTCCGGTCCAGTGGTCCTGGGACTTTGAACGACCACCCAACCCGCACTGCTCTCTAGTCCAGCGGCCCTGGGACTTTGACAGGCCACCTGAAGCGCCTTGGTTTTGGTTTGGGGCTGTGGACTTTGGTTATGCCCCCACAAACTGTGTTTTCTGGTTTTGGAGTCTGGGGGGGGGGGGGGGGTTCATCATTTTGGCATTTACCCATCCTTCTTACTGCCTGTCTTGTCCTGCCTAGTTTGAGTATTATTTCATGTTCAGTTTTGCCTGTTTCTGCCTGCCTTTTGGAATTATTATTTAGACCCTCAAGCTGGCCAGGGTTTGGTCAGCTCTTTAATAAATCATTTGGAACTTTAAGTCTTGTGTTTGGGTCCAGCTTTCAACATACACCATGACAATTAGTACTTTTGTAACTTGTATTTATATTAGCAATATACAAATATTTATCTTATCAACTTAATTATCAATGGAGCCATTTTTTTTTTTTTTTTACTTTTCAACTGCTTATTGTGCTCCCACCTTTCCCTTTCAATTTAGAGCACTTGGAGCTTCTTCATTGCAATTAACTTTGCTTTAATCACTATAGAAGCCACCAGAATCTTGGAGAAACACTTTTTGCTATTAAATGAGACCTGAATTGACCTGACCTTTAATTACCAGCAAATCATCAAAGGACCCACCAGGATAACCAAACAATCCAGAACACTTATTGACATGGTATTTACTAATAAACCAGAACGAATAACCAGAACCTATAATCTTGTAACTGGTCTCTCAGATCATAACATGGTTCTTGCTGTCAGGAAACTTACTAAAAAGCGACTACAGTATTTTGGGGGAGTCGATATTGACAAATCAAATTTTATTATCCCCAAATCAAAAAATGAGGAGTTTGAACATTACTTAGAGAATCAAATTTGGGAGCAGCTCATGGCAACATGTGAAGTAGATGATTGTTGTAATTTTATAACTGCAACAATCACAAAGTCTATAGAAAAATTTTCAAAGCAAATTAAAAGTAGACAACAGAAGATTAGCCTACCATGGTTAAATAATGAAATAAGAAAACTTATGAAGAGGCGAGACTATGCACTGAAAACATCACTAACCTCCAAACTACAAAACGATCACCTTGTGTACAAAAGTTTAAGAAATAAAGTGGTACATGAGCTGCGAAAATCAAAAATATCTTATTACAATAAACTGATAGATCATGCAAAGGGTAACAACAGTTCCCTATGGAGGCATTTAAATAACTTAACTAATAAAAAAAACGATCAGAAGGGGGTAAAGGAACTTAGAATCAATGGCAAGACCGTCAGTGACAAGGCTACTTTGGCAAATGAATTTAATTCACACTTTGTGGGCTCTGTGGAAGACTTAACAAAAATTTTTGTGCTGCCAAATGTGCTCAACAACACAAATTCCATACTCCCAACAGATACTTTTCACATCGATGAGGTAAATGAGAAGTTAATTGCTGGTATTGTTAAAACACTGTCAAACTCAAAAACTAGTGATATCTACAATATGAGCACCTCCTTTCTCAAAATGCACAGCAAAATATTAATCAAACCACTGACTCATCTCATTAATCTCTCCATTAGGTCTAGTACATTTCCATCTGGCTGGAAAAAAGCTGTCGTCATACCAGTTCATAAATCAGGCAGTAAAGACGATATATGCAATTACCGCCCAATCTCTATCTTACCAGTCCTATCTAAGGTTCTTGAAAAAGTTGTAGCTACACAGCTGATAGACTACTTACAAGACAGTCAACTTCTTCATCCACATCAATTTGGTTTTAGACCAGGATACTCAACAGAAACAGCAAATTGTTGCCTTATTGAAAACGTCAAACAGTCCTTGGACAGGGGTAATGTGGTAGGAGCTGTTTTTCTAGATCTCAAAAAGGCTTTCGATACTGTAAACCACAGTTTGCTTTTATCCAAAATGGTATCTTTTAACTTCTCCCCAAATACATTAGAATGGTTTGCATCTTATCTCCAGAATAGAGAACAGTGTGTAAAAGTGCACCAGGATAAATCCTCATTTTTAAACAACCGCATGGGTATCCCACAAGGGTCCATTCTTGGTCCTTTACTTTTCAGCATTTTTATTAATGACTTGCCGTTACACTGCTCAGCTGCAACATGCCAACTTTATGCAGATGATGCAGTTATTTACACAGCTGCCAAGACTCCAGCACAGGCTGCAGATGTACTGTCTACAAGTATGGTTGATGTCCAAGAGTGGCTCCTCAAGAACCATCTATTGCTGAACCTTCAGAAAACAGTCTCAATGTGCTTTTCAATCAAAAAATGTAACCTGCAACATTTTAAAGTTAATATACATGATCATGACATCAGTTTAGCTACAGAATTCAAATACCTTGGCATTGTACTAGATCCTCAACTCAAATTTAATCTTCATATAAAGAAAATTTCAAAAACAGTAAAAAAAAATCTGAACTGCTTTAAATTAATTAGATATTACATACCTTACGAAGCAGCTGCACTGTATATGCATTCTATGGTTTTTTCTCATATATCATACTGTTTGACAGTCTGGGCTCAAGCAGCCCCTTCCACAATAAGACATATAGGTTCATTATATAATCAAACCCTAAAAATCTTGGACAAAAAGCCCATTAGGTGGCATCACTGTAATGTTTTAAAAAAATACAACCTATTGAGTTTTGAGAGCTTCATTGACCTCTGTCTTCTGAAATTAACGTTCAAATGTTTCCATAAATCAGCACCCGAGCCACTTGCTGGTTTCGTCCAAAGACAGGACAGCAGCAGAGCCACCAGGAGTTCTGTTAACAATAACTGTAAAATATTGCACCGCAGAACCACATTTGGACAAACAGCTTTCTCTATAAAGGGCAGTCACATCTGGAACACAATGCCAAATGAAATTAAAATAATAACGGACTTTAAAACATTCACTAAAAATGTTAAAAACTGGCTGAAAAATAAACAAGAATGTACTCATGTATGAATTATTTGTCTGCAAAGTGAGAGTGAATGAAGGGAAGGAATAAATGTGTTTGTTTATAGTGAGTGACGGAGGGAGGAAGGCCTGAAATAGGCAAATGTGAGTTATGTGACATCCTATATATATATATATATATATTATAGGTGACATCCTATAAGTACCTGGGTATTCATCTGAACAATAAACTAGACTGGTCACACAATACTGATGCACTCTACAAGAAGGGACAGCGCAGGCTGTTCCTGCTGAGGAGACTCAGGTCTTTTGGTGTACAAGGGGCGCTGCTGAAGTCATTCTATGACACGGTGGTGGCATCAGCCATCACTTTTGGAGTGGTCTGCTGGGGCAGTGGCATTACTGCAGCCGATAGGAAGAGACTGAACAAACTGATTAAGAAAGCTAGCTCTGTCCTGGGGCAGCGCCTTGATCCGATGGAGGAGATAGGAGAGAGAAGGACGGTGGCTAAACTGTCATCTCTGCTGGAGTCCGAGTTCCACCCTATGCAGGACATACTGAATGCACTGAGGAGCTCATTTAGCAGCAGACTACATCATCCCAGGTGCACAACCGAGAGGTTTCGTAGGTCCTTCCTACCAACGGCTGTCAGACTGTACAACCTAAGCAGGGCTGCTCGCAGAGATAGCAAAAAGACGTAACAAACTAATAGTTTTTTGAATGCAAAAGATGCAATAGACTTACACAATGGTCCTCTCCGGCATACAACTAGGAACATACCGGTCGCTATGGAGGGTGAGAATATGTATGGGCACATAATCATACCATGTAGGATAACTAAGTAGACGGTTATGCTGTTTCATTCCATCTAGCAACAATGCTCTGCACTGTGTGTGTTTATATATTTGCATATTTATTCCATCTAGCTACAATGCTCCGTACTGTGGGTGTTTATATATTTATATATCTACATATTATTCCATCTAGCTACATTGCTCCGCACTGTGTGTGTTTATATACTTGCATATTTATTCCACCTAGCTGCAATGCTCCGTACTGTGGGTGTTTATATATTTACATATTTATTCCATCTAGCTACAATGCTCTGCACTGTGTGTTCATATATTCATATATTTATTCCATCCAGCTACAATGCTCTGCACTGTGTGTCTGTGTGTGTGTGTATATATATA
The DNA here is from genome assembly GCA_020510985.1 of Pholidichthys leucotaenia. Lineage (NCBI taxonomy): Eukaryota > Metazoa > Chordata > Actinopteri > Cichliformes > Pholidichthyidae > Pholidichthys > Pholidichthys leucotaenia. The sequence continues at coordinate 186,484,560 of CM035847.1, forward strand.
TATTTTATAGTAATACGTACATATGTTTATTAGCTGCTCTTGCTTGCTTGTTTTTTTTTTCTTGCCTTCTGATTGTTGCTCTGAGTGTTGCTATCCCTGTGCTGTTGCAATCCTGGAATTTCCCCGTTGTGGGACTAATAAAGGCTTATCTTATCTTATCTTATCTTATGTTATATGTGTTAAATGTGAGTCAGGCTGTTATATTTGTGTATTTATAATATTTATGTTAAAGGTGAGTCAGGCTGTTATATTTGTGTATTTATAATATTTATAATTGTGTATTTATAATTTTTCTGCATTGATGTATGTGGTTATTGTGTATATTTTTATCTTGATTCTTTTTTCTAAAGCCCATCCAGGGACAAGAGTTGCAAATTAGCTAATAGCTATACACTCTATGTGCAACACATCAGATTGATTGTCTTTGATTAATTGTCTATGTTTATTGCACTGTCCCTGTCAAATAAACTAATCTACTACTACTACTACTGAAATAGAGAAATGACATCTGTTGAAAAAAACATTCTCAAACAGAAAATATACACACAATTTGTCCAATAAAGTCGACCTCATCATTCCCTATCAATAGAATGCCAAGAGAGTGATGCTAAAAAGGGATAAGGACCTGTACTGATATAGCGCTTTCCTAGTCTCAAAGAGCTTCACTAGTACTAACCCTGTATTCTAAGGGCCTATCAAAGATGGATACCTAGGGACAATTTCAGAATTTGCAATTAACCTAACATGCATGTCTTTGGATTGTGGGAGGAAACCAGAGCACTTGGAATAAACCCACGCAGGATAAGGAGAACAGGAAAACTCCACACAGAAAGGTTCCTACCCCTGCCAGCCTGGGGATTCGAACCTGGAACCTTCTAGCTGTTAGGCAACAGTGCTAACTACTACATCACCATGCTGCTGGGCAGGTTGATGCTGGGGTGGTGGAGAGCTTTAAAAGGAGGCAGAAATGGCCAGCTACATAAAACTAGAGCTGCATTCTGATCCACAGTATACTAATACAGTATTGCCTACTCCTTGCTCTATTCTCATATCAGTTAAGGGAACTTCCCTGAAAATAATGTTCTTCCGTTGTAGCGCCTGCTTTAGTTTGGATGGTGTAGTGAATCAGCTCAAGTGGTTAGGATTGATTAGGGCTAATGACAGATGTGTAAATGTATGTGAATTTAAAATAATTTCTAGATCTGGACATGTTGTTTTTATCCCAAAGTGAAATACTATATTTTTTTGAGTTTCCAGATACCTGTGATTTAATAATTTGAAACTTTTTAGATCCACTGATGCGCAAGGTGCAATGCACATACAGCGGGGAAAATAAGTATTGAACACATTGTGGAGAGTGTGGAAAATGATGAGGCTGGTTTACGAACAGACAAAGCTTTATTACCACTCTCACATCATCCATACACAGAAAGTACTGAATCAGTCAAGCCAGGTTCTCCTTATAAACTCAACAGATCATCTCACATCTGCATGACATTTCACATCACACTGCATGACATCTAACCCTACAATACATCTCCCTTAAACCCCCAGCTCCCTCTTCCTGCCAACTTCCCATGACGTCCTTGCCTATTATTCTCTTATGTTTAATCACTGCCTTCTGACTGAGACGCTGTCTGCAGATTCCTCCACAATATGCATTTCCACAACATCAACATTTTTGTCATTAAACATATTTCTGATGGTGCCATTGACCTGAGATTTTCACCAGATATCAGTGACATCCAAAGTAATAAATACATACAAAGAAATCAAGGCAACTGTCTTCACAAAACAATTTATATTTAATACAGTGGAAGGACACAGGGAATAAGTGTTGAACACATGAAGCAAAAGAGGTGCAAAAAGGCATAGAAAGCAAAGAAACAAGCTGAAATCCATCAGAATTTAGGAAGCTATTCCAACCCCCATCAATGCAAATTAATTTCAGTTGGTTAAGACCTGACTGATAGCCTTTAAAAAGGTCTGTGAATATCAGTTTGTCACAACACAAAGAACTCATGATGGGTAGAAGCAAAGAGCTCTGTCTACACCTTCGCAACCTTATTGTTGCAAAACATAATAGCCATGTTTACATGCGCAAAATTTCTTCATTCTAATTACAGTTCACATGAGAACTTTACTGTTTACATGCACCCTGAAAAAGTTGATCCGATTATGACGTGTGTTTACCTGTCCGGCATGTTTGAACGGACTAAATTATTTTGACATGCGCAGAGTTGTCTGACATTCTGGAAACAGGAGAAGAAGAAGCAACTTCCAACATAAACAAACCCACTTCATGTGTATCTCTTTTTGAAATGAACCTGTATTGTGTTATTCAGACTGTACTTTTTTTTCTGTTGGTCTCTGTAATGAAGCTACAAGCCCAGCAGTACATACTTCTGCATATGATGAACAGAGGGAGAGAGCAGGATGATCCAGACCAGTTCTGTTTTATTCCCGCCATGTCTTCCGCTAGCTGCTGTAAAGGTGGAAATACGTCATGTCAACGTGTGTGGCTGACGTACAGACATACGCAGTAAACATATTTTCTACCCAAACTTCGGAATAAGTGTTTACTGGCACACTAATGGGATTAATAATTGGCATAACCCACCCGTCTCGATCGGAAGGAAATTTTGATTTGAAGGAGTGTGATTGGGTCAGACGCTTCAGATTGGCATGTTTACATGAAGCATTTTTATTCCGATCAGGCTTTTAATCCACTCTTAATCCAGTTACTTGTGTCCATGTAAACATGGCTAATGATGGTATTGATTACAGGCGCATTTCTAAACTGCTGAATGTTCCAGTGAGCATTGTCTGAGCCATCATTTGGAAGTGGAAAGAGCACCATTTTACTATAAACCGGCCACGACCAGGAGCTCCTCACAAGATTTTTGATAAAGGAGTCAAAAGAATTAACAGAAGAGTCATCCAAGAGCCAAAGACCACTCGCGGAGCACTCCAGAAAGACCTGGAGTTGGCAGGTACTGCTGTTTCAAAGAAAACAATAAGTAATGCACTGAACTGACATGGGCTCTATGCCTACTCAAATCACAAGACTCCATCGCTGAAGAAAAAGCAAGATGAAGCTCATTTAAAGTTTTTCTTCTTCTTCTTTTAGATTTGATTGGCGGTTGGCAACCATCTTACAGGAGCATTACCGCCACTGACTAGATTACCATCACTCTATATCTTTGTATAAGGTTACTGCACAACATTTGGAGAAACCAGTACAATACTGTGAGAATATAGTCTGGTCAGATGAGACCAAATTTGAACTTTTTGGATGCCACAACACACAGCATGTTTGGAGGAGAAATGGCACTGGACATCCCATCATGGTGTGGGGGTGTTTTTCAGCACATGGTACAGGCAGACTTCATATAATTGAAGAAAGATTAATGGACAAATGTACAGAGACATCTTTGATAAGAACCTACTGCCATCTGCTAAGATGCTTAAGATAAAATGAGGATGCACATTTCTGCAAGACAATGATCCCAAACACACAGCTGAAGAAACTCTCAACTGGCTCCAGAGAAGAAAAATAAAGCTGCTAGAATGGCCCAGTCAGTCACCTGACCTGAATCCAAATGAAAATCTATGAAACGAACTGAAGATCAGAGTTCATAGAAGGCACCCACAGAACCTTCAAGATTTGAAAACAGTTTGTGTGGAAGAATGGGCTAAAATCACTCCTGAGCAATGCCTGCGCTTAGTTTCTCCATACAGGAGGCGCCTCGAAGCTGTTATTACCAACAAAGGCTTTTCTACTAAATATTAAATTAATTTCACCAAGTGTGGCCAATACTTATTCCCTGTGCCATTCCACTTTATTAAATATACCTTGCTTTGTGAATAGAGTTGCCTTGGTTTCTTTGTATATATGGACTACTTGGGTTGTTACTGATATCTGGTGAAAATCTCAGGTCAATGGTTCCATCAAAAATATGTTTAATGAGAAAAAGGTTGATGTGTTTAATACTTATTTTCCCTGCTGTATGTAAATGTTTAACTAAGACATAATATTGTTGAAATTGCACTTGTTTTTCTTTTTTTTTTAAAAATCAGGCTGTTCATAATGTTTTGTAAAAGAATGGTTCACTAAATGTAAACATTTCATAATGTGCTCGTACTGCACTTCTTTGCCCTCAAACAAGAAACAAATTTGGAGTTGTCATTATTTAGATTACAATGGTATTATTTTACTGGTCCAACCCACCTGACATTGAATCGGGTTGTATGTGGCCCCTGAACAAAAATGAGTTTGACACCCCTGGTTTACAGTAAAAAATAATTTACAGGGATAGTATCCTTATATTGTCCACATGATGAAACATCTAGAAATGTGTAATCATATACAACAGACACTGCTGAACCTAAAGATTAGTTCCATAAACTATCAGACCTATTAATGTGTGTGTGTGGGGGGCTGCTTGTGCGTGCGTGCGTGCGTGTGTGTGTGTGTACGTGTGAAAGAGAGAGAGAGAGAGAGAGAGAGGGAGAGAGAGTTTGAGTTTTAAAAAATGCCTTTATTGCACAATTCAAAAAAAGTAAGAGCACCAATATCATTCCACCAAGTGTCTCACATTGGAAAAGTGCAAACATAAGTCATCCCCCTCCCCCACACAACACAAAGTACTCCCTGCAGTCCACCTATTCTACATTGCCAGTGGCAGTAGTGCGAGTCTTCCTTGTAGTCCGTGCAAAGATGAGCCACAGGCCTCCAGTTCTTAAGCAAGGCCAAGTCCCCTTCCTCCGGCAGCAGAGATAGTGCTGCGTGCCCGCAGCCAGTTCCGTTGTACGTCCCAGAGACATTTTCCTCATCTCAGATGGATTGTAGTCCTTAGACCATGTGGGATTTTTAAGCAAGTCATCGTTGCAGCAGGCTCGTCCAGATTGTAGAAAGAAAACGTTGGGGCATCCGTGCCCTGCAGCAAGTAAACCGTGACCTTGTAGTCCGTGCAAAGAAGAGCCACAGGCCTCCCGTTTTCAAGCCAGGCCAAGTCCCCTTCCTCTGGCAGCAAAGATAGTGCTGCGCGCCGGCAGGAGACCGGTAAAGATCCAGTTCCGTGACAGTCAATAACAGTCAATTAGAAACGTCATAAAAGTCTGATCGAACAATATCCCAAAAATGTGTAAAACAGGCAGAGGAACGACCGCCATTTATTCCTTCTGTCGGGCACGCTTGACCCCTGTTCCCCCTGCTGCTTTACGCAGGGCTGTCAGGTGTTTTTTGAGGCGAAAACGTTTCCTTTCATCCAGGAGGTCAAGACCAACCTGCCTTCTTAGCACATTAACAGACTTAATGAATTTATCAGTGTCACTGAAGTAGTCAGTGACTTTAATGGCCTTGTTATAGGTTTCATCCAGAAAAGCATATATTTCTTCCAGTGAATACAAAGTCGTGTTTGTACTGCATTTTGCCTCAATAGACTCAGTATTAGACACAGTGTTGGGATCAGATTCCATTTCCTCGTCAGCACAACTCAGCTGACTGTTTGGTTCATCTGGCCCAGTGGATTCATCATGAGCCACATTTTCCTGGACACCACCCACAGCAGCTGACTGTCGCTGTTCCATCCCCTGCTCTGAAACGGTAGCAGCCTCCGGAAGCACAGCCACTGATGTCACACAGCGAGATTCTGACGCACCATCAGTGACAGTTTGGGCGCCATCACCAGCGACGCTCCCGGCCGTAAGCTGGGCTGAGGGCGCCACAGCCGGGCTGTCCACAGACACAGCGGCAGGCTCCGGAGCAGGACCAGCGGAAGCCCCTGCAACGTCGTCCGCAGTAGCGGCGGGAGCGGAGGCCGCACCGGCAGCCTCAGCTGCAGCGGAAGGCCCCGCCACGCCGTCCGCAGCAGCGGCGTGAGCAGAGGGCACACCACCGGCACCAGCCGCGGCCGCATCAGAGCCCCCCGCCCGCTGCCTGTGCGGACAAGCGAACCGTTTATGGCCCACGTCTCCACATTCAAAACACTTCATCTGTCCTGAGCTCGCATACACCATATAGGAGCCGTCCCCGTGTTTGACCCGGAAGGACACTTCCAGAGTCACAGTTGGCGAGTCCAAAAAACATGAACACCTGTCGCCTGAGTGATTTCACATGTTTTAACTTGGTCTCCTTGCATCCCAAAGTCAGAGTTCTAAACGGGCCCGCAAACTTCCCAAATCTGCGGAGCTCCATCGCCAACTGCTCATCAGTGATGAAAGGTGGAACACCTGAGATGGTGATACACGTTGATGGGACAGATAAGGGGGACACCTGTACATACGTATCCCCGATAACAACATCGCTTGCAATCAAGGTGTGGACATCCTCTTCAGCAGCCAGAAACACAACTACAGCTCTATTCATTCGGGACGCAAAGCAGATCACATCATGGCCCACCTGCTCAGCCACAGCCAGAAGCACCTCCTCCAGAGAAAAAGAGAGAGGGGGAGAGAGAGAGAGAGAGAGAGAGAGAGAGAGAGAGAGAGAGAGAGAGAGAGAGGGAGAGAGGGAGAGAGAGAGTTTAAAAAAATGCCTTTATTGCACAATTCAAAAATGTAAGAGCACCAATATCATTCCACCAAGTGTCTCACATTTCAAAAGTGCAAACATAACTCATCCCCCTCTCTCACAGAACACAAAATATTCCCTACAGTCCATCTATTGGTGAATACCTCCAAATTGTCCACCATTTTATAGTAAGAGTATTCCACCTGGAGTCTGACTTTTAACAAGGCCTTGAAAACAAAAACAGGATCCACATTGCTAGTGTTAGGAGTCCGATTTTTCCTTGTCAGCCAGATGGCAAGCTTAGCATTACCAGATAGGAAGTTCATCAAAGTGTGCACAGACTTCTTTGCCACTTGATACTTTGGCCCGTAAATAAACAAACCAAAAGAGAAACATTCACTCAAATCATGAAACCACACTTTCAGAAGATCAAAAAGGCCGGATAAACGAAAACATTGAACAAACAAATGCTCCAGGGTCTCAACTTGGGAACAAAACAAACATTCCTCCCCCACATTAGGATCCAGGTGTGCTCTGTATTTATTCGCAGCTATTGCCCCATGAACAATCCTCCACTGGAGATCTGCCGAGCGCAGATTCAGAACCTTCACACAGACGTGATACACCGTCTTCATCCCGACAAGCTGGAACTTGGCCAGATGAGGATTTCTGAAGGACAGCAGGTGATCCTCTCCCTCCTGCCACTCTCCCACAGCTGGACTTATGGAAAGGGCAGGAAAGGTGGACACAGTCCCCTCATCCCATTGAGTGGAAAGAGTGTGGTTTTCCGCAAATGCTCTTAGCGGTCGTGGCAGGGCAGCACACACTTCCTTCACCACCCTATGCACCAGTCTGACAGATGTAATGTTGGCACTCCGCCCCAGCGTTTCTATCGACGTGGTTGACATCTTCATAAGATGACCAAGCTTGGTACAGCGTGCCTCTCTTAAACAAGTTCGCAGACTAACAGATTGCAGCACTTGAGTGTCCATGAATGGATTGAAAAACAGTGGTTCCTTGAACAGCCACATGCCTGGCATCTCCTCTGGAATGCGGGCTGCGGTGAAGACTTGCCATGCATGCAAGACAGATGTGTAAAAAGCAGAAAGTCCAGTAAGGTCCACCGCCCCGGACTTCACGAGGAAAAGCTGCTTCTCATAGCCCAAGTGGCCATCTCTCCTCAGGAGCAGTTTTGCAGTGTCCATCCAGCATGGGCCACATCTGTAAAGGAGCCGTTGTGCAGTCCGAAGCCTAAAACTGGCGATCTTGGACTGTATGTCCACCAGGCCCTGTCCCCCCTCAGCAACAGGCAGGTAGAGAACAGCCGCACAAACCCAATGTCGACCAGACCAAAAGAAATCCACAATGACCTTCTGAACCTCCTCAACCAGGCTCCTGTGCAGTGTCAAAGCAGTAAGCCTATGCCAGAGAGCCGAAGCGACCAGATTATTGGCGACCAGAACCCTTCCCCTATATGACAGCTGTGGTAGCAACCATTTCCATTTAGAAAAGCGAGCACACACCTTCTCCTTAATTCCCTCCCAGTTCTTGCGTTGGGAGAGAGAGAGAGAGAGAGAGAGGTTTGAGGTTTAAAAAATCCCTTTATTGTACAATTCAAAAATGTAAGATCACCATGACACCGTCATTCCACCAAATGTCTCACATTTCAAAAGTGCAGACATAACTCATCCCCATCTCCCACAGAACACAAAATATTCCCTACAGTCCATCTATTGGTGAATACCTCCAAATTGTCCACCATTTTATAGTAAGAATACTCCACCTGGAGTCTGACTTTTAACAAGGCCTTGAAAACAAACACAGGATCCACATTCCCAGTGTTAATAGTCCAATTTTTCCTTGTCAGCCAGATGGCAAGTTTAGCAGTACCAGATAGGAAATTTATCAAAGTGTGCACCGACTTCCTTCCCACTTTATACTTTGGACCGGAAATAAACAAACCAAAAGAAAAACATTCACCAAAATTATGAAACCACACTTTAAAAAGAGCAAAAAGCCCAGATAAATGAAAACCTTGAACAAACAAATGCTCCAGGGTCTCAACTTGGGAACAAAACAAACATTCCTCCCCCAAATTAGGATTCAGGTGTGCTCTGTACTTATTCATAGCTATAGCCCCATGAACAATCCTCCACTGGAGATCTGCTGTCCGTTTCTCAATCGGGGGCTTGTACATGGACCGCCAGCTGCCTTTCGGGGAGAATACCGGCCCCAAAGACCCCGCCCACTTCGACTCTTTCACCTCCGTCAGAGAGCGCAGATTCAGAACCTTCACACAGATGTGATACACCGTCTTCTTCCCTACAAACTGGAACTTGCCCAGACGAGGAGTTCTGAAGGACAGCAGGTGATCTTCTCCCTCCTGCCACTCTCCCACTGCTGGACTTATTGAAAGGGCAGGAACGTTGGACACAGTGTCCTTATCCCATTGATTGGAAAGAGTACGGTTTTCCGCAAAGGCTCTAAGTGGTCATGGCAGGGCAGCACACACTTCCTCCACCACCCTATGCACCAGTCTGATAGATGTAATGTTGGCACTCCGCCTCAGCGTTTCTATGGACGTGGTTGACATCTTCATAAGATGACCAAGCTTGGTACAGCCTGCCTCTCTTAAACAAGTTCGCAGACTAACAGACTACAGCACTTGAGTTTCCATGAATTGATTGAAAAACAGTGGTTTCTCGAACAGCCACATGCCTGGTGTCTCCTCTGGAATGTGGGCTATGGTGAAGACCTGCCATGCATGCAAGACAGATGTATAAAAAGCAGAAAGTCCAGTAAAGTCCACCTCCCCGGATTTCACGAGGAAAAGCTGCTTATCATAGCCCAAGTGGCCAACTCTCCTCAGGAGCAGTTTTGCAGTGTCCATCCAGCAGGGCCCACATCCATAAAGGAGCCGTTGCACAGTCTGAAGCCTAAAACAGGTGATCTTGGACTGTATGTCCACCAGGCCCTGTCCTTCCTCAGCAACAGGCAGGTAGAGAACAGCCGCACAAACCCAATGTCGACCAGACCAAAAGAAATCCACGATGATCTTCTGAACCTCCTCAACCAGGCTCCTGGGCGGCGTCAAAGCAGTAAGCCTATGCCAAAGAGCTGAAGCGACCAGATTATTGGCGACCAGAACTCTTCCCCTATATGACACTTGTGGTAGCAACCATTTCCATTTAAAAAAGCGGGCATACGCCTTCTCCTTAATTCCCTCCCAGTTCTTGCGTTCAAAGTCGTCAGAACCCAAAAATACCCCCAACACTTTAAGACCAGTTTTCCCCCACAGAAGACCTCCAGGTAGATGAGGAATGTCCTGTTGTGACCACTGCCCCACCAATAAACCCTCACTCTTGCTCCAGTTTACCCGTGCAGAAGATGCTTTTTCATAAATAGATAAAGTGTCCACTAAACGCTGTACATCCCTGTGGCATGTGATGAAAATGTTGACGTCATCTGCATAAGCCGACAAGACGAGTGGACGACAACTACTGGAGGGCCCCGGCAGAATCAAACCAGCCAGCTGAGTGCGCAACTTGCACAGCAAAGGCTCAATAGCCAAGCTATACAGTTGACCTGCGATTGGACAATCCTGCCTTATTCCCCGACGTACTGGGATTGGCCGACTCAGCCCTGCCCCCATCTTTACCAAACACTCAGCTCCAGTATATAACAGATTGACCCATGCCAAAAACATATTGCCAAAACCAAACCCCTTCAGTGTGGAAAACAAATAAGAATGGTCAACCCTATCAAAAGCTTTTTCTTGGTCCAAAGACATAATACCGAACTTTAAATCAAAACATTTACTAAGATGAAGAACGTCACGTATGAGAAAAATATTGTCCATAATGGTTCGGTCAGGAATACAATATGTTTGATCTCTATCTATGATTAAATCCAAGACATTTTTCAGTCTATTTGACAGGGCTTTAGAAAGCACCTTGTAGTCTGTGCAAAGAAGAGCAACAGGCCTCCAGTTTTTAAGCAAGGCCAAGACCCCTTCCTTAGGCAGCAGAGATAGTACTGCACGCCGGCAGGAGACAGGTAAAGATCCAGTTCTGTAACAGTCCATTAGAACGTCATAAAAGTCTGATCCAATAATATCCTAAAAATGCTTAAAGAAGTCAGAAGAAAGACCGTCAAGTCCAGGTGCACGTCCCAGAGCCATTTGATTAACTGCTACAGTTAGCTCATCCAAAGTCAGTTCACAGTCCAGAGCAGCCCTGTCGTCTGGGCTGAGCTTGGGAAGACCTTCAAAGAGTTGATTTTGAGATTCTATGCAACATGGTTCTGCACCAAACAGGGCCCCGTAAAAATCCACCGCATGGCTCCTCATCTCAGATGGATTTGTAGTCATTTGACCATGTGGGAGTTTTAAGCAAGTCATCAACTTCTTTTTTGCAGCAGACTTCTCCAGATTGAAAAAAAAGATGTTGGGGCATCCATGTCCTGCAGCCGAGTAAACCGGGACCTAACAAGCGCCCCTTCACTCTTTCCTGCAGGAAAGAGTTCAGGGCTGATCTCTTCTCCTGCAACAAAGGACCTGAGGTAGAATCCTGATCCCTAACCAAACTCTCCTCCAGCCTCTTGACAGTGTCCTCAAGTTCACACACGTTGGTCTTGATGATAGCAGTCGAGTTCGCAGTATACTGTTGACAAAAAATGTGAATTTGCACCTTGCCAACCTCCCACCACTGTTCCAGGGAAGTAAAACGAGGCTCTGTAGTCCTCCAGTGTTCCCAGAAACACACAAAATATTGACAAAAAGTGGTGTCTTGAAGGAGCATGTTATTGAAATGCCAATAAGATGTAGTTCTTTCCCCTGGTGAGCTAATTAACACCACAGAGGCTAGATGATGATCTGTAAAACCGACGGGACTTATGTTACTGTGGAGGATTCCCGGGACAAAAGTTTGAGAAACATACAGTATATTCTGTCTAATCTAGCAGCACTGACCATATCATCTGTGACTCTGACCCAGGTATACTGTCTAGTGTTTGCATGTTTAACTCTCCACGTATGCAAGAGGTCAAACTGTACAGTGATATTTTTTAAAACTTGAGAAGACTTAAGATGAGGTTCTGCGTTAGTGCGATCCAGATTGAAATCCAAGGTACAGTTGAAATCACCAGCAACAAGTTGGTCTTGGTGATAGCTCTGCAATTAGAGAGAGAGAGAGAGAGAGAGAGAGAGAGAGAGAGAGAGAGAGAGAGAGAGAGAGAGAGAGAGAGAGAGAGAGAGGATGTGTGCTTCCTACTGTAAAAATTTAAGTTACTTTAAGTATACAACTGTTTTACTTATTTGCTGCTGATTTTTACCATAATTTTTTCAACATCATTTGTAGTTTAGATAACACATACAGTTTTTGTATGCAGATACAGTATACAGTTGAAACCAGAAGTTTACATGCACTGTATAAAAAGGGTACAATATCCAGATGCCTGAAGGTGCCACATTCATATGTTCAAACAATTATACACAAGTATAAACACAAAGAGAATGTTCAGCCATCATACCGCTCAAGAAGGATACGGGTTCAGTGTCCTAGAGATAAACATGTTTTGATGTGAAATGTGTGTATCAACCCCAGAACAAAAGCAAAAGACCTTGTGAAGAAGCTGGTAAAAGAGTGTCATTATCCACAGTGAGACAAGTCTTGTACTAATATGAGCTGAAAGGCCACTCAGCAAGTAAGAAGCCATTACTCTCAAAGCAACATAAAAAAGCCAGATTACAGTTTGCAAATGCACACACAGACAAAGATCTTTTTTGTGGTCTTATTAAACTAAAATTGAACTGTTTGACCATAATGACCATCATTACAATTGGAGGAAAAATGGGGAAGCTTGCAAGTCTTAGAACACTATCCCAAATGTGAAGTATGGGGGTGGCAGCATCATGTGGTGGGGGTGTTTTGCTGCAGGAGGGGCTGGTGCACTTCAAAAAATTGATGGCATCATGAGGAAAGAACATTATGTGGGAAAACTGAAGCAACATCTCAAGACATCAGCCAGGAAGTTAAAACTTAGGTCTTCTAAATGGACAATTACCCTAAGCATACCACCAAATCAGTCACAAAGTGGCTTAACAACAACAAAGTCAGTGTTTTGGAGTGATCACCACAAAGCCCTGATCTCAATCCCAGAGAAAATTTGTTGGCAGAGCTGAAAAGACGTGTGCAAGAAAGGCGGCCTACAAACCTTATATCAAGATATAATTTTTGACCCATATTGCCCAGCCCTCATCAGAAGACTTTGATACTGTGCAGCTTGAGTGGAAAGCAACAACTAACTCAGAACTTTATTCCATATGCTGAAAAGGTTCCTATTGTCAGAATGTGCCTTTAAAGGCAAGGTTATTTTATAAATACTAAAACTGATACAGAATATGAAGGGGGAAGGAAAAAATGAAAGGTATACAGTAAGTATTATAATAAATAATGTTAACAACTCATTTCTAAATTAGTATTTTTATAAATTGACCAAAGATGCTGGGATAGGCTCCAGCCCCCCCGCAACCCAAAAAGGATTAAGCAGAAGAAGATGGATGGATGGATGGATGGATGGATGGATGGACCTGATTATTTAGGAGATTGCCACTGAGTAATGTTTGAAATTCTTTCAATATTTCTGTATTACTGGAAAAAAAATACTGCATTACTTTGCTGTGTTAAATTGGTAATGTTGCAACATGGTCACTAATACCACTCATGCATGCATGTTAAAAGTACATCATACCCTTGCAACATAACAGTAGTTAATAAATGACACCTTGAAAACAATGGTCCAAAGAAGACATGGCTCCCATTTAAAAAAAAAAAAAAATGCCCATTTTAAGTTTTCTTTTTGTGCCTTTATACCGCTAAGCTCTTTGTAAAAAAAAAAATAAAATAAAATATGTTGCCTCATTTTTTGTATGATCTTGAGACCCATTGAAATTCTGCTCAGTTTGATGCTATATTTAGCTCTGTGTACAAGCTATGTTGTATGGTGACAAAATGACTTGTCAGCCACCCTGGTGTGTATATCTATTCATGTGCTTCTGTCCATGTTAGAAGCTGAAAAAAGAGGAGAGAAAAGAATGTGTGTGTATATGAAGGAAAAAGTAAAGTCAGAGACTGAGTGTGTGTATGTATGTGCGTGCACACGTGCACAATTGCTCACAATAAGTTATGAATTTTGTTTTGAACAGAAAATTAAAAGAAAAAAAAGACAGAAAAAACCTCAGAGGTCTAAATATTTGGACTTCCAGACTACCAAAATCAAAGCGTCTAGCCACTGAATCTGGAAGACATCAAGAAATCATGAACAGTCATGTTTTAACAGGAGCTTCTCTATCTAACCTGACTTCTTTATCTTCACACTTCTGGGTTTGTTTTTTTTTTGCATATGATCTCTCTCCCTCTCTTATGGGACCTACCAACATTATAATTGATATGATACAGTACATACATTATACTCTGTATGTACTTGCCAACACTAAATGTTATAGTGCTGCCAACAAATAAGCAATTTGTTACAAGTAATTTAGACAGAGGTGATCTGAAATTGCAAACTGATATCTAACACTAATGGCCTTGATGCAAGTAAAGCTGGTGTCAATTTTTTATCAGAATTCCAACAAATGCTTCTGCATAAAAGGGAGATTTTGCTGTAGTATGCTACATATGAATGTGTCCTGATTTTCATATCAGGAAACATTTAAGCCATGAGCTCAAAAAGTACAACATACATTCACCCTGCAACATCTGAACTGAAAATGTTGAATACCAACTGTGACAAATCTGACACTGACAAACACTGACAAAAATAGCTCATCACATCCAAATGTAAAAGATAAATCTTTTTATAGTACAGAGCAGGGGATATAAGATAAGGCCATTACCTGTCTTAAACATTGCCCGGATGTCTCAATAAAATACATATACTTCAATCACCATGTTTCTTTGATTTTATTAGTGTCCTATTCTTGTCTCACCTCTTTTGCTCTTTTCGCCTGATTTCTCATAATACAGAAAATCCATCTCTTCTTTGTGCTCAAGTAATCCTCTTAATCACATCCATATCAGTCCACTTTTAAACCACCACTTCCACTCTCCCAACACCTTCCCTTCGCCTTCAGATGCAGCATAGTTATCTGGTCATCATTATCAGAATCATTTGGTTTCCTCATTATAAACCCATCTGCTCTGATTTCCAATCCAGCAAACACAGCATAAACACACAGCCGTACAGATACCGATTCATAGACACACTCTTATCTCTGTGGCTGTCTCTCTGTGTCCCATTACGGCTTCATCAGCTGAGCCACTTTGGTGATCGAATGCATCAGTGTAACTGGGGTCTGAGGTAATTTTCAGGAGAGTGAGGTAAAGATGTTGGACTAATTCGCTGAGCTCTATCGAGGAATGAAAAACTGTTGAGCATGGTTGAGCATGGTCTTTCTTCATTTTGATATAACAAGGTAGATTAAAGAAAGAAAGAAAGAAAGAAAGAAAGACCTGGGCTGGTCGAGAAAGAACTGTCAATTTTGTGTTGTAAATTTGCCACTTTTTTGCTGTGAATTTGCCACATTTTTGTTATAAATGTGCCATGTTTTCAAGAAAAAATTGCCACATTTTTGTTGTAAATTTGAGACATTTTTGTTGTAAATTTGCCAGTGTTCTCACAGATTTTCTATTCTTTTCTCTTAAAATTGCCAGTTTCTTCTAGTGAATTCTTTGCTTTTTCTTTGAATTTTACAACTTTTGTAAATTTGCCATTTTTCTCCTAAATTTCCCTCTCCTCTACCTCAGTTTTACATCTGTGTGTATGTATGTATGTACCACGTGCATGTTTTTCTCTGTTCACTACTAGAATTCTATAGCTTAAAGATGTCTAAAATATGCATTAATGTCAAGACATTAACAACGTAGTGATGCTGGTATGGGAGATCATGTGAGATTCTTGCTGATATCCTAAAACCTTCAAACACAATCACAATAAACTCATCAAACCAGACCATGCCAAACCATAAAATCAGAGGTACAGTACTTTGCTTTTACCTTTGAGAAAGCACAGGCTTGTAAAGTAGCTCAACAGACATCTTGTAACAAGCAATGTGTCAACTCAGTTTAGTGGTTTTGAAGCAAATGTGTCGACCTAATCTACTTGCTGGGGTAGTAGGCAACATGTTAGTGTCAACTGTGGTTCTTACAAGGATAAACAGCAAAAAAAGGTATTCTGCTAAAAAGAATAATATGCAGAGAAGATGAAGAGAAACTGTTACCATGGCTTCCAGTAGTTGAATAATCAGTCCATTTAATCAACACAATAACAGAAGCTGCTTTCTCCAGAGAAATCATTGTCAACATTCAAAATGACCTCATTAGAACCACTCCAGTGTTTATCAAGACTAAATCTGATTAGAAATTTTTATCTCCAATAAGAAATAATTCAAGTTTTATTGCTGAATGTAAGCAATCTAGTTTTTATGTATTTTATTAAGAGGGCAGACCAAGGAAATAAAGGGATTTAAGGCTCCAAATTGCAATTATATTTCTTAGGCCCAAAATGTGAAGCAAATAAATCAGTCACATTGTGTGGCTTCTGGAGCAAAAACAGGTACAATTATGGCAAATCAAATCCTTCAGTTAAACAAAGAGCTATTTACCACATACAAACACATGAATTAATCTATTAAATCAAAAATTAACCCTTTGAGTGTGTGAATTTGCATGCCCCTAGTAGCAGAACACAGCACTGCGCCTGTCGTCTCACTCTGACATGATCACTGCATTGGGGATTTGTACTGATTTGCCAGTTTCAAAAGGTGGCAGACATCCATTGGAGGACTCAGTACCCATACACGTAATACACCAAAGAAGAAGAACTCCTCATTTCCTTTTCCTGTTTTTAGCATTTTAGCCCAGAAAGCTAATATGGCCACAATCGGTCACCGTCACTTTTATTGGCTTTGTACGCGGAAAATAGCCGCGGGATACAAGCGAAATTTATATGGGATAATCATAAGACTTTGTAGATATGAGACTTTAAATGACCGACAGAATGCAAAATAACAACCATGATGGGTGAAAATGCAGCGACCATGCCAGCCAGCCAGCTGAGCAAAAAGAACATAAAGGCTTATCTCAGTTTTGCCAGAAAATATCTTGATGATCCCAAAGACTTTTGGGAGAATACTCTGTGAACTGACGAGACAAAAGTTGAACTTTTGAAGGTGTGTGTCCCATTACATCTGGCGTAAAAGTAACACAGCATTTCAGAAAAGGAACATTATACTAACAGGAAAATATGGTGGTGGTAGTGTGATGGTCTGGGGCTGTTTTGCTGTTTCAGGACCTGGAAGAGTTGCTGTGGTAAATGGAACCATGAATTCTGCTGTCTACCAAAAAGTCCTAAAAGACAATGTCTGTCATAACCCGAGTGTCGGTTCTGGCCACACTCGGGTCTCATATCTTTTTGTTCCCTGGCTTTGGCAGCTGAGGATTCCTTCCAGCTCCTCGGGCTCTTATTGTGAAGGTGCCCGGGGGAGCTCCCTGCTGTCAAAGTCAGCTGCTGCTCTGCTGTCTTTAGCAGCAGCTGTGCCGCGTTGGGGTCATTAGCCGCCAGAGATATAAGCGGGTGCTAAATGTCCTCCAGCGCGGCAGTCTCTGTTATATCCTGTTATGATCACCTGCTATGCTCTTCTGTGGTGTTCATCTACGTTCCGATTGTGCTCCTGTTATTCTCAGGTATGTTCCTTTGAGACTTTACTCTCACTGTTGTCGTCTGGCGCATCGGGTGTTCCCCGGCTCAGACGTCACCCAGCCACTGTATGTGTTCTGTGAGTGTTCTGCCTTATCCTCATTAAATTACCACTGCAAACTCTCTGGTGACTGAGGCGTCTTGTGACGGTCCGTGAGGGCCGTCGTGACAATGTCTGGCCATCTGTTTGTAACCTCAAGCTGAAGCGCACTTGGGTTCTGCAGCAGGACAATGATCCAAAACACACCAGCAACTCCAGCTCTGAATGGCTTAAGAAGAACAAAATAAAAACAAAATGAAGACTTTGGAGTGGCCTAGTCTAAGTCCTGACCTAAATCTGATTGAGATGTTGTGGCATGACCTTAAAAAGGCGGTTCATGCTCGAAAACCCTCCAATGTGGCTGAATTACAACAATTCTGCAAAGATGAGTGGGCCAAAATTCCTCCACAGCGCTGTAAAACACTCATTGCCAGTTATCGCAAACACTTGCTTGCAGTTGTTGCTGCTAAGGGTGGCCCAACCAGTTATTAGGTTTAGGAGGCAATCACTTTTTCACACAGGGCCATATAGGTTTGGATTTTTTTCCCCTTAGTGATAAACATCTTCATTTTAAAACTACATTTTGTGTTTACTTGTGTTATCTTTGTCTAATATTTAAATTTGTTTGATGATCTGAAACATTTAAGTGTGACAAACATTCAAAAAAATGAGATATCAGGAAGGGGGCAAACACTTTTTCACACCACCGTATGTATATATACTTTTTTTTCTTAACTGAGAAATGGTGCATAGGTGATTTGCCAATTATCACCTTAGCTCATCAATTTTATTCCAGTTCATTACTTAATTGGCTAATCATTGCAGCACTAAGACATTGCATTGCAGCTTTGTGTGTGATTAAAAATTAAAACTGAGGAAAGGATAAATCTACCAAACACACAACAGACATGTCTCCACCCAACAGCTCTGGCTTTTTTCCAATATTTATCTAATATTGACTCATTGACTGTCTATTCCATTGCCTGTTTCATTTCCTATTGGTGCTATTGGTTAAGTAGAGCCCTTCAGTGCCCAATTGAATTAAGTTATGTGTTTGATGTTTTAATTTATCCTCCTATCTCAGAAACTGAAGCAGCAGTGAAAGTGTATCACTTCTTAGACTCAAGCCCACTGGAAGAAAAGCTATTTAAGAAAAAAAAAAAAATCAGAGTGTAAGTTCTCAAGGATTTCTTTTCAAGAAAAAGATAAGACCATTAATAACTATATATGATATCTTTGTGCAGACAGCAAGGAGAATTCACACTGTTCTGAATAGCTGCACTAAAATCTTGAAAAGGTCATTATATTTTAATAAAAATGGAATGACTAATGCAGTTTAGCCTGAACACAAGGCATCCAAAAGTTTTAATAGGTGGAATTTCAGCTCCATTCAAGTTGTTTTACATCAGCCTCACCATAACATAGCAGCTGTATAGATTTACTGAAGGGAAGGTCTTGCCAACATGCCTGCTGCGTGGAATACTGAGTATTTAGGTGTGAAGCAAATACTGTATATGGCAC
The DNA here is from genome assembly GCA_020510985.1 of Pholidichthys leucotaenia. NCBI lineage: Eukaryota > Metazoa > Chordata > Actinopteri > Cichliformes > Pholidichthyidae > Pholidichthys > Pholidichthys leucotaenia. Next base: position 186,503,393 of record CM035847.1, read on the forward strand.
TGGCTTTTTAAATAACTTTAATGTACCTAATGATATGTCCTTTGCAAGAATATGTTATAGGAAAATGTAAGTATTGGATAGTGAGCCTGTATCGACTGATTATCAGTCTTAATTGATGGATTGGAGACAAAAAATCTTGATCAGGATATCAAAAATAATACTAAAAATAAAAAAAATAATACCAATAGTAGCAATAGTTGATACGCTGATATTGTAGGAGTATTATATCACCATCCACTGTGTGTGTGTGTGTGTGTGTGTGTGTGTGTACTGTCAAAGAGCGCTGATAGGTTTTGATCAATCTCAAGGAGAAACCCAACTGACTGTGGTTAACACTGACCTTTCCATCGCCTTCTTTTTACCTACTGCAACACCTATCTCCTATTTTTTTCTCTAGTATGATAAGTTCTGACACATCCAATATATGATCAGTTCGCTGAAATTGTGCTGAAGCAGTGTAGCAAAAGTGTTACAGCAGAACCATGTTGACTACAAATGTGGCTGTCCAAAAGAATAAATAAATAAATGCATAGAAAGAATAAAACAACTCACTTTGGTATTGGTGAATATTATCACAGCTGTAACTCTACAGTTACAAGACCATAAGGCAAAGGGACTACACCATTGCATGGATGGACACAATGACCTTGGTGATATTGCTTTTACACACGGAATATGACATTGTGCTTTTTTGTTCATTTACACATTTATTTTCCTCCACTAAGGCAAACAGTGTCATGACCTCAGCACATAAGTGTTGCTAAGGAACATAAACAGGCTCCATCCTATAGCATAAAATAGGATAGCTTCACTGCAGCTGTTCCAAGCAGATGATCAAGATGATAATTAACCTCAGCAGTAAGTAGCCTAGCCATCTAGAATCTGCTTTTGTAAACTCTGTTTGTTTCCTTCTTCTTGGTGACTTAATATGAAGTACAGAGTAAGAAGAACACACTGTGAGATTTTAATAAAAAAAAACAATGTGGGACAACTCATTAAAAATACCACAATGTGGAAAAGCTAGCTTGAATACCTGTTTTCAAATCAAACTGCTTGGTCAGAACCCATATTCTTTATTTGAGAATAAAGTTGGAAATATTTTTGATGACATTGGTTTTGAAAAAAAAAAGAAAAGAAAAGACTCCACCCGCTGATTTCAGGCATGTTTGGCATTGCTCTCTGGACACTCAGAAAGCTGTGTCTGTGCCGACCCCATTCATATCTGGTAAGCTTTTGTGGCCTTCTCTTAACTGCATCCCACATTTCAAACAGCGCTGATATAGTTTGACTTCCACGGCAAATGTACACACAGCAGGAAAAGTTACATTTGGGTCCAAGTGAGATAGGTTAGGAGTGATAATTGAACCCCTAGACAACGTAATTATGGTGTGATCAGCTGTTGTGCTGGCTTTGTGGTTCACTCTAGTTGTTTTATATTCACATGGTTGTGTTTGCAAGGTAGACCTGGGCCTGGATCGTAACAAGAGGCCATACATGATTTTTCAGATACGTCAGATTTCAAGTTAAGTTTTATTACCATTTTCTTCTGGACAGAAGTCATGAACAAGACTTGAACAAATAACCAAAAACCACCACCACCATCACCAGTTATTGCTTAAAACAGCAGTTAAAAGTATGTAATAAATGTTGGAAATGGTTATTCTCCACTGAGTACTTTGTACTGCATTTCTTGATTTTTAGAAACACATCACGGCAACCATCACACTGTAATAATCTGACTTCATATTTTTAAATACCATCCAATATTCCATGCAGGCTCTTGCCAGAGCTCTAACATGGCCATTATTGAACATATCACAGATTGCATAGTGATGAAGGCTGCTACTGTTCAGTTTCAATAAACAGTGGTTCGACCTTGAGATGTCTGCTCTATGCCAGCTGCCTTCACTGCAATCCCCTTTCTCAATTTCTCCATCTCTCTTTTCATTTGTCTCCCCTCCTCTACATTTTCCCCCTGTCTCACTCCATTTCTTTCATTTGATCAGTGCCTCCTCAAATTGCCCCACTTTTCTTTTCTCCCTTTGCCATCCATTACATCTTCATCTGCACATTCCATGCTGTTGGTTCTGAAAGTACTCTACTATTAATGCCAGCATTTCAAATTAATTGTAATATTCATAATTAACATTAGCCACTTTATCATTGATTTATGTGTACTTTATGGGAAAATTTCTGCTCCTTTATATTCTATTTCTTTAGGACTGTTAGTTCTCCTTCCTCCAACTCCTCATCTGAATTCCCCCTATTTGCTCGACGTCTCACTCCCACCTGCACAGCACTGCCTTGCTTCACTATTGTGGTCAGCACTCATTCATTGCTCATTCATTTACCTGTTTATCAGTGCATCTGTGTGTCTTTGCAGTGATAATGAGGGCACTTGCTGATCTAAACTTGCAATATGACCCAATCAATCCACAGTAATAACAATAATAAAAAAAACAAGAGCATTCTGAAGCAAGTGCAATATCCCCCGCCTCCGTTTTCTTTGAAGATCCCAATACTTACTGACAGAGACCAGTTTTTAACTTTTCAGTATAATTACTGTGACAGAACTAAATTATGATAAGCCCGTCATCCATGAATATACAACAAAGTATACAACCCATAGTTGTAGGTCAGGATCGCAAGATGAACCTGTGTAGCAAGTATGGTGACCCTAGAGTGCTTTACATGTTCTACAGTAAGAGATCAGAGGGAGTGCAAATTTTGACCTTTGATCTTTTGACCCCAAACCTGTAGTTAGCGGTTAAGGTCTCAGAGTGAACCTGTATACCAGGTTTGGTGACCCTAGCTTTATTTGTTGTTGAGATATAGTTTATAAGCTATGTTGATGTTGACCTTTGACCTTGCGATCAGAAAACCACAGTCACACTTCAGGGTCACGGGGTGAACCTGTGTACCAAGTTTGGTGGCCCTAGCTTTACTCGTTGTACAGTAAAAGGCATGAGGATTGTTAACCTTGACCTTTGACTTTCTGACTCCAAACCCATAATCAGAGGTCAGGACCCCAAGGTGAACCTGTGTACCAAGTTTGGTGGCCCTAACATTACTTGTTGTACAGTTTGGGCAGTAGCTAGACCTTGCTTGGAGCCGGTCTAGAATGGAGAAGTACTGAACCTCCTTCCCTCCACTAGCCTGGGTGTACACCTTGGGCAAGTGTTAGCACACCCTCGGCCTCCCTTGGCCAGGGATACGGCCTAGGTCACTACACTCTGTGGTTCTGCTTGTCAATTCGGCATCAGTCCCGGCAATCCTTTTTGTGTGCATGCCACCTCTGGGCTTGCCTAGCCTGCACGTGAAATCAGCCTTTGGCAGAAAGCTTTGAATCATCAGATGCTTCAGCAAGCTGGATGGCAATCGTTGCAACGTGTTGTGGAATGCAAAGAGTGTGATGAGGCACAAGAAGTCAAGGTCATCCACTGAATCTGTCTCATCCTCCAGCCGTCTTGACGACATCTTGCTGCTGGATCCAGGTGAAATTTGGACGAGAGAGTGAGGTCGATGTGTTGCGCAAACTCACCTTCACTTTAAACAATTTTTTCGTGCAAGTCATCATTCACTGTTATACCTTGTTTTAAAGCCCTGTGGCGATGGGCAAATAGTGAAGCAACAGGCGTGGGTCTCACTGAAAATCATAGCTTCGAACCTGCACACAGGCAGCTCAGGTTATAGGGTCGTCCTTCACTGATTGGAACAGCAGAGAAGTCCGGCAGCCACCTGAGCGACTGAGAAGCCCTATTTAGGAATGCAGTGCACACCTCCTGGCATGAGGAAGGGGCTAGAAAAGGAGTCCTAAACATTGCCTGTTCCATCTTACCCCTGGCCAGCATACCGCAGTTGGCAGGGACCCCATTTTTGGTGCGGTCGAAAAGTAGAGAAGAAATCGAGAAATGCTCCTCTCACACTTGGTGCATGGAATGTGCGCATTCGACTGGACAACAACAACTCGGAAAGACCTCATAGGAGGACAGCTATGGTTGCTGGCAAGCTTGCTTGATATAGTATTGATATTGCAGCTTTAAGTGAGACCCGCTTTGCTGGAGAAGGAGACCTTTGCGAACGAGGATCGGGCTACATCTTTTTTTGGAGTAGGCGTGAAAACCAGGAACGTCGTAAGGCTGGCATTGCTTTTGCCATAAAAACAGCCCTGGTCACCAAACTAGTTGGCTCCCCCAAAGGCCTGAGCGACAAATTAATTACTCTCAAACTTCCTCTTGCTTCTGGTCACAAACACTTGACCATCATCAGTGCCTATGCCCCTACCATGACCAACTCTGAAGAAGAGAAGATGAAATTCTACGAAGACCTTCACTCTCTTATCTCTACTGTTCCGAAAACTGACAAGTTAGTCATACTCGGTGACTTTAATGCCAGAGTTGGATCAGACAGTACTTCTTGGGAAGGAGTAATAGGAAAATACAGAGTCGGAAACTGCAACAGCAACGGCCTTCTCCTGCTTAAGACCTGTGCAGAACACGATCTCCTCATCACTAATACAGTCTTTTGTCTCCCAGTTTGAAACAGGACGACTTGGATGCATCCTCGTTCCCGCCACTGGCATCTCATTGACTATGCAATCATAATACGGAAAGACAGGAAGGATATGCATCTTACAAAGTCACTGCAATGCTGACTGCTGGACAGATGATCGGCTCAAAATAACAAAACTTAACTTTCACATTAAACCAAAAAGGTGCCCCCAAGGTAAAAAGATCCCCCCAAAACTCAGTGTCTCTAGGCTGAAGGATACCATCATTAAGGAAAAACTTGCTGCAAGGATTGATGAGCAACTGAATTCCCTCATCCTCGAAGATCTTAGGATAGAATTGGCTTGGGAGACCTTGAAAAACCGTGTCTTTGATGCAGCTATTCCGACTGTAGGCCCTTTAACCCGGAAGCATAAGGATTGGTTCAATGAAAACTCTGAGGAGATTCAGTGATTACTATCTGAGAAGAGACACCATCACCTGGCCTATCTCAACAACCCCTCGTCTACATCTCACAAAGCAGCAGATACCAGCATCAAGAGTACCATTCAACAGAAGCTTCGTCTGATGGAGGACGCTTGGCTTAATGAGAAAGTGGATGAGATCAAGGACTTTGCAGACAGGCATGATTTGAAGAATTTTTACAGAGCCTTAAAAGAAGTTTACAGTCCTACGTCATCTGGATCATCTCCTTTGCTCAGTTATGATGGAAAAACTCTACTCATTGAAAAAGATGAACTCAACGAGCACTGGGCAGAACACTTCAGTAGCATCCTCAACCCTCCCTCATATATCAACAATGATGCTATTGAACGTCTCCCGCAAGTTCCCACAAATGAAACCTTGGATCATCCACCGGCTATCAAAGAGACTGTGAAGGCTATCTCTCAGCTCTCCAGTGGAAAGGCGGCCGGTTCCAATGCTATTGCGGCTGAAATCTTTAAGGATGGCGGTACAACCCTTGCGAGAAAGCTCCACCAGCTGTTCCTGCTTATATGGGAATGGGAGCAGGTTCCACTGGTTTTCAAATATACACTACCGTTCAAAAGTTTGGGGTCACCCAGACAATTATTTTGTGTTTTCCATGAAAAGTCACACTTATTTACCACCATGAGTTGTAAAATGAATAGAAAATATAGTCAAGACATTGACAATGTTAGAAATAATGATTTGTATTTGAAATAATAATTTTTTCCTTCAGACTTTGCTTTCGTCAAAGAATCCTCCATTTGCAGCAATTACAGCATTGCAGACCTAACATGATTGCACAAGGGTTTTCTAATCATCCATTAGCCTTCTGACGCAATGAGCAAACACATTGTACCATTAGAACACTGGAGTGATAGTTGCTGGAAATGGGCCTCTATACACCTATGTAGATATTGCACCAAAAACCAGACATTTGCAGCTATAATAGTCATTTACCACATTAGCAATGTATAGAGTGTATTTCTGATTAGTTTAAAGTTATCTTCATTGAAAAAAAGTGCTTTTCTTTCAAAAATAAGGAAATTTCTAAGTGACCCCAAACTTTTGAACGGTAGTGTACCTCCATTATCCATCTATACAAAAAGAAGGGAAAGTGTCAGATTTGCAATAACCACCATGGTATCTCCTTGCTTGTCATTGCCGGCAAGATTCTTGCAAGAATAATGCTTAATCGTCTCACGTGTCACGTTGAACAGGAAGATCTTCTGCCTGAGAGCCAGTGCAGCTTCCAAAAAGGACATGGCACCACTGACATGGTATTTGCAGCAAGACAGTTGCAGGAGAAATGCCTGGAGCAAAACCATACCTTGTACTTGACGTACATCGACCTAGCAAAGGCTTTCAACTTTGTAAACAGGGAAGGCCTTTGGAAAATCATGGCCAAATTTGGCTGCCCTCATAAGTTCATTTCCCTAGTTCGTCAATTCCATGATGGCATGCAGGCACGTGTTCAGGATAAAGGTGATACCTCTATGTCCTTCCCTGTCTCAAATGGGGTCAAACAGGGATTTGTCTTGGCACCTAGACTGTTCAGTATGGTGTTTTCTGCAATGCTGTATGACACATATCGTGATGGTAACGTTGGTATTGATTTCAACTTTCACTTTGATGGAAGGCTATTCAACCTGAGGAGGCTCCAAGCAAAGACCCAAGTGTCATCGGATACTATTCAAGAGTTCCTTTTTGCCAATGACTGTGCACTGAATGCGAGTACTGCCACAGACATGCAGCAAAGTGTTGACAAGTTTTCAACTACCTGTACTAACTTTGGCCTGACCATCAACGCATAGAAGACCGAAGTACTACACCAGGCTGCCCCCAATGAGCCCTACATCGAGCCAACTATTGCAATCAAATACAAGAGGCTCAAAGTGGTAGATAAGTTTACCTACCTTGGAAGTACACTGTCCCACAATGTAAACATTGACATCGAAGTGAACACTAGGTTAGCAAAAGCAAGCGCAGCTTTTGATAGACGCCATACCAATGTATGGGATAAAAGGGGAATCACCTTACCCATCAAGCTGAAACTATACAACGCTATTGTTCTGCCTACGCTACTGTATGCGTGTGAAACATGGACTGTGTACCGCCACCATGCAAGGAAGCTTAACCATTTTCACAAGAAATATTCAAGGAAAGTGTTTAACCTTTTAACTGGCCACATTTCATGCACAGGTCACGCGTGCCCAGTGGCACAGTGCAGCAACTGTGCCTGTCAACTCACTCTGACATCCCCAGCTGTACTGGTGATTTGTACTGATCTGTCAGTTCAGAAGGTGGCAGGCACACGTTGGAGGACTCATGGATGACACGTAATACACCCAAGAAGAAGAAATCCTTATTTCCTTTTCCTGTTTTGCTTCTCTGAGCTCACAAGACCAATATGGCCGCCAGTGATCGTCATACCCCGTCACATGAACAGCTTTGTACACGTAAAATAGCCGCGGGATACAAGCGAAATTTACATGGGATAATCATAAGACTTTGTAAATGTGGTGGAGAGCGTAAATGACCGACAGAACGCAAAATAATGACCACAATCAATGAAAACGCAGTGACCACACCGGCCAGCCAGCCCCCATTTGTCAACAGTAAGTGACAGATTTCTTTGTTTCTTTACATTGTACTAATATTGTGGTTCATATACTTTGAAGATAAAATAACAAAATGCCCCTGTAGATAAGTATCAAAAAACCGAAACATTCTTTGTGTAAATATGTCCAAAGTCCACTTTTGACTGAGTTATGTAATTTATATAGCTTCCGTGACATTATGCAAATTAGATGCATAAATTTATTCCTATCTGGAATTTTGGATCATATTCTACATCTTTCTAATTGACAGTAAGCCATTATCTCTTGCAACTTTCAAGTTATAGCCTTGGAAATCTGAACTATTTTAATGACAAAAAATCTTTACCACTCTTGACCACTAGGGGTTATGTCACCATATGGCGACTGGGACAGTTAGAGGGTTTTAAGATCAAGTAGCAGGACAAGAGCCCAGATACAGAGGTTTTGGCACGAGCCAGTCTTCCTAGTATATGTACCATCCTGATGCAATCCCAGCTGCGCTGGGCTGGCCATCTTGTTCGCATACAGGACCATCGACTTCCGAAGAGCTGCAGGCAAGAAAGCAGTCCCAAGGTGGCTAAAAGAAATGCTTAAAAGAAACCTTGAAAGTTTCCCGCATATCTTTTGGCATAAATCCTGATTCGTAGGAACAGCTTGCCACAGAGCACTCATCATGGCATCTAGCAGTATCCAACAGCGCAAAAACCTCTCAACAGAACCATTGCAGCCGTTCAAAAGAGGGTGGCAAGAAAGGCTTGCGAGAGTACTTCCCATGATGGCTCCTCCGGCATCTTCTGCCCTGCTTGTAAGAGGTTGTTCCGTGCCCACATTGGTTGATTAAGCCAAATGCGGTGAAAGAGACGGTAAAAGCGGTCTTCGTCGATCACGACGGACAACATTGAACCTGTTGTACAGTAAAAAGGCATAAGAACTGCTAATCTTGACTTCTGACCTTTTGACCCCAAACCCATAGTCAAAGCTCAGGATCCCAACGTGAACCTGTATACCAGGTTTGGTGGCCCTAGCTTTACTCATTTTATAGTAATAGTAAATGTAGCATTTACCATAATGAAACTGCAATGTTAACTTTGAACCTTTGAACCCTTGACCCCAAACCCATAGTTAGGTGAGGGTGTAAGTCATCCATGATGCATAAAATATACAACTGCTGTATCTGTTTGAAAAGCCTACATCATTTCTTTCAGTAATTATTGTATTTAGAAGATTTAGGGAAAAATCTGACCTGACCTTTGACCTCAAGGTCATCCGATGAGAGTGAAATTGGAATATGTGCATCATCAGAGTATATCAAACCATGGTACCATGTGTCAACCCAATTGGAAAAAAACTGTAGGAGAAGTTGATTTTGCAGTTAGTTACTGTCTATGAAGTGAGGTGAAACAGGAGGTTATAGGTCAGGGGCTACAATTCCGGCAAAAATCCTCCGATCAGAACCAAACTGCAATATGTGCATCCTCGGTATATATCAAACCATGGTACCAAGTTTCAAAACAATCGAACCAAAACTGTAGGAGGAATTGATTTCACAATAGTGGGACAGACGGATGGATGGACTGACCCATAACATAATCTCCCTTCGCTCTTCGCCCAAAGGGCTCTTCAACCCCTTTGGGCTACGACCGGCAGGGGCTAAAAATCTTCCATATGCATGCATACCCATACTGCTTCAGTGAGCCAGGGTCACCAAGACACACCATAGTACATCCTGTGGTGCACGCCTCAATACTTGACTTACCCAGACCTCATTACTGTACAGTTTAATAGGTGATTTTCATCATCATCTGATGTCTGTGGTTTTCTTTTCACCACCTTTCATTTGGTTTTATTCTTGTGTGCTATGTGTAGTTTTCCCCCATTTTTTCTCCTCCAAATATATATTTTTTTCCAAACACTGACTTCAACTGTTCTTAACAAAATACTGCAATGGAAAATAACATCAAAATGAGATACACCAGTTTGCTGACAACTTGATGAAGTGATTGGTTTTTAAATTTGATGTTAAAATATAATGACTCACAGTAGAACAGGTACAAGAGAATGTGTCGGGCAAATGTGTCTCCCTGCTTATTGTCATACTTTATAAAAGAGATTGCATCTGCTGTGCCGCCACCTTTATAGCAGCCTGTCTCAATCTGTATCTTTAGTTCTTCATGTGGCATGCACTTTCTCTCTATTCCCCTTTCAACTTTTAATTAATTCAATGAATCCTTCCACAGTGACATGCAGATGCCCTATTTTTATAAGTGCATTCATATTGGCTGATGTGATAACAAAATATAATGGGGATTTATCTGCAACATTATGGGCATTGTTGTGTTGTTATGGGGACGTATTATTGTGTGACATGGGTGGTGGCTTCACCCTTCTTGTTCTGCTGCCACCCGGGGGTATAAAAAGGCTGTGAGGGAGAGGGGCAGTCTCTTGGCCTCCTCTCAGCCTTACGGCCACGCATGTATTATGAGAGTGAGTCACATAATAAAGTTGTGTTCAGTTCAATGTTCGGTCTCGTCCTTGGCTCCTTTTACTGACATAACATTTGGTGACGAGGGTAAAAAGTATGGGCGTGGGGGTTACTTCAATTCAGCCGTTTTTGGAGCTTCCCGGTGAGCCGCCCGTCCCTTGGGCAAGGTGGTTTGCCGCCTTTCAAAACTACTTAATAGCATTGGACCTTGGAAGACTGGAGAAGTTGCGGGCACGGGCACTGTTGGTTCACAACTTGGGAATGGAAGGACAAAGTATCCTTAGTACCTTGGGCGAAGGTGATAGCTTTGAAGAAGTGGTTGAGCTAATGGAGCAACATTTTACCCTGGAAAAGGTCATCGTCCGGAGGATTCAGTTTCGGCAGCGCCGCCAGCGGACTGGCGAGTCAGTGCAGCAGTATGTAGCAGACCTACGTCAGCTGGCCATGGACTGTCAGTTTGGAGCGTTAGAGGAAGAGATGGTCCGCAACCAGTTGGCGGAATATACTGTTTGCCCTGCAACAAGGTCGAAGCTCCTCTCACACTCGGGTGAGCTGACGTTAGCCATGTCCATCGAGTTAGCTCAACAGTTTGAGGTGGCAGACAAGCTATCACGGGAGCTCGGAGAGAGAGCGTCACACCGTCATTTTGAAACACAGTCGACGGCGCAAGCAGTGGACCTGGACAGCAACGATGGCGCGGAGGATGACGAAGAATGTGCTAATGCTGTAAAGATAAGGTCTGCCCTGGGATCGCCCAGGTGTTTGGGTTGTGGGTCCACCAAGCACCGTTATAAGGCTAGAGAGTGTCCGGCAAGAGGAAGACGCTGCGGCACGTGTGGACTCTTTCTTCATTTCGCCAGGGCATGTTACAGGTTCGAGCAAGCGGATCCGACACACAAGGAGGATCTCCCCACTTCACCTCCCACGGTTATTCGCAGTGTATCCCCAAGTACCAACGGCCAGTCTTGCTGTGTAGTGGAGCTGGACAGGGTAACAGTGCTGTTGCTGGTTGACACGGGAGCGGTGAGATCCGCGTTGAAATGGACAACCTTCAGGAGTTTCTTCCCACAGAATCGGGTTGGAGAAGAGTGGTCGGGCTGTGGTTTGTAGGACCGGCCAGTTCCGCGAACGATGGACGGAGTTGTGTGAGACAAACCTTTGCCTAGTAATCTGGACAATGAGCAGGACCAATTCCACCCAGGGCAATCTCGGGAGGGTCCTGGTGCCAGCGCCCAAGTAATCCTAGTTGAGGGAACTGGGCGGTACAGTGGGATGTCCGTGACAGTGGGTGGCCCCGAGTGGAGGGCCCATTCTGCTCCTGGAATTTGTTTGGAAGGGACCGGAGAGCAGTGGGTCACAACAACTATGCCGGCAGCGAAAATGAAAGACAGCGGGGCAGGACCGGCCGGCACGGTGAAACGACGTGCCAAACAGAGACACTGGAAGTTGAGTAGGGCCCTTCTGGGGGTCGCAGACGTGGTCTGACCCAGAGAGGTGGCCTGGTCAAGAGGTGTTCAGGGCAAACGCCAGCAAGAAGATGACCAGGGGCAACTGCGGGTGCTGGCTGTTGGGGAGGATGCCTACCTCCAGCTATCTGATGGCTCATGGAGGCATCCCAATGCGCTGCGGCACGCTCGAGAGAAGGAGGAGTTTGGACCTCAACGTGGGTCTTCCCCTGGAGTGAAGAAAAAATGTGCACCGGAATGGAGCCATCCGACGGTTTTCCGGGTGGTGGTTTCCCTCCTGGGGCGAGCTGATAGTTGGACAATGTGTATTATGCATGGTGATGGAAATGGGGGAAACCCAATATGTATACTAGTTCTGTTAATGGGATTGTTTTGAGTTGTATATTATTTATTTTAGGAGCATGGCAGTTTTTCTTTTGGGACTGTTTATTTAATACAGACGGCAGAATAACCTGTCTTGCTGTGTGGGGGTGGGACGGTAGTCCACCTGTTCCCCCTAGTTTTAGTTGTTTTGCGTGAATGTGATAGGTCTTGAAGTATTTCTGTTCAGATTTAATGCGTGATTTGGGTTACAAATTGGGGAGGGTCTCAATTGTATACATGTGTTTTGGACAATTTTTTTGGGGGTGGGGTATGTTGTGTTGTTTTGGGGATGTATTATTGTGTGACACAGGTGGTGGCTTCACCTTTCCGGTTCCACTGCCACCCAGCGTATAAAAGGGCTGTGAGGGAGAGGGGCAGTCTCTTGGCCTCCTCTCAGCCTGACGGCCACGCATGTATTGTGAGAGTGAGTCACATAATAAAGTCGTGTTCAGTTCAATGTTCAGTCTCGTCCTTGGCTCCTTTTACCGACATAACAGGCATTCCTCCATAAGCACTTCTGAGGCCCCTCTAAGACAGCTGCATGCACTGCGAATTTTTTGTATTACTTTGAAACGTCTTGTTTGCCAAAGGACAGAAGCAGTGAAGGTTTTTGATAAGACTTATATGTGCAATCAAGACAACAGTTTAACTGAAACTGAGTTTCCATTGAGCTTATACAATACTCAACACTTCTTAAGCCAAAAGCTATTTTTAAATTACAGCAGCGGATAATGACACCCTCTGAAAAAAGAAAGATACTGTCGGGTTCATGACTCAAGAACACAGTACTCCATCATATCTGTGAACCTAAAACAGCTTTAAGGCCTAATTGAAACATCTTTTTTTTTTTTTTTACTTTAAAACTGTAGACCTTCTTCACAGTTAGGATGGATTGAATCCTATAAGAAAGTAAAAACATTTTCTGCAATCTGTTTTAAAACATGACTGTCTAATGAAATATTTTGTTTTTACCCATGATCAAATTTAAAAACTTGATCACTTACACTGAGCACCTTTCAAACACCTCTGATGTAAAATGCACTACTGCGACTAGCATGAAAACATATATAGACTGCAGGAGGAAACCGCAGGTGGCAGAGGACTAAATGAGGTTCATATGATAGTAGCCATGCTCCCGATATCCCTTGTAAGCACAACCTAAAGCTAAATAAACCAAAAAGGAGATTATATTGAACCTGTGCAGGTAAAAAAAAAAAAAAAAAATCCACTTGGGTCTTGTAGGAGTTGGCGAGTCAGTTTGTAAGATAGAAAAATCCATGCATTTTAACATTGATGCAGCGGGGAAAATAAGTATCGAACATGTCAAAATTTTTCTCATTAAACATATAGTATTTCTGATGGAGCCATTGAACTGAGATTTTCACCAGATATCAGTAACAATCCAAGTAACCCATACATACAAAGAAATCAAGGCAACTGTGTTCACAAAACAAATTATATTTAATAAAGTTGAATGACACAGGGAATAAGTATTGAATAAGTACTGAAGATGCTTGGTGAAATTCATTTAATACTTAGTAGAAAAGCCTTTAGAAAAGCCTAACATCGGTCTGGAGGGTTTCCACTTAATTCGGGCAGATCGGACACTAGATAAAGGGAAGAGCAGAGGCGGGGGGCTGAATATGTTTGTGAACAACAGATGGTGTAATCCTGGACACATCACGATTAAAGAACAACACTGTAGCAAGGACACTGAGTTGCTAGCCGTTAGCATGCGACCGGCATATCTTCCCAGAGAATTCTCACGTCATCGTGATTGTTATTTATGTACCCCCCTCTGCGAGTGCTGAGGCAGCGTGTGACGTCATCCACACAGTCAGCAGAAGGCTGCAGACCCAGCACTCAAATGCTCTCCAGCTCATCTCTGGTGATTTTAAACATACAGTACTTCGCTATCCTCCATTCAGCCCACATTCACCCAGTATGTCACGTGCCACATCAGAGAGAATAAAACACTGGATTTATTTTATACAAACACCATGAGGCATACACCTCATCACCCCCCACCCCCCACCCCTTGGAAGATCTGATCACAACCTGGTTCATCTCCTGCCTGTGTACAAACCCCTGGTACACAGACAACCTCCAGTTACCTGCACAGTGAAGATATGGTCTGAGGAGGCAGAGGATGCTCTAAAGGACTGTTTTGAATCCACTGTGTGGGAGCAGCTTTGTGATCTACATGGTGAGGACATCAACAGCTTCACACACACCATCACAAACTACATCATCTTTTGTGTAGAGAACACCGTACCCACCAAGACCATACGGTGTTTCTCAAACAACACACCCTGGATCAACCCTGAGATAAAGTCACTGCTGAAGGAGAAGAAAACGATCTTCAGATCAGGAAACAAGGGGGAGCTGAAGTCCATACAGAGGGAGCAAAGAGGAAGATCAGAGAGGGGAAGGACAGCTACAGGTAAAAGATGGAGGACAAGCTGCAGTAGGCCATCACATTTGGAGTGGTCTGCTGGGGCAGCAGCATCACGGCAGCCGACAGGAAGAGACTGAACAGGCTGATAAAAAAAGCTATCTTTGTTCTGGGGCGACACCTCAACCCAGTGGAGAAGATAGGAGAAAGGAGGATGGTGGCTAAGCTGTCATCTCTGCTGGAGTCCAAATGCCACCCCACACGGGACATGTTGAACGCCCTGAGGAAGTGATTTAGCAGTAAGCTGTGCCATCCTAGGTGCATGACAAAGAGGTTCCGCAGGTCCTTCCTACCTATGGCTGTCAGACTTTATAACCTAAACAGGGCTGCTCATAGAGGTCGTATTGAATGTACTAAACATAACAACTTTGCACAATAGAGAGTGTCCCCTCCAATACACAGCTAAGACAATCACAATTATTACTGAGGGTGGCAACAACACTGTTTATTCAAATGCAAAATATACTGTCTGGGTACATATTTATATTCTCTCTGGTAATTTAAAAAAAAACTGTAATATTGTTGATACCATCTAGCTGCAATGCTCCTACACTGTGTATATAACTGTGTACATATATTTATTTACTGCTTTGGCTAGCCAGTTCTTATCATGTTATCTTATTTACTAGTGCTCTGAGTGCTGCTATCTCTGTGCTGCTGCTGCAATCTGGGAATTTCCCCATTGTGGGACTAATAAAGGCTTATCTTAATTTATCTCATCTCATCTTTGTTGGTAATAACAGTTTCCAGAAACCCCCTGTATGGAGAAACTAGGTGCAGGCATTGCTCAGGAGTGATTTGTGCCCATTCTTCCACACAAACTGTCTTTAAATATTGACCGTTCCGTGGGTGTCTTCTATGAATTCTGATCTTCAGCTTGTTCCAGAGATTTTCAATTGGATTCAGGTCAGGTGACTGACTGGGCCATTCTTGCAGCTTTATTTTCCTTCTCTGGAGCCAGTTGAGAGTTTCCTTGGCTGTGTGTTTGGGATCACTGTCTTGCTGAAATGTCCACCCTTGTTTCATCTTCAGCATCTTGGCAGATGGCAACAGGTTCTGATCAAAGATGTCTCTGCACATTTGTCAATTCATCTTTCTTCAATTATATGAAGTCTGCCTGTACCATGTGCTGAAAAACACCCCCACACCATGATGGGATGTGCAGTGCCATTTCTCCTTCAAACATGCTATGTGTTGTGGCATCCAAAATGTTCAATGTTGGTCTCATCTGACCAGACTACTGTCATGGGGTGGTCCTTGCGGACCACTATTGAGACACTATAGGCAGCCGTTGAGTTTGCATATTTATTAAAGAAAGGCACACAATACAAAATAAAGAGCCATGTGGGGCAAAACACAAATAACAACTACAGCAAAGGCACAGTAATAATACACTCAGGATCACGGGAGAAAACTTGCTGAGTATAAGGAGAACACGAGCGTGACTGGAGCCGGGGAATAGGGACTCCAGCCGAACGTTGGGGAGACCAGCGATATGCGTGTGTGAGGTCGCAGCCCGGAGTAACCATAGCTGCTCCCTTGAATAGGGCTAGAGGATTAACCAGCTGATGAGGACGTCATCAGCGGAATGACAGTCAGCTGTCACCGTGGAGCTCGGC
Source organism: Pholidichthys leucotaenia (assembly GCA_020510985.1). Taxonomy (NCBI): domain Eukaryota; kingdom Metazoa; phylum Chordata; class Actinopteri; order Cichliformes; family Pholidichthyidae; genus Pholidichthys; species Pholidichthys leucotaenia. Next base: position 186,519,351 of record CM035847.1, read on the forward strand.
TCTGAGAGCCGGAAGTCCCGCAGAGACGCTGTCAGAATAAGAGCCCAGGAAGGTCACAAGGAAAACTAACACAGAACGGGAGGAAAATACTGCATGACTCGAGTGCGGACGATATCAGCACTCAGACCATGACAACTATATTCTCTCAGTATTTTACTGGCTTGCCCAAATGTTGTGCAGCAAACTTTAAAAGAGTTTCAACATGCTTTTTCTTCAGTGATGGAGTCTTGCGAAGCGAACGGGCATGGTGTTCATGTCAGTTGAGTGCATTACTCATTGTTTTCTTTGAAACAGCAGTACCTGTCTTATTGAGACAAGATGGCGCCCACAGTGGTTGCCATGGTGCTTCGCTGTGCCCTTCTTTATATGTTTTTGTCTGTCAATTGTGTGTCTGCCTGCTCTTACACCCATGAAGAGCTATTAAATATCAGGACTTTCACTCCTACGGACCTACTCCCAGTTTTTTTAGCTCCTGCCGCCGATCTGATTCACTGTTTAGCTCAAAAAGTGAGACGGTGAAAAAGTGGAAGGCGAGCGGGTGCTCTCGTTCGGCTCTGCAGGAGAGGCACGCGCACGCCTTTGCCTGGCATATTTCTCTCCAATGCCAACTCTCTCCCTAACAAGGTAAATGAATTGAGACTGCTGATGCGATTTAAGGACCTCGCTTCCTCGTCTGCTCTCTGTTTCTCTGAGACCTGGCTCAGGGGAAATATACCGGACAACGCGCTTCACCTCGATGGATTTCAGCTGTTTCGTGCTGATCGTGACACACAGCTCTCCGGTAAGTCCTCGGGAGGAGGAGTCTGCTTTTACATTAACGGCAGCTGGTGCTCTGATGTAACGGTGATTTCCCAACACTGTTCTCCTGACCTTGAATATCTCTTCATTAACTGCAAGCCATTTTATTCTCCGCGGGAGTTCGCCTCATTCATCCTGGCCGCTGTCTACGTCCCGCCCGACGCGGACGCGCGCAAAGATCAGCGCGCGCTCGCGGATCACATTCAACATACGGAGCTGACTTTCCTGGACTCTCTGGTTATTGTGGTTGGCGACTTTAACCAGAGCAATCTGAGCCACGATCTCCCCCGATACAAACAGTTTATTAATGCCCAACCAGAGGAGAGAACACACTGGATCACTGTTACACTACAGTGAAAGACGCGTATCGCGCTGTTCCCCGCGCTGCGCTCGGACTATCTGATCACATGATGGTCCACCTCATTCCCACATACAGACAGAGACTGAAGCTCACTAAACCTGTTGTGACCACTACGAAGAAATTGACCAGTGAAGCTGGGGAGAAGCTGAACACGTGCATGGAAATAACTGACTGGGGCATGTTTAAAGGAGCCACGCATGATCTGGATGAACACACGGACACTGTGAACTCATATATCCACTTTTGTGAGGAAAGCATTCTTCCATCGCGCACCAGGGTGAGGTATTCTAATGATAAGCCCTGGTTCACTGCTAAGCTCAGACAGATCAGGAAGGAGAAGGAAGCAGCATTGAAAAGTGGAGACAGGGACTGCTACAGGGAGGTCAAATATTGGTTTAACAGAGAGCTGAAGAGAGCCAAATCTGTGTATTCTGAGAGACTTCAGCAGCAGTTCACTGCTAACGACTCGGCTTCTGTGTGGAGAGGACTGAGGCAAATCACCAACTATCGGCCTCAGGCTTCTAAAGGTCAGGATGACAAAGCCCTTTGTCAAAGACTGTCCCAACATTACGCACGTTTTGACACCTCGTCAGCTGTGTCCAACTCCTCCCCTCCCCCCAGCTCCACTGCCTCCTCGGTCCCTACTTCATCAAAAACGGTCCCCCCTCCTCCCCCCCTGCCCTTGTCAACAGTGAGCAGGACGTGCACAGACAGTTCTCCAGACTGAATCCGCGCAAGGCCCCCGGTCCGGACGGCGTGTCTCCCTCCACCCTGAGACACTGTGCGAAAGAGCTGGCTCCTGTCTTCACAGACATTTTTAACACCTCCCTTAAGCTATGCCACGTGCCGACCTGCTTCAAATCCTCCACCATCATCCCTGTCCCCAAGAAGCCACGGATCACTGGACTTAACGACTACAGACCTGTAGCGCTCACCTCTGTAGTCATGAAGTCCTTTGAGCGCCTGGTCCTGCCCCACCTCAAGTCCATCATCACTCCCCTCCTGGACCCGCTGCAGTTTGCCTACCGAGCCAACAGGTCTGTGAACGACGCAGTCAACCTGGCCCTCCACTCCATCCTGCAGCACCTAGACTCCCCGGGAACCTACGCCAGGATCCTGTTTGTGGACTTCAGCTCTGCATTCAACACCATCCGCCCCGCTCTGCTCCAGGACAAGCTGTCCCTGCTCGGCGTGCCTGACTCCCTCTGCAGGTGGATCACCGACTTCCTGACGGACCGGAGGCAGCATGTGCGGCTGGGGAAGACTGTCTCAGACTCTGTCAGCATCAGCACCGGATCACCCCAGGGCTGTGTACTTTCCCCCCTACTCTTCTCCCTTTATACCAACTCCTGCACCTCCAGCCACCAGTCTGTTAAGCTGATCAAGTTTGCGGACGACACCACCCTCATCGGGCTCATCTCCAACGGCGACGAATCCGTCTACAGGAGAGAGGTGGCCCAGCTGGCGTCCTGGTGCAGCCACAACAACCTGCAGCTGAACGCTCTCAAGACAGTGGAGATGATTGTGGACTTCAGGAAAGTCACAACCCCTCTGCCCCCCCTCACCCTCACAGGCTCTCCCATCACCGCTGCAGATTCCTTCCGCTTCTTGGGCACCATCATCACCCGGGACCTCAAATGGGAGCCAACCATCAGCTCCCTCATCAAAAAGGCCCAGCAGATGATGTTCTTCCTGCGGCAGCTGAGGAAGCTCAAGCTTCCCACCAAGATGTTAGTGCAGTTCTACACAGCCATCATCGAGTCCATCCTCACCACCTCCATAACCGTGTGGTACGCAGGAGCCACTGCCAGGGACAGACTAAGGCTGCAGCGCGTCGTGCGCACTGCTGAGAAGGTGATCAGCTGCAAGCTCCCATCTCTTCAGGACCTGTACATCTCCAGGACCCGGAGGCGTGCAGGCCGGATCATAGCCGATCCTTCACACCCTGGTCACGTACTGTTTGCCCCCCTCCCCTTAGGTAGAAGACTTCGGTCCATTCAGACTAAAACCTCCCGGCACACAAACAGCTTCTTCCCCTCTGCCATCAGACTGCTAAACACTAAGTGACTTATTGACTCTCGTGCACTATGTACAGCAGCTCAACCAGACTCATGTCAATCATCACTGTTTCTGTTGCATTACCGACTGCACTATGTGGTACTCCACAATATCCGCTGCTCGCTAATATATTTAAAAACTGCTTTGACTAGTATTACTCATTCTTATTCTACACTTATTGCATGTATAGTTTTTTATTTCTTTTATCTTATCATGTTTAATGTTGCAGCATTGCACCGAGACAAATTCCTAGTTTGTGTACTACATGAACAATGGCAATAAATCTGATTCTGATTCTGATTCTGATTCTGACCTGCTAACTCCATGGCTTTCTGGAGGTCTCCGTGAGCGGTCTTTGCTCTTGGATAACTTTTCTGATAATTCTTTTGACTCCTCTGTCAGAAATATTGCGGGGAGCTCCTGGTCATGGCCGGTTTATGATAAAATGATGTTCTTTCCACTTCCGAATGATGGCTCCAACAGTGCTCACTTGAACATTCAGCACTTTAGAAATGTGCCTGTACCCAATGTCATCATTATGTTTTACAACAATAAGGCTGCGAAGGTCTAGAGAGAGCTCTTTGCTTCTACCCATCATGATTTCTTTGTGATGTGACAATCTGATATTCGCAGACCTTTTTAAAGGCTATCAGGACTTAACCAGCTGAAATTAATTTCCACTGATGGGGGATGGGATGGCTTCCTAAATTGTGATGGATTTCAGCTGGTTTCTTGGCTTTCTATGCCTTTTTGTAAATCTTTTTCTTCATGTGTCCAATACTTATTCCCAGTGTCATTCCACTTTATTAAATATAACTTGTTTTGTGAACACAGTTGCCTTGATTTCTTTGTATATATTGATTACTTGGGTTGTTACTGATATCTGGTGAAAATCTTTGGTCAGTGGCTCCATCAGAAATATATTTAATGAGAAAAATACTGACGTGCTCAATATTTATTTTCCCCGCTGTACATACTGTATAACTGATCTTCTGTTTCTTCTTTAGGGGTCGTCACAGTGGATCATCTACTTCCATCTCACCCTATCTCTAGCATTTTATTCTGCCACATCAAGCCTTTCCCTGTCCTCTTTCACTCAATCCATTAATTAATCTTCTCTGTGGTCTTCCTCTTTTCCTCCTGCCTGGCAGCTCTATCCTCAACATCCTTTCACTAATATATCCACTATCCCGTCTCTGCACATGTCTAAACCATCTCAGCCTTGCCTCTCTTACTCCAAACTGCTCAACTTGAGCTGTCTCTCCGATATACTCATTTCCAATCCTGCCCCTCCCGCTCCCTTCTCATGAGAATCTTAGCATCATCTTCATTCTTGCTGCTATCTCTCTTTCACAGATAAACCCTGACTCTTGTCTCCACCCACACCACCCTGCCTGTACTCTCTTCTTCACCTCTCTTATGCATTTTCCACTGCTTTGGATGGCTGACCTCAGGTATTTACAGACGTGGACAAAATTGTTGGTACCCCTCTGTTAATGAAAGAAAAACCCACAATGGTCACAAAGATAACTTGAATCTGACAAAAGTGGTAATAAATAAAAATTCTATGAAAATTAACCAATGAAAATCAGACAATGCTTTTGAATTGTGGTTCAACAGAATTATTTTAAAAAATAAACCCATGAAACAGTTCTGGACAAAAATGATGGTACCCCTAGAAAAAATTGAAAATAATGTGACCATAGGGACATGTTCAACCAAGATGTGTCCTCTAATTAACATCACAGGTGTCTACAAACTTATAATCGGTCAGTCGGCCTATTTAAAGGGTAACAAGTAGTCACTGTGTTGTTTGGTGACATGGTGTGTACCACATTAAACATTGACCAGAGGAAGCAAAGGAGAGAGTTGTCTCAGGAGATTAGAAAGAAAATTATAGACAAGCATGTTAAAGGTAAAGGCTGTAAGACCATCTCCAAGCAGCTTGATGTTCCTGTGACTACAGTTGCACATATTATTCAGAAATTTAAGATCCACGGGACTGTAGCCAACCTCCCTGGACGTGGCCGCAGGAGGAGACGGACAATACGAATGGTAACAAAAGAGCCCAGAACAACCTCTAAACACATTTAAGGTGAACTCCAAGGTACATCAGTGTCAGATAGCACCATCTGTCGTTGTTTGAGCCAAAATGGACTTCATGGGAGACGACCAAGAAGGACACCACTGTTGAAAACAAATCATAAAAAAGCCAGACTGGAATTTGCCAAACTGCATGTTGACAAGCCACAAAGCTTCTGGGAGAATGTCCTATGGACAGACGAGAAAAAACTGGAACTTTTTGGCAAGGCACATCAGCTCTATGTTCACAGACACAAAAATGAAGCATACCAAGAAAAGAACACTGTCCCTACTGTGAAACATGGAGGAGGTTCTGTTATGTTCTGGGGCTGCTTTGCTGCATCTGGCACAGGGTGTTTTGAATCTGTACAGGGTACAATGAAATCTCAAGACTATCAAGGTATTCTAGAGAGAAATGTGCTGCTCAGTGTCAGACAGCTTGGTCTCAGTCGTAGGTCATGGGTCTTGCAACAGGATAATGACCCAAAACACACAGCTAAAAACACCCAAGAATGGCTAAGAGTGAAACATTGGACTATTCTAAAGTGGCCTTCTATGAGCCCTGATCTAAATCCTATTGTACATCTGTGGAAGGAGCTGAAACATGCTGTCTGGAGAAGGCACCCTTCAAACCTGAGATAACTGGAGCAGTTGGCTCATGAGGAGTGGGCCAAAATACCTGCTGAGAGGTGCAGAAGTCTCATTGACAGTTACAGAAATCGTTTGATTGCAGTGATTGCCTCAAAAGGTTGTGCAATAAAATATTAAGTTAAGGGTGACATCATTTTGGTCCAAGCCTGTTTCATGAGTTTGTTTTTTAAAATAATTCTGTTGAACCACAATTCAAAAGCATTGTCTGATTTTCATTGGTTAATTTTCATAGAATTTTTATTTATTACCACTTTTGTCAGATTCAAGTTATTTCTGTGACCATTGTGGGTTTTTCTTTCATTAACAGAGGGGTACCAACAATTTTGTCCATGTCTGTAAACTTATCAACCTTCACTACCTTTACTCTTTGCATCTTGACCGTTAACACTTGCCTTCCTCTCCTTCACACACAGGTATTTTGTCTTGCTTCTACTGATTTTCATTCCTCTTCTCTCCAGAACATACCCCCATCTCTCCAGGATCTCTTCCATCTGCTCCCTACTCTCACTACAAATTAAAATATCATTTGTGAACATCACTGTCCACAGAGACTCCTGCCTGATCTTGTCTGCCAGCTTGTCCGTCACATTAGCAAACAAGAAGGTGCTCAAGGGCCGATCGTTGATGTAATCCCAGCCCCACCTTGGAGCCATCTGTCACCTCACCACCATCTCTCCTTCCTTGTACATGTCCTGCACCCCCCTCACATACTTCTCTGCCACTAATTATGTGCTTATACAATAACACAGTTCCTCTCTTGCAAAAGACAAGACGTAGTGCAAGGTTGCCACATCTGTCTGATACCATATATGATATTCACAAGCAATGAATGTAATCTGAAATCGACAAAGCGCTATGAGCATTTTTTTCTGTCAGTTTATTATACTACAATTTAGTTTGGTAAAACAAACAGTTTTTACACTTTGTTCTTGTGAGAATGAAATATAACCATCCATCTTCCGCTTAATCGTTTTTGGGTCTGGAGCCTATCCCAGCATCTTTGGGCGAGAGGCAGGGTACACCCCGGACAGATCGCCAGTCCATCGCAGGGCCAACACAGAGAGACAGACAACCATTCACTCTCACAGTCATACCTAAGGACAATTTAGAATCCCCAGTTTGATGCCAATTAACCTAACTTGCATGTTTTTGGCATGTGGGAGGAAACCAGAGAAATCCCGAAGTAAACCCACACAGACACGGGGGGAACATGCAAACTCCACACAGATTCACTGTTGGTCAGGGGCTGGAATCGAACCCAGGATCCCCCAGCCAAGGATTCCAAAAGAGCGTCTAGGACAGTAGATGTTACTACCATACCATACAATCTGAAAATGAGTTTTGGCACTTATTTTACCCTTCTATTTTTTCCCCCTACAAGTTAAATGAAGGAGTATGAAGTGACTACGAAAGAGCCTTTCCTGGTCAATGTTGGACCTGCCCCCCTACTGAGCTTTGTTTACAGCCCTTGGAGGCTGAGCTAACAATCCAGGAAGAGAAGTCTGAATTACTTTAAAATCAATCTGCAGCCCACCTGAAAGACAGACTACAAAAAATCTCTAATACAGGATGTTAGCAAAAATTGTTTTATGGAGGCAACTGTCACAGTCTGGGATAGGCTCCAGCCCCCCCGCGACCCAAAAAGGATTAAGCGGAAGAAGATGGATGGATGGAGGCAACTGTGGAAAATGTATGAAATGTACATATTTAATGCATGGGGGTCTAAAACTTTAATAATGTTACATGAATGGATCCCTGATTCCTTCTTGCCAATATAAAAAACACCTCAATTTTCTGACACTCCAAAGAGAAAAGTTAATCTCCCAGAAGATATATTCATATAAAACCACAATGGAAGCTTCATTTGTTGACTCTTGCACCTGGCAGTACATGCTATATGAAGCTTTTGGTTTAGCTCTATCAGCATTTTATTTTACTTTTAGTTTAACTACACAAAAATGTGCAATTATTTATTATTATCTTGCCTTTACTTCATTTTGGATCAGTCTTCACTAAAGATTCTATATTTTTTGTTTGTTTTCCAGAAACGCTCCAATTATGTGTTATGTAAGGTCTGTGTGGTTTGGCAATACCAAACGTGATGTGCAGGGACAAATGAAATGCACATGGAAAGCAGCTTTTGCATTATTTTACTTGAATCAAGACAACTTCAGCTTCAGATTCAGGAGAACTGCACTCATCCTGGACTTTAGTCAAGTTGGCTGTCATTCGGTTCAGTCATAGTGTATGAGGCGGGCAGCAATTCCATCATCTCATCTTACAGAAACTTGACGCAAAAACATATTATTTACACACACTCACAAGCGTGAAAAAGTGTTTGCCCCCTTCCTGATTTCTCAGTTTTTTGTATGTTTTTTTTTTTTTTAAAAGTGTTTGTCACACTTAAAAGTTTCAGAGCATCAAACACATTTAAATATTAGACAGAGATAACACAAGTAAACACAAAATGCAGTTTTTGAAATGAAGGTGTTAAGGATTAAAAGGAACTCTGATTATATTGGCATTGTAGCTCTATATTCTTTATTTTGATGTTAGTAACATAATATAATTTTTTTGAAAATAATTCCCAGTTTTATATATTTTTAAAAAACTTTATTACGATGTAAATTGCCATTTTTGTTTACGTCGCAATGCATTCAGGGTAGTGACGTAGAATGGCTGCAGCCGTTTTTTCTGTCTTATACAAGCCAAGAAGCGAAGCTATGAACTACTGCCATTTGTCAGTGAAAATGCCACATTGCGCCGCTTTTGGATGTAATTTCCAATCAAAGGGAAATAAAGAGAGCGAGGTAAGCCTCCATAGCTTTCCTAAAGAGGGAAAGTTGAGGAAAAAGTGGGGCGGCAGCGGCTCACGAGGTAGAGCAGGTCGTCTAATAACCCGATGGTTGGCGGTTTGAATCCCGCTCTCCCCAGATATCCTGCCATTGTGTCCCTGGGCAAGACACTTCACCCGCATTGCCTCCAGTGCCCATAACACTGGGTATGAATGTGTAAAAATGTTTAAATGTTCGGTGGTGGCCGGAGAGGCCGTTGGCGCGGATTGGTCGCCATGTTTCCGTCACTCTTTGAGTGTCTATGATAAAGCGATATAGCGCTCAAAGCACATGCTTGAGCACATGCTTGAGCACATGCTTGAGCGCATGCTTGAGCGTGCGCTTTGAGTGTCTATGATAAAGCGATATAGCGCTCAAAGTACACGCCTGAGTGCACGCTTGAACGTGTGCTTTGAGCGCTTTGAGTGTCTATGATAAAGCGCTATATAAATCTGATGCATTATTATTATTATTATTAAAAGTGGGACGATGCGGTTGGAAGAGTCCAACTTCCCAAAGACCCGCGGCTGTGCTCTCATCACTTTAGCCCTGAGGATTTTGAGGATTTTCGTCACCCCCAGCTGATGAAAGAGCTCACAGGTGTGTCTGGCAACAAACGACGGCTTAATGCAAACGGCATCAAAGCTTTGATGTGGTGTGATACAGGGCAGATCTGTAAAGCAGGCATGCATCCTGTTATACCACTTTAACAAGTGACTGAACAAGAGACATTTATAGCATCAGGTACCATGGACAGCAGCAGAAATGAAGTGGAGCTCTTTGCAACATATGCTCTCCTTCTCCGTCGGCATTGGCGAACATTTGCCACAAAAACACCATCCAACATGACCAGCTCTAGCTTCCTCCTGGCTGCTGTCTTCATTCTCAAGTCCATTTTCACTTTGTGTGTCTTCGTCATTGTCTTTATTGCTTTGGCTTCACACTGGTTCGAACTGAAAGGGCTGTTTACAGACCGCTGCTGATACCGGCCACAACCAATCTACGTCACTACCCAGAATGCATTGCGACGTAAACAAAAATGGTGATTTACATCGTAATAAGGTTTTTTAAAAATATATAAAACTGGGAATTATTTTCAAAAAAATTATATTATAGTTATGTTACTAACATCAAAATAAAGCATATAGAGCTAACATGCCAATATAATGGGAGTTCCTTTTAAAGGGAAAAAAAAAAATCCAAACCTATATGGTTCTGTGTGAAAAAGTGATTGCTCCCTAAACCTAATAAGAGGTTGGGCCACCCTTAGCAGAAACAACTGCAAGCATCTGCGATAACTGGCAATGAGTCTTTTACAGTGCTGTGGAGGAATTTTGGCCCAAACTCATCTTTACAGAATTGTTGTAATTCAGCCACGGAGGGTTTTCGAGCATGAACCGCATTTTAAAGTTCATGCCACAGCATCCGAATCGGATTCGGGTCAGGACTTTGACTAGGCCACTCCAAAGTCTTCATTTTGTTTTTCTTAAGCCATTCAGAAGTGGACTTGCTGGTGTGTTTTAGATCATTGTTCTGCTGCAGAACCCAAGTGTGTTTCAGCTTGAGGTCACGAACAGATGGCCGGGCATTCTCCTTCAGGATGTTTTGGTAGAAAGAAGAATTCATGGTTCCATTTACCACAGCAAGTCTTCCACATCCTGAAGCAGCAAAACAGCCCCAGACCATCACACTACCACCACCATATTTTATTGTTGGTATGATGTTCCTTTTCTGAAATGCTGTGTTACTTTTACGCCAGATGTAATGGGACACACACCTTCCAAAAAGTTCAACTTTTGTCTCGTCAGTCCACAGAATATTCTCCCAAAAGTCTTGGGGATCATCAAGATGTTTTCTGGCAAAATTGAGACAAGCCTTTATGTCCTTTTTGCTCAGCAGTGGTTTTCGTCTTGGAACTCTGCCATGCAGGCCATTTTTGCCCAGTCTCTTTCTTATGGTGGAGTAATGAACACTGACCTTAACTGAGTCAAGTGAGGCCTGCAGTTCTTTGGATGTTATTGTGGGGTCTTTTGTGACCTTTTGGATGAGTCGTCACTGCACTCTTGGGGTAATTTTGGTCGGCTGGCCAATCCTGGCAAGGGTCACCACTGTTCCATGTTGTCACCATTTGTGGACAATGACTCTCGCTGTGGTTCGCTGGAGTCCCAAAGTTTTAGAAATGGCTTTATAACCTTTTTTGGTCTACTTCACTTTGTCAGGCAGGTCCTATTTAAGTGATTTCTTAATTGAGAACAGGTGTGGCAGTAATCAGGCCTGGGTGTGGTGAGAGAAATTGAACTCAGCTTTCCAAATGTGATAAACCACAGTTAATTTATGTTTTAACGGGGCGGCAATCACTTTTTCACACAGGGCCATGTAGGTTAGGATTTCTTTTAATCTTAATAATAAACACCTTCATTTAAAAACTGCATTTTGTGTTAACTTGTGTTGTCTTTGTCTAATATTTCAATTTGTTTGATGATCTGAAACATTTAAGTGTGACAAACACAAAAAAAACGTGAAATCAGGAAGGGGGCAAACACTTTTTCACACCACTGTATTTTCACTTTTTTACTTTTTCCACAATTTTTTGCACTGCATCAACTCTAAAGAAGGGTTCTGCCATATTCTATTGCTATTAGGACAATAAGGTAGAGGAAAATATAATTAAAAATATACATGCAAAGCACAGATTTGGCTAATTCATCAAAATTACCCTATTGAGCACTGTAGTCCAAGTGGACCCAATGATAACAACATGAAACCTAAGCTCCAGCTGGGTAGGTTTCAGACACAAAATCGTTTAAGTATGACTTCAAGTGGGTTCTAGGCCATTGGTGGTGTCTTCCTCTTTATTTATTCTTCCTCCTCTCATTCCTCTACCCCTTTCTCTACCTCTGTTTCCCTCATCTGTTTTATTTCTTTCTCTGTTCTCGTCATCTCTCAAGTACATCACGTACTACCTGCTGTCCCACTCCCCTCCCACCTGCATTTTGCACATCAAGTTGACCTCCGGCATCATCCGAATCCAACGAATGTAAGACAGAAAAGTGGTTGTATGATCATTTCAAAGCAGAGATCAGTATTTATTAAATTATCCTTTATTGTCATTCAACCGTACAACCAATCATGTACAGTAGAACGAAATTGTGCTTTTCCTATCTACAGTGTTAATCACACACACCTCATGTGTAGAATCAGAAGGCTGCTGCCATGCAAGGCGCCACCACAGATTTTCCTCCTCCATTCCAATATTGCTGAGCACCAAGCTGGACGGCAGGAAGTTCCTCTTTTTATATGGTCTTCGGCATGACCTGGCCAGGATTTGAACCCCTGCCTCCCGGGTGTGGGGGCGGATGCTCTACCAACTGAGCCACCACTCCGGTATCAATCTGGATGTGATCATAGGACAGGCTGAAATCTCACGATAAGTCTGAGACTGTGTACTCTGCATAAGTTTTCAAGTCTCTGTATAAGCACAGGCCAGTGGAGAAACCTGGCATGTATGGGATAATTATTAGATCAGATTATTGAGGAGCGCAACCTTTCAAATGATATGTTTGACTTGTATTATATTGAGATGATATATATTTAACGATTAACAAGGCTGCTTTTACTAATTTTAAACATTCTTTACACGTTTTTGTCACTGTGGCAAATTAAATAGATTTAAGCAGAAATTTTAAAAAAAATAGTATTTGATGGAATGGAGAAAATTAACCTTTCATCTTCTGAGATGTTTTTTTTATGGTTGTGATTGAACTGAGGGTATTTCAAGGAGTTGTTTTATTAGTTATTTTCATATATAGGCAATAATAATATCTTTGCACTTTAAGGTGAGTAGCTACTATGTCAAATTAATGTTCCAAAAAAAGTATTTATTTGACTAAATGTGTTATGTAATGTTTGATAATGGTTATCCCTCACATATTATTTAACTCTGATGTTTAAATTTTCCACAGCAGATCACAGAAACAAGCCGTGGTGTGTGACAAAATGTGGGTGTTAGAGTTGTGCATGTGGCTGAGCTAAGCCAATGTACACCGCATTCCAAATTATTATGCAAATGGGATTTTAGTGTCAGACATTTCATCTTTTGATTTTCAATTAAACTCATGGATGGTGTTGTGTCTCAGGGCTCTTTGGATCACTGATATCAATCTCAGCGACCTGTCATAATTAGTTTGCCAGGTGAGCCCATTTAAAGGAAAACTACTTAAGAGGGATGTTCCACATTATTAAGCATGCCACAGGTTTCAAGCAATGTGGGAAAGAAAAAAGATCTCTCTGCTGCTGAAATGCATCAAATAGTACAATGCCTTGGACAAGGTATGAAAACATGAGATATTTCACGGAAACTTAAGGGTGATCATTGTACAGTAAAGAAATTTGTGGCTGATTCAGGGCACAGATGGGTTCTTGAAGAAAAAGGCATAATGAGGAAGGATTCTGACGGACAAATTCATTGGATTAAGAGAGCAGCCACTAAAATGTGGCTGCATTTTAGCAGCAAACAGGTATTTGAAGCTGTTGGTGCCTCTGGACTCCCATGAGCCTCAAGGTGTAGGATCCTCCAGAGGCTTGCAGTTGTGCATAAACCTACTATTCGACCACCCCTAACCAATGCTCACAAGCAGAAACGGTTGCAGTGGGCCCAGAAATACATGAAGACTAATTTTCAAACAGTCATTGTTTACTGATGAGTGCTGTGCAACCCTGGATGGTCCAGATGGATGGAGTAGTGGATGGTTGGTGGATGGCCACCATGTCCAACAAGGCTGCAATGTCAGCAAGGAGGTGGCGGAGTCATGTTTTGGGCCGGAATCATGGGGAGAGAGCTGGTAGGCCCCTTTAGGGTCCCTGAAGGTGTGAAAATGACCTCGACAAAGTACATAGAGTTTCTGACTGACTACTTTCTTCCATGGTACAAAAAGAAGAACCATGCCTTCCGTAGCAAAATTATCTTCATGCATGACAATGCACCATCTCATGCTGCAAAGAATACCTCTGTGTCACTGGCTGCTATGGGCATAAAAGGAGAGAAACTCATGGTGTAGCCCCCATCCTCCCCTGACTTCAACTCTATTGAGAACCTTTGGAGCATCCTCAAGCAACAGATCTATGAGGGTTAGAGACAGTTCACATCAAAACAGCAGCTGTGGGAGGCTATTCTGACATCTTGGAAAGAAATTCAAGCAGAAACTCTCCAAAAACTCACAAGTTCAATGGATGCAAGAATTGTCAAAGTTATATCAAAGAAGGGGTTCTATGTTAACATGTAACTTGTCCTGTTAAGACGTTTTTGATTGAAATAGCTTTTGATTTCAGTAAATATGACCTCCTAATGCTGCAAATTTAACAAATGACCTTTTTCAGATCTTTACATCCAATAAAATGTTTTGAAACTGTTGTGCATAATAATTTGGAACAGTGCATTTTGAGTTGTTTTTATTTTTGCAAAAAATAGTTATCATTGGGAGGTTTGTTCAATAAAATTTGAATTATGTATGTGCTAACGGTTGTGACTTGAAAATTATACCGTCATTTGCATCGACTAGGAAAATCAGAGACAATTATCATTTGCATAATAATTTGGAACGGGGTGTACAGAGCACACAGCTGTCTCAGAGGCAAGACTTCTGCACTTCTATTGTGTAATTAATAAGCTCTTATGTTTGACAAGTATGCTTTAAAATGACCAACAACATTTAGTCAAAAGCTTTATTCACTTATTCCCATTTTTGTCTGTAACCGATGAAGGCAGACTCATTCCTCTGCGTTAAGTCCAACCACTTTTTTCCTTCAGTATGGAGAATTGTTAATTTATAGATAATATAACCCAAATACACAAATAAAACATAGATAGATAGATAGAAATAAAACATGTTTACAGATTTAAATTATAACCCTCAGCTGAAGATCAGCTGGTCAAACCAATGGTGTTGAACAGCCTCAATCTCCACCAAAACGTGGATTTTTGCAATGAATAAGACTTTTGATGTTGCCACAGAACACTAATTTATTTCTTTATCTTTTCCTTTCTCTGATGATAATATCAATTTCTATGAAGGAAAAGTTTCTCTTCTGCCATTTTTCATTCTGCTGTGTCGTAAATTCTGGGGGCAAGAAGTGGGTGTGGAATTCAAATGATGGTCAGATCCAGTCGTCAGATTCATCAATGAGTGAACAATCATACGATGCGATTGACCAGACATGCACAGTTTCATAAATACCACGCAGATCTTTTCATACAATCATATTTACACCTAAATGTGAGACGATTTCTACACACTTTTGATAAATGAGGGCCATGGTCTTCTGTTTCAGATCTCTCATGAGAACCAGCTATATACGTAGTTAACATCATCATCTTCAGTACCAAAAATGTGCAGACCTGAAAAGTCAGAGTCACTTTCAAGGATCCTGCATAGAACCTGAGCAGCAGTGTATCTTTTTTTTAGTGCCATACCATGTTTCACTCAGTATAACCCCTTTCAGAGTACCCTGCCAATTCAGGAAAACCCAGTACGGTACGGATTTCCTCTGTTGTCTGAATAGGTCACTCATGCTACTTGATGCAGGCTAAATAACTCTGCAAACGACGTGGGTCGTTGCCACCTCACCTCAGCTTACCTCATTTGAATAGGAAACGTGGCGTAGATGGCACCATCACCATGTCACAGCATAGCAGCAAAGACTGGAAATGAATCAGAAGGCTGTCTGTAATTATTCTGGCAGTATATTAATTTTGAAGCTGCAACAGACAACTGTGTGCTACAATTACACAAATATCACAGTGGCTGTGCATGACAGGTTTCTTTTAAGAGCATTTTTTTCCACCCATTCCCACAGAGCCTCCAGCAACAATCTGACTGTGCCCGACTGCTATGGCATTGATACCAGCCTGAACTGGTTTGGCAAGGGGTCTCCCTTTTGAGCTCCACTCTGTGCTTGTTTACGCGTCCTGGTTCACTTTGTATTAACTTATCCTCTGATCATCTTTTTTTCCATAATAGCCCCCTCCGAAATAAAACATATCCCACTTTGTGTGGTGCTAGAGATGAAATGCAACACACAAAGACACGTCCCCACCAAATAAAAGTGAAAGCTTTTATTTGAAAGCTGTGTGTCACACACACACACACACACAGAGTGCTTCGTGTTGTAAATATGAAAGCTAATCAGTACCGGTTGTAGCGTGACATTGCGTTCCAAATTATAAAATCATTCTTTGCTGAAGAAAATTGTTTCAACTCAAAAGTATGGATTTTGAGACTGCTCCTCTCACCCAATGACTAGAGCTGTAACACGATCCCTGAGCCATAAAGTGGAAGTTAATCCTTTTCTCCAAGACTCTTTGGCAAAGGAATGTTCTAATTGACAGTTTTATCATCGATATAGTCAAAACTTTTGAAGCCAAGACTTTTCAGTGAACAACCAATTTCACTGTCCCATCTGGTGGACCAATCAGGAATATTTAACTGTTTCCTTTCCAGTGGAATTTATGCCTTATGGACTATGAACTAACTCATATTCTTTCTCTTAAGACAGTATCTGCCAACAAAGACCTGGTTGAACTCTGGGATAGACAAAATGGGTTTCAAATTCTTTTATTGAAATGATTTGATATAACTTGATATGTGCTGCTGTTTTCAAGAAGAAATTAATTCTTGCATACTTAATATCACTAGTTAATTACAGTAGATGTAGATGCATGTTATGCTCCTTTATTAAGTAGAATATCTTAGTCATTAAAGTTTAAGGAATTTATGCTTTATTCAGCAACATGTGTCTTAAAGGGGAGTCTCACTCTCAGATCAAATGTCTCTCTCTCTCCCTTCTCTCTCCTCTGTTCTGCAGGAGTCCATAGCTGCACTTAACTGGCCAATAGAGCTCAAAGCTTCACTGCATTTTCCTTTTTAGGTCGAGTTTGTGATCCTCGTTGGAAGAAGCTCAAATGCAATTGGGCCACCTCAGGTCTCATAAAGTTTTGGGACCACCCTGCAACACTAGAGAAAACTTGAGTTTTTTTGCTCGTTGTTCAATCTGCTTGGGTGTGGTTGGCCAAAGCTGTAAGGAGTTTCTCTGCTCTCCAATTCTCCTGTCTTTTTAAGAAGGACCCAGAGCCTGTCATGCTCTGTGTAAATCCTGCTTCTTTTCTTTAAAATTCATTTTTCTTATTTTATTCTTCTTTTTCATTAAATCGTTGTGCAAGAAGATTTTAATTTTTTTAAAGCTTAAACCAACTCATTTAAACCACCAACATCGGAAGAAACGAGTTTGTGATGTAATTTGACTTTCTGATGGGACTTTGCACCATAAACTATTTCCTTCAGTGCATCAGAGAAGACCTCGCCCAGCCTTCTGGAGACCAGCCATTGTGATCCCGGGAAGAGGCCATAACAGTGGTAAGGAGTCTGTCTGCCAGCCTCCCCACAGACCCACGCTGGTCCAGTGGAACAGAAGCCATTGGACCCGCCTGCTACCTATTGGGACGCAAAGTTTCTGCGGCTGACGGTCTGTTATGTAATTTACACTTGTCTTCAGAATATTCCTGGTATAAGTTCTTTGAACCTAATTTTATGCAAACACCCATCAGAATCTCAAAATGTATGTCATCTTTCATTAATTTACGTTCTTTTTCAGAGTAAAACAAATTTTCGAAATTTTTACAAAGTTAATTAGCATTTCCTTCATAAAATTGCATCCCCTTTTCCTAACCAATGCTATTTCATGGTTTTCCAATTTCCAGTATACTGACAAATTAAACTGTGCTTCATTTGGTTCCACAAATGCTTGATTCATAAGTAACTCAGTAACAGTCTATGATGCCCATGATACATGTGAATTCTCTGTTTTAAAGTTATGCAAATATGTTAACCTATTCTGACATTTCTTATTAAATCATTGAAAGACATACTGTATGGGAGTTATTGTTTGATTTCATGTCCATCTTCTTGATCATCAGAGACAAGAACTCACACAAGGGTTTATTATGAGACCAAATATTGTCAATAGAATTATTAACTAAGGCTTAACTTACCAATTGCTAAATTCTTAAGCTTAAGTCTTTATTCATAAGAGTTTCCACCTCTATAAAACATGGATGGTGCCCTAACAAGGAATTGAGTGTGATGAAAGTAAATTGTCATTCCTACTCACATTCATTTACATTAATACGTGTACCAACATTAAATTACCTATAAAACCTTTTAATTTCACTACACGGTATAATAAAATTATGTTAATTCTGTAAAATGTCACGTGTGTCTTGCAAACCTCTCCATTGTAATGAAGGACAAAAAGCAGCAACCATTGGACTATATAGATCAGTCATGTATCCCTATATCCACCACTGATCTGCACTGAGTTTGACATGGGATGACAAAATTAAAAGACCCGTAAAAATGGTGGTGACTCTCAACTAATGGTGCCCAGCATCACGAGTTTCTGGGTTGACCGGCACGTTTGTGTGATATCAGCAATGTGAGGACATGAAACTTCATACCCCGGAGAAATTTGATGTTATCTACAGGAGATCAGACCCACATGTAACCCAGCTGAGAAAATGACCCTTTTTCTCAGATTTCATTTGTATTAATACAATTGTGTGATTTTATTTTGAAAAAACGATTATTTTGGGAAGAGGAAGTGTGATCCTCGTTATCCAACTTTTAAATTCCCGTTTCACGGTCACGTTGGGTGATCTCAGTCTTTTCATTCGTTAAGAGCGATATTAGCCCCGCCTTCCGAGCAGAGTAACGAGGCGCGCACCCGGGTTTTCGGTCTTTCGCGATCTGAGAGCGGACGAGAGAGGCTGTGGACGATTTGTGTGGAGGCCTGTGGGTCTTCTTGGTGAGTTACTACTGAAAAGTGCTATAAATGGATCTAAACACTGTCCAAACGCTAATTTAAAACCTTTATTGTCTTAAGTTGATGGGAGCACGAGCTTGAGAGGGCGTGAGGCTGTGACTTTTGCTGTGTTCATGCTGATATTTCATCTTGGTGAGTGAAAACCGAGTGTGTACTAAATGAAGCATGCTAACGCCATGCTAATGTTAGCGTTATGCTAATGCTAATCGCGAGTGGATTTTTTCCTGTTTAAAAAGCAATGAAAAAGGCTAATTTTGTGTCTGTGTGGTTTTCCTAAATGTGATTTCAGTTCACAACAGTATGCTGAAGTACTTTTAGTTCTTTTGCACTATTTCTGTCGAATGTAATGTGTAGTTTGATGCTAAAAGCACATTGTGTTGGTTTCCTATGTAAATTCATAGGTTATGCTAAACCCAGTAGCTCAGACAGGGTTTTACTGATTTTTAAAAGGGGATATTGGAAGTAATGGGACAGTATATTCCCTGGTCATGTGATATATTAATTGTAATTCATTTCATGATTTACAAAGACAAGGTTAAAAAGGATTAATCATAATTTCATGGTTAAATGATGTAGAGATAAAAAGAGAAATTCATTTAATTGGTTACATGAGAAAAAAAAAGTATTTCATGTACTACCAGAGAGATTGTGAGAAAAGAACACATGCATGTAAGATGTAAGATGTGAAATGTGAATTGTAAGATATTACTATATTACTGGATTGTAACAATAGTAATATGAGGGAAGAATTTAAACACTAAGCTATAGTGTTATATAAGAACAGATTGGAAAATGAATTACTCTAGCTGTAAACAATAATACCATTATTGTTGTGCAGGCTAGGTTTTTTATGGTTGCTGATTAAGAACCTTCTGGATCCTGGATTCTCTCCAAATGGAGATGGCGAGCCTGACCCGAGACCTGAACCGAGACTGAACCGAGATCTGAACCAAGATCTCGATTGAAGAACATCCTTCCTCTCTCCAGTGCACAAAATTCAAAGTGGTAACAACTCAAGCCGCCGCTTTAAAAGAGGAAAAGAAACCTGGGTCTGGAAATACAAGATATCTTGACTGGTCAAACGACTAAAACAAAAAGATGAACAAACACTGAGCTCAGTAGGACATTTTTGGGGTTTTATTTCATGCCGGCCGTTGTTATATTTGTATATTTGTAAATTGTTTGTATACTCTGTTTTCTTTATCTTTAAAAATAACAGCCATTATTGCTCAATTCTTGCCTCCAGCTATTTCATTCCACACTCATTTTAATTCCCTATTGTAATCCTTACGAACCTAGCAACTGGTCTACACTTAATAATTTCCCTTACCTAATTAACGTAAGGCAAGGGTTACACACATCTCCTTGAACTCTGAAAAAAAGGCATGGAGGGTCATTGAGGTGTTAATTTATGCTAATGGTTGCTAATGTGGCTCTCCAATTGTAGTTTTGAAACTTGTGACATAGTGAAGCAAATCCTGTAAATGTAGTATCTCATTGGGCTAAGACAACTTGCAACTAGTTGGAGGTTTAAAAAAAGTGAGATAAATCTAACAATTTGCAACAATTTTCACTTGGAATCACACTGAACTTGCAACTTGCAAGATGGCGCCCACCATTGGCGAACATCTTTGCTTGTTCCGCCCTTGAATGCTGACTTTTCTCCTTTTTTGATAGTTGCTATTTTTTCTAAAGTGCATGGAGGTCATGCACTGCTAACATATGACTGACAGACACTACTGGATATCGCCAAGTCAAGCAGTCACACGGAGTTTACAGGCTTTATACCACCCAACCTGCAATGCATTGTCTGCCCCTGCAGCCATCATCATCGCCACCCCCAGGAAGGCCCCGAAGCACTGAGCCTGCATGAGCATGCTGACCCCAAGAGAGTGCGTCGGAGGTGGGGCCAAAGGCACCAAAGGCAAGGCAAGAGAGGAGGGCTACACGCTAGGTTAAACACTTGCTCCAGTCGGCCACTGCTACCCAGTCTCTTAATGGCAAACGTTTGGTCTTTGGAAAATAAGCTAGACGAACTAACAGCAAGCACTGAAGACCAGCAGGAGGCAAGAGAGTGCTGTGCCCTAATTTTCTGCGAGACCTGGCTTTCAGATAGAGTCCCGGAGAGCGCTATTCAGCTACAAACCCATTCAACACACCGAGCAGACAGGACAGGAGACTCCGGTAAAATGAGGGGGAAGGGGGGTGTATTTGTAAACCATTCGTGGTGTGGACATGTACAAACTGTCTACAAGAACGTGGAGTTTTTACTGCTGAAATGCTGTCCCTATTACCTACTGAAAGAATTTGCCACTGTGTTTTTGGCCGCTGTATACATTTGTCCACAGAGCAACTACACAGCAGCGCTAAACAAACTCCATGACATCATCAGCACAGTAGAGACGAAACATCCCAATGCTGTTTTTATTGTCGCTGGTGACTTTAACCAGTGCAATTCACGGACTGTACTCCCCAGCATGTGGACATTCCCACCCTCGACAAAAGCACACTGGATCATGTTTATTCCGATATATGTGGTGCCTACAGAGCGGCACCCTGCCCCCACTTCAGACAGTCAGATCACATCTCACTGTTTATATACCCAGCCTACAGACAAAAGCTGAAACAAACAAACCGTGTTATTAAGCAAATTAAGTGCTGGACTCCAGAGACTTAGCGCACCCGAAAAGACTGTTTTGCCTGCACAGACTGGGATGTGTTTAAAGCTTCAGCCACCCGAGAGGACTCTTCTGTAAACATACAGGATTATGCTGAATATGTGACTGGGTACATCAGCACATGTGTTGATACCATCGTACCCATCATACAGGTCAGGAAGTTCCCAAACCAGAAGCTCTGGATCAACAGTCAGGTACGTCAGATGCTGCGTGCTCACTCTCATGCATTTAAATCAGGCTGTGAGGTCAAGTACAAAGCTGCAAAGTATGGACTGAGAAAGGCTATAACAACAGCCAAGAGGCAGTACAGAGAAAAGCTGGACAGCCTCTACTCCACTCCTGACCCAGGGTGCATGTAGCAAGGCCTGCAACACATCACAGACTACGGAGACCAACAGCAGCACCACTAGCTCCACAGACAGCCTGCCAGATGAGCTCAACATTTTTTACACCCGCTTTGAAAACACCAGCTACAGCACAGAGAAGAGGCACACACTCACACACACCCCTCCCACTCTTCCACTAAGAGTATCACCGGGTCAGGTAAACAGAGCAGTGACGAATATCAATCCCTGCAAGGCAGCAGGACCAGACAACATACCTGGGCGGGCCATCAGAGCATGCACTACCAGGCTGACCGATGTTCTCACATCAATCTACAACCTCTTCCTCAACCAGAACATAGTCCCCTCCTGCTTCAAAATGACAACCATCATCCCCCTCCCCAAAAGGACCCGGCCGACCTGTCTGAATGATTACAGACCAGTAGTACTCACTCCAAACATCATAAAGTGCTTTGAGAGAGTGGTGCTGCCCCTCATTCAGGACAGCATACCGGGCACCCTGGACCCCTGCAGTACACCTACTGGCCCAACAGGTCCACCTCGGATGCCATCACTGCAGGACTCCATTATTCTCTCTCCCACCAGGAAGATAACGACTCCTACATTAGGATGCTCTTTGCTGACAACAGCTCTGCCTTCAACACGGCCATCCCGCACAAACTCATAAACAAACTGTATTCACTTGGCCTGCACCCCACCCTCTGCGACTAGCTACTGGACTTTATAACTGGCAGGCCCCAGTATGTCAGGATGGGAAACAGGACCTCAGCCAGCATCATCACAAACACAGGTGTCCCACAGGGTTGTGTTGTGTTGTGTTGTTCTGTTGTGTCAATGAAAGAAAAACCCACAATGGTCACAGAAATAACTTGAATGTGGCAAAAGTGGTAATAAATAAAAATTCTATGAAAATTAACCAATGAAAATCAGACAATGCGTTTGAATTGTGGTTCAACAGAATTATTTTAAAAAACAAACTCATGAAACATGCCTGGACAAAAATGATGGTACCCCTAGAAAAGATTGAAAATAATATGACCATAGGGACATGTTCAACCAAGATGTGTCCTCTAATTAGCATCACAGGTGTCTACAAACTTGTAATCAGTCAGTCGGCCTATTTAAAGGGTGACAAGTAGTCACTGTGCTGTTTGGTGACATGGTGTGTACCACACGAAACATGGACCAGAGGAAGCAAAGGAGAGAGTTGTCTCAGGAGATTAGAAAGAAAATTATAGACAAGCATGTTAAAGGTAAAGGCTATAAGACCATCTCCAAGCAGCTTGATGTTCCTGTGACTACAGTTGTACATATTATTCAGAAATTTAAGATCCACGGGACTGTAGCCAACATCCCTGGATGTGGCCACAGGAGGAGACGGATAAAACGAATGGTAACAAAAGAGCCCAGAACAACCTCTAAACACATTCATGGTTAACTCCAAGGTCAAGGTACATCACCGTCAGATTGCACCATCCGTCATTGTTTGAGCCAAAGTGGACTTCATGGGAGACAACCAAGGAGGACACCACTGCTGAAAACAAATCATAAAAAAGCCAGACTGGAATTAGCCAAACTGCATGTTGACAAGCCACAAAGCTTCTGGGAGAATGTCCTATGGACAGACGAGACAAAACTGGAACTTTTTGGCAAGGCACATCAGCTCTATGTTCACAGACACAAAAATGAAGCATACCAAGAAAAGAACACTGTCCCTACTGTGAAACATGGAGGAGGTTCTGTTATGTTCTGGGGCTGCTTTGCTGCATCTGGCACAGGGTGTTTTGAATCTGTACAGGGTACAATGAAATCTCAAGACTATCAAGGTATTCTAGAGAGAAATGTGCTGCTCAGTGTCAGACAGCTTGGTCTCAGTCGCAGATCATGGGTCTTGCAACAGGATAATGACCCAAAACACACAGCTAAAAACACCCAAGAATGGCTAAGAACCAAACACTGGACTATTCTAAAGTGGCCTTCTATGAGCCCTGATCTAAATCCTATTGTACATCTGTGGAAGGAGCTGAAACATGCCGTCTGGAGAAGGCACCCTTCAAACCTGGGACAACTGGAGCAGTTTGCTCATGAGGAGTGGGCCAAAATACCTGTTGAGAGGTGCAGAAGTCTCATTGACAGTTACAGAAATCGTTTGATTGCAGTGTTTGCCTCAAAAGGTTGTGCAACAAAATATTAAGTTAAGGGTGTCATCATTTTTGTCCAGGCCTGTTTCATGAGTTTGTTTTTTAAAACAATTCTGTTGAACCACAATTCAAAAGCATTGTCTGATTTTCACTGGTTAATTTTGATATAATTTTTATTTATTTATTACCACTTTTGTCAGAATCAAGTTATTTCTGTGACCATTGTGGGTTTTTCTTTCATTAACAGAGGGGTACCAACAGTTTTGTCCACGTGTGTTACCTTGGCATTCATTTGGAGAGCAAAGTAAGAATTTCATTGCTCAGGAAATGTAGCATTTCTTAACTGTGCACATGATAATAAAGCCTTTGAATCTTGAATTTTGAATCTTGAACTGAGGACACATTTGTGTATGTCTCACAAATTTTGCAATAATGTTGCACAAACTCCCAGTGAATTTTTGGCTAAAATTCTCCAGGTGTTTGCATGCATGTCATGCAAGTATTGCAGCACATTCTTGCAACATATGTGAAACAAAATTTAGGGTTTTTTTGCCCTCACAACAGTCCTGCAATGGCTGCCCAACACTCACACAATAGATGTCTGTGCCAACTGCCCAATCGCTAGCTTATAAATGCAGGGTGTCTCTCCATTCTAGTGATCATTTTATCGCCTGATGTCAAACTCATACACTACTCACAAAAAGTTGGGGATATTTGGCTTTCAGGTGATATTTATGGAAAATGGAAAATGTTCATGCTACAGTGATATTATATCATGAAAGTAGGGCATTTAAGTCGAAGCATGCAATGGTGATTTCCTCATCTCAAACAATTTATTGAAACAAAAGCCAACAAGAGTGGTGTGGGTATCATCATCATCGTCCGATCAGATTCCTCCATGCAGCTCTGCAATTCGCTTTCCACTGCCAGGAACTCCTGACCTTGTTAACTCGGGCAATGTCCGAGCCGGAATGAGTTGGGTATACCACAACAAAAAATGTCAATGTCTCAATAACTTGTCATGTGCCCTTGAGCATCAATTACAGCTTGACAACAACATCTCATGCTGTTCACAAGTCGACTTATTGTCTGCTGAAGCGTGGCATTCCACTCTTTTTGAAGGGCGGCCCTCAGGTCATTGAGGTCGTGGGGTGCAGGGTTACGAGCTTCTACACAGCGACTCAGCTGATCCCATAGGTTTTCTATTGAATTCAAGTCTGGAGAAAGTGCAGGCCACTCCATTTGAGGTACCCCAGCCTCCAGCAGCAATTCCCTAATGATGCAACCTCGATGAGCTGGAGCACTGTCTTCCATGAAGATGAAATTAAGCCTGTGTTGTTCATGCAGGGGCACAATGACTGGATTAATGATGTTGTTCAGGTAGTACCGGCTTGTCACTGTACAATTCACAAGGTGTAGGGCAGGTCTGTATTGACGAGACACACCTGCCCAGACTGTAACACCACCACCACCACCAAAGGCTCATCTGGTGACAGCAGTGGCTGATGTTTAGCACTCTCCTTGACGTCTCAAACATTGTTGGCGGCCAACATTTCTACTCAGCATGAACTGACTTTCATCAGAGAACAGCACTGGGGCCCACTGGTCCCTTGTCCAGCATAAATGCTCCTTCCCGAATGCAAGATGATGATGCCTGTGCCTGGTGGTGTGGTCAGATACCCTTGCAGGTCATCTAGCAAGCAGACCACGCTGATGTACATGGTTTTGAATGGTCTGACATGACACTTGGGTACCTCTCACCTCCCTTAAAAGTGCCTGGAGTTGAGTGGCATTCATCATCCAGTTTAACAGGGCACTATTCACAATGAAGTGGTCATCAGCGTGGGATGTGGCCAAAGGACGTCCACTTCTATGCCTTTCTATGACTCTTCCAGTCTCTCTGTATCTCTGTTGCAACCTGCTGATGATACTCTCTGACACTCTAAGCTCAGTGGCCACTTCCGTCTGAGAACATCCTGTTTGAAGCCTCGCAGTTGCAAGGTACTATTGATGAATTGTTAGGTGTCATCTTGGTCTCATGAAGTCAAAATGTGAATGGCATGATGAAGAGGACTGTTTAAATACCAATTCTAACTGAACCTGAAAATTTATTGGTTGATTCATGGATCAAACACCTGTTGTTTTGCCATTAAACACCTTCTTAGAGAACAGCAAGTTATGCAAAAAGCACTGAAACACTGAACAGTTGGACATGTGCATTCAAAAGGTTAGAGAAGGTCAAATTAAGTTTACCTGTACAGGTTATAGTGCATTTTAGGTGCATCCTGAAATTTCACACCAAAGGAGAATATCCCTATCTTTTTGTGAGTAGTGTATATACAATTACACATTCCTGGGAGCCACTGCAGCTGCCCACTGCAGCTTATTTCACACTGGAGCATTGTATAGAAGCACAGAGGCAAAATAACTTTAACACAATGCAAACACATGTATACAATAAACATGTCGGCAATCACTAGAAACAATAGGAAAACCATATATAACCGCTTGCCCACTCCAGCTCTGATACAGGAAAAAGACCAGAAATCAGCCTGATCCCCTGAACTTACAACTACAAAAGAAACTCATAATAACTACATTTTTCACAACATCAGTAAATGACAAGCAGATATATAAACAAGACTGAAAATGACACTCACCTTTCCAACAAGGGTATTAGTCAAAAAATGACAGGGTGACGGGCACCTCGGTATTAGGCTCTGGGTAATGATTTGGTGTAATAATAAACACCTGCTGCTAGCTGTTCCACCTCTCCAGTCAGCCACAACTGCTGCAGATGTTTGTCTCCAATCAGTCAGAATTTAGTTTCAAAAGTCCCAAACCCACTTCAAAGTTGTCTAACTTCTCTCACATTTTTGGACTCAGAAATTAAAATGGGTCAGGTTCGAGACGAGGTCACAACAGGTTTGAGACACCTCCGATGACTCTGTGATTACTGTTTATGTTTATTTATTTATAGAAGGGACAGTGCATATTTATGAACATAAGATATGTAAAAATGCAGCATACAAGATTATAGCTGAAGCTAATTTCAATCTCGTGTCCTCTGGCCAGCCAATACCAGCCACATAAAACAGATAACACAATACAACAACAATAAGCAACAATAATAAAGTAAACTAGAGGGCACTCAGAGAGTGCATACCTCTGCCAAGGCTCCATCCCTCCCTCTCTTTGTCCATCCATATCGCCATCCATCTGTACAGTGCAAGATAGGACCTTGGTGGAGGTATGCACTCACAGATCACCTCCAACATCTAAAGAGTTCATCTTTGGGCCAAGGGCCACCTCTGGTGAAAATGTCATCCAAATCCATCTAGCAGTTTTGGAGTATTGTTGCTAACACTCTGTGAGAAGATAAGAGCCTTGGTGGAGGTATGCATTTTGAGATCATCACCAAAATCTAATCATCTGGGGCCTCATGTACAAAGGGTACTTACGCACAAAAACATGGTGTACGTACTTTTCCACGGAAAATTTCAGATGCATCAAGAATGAAATGACCGTGGAAATATGCGCAGCCCCATGCCAGCTTCATGGCTGGCATACGTACGTTTCTACTGTTATTGGTCCATTGGTGACACTTAGAGGTGATGCTGGGAGGCTGATAATGACGTGAAAATTATTGTACACACCAGAGACACATGATGAATAAACATCCAAGTGTGTGTAATTAGATGAGTGGATATAAAAGCAAGCGCAAAGAAGTGCAGAAAATGCCTCTAACAACAGAGGATTAGAGGATATTGCAAATTGCGCAGTGAAAGGAGAAAGGGTATTTAGAGACAGAAGATTTTCTGGCTCAGGATGATGACTGGTTTGCCAGCCGGTTTAGGTTTCCACGGGCAGTCCCTGTGGAACTGAGTTGAATAGAGCTACGGCCGCTCTTGGAGCGCAACATGGCGAGAAGCTGTGCGCTGCCTGTCCCAGTGTAGGTACTGACAACTCTGGGGTTTCTGGAAATAGGCATTCCAGAGGGAGCTGGCAGACCCAATGGGAATTTTTCAGTCAATCCTGAGCCGAGCTATGCCAGCTGTGTGGGATGGCATTATCCGGCTGTCACCCAAGTACATCATATCCCCATACAATGCAGTTGAACAGGCCAAAATCAAAGTGAAATTTGAAGAAAATAAAAAAAGTGCAACATAACTAATGTACCCACAGAAGTTATGTCAATAAACACATGCATAAAGTTTGAAATGCAACAGTCTCACCCGTTCCCTGGCGCACTTCATTCATTTACAATAGAAGTGTGTGTAATCCATATAGGTTGTATATAACTATAACAGATGAGATTTGCCTTTTGGGCATAAAATATGTACTTGCCGAGTCTAATATGATCCGCTTTCAACTGACAGGTGACCTTGGCTACCCAATAAATAGGTTCATATTGTCTTCTTTTTCGTGATCATTTCCTTTAATTCAACCAGCTGATCCTCCTGGCTGGTCACAAATTGATTGGTTTATTCATCGTTTAAAATAACGTTGTATAAAAGATACAACATACATTTAAAAACAATGCAATAACACAAGAAAGTGCACACACTTATTTCCAGTGGGGTCCCTAAAAGAGATTGGAGCTGGTCTCATACCTGGAACCTTCAGCTTTAAAAGCTGGCAGTTTATCCACTGAGCTATACATGACACAAAATACAGCGATCAGATGCTTCTGAGGATGACTGCAGATGTCGGTCTACACATGTCAAAGTTAAAAATATCTCCTTTTTATCCCTGTCGGAAAAAAGGAAACAATAAAGTAATCTTCTACGGCTGTGAGCAGGCTATTAAATTACCTGTATTTGGCGCTAATGCCAGAGGACAGCATGCCAAACAAAATGTTTTTACGTACCTCTACATCATTCAGCAACACCTCTAACTCACAGTGCATGAAATTCCATTAAATCCATTATTTTTGATTGTGGATACAGGAGAATCAAACGTGCAGCCCTTGTATACTGTATATCTATTTGCATACCTATTTGCATCTAATTGCATATTCATGTAATGTAAATGGAGGCATGTCAAGGGAGGAGTCCAGTATTGCCTCACATTCAATTTCAAGCAGATTGGTATCTACAAAGGAAATGTGCTTGGATTCCTGCATACGGACAGTTTCATACATCTGGATTTTTTTTTTTTTTTTTTTGCTTACAGCGTTTTCTTGATTTAAAAATACGCCATCTTTCAGTAGGAAATCCATGCCAGTCTTTGTACATGAGGCCCCTTGTCAGTGTGCCATTACATACCATCCATCCATCCATCCATCTTCTACCGCTTAATCCTTTTCGGGTCGCAAGGGGGCTGGAGCCTATCCCAGCATCTTTGGGCGAGAGGCAGGGTACACCCTGGACAGATCGCCAGTCCATCGCAGGGCCAACACAGAAAGACAGACAACCATTCACTCTCATATCCATACCTAAGGACAATCTAGAATCCCCAGTTGATGCCAATTAACCTCACCTGCATGTCTTTGGCATGTGGGAGGAAACCAGAGTACCCACACACAGACACGGAGAACATGCAAACTCCACATAGAAGGGTCACCGATGGTCTGGGGGTGGGATCGAACCCACGATGGTCAAGGGTGGAATCGATCCCATGGCCTTCTTGCTGTGCTGCAACTGTGCTAACCACTGCGCCACCGTGCTGCCCGCCATTACATACCTTTCCTGAAAATTTGGATGAAAGGCGCTACATAAATGCAATCCATTATTATTATTATTGTAACGTCGGGGCCATGTTAAGGGGGGCAGGGATTTCCCAGCATGCTTTGCCAGTTGGAAACGTTACTGTGTGTGTGTATTAAATGTGTTATTACTGAGTTATTATACTGCTGTGTCATTATAATGCAGTTATAATGACACAGCAGTGTTTATAGGCAGGATTAGGGCAAGATGTACCATGTGTGTGTAACCATGATTGAAACGGGGGTCTGGGAGAATGACCTCCCCTCCTGTTTGTGCTCAGAAGGAGTTGGGGTTGGAGGTGTGTAAATAAAGCCTGTTCGTCACAACCATCTTGCTCCTCTTCTTTGTGTGAGCCTCGCAAACGTCACACTGGTGTCAGAAGTGGGATGGAGCAAGATGAGGATCCAGGCGGAGGTCCAGCGGCCAGGGCTTTTCATCACTCGGCTGGGAATGGAGCGTAGAGCTGAGAAGCCGGCCCCCGGAGTGGCTCGCCGCGATGGACAGAGCAGCGGACCCGACGGGACTGCTCTGCCTTTTTCAAGGCAGAGCGGGCCGAGCAGAGCAAACCAGCCCCGTTTCCTGCCCTTTTCAGGGCAGGACGGGCTGGCGATTCCAAAGCGATTAGGAGCGGCGATCGACCGGGAGGTGACCGTCCCATCCATCCGGCAGCGGGCCAAGATTCCCCGCTACAACGGCGAGAACCTGTTGGATGACCACCTGGCCCAGGTCGAGTTGGCTGCCGCGCTGAACGACTGGTCATCGGAGGAAACCGCCGTGCTGAGAGCGAGCGGGAGGAGGAGCTACGGCAGACCACGGCAGCGTGTGCATGAAGGAGACAGCCGCGGCGACGCGAGGAAGGGGGGCTTCCGCTGCTCAGAGCCAGGGTACATCACACGGTACTGCCCCGCATGCAGCGCACGACAAACTGGCCCCTCGCCGACGTTAAATTAGAGCGAGGTGGCATGGACGGGGAAAGACCGCCTCCTGCAGATGCTTCCCCCGGCGGTGACGTCACAGAGGCCTTTGGAGCGCAGCAGCAGCGGAGCGAGCAGGACAGATCCGGTCTTTTCCCAGGCTCGGCAGGGACTGGACGCCTGTACGCGGGCCAGCGGCCGCCTGGGAGGTCCTGGCAGCGGTGGGAGTCGTGACTCCCGCTGCCAGGGGAGGAAGTGTGCATAGTCCTACCGCCACCCGCAGATGCTTCCCCTTTCGGTGACGTCACGGAGGCCCTCGGCGCAGCAGCGACGCGCAGCAGCGACGCGCAGCAGCGACGCGCAGCAGCGGAGCGAGCAGGACAAAGATCCGGCCATTTTTCCAGGCACGGCAAGGGCTGGACGCATGGATGCGGGCCAGCGGCCGCCTGGGAGACCTGGCAGCAGTGGGAGTCGGCTGGAGTGGGCATGGGACTCCCGCTGCCAGGGAAGGGACTGTGCGTGGTCCTACAGAGGCTGTCAGATGTGTCCATCCGCCCACTGGTGGCCGAACCGGAACCCTACCCAAACCAGATACTCCGACCGAGACTCAGATGGACACTGGAATGGCCCGTGCGTGCCGCCCCGGCACC
This sequence comes from Pholidichthys leucotaenia, assembly GCA_020510985.1. Taxonomy (NCBI): domain Eukaryota; kingdom Metazoa; phylum Chordata; class Actinopteri; order Cichliformes; family Pholidichthyidae; genus Pholidichthys; species Pholidichthys leucotaenia. The sequence continues at coordinate 186,550,443 of CM035847.1, forward strand.
GGGCTGACTCGCGTTGGATTTCTGAAAGTAGACTTTGAATTTTCTGGGGACAGAAATCAGTCCAGCGGGGGGCAGTTAACGTTGGGGCCATGTTAAGGGGGGCAGGGATTTCCCAGCATGCTTTGCCAGTTGGAAACGTTACTGTGTGTGTGTATTAAATGTGTTATTACTGAGTTATTATACTGCTGTGCCGTTATAACGCAGTTATAATGACACAGCAGTGTTTATAGGCAGGATTAGGGCAAGATGTACCATGTGTGTGTAACCATGATTGAAACGGGGGTCTGGGAGAATGACCTCCCCTCCTGTTTGTGCTCAGAAGGAGTTGGGGTTGGGGGTGTGTAAATAAAGCCTGTTCGTCACAACCCACTTGCTCCTCTTCTTTGTGTGAACCTCGCAAACGTCACATTATTAGCAGACAAAGAAATTACAGCAAAAATAATATGACTACATTATCTGACTACATTTTAATAACAAGACTGTCATAATTACACAATTTTTTTTTTGCAGTTATCAACTACAAATTCACATGGTCTCTATATTACAAATACATATTACAAATGTTCACCTGGCACGCTGACAGATGTTGACATGTTCCTCCAAGCGTTTGCTTTCAAATTTTAATCATGATACCCTTTTAGTATCAGATCAAAGAATACCAGGCTGTTTGATGCAGCAAAGTTCAGCCTCCTCTACCGTCACTTCTCGTCGTCTTCCTGTACCGGCAACCTCTGTCCCGCCCTTCCTTAGTTCTGATTGGCTGCTTAGAAAGGTCTGACATTGATGAGCGCATCTGTACAGTAGTCTGACAAATTGGACTTTTTTTTCAGCCCTGAGCACCACGACAAAAAGCCACCACCACTCAAAGCGTTTCCTCACCAAGGGCGGTCAGCGCTGTAAACACCGGACTACATAGAGAATGAATAGAAAATAGCCGCCCACAGTAAGAAAAACGAGTTTGGTGGACACACCCCCTAATACTTTTTCTGCAGTGTTTGGCTTCCACGTCACTGAGGCGCATGGCCCTATGGCGTAACCACGCACATAACTGAGTGGACTCGTCTTAAAGGGGCAGTACATGAAAAGCACCAGATTAATATATAAAATAATATTCAAAAAATTCCTGCATCCATATCGTGATCCGGATCACCACCAAAATCTAAACATATGTCCCCCGTGTAATTACACACCTTTCCTGAAAATTTAATCAAAATCCGTTTATAACTTTTTGAGTTATGTTGCTAACAGGCAAACTAACCAACCAACCAACAAACAGACAAATCAATGCTACTGAAAACATTACCTCCGCCCTCCCTCGACGGAGGTAATAACACAACAATAATAGCAACAAACAAACTAATGAAGTCAAGATGAATATTGTTCATCTCAGACCAACAAAAAGTATCACAATGACCAAGGTATTACCCGGGATGTTTAAGTGTAAAGTGCTGTGGTGCATCATGCAGCTTAGAAAAGTGCCTTTGTAGAATTATATGATGCATGAATTTAAAGTGCTTAGTGAATTGCACTTGGCTCTGTTTCACATGTTTCAGCACATACAAACGTGTGTGTACTAATGATATTACACCAGGTTTGCATACATGGTTAAACCATGAACACAGGGTTATTGAAGTCATGTAAATTAGCATACAAGCATACATACACACAAACAATCACGGACACACACACATGCCTAAGTCATATGTCGGTCACAAATCTGGTCTGTTTTCAACAAATTGTTATCATGTGGAGAAAGGAAAAGGTGAGGCAATGAGCTGAATGACACAAGGCTTTATTCTTTCTCCAACAACATAACAACAAACAACGAAACAGTGCCCCTGGTTCTCTCTGCATTCCCCTTTTATATCTTTAATACCATGCATCGAGATCTGAAGCTTCCGATCATCACACATTGTTGTTTAACAAAGGAATGTGTGGCACATTAACATAACATACACCGGTGCCGCTTTTACACCTTTCTTCTCCGGTCATTCTTACTCTCCCTGGAGGACGCATAGAACTAATTGTCCCGTCTGACACCCCCCAGTGATACCTCCTCCTTTGGTCCATTGTTCTCCCCTCCCCTCTGCCTCTCTGGGTGGAGAAAACCCCCACACCATGCCCCCACATAGCCCCCCCGAACACCCAGAAGAGGCACGAACCCCCCCGTCCTTTGGGCTCAAGCCGGCGCCTATAGTGGCTGTAGTGGGGGGTTGCCGATCCAGTCCAACCATCCTGCTGGTGAGGTGTACCGGAGGGCATGTCAGTCTGTGGAGGAATAGGGGAAGGGGGAGAAAACACATCAGCTTCATGAGCGCAGGTCCCTGCCGAGGTATTACCAACTTGCGGAGCCAACAATGGTGGGCATCCGCGCCAGGGTCTGGCGCGCATCGTGCCTGCCGAAAACGAAACCAAAATTCTGCAAGCTTCTTGAGTGCAGAGCACAGCCCTAAAAGAACCCAGGGCCGGCGGTCGACCCAATTTGCATCCGAGAGCGTACCGTCCGTGTCCGCTCACCAAATGTCCTGATGGTGGATCCGTTGGCAGCTGTAAGCTCGGGACTGCTGCTCCCTGCCCCCCTGTCTGCATTGACTGGCAGGATTAGGCTCTTTTGGGAGTCGGAGTCCACCAGAGACCATGTCCACGAATGTGTGTCTGTGACATACAGCAGCTTGTTTCTGTCTCCAGCAGTCGCAGCTGATACTGACTGCTGGCTGGGCCGTTTCCCAACTTCTTGCATTGGCATGGAGGTACGCATCGCTGGGTGTTTGAGCCAAAATGGCGATGATAGAAGCAGATTGTCCCGTTTCTGCGTCTCCTGGCATCTGCTCCGGCTACTACCAACGGCTCCTCGACCTCACTGGTATCCCTCCAGGACACTGGCGGCTCCTGCAGCAGGCTTGTCACCTGTTGCATGGTGTGCACGTCCACCGCCGTGACCACGTAGTATTATCTTGTGTCATCCATAGTTATCCTGCGGAGTGGGAACTGGGCTTATATGTGTGAGGATCATGCTGCCGGGTCGTGAAGTCAGAATTCTGGGAGCTTGACTGAAATAGCACACATGGCACTGGTGGTCTCCTTCCAGGTAGTCTTCGGGGTGGTGCTTGGCTCGCTCTCTATGGCACGTCAGGGTCACCAGTGCGGAGAAAGGAATAGGCGAGGAAATGAGCTGAACGACACAAGGCATTATTCTTTCTCCAACAACATAACAGCAAACAGCAAAACAGTGGTCCTGGGTCTCCGCACATTCCCCTTTTATATCTTTAATCCCATGCATCGAGACCTGACGCTTCCGACCATCATACATTGTTGTTTAACAAAGGAATGTATGGCACATTTACATAACATACAACGGCGCCGCTTTTACACCTTTCTTCTCTCCGCGGCTCCAGTCATTCTTACTTTCCCCAGGGCGGGGCCCATAGAACTGTCCCATCTGATACCTCCCGGTGACACCTCCTCCTTCGGTCCATTGTTCTCCCCTTCCCCCTGCCTCTCTGGGTGGAGAAAAACCCCGCACCATGCCCCCACAATCACATAATTACCACATATGAGTCACTGGTGTTGGACATGTACACAGGTTTGAGATGATATGAGCCACTCCTTTACTTCACTCTTAAAGATGGCAAAGCTGGAGCTTTCTCTGACAGGAGGTGGTATAGTGTTCCATAAAGTACTACCATCCATCCATCTTCTTCTGCTTAATTCTTTTCGGGTTGTGGGGGGACTGGAGCCTATCCCAGCATCTTTGGGCGAGAGACAGGGTACACCCTGGACAAATCGCCAGTCCATCGCAGGGCCAACACAGAGAGACAGACAACCATTCACTCTCACAGTCATACCTAAGGACAATTTAGAATCCCCAGTTTGATGCCAATTAACCTAACTTGCATGTTTTTGGCATGTGGGAGGAAACCGGAGAAATCCCAGAGTAAACCCATGCAGACACGGGGAGAACATGCAAACTCCACACAGATCACTGTTGGTCGGGGGCTGGGATCGAACCCAGGATCCCCCGGCCAAGGGTGAGTTGCTGTGCTGCTGCAGTGCTAACCACTCCACCACCGCGCTGCCCTAAAGTACTACCATGAAAGGAAAAATCATTTTGACCATAAGAGGTATTATGGAGGGGTATCACACAATCCCCTCTTGAGGAATCCCTAGTGGACTGACCATGAGTGCTGCTCACTCTGTATTTGATGTATTCATTCGGGAAGGGGGGGGGGTGGAGCCAGAGGATTTTATACATCAAGCAGGCAGTTTTAAACTTTTTAAAATTTTCACAGGACAGGAGGTTGTACCTAGGTAGAATATTGCAAAACATTTTCAAAGCATTTTTTTTATAGAGTCATTCAATTGGTTTGAGGGTTGCCACTTCCGCCAATGACCAGCTGGTAATACAATAGCTCAGATGTGAAAAGATCATTGAGTGTAAAAACATCATGGCGGCTTTGTCTGTAAGCGACCTCCTAATTTGCCTGAAGTTGTGAATATTAAATTTTAATGTTTTAGTGACCATCTTGATATAGATAGATTGATGTACTTTATCGAAGCACATCTAGTAGCTCTTGAATTAGAGTGTAGAGTCCAGAGTCACACCCAGGTATCTGAATTCCTTGACAACATGTAATTCTTCTCCTCCTATGTAAATGTTAGAATGCGTAATAGCAGAAGGGCATTTCGGAAAAAAACAAAAACAAAAAAAACCCATACATACAGCTTTATTTACATTCAGAGAGAGACAGGACCTAGTGAGCCACTGCTCAACATGCGTCAGAGCTGATGAGAGTGCAGCCGCAGCTTCTTCAGGATTTTTTGCTGTGGTAAAAATAACAGCATCGTCCACGTACAGCTGAGCATTAACACCTTTACAGACATCTGGGAGATCATTTATATAAAGTGAGAACAAGATGGGTCCCAGTATGGATCCTTAAGGGACCCCCACTGGGCAATCTAAATAAGGGGATCCAATACCGGGATCTGATTTTGAGAGAAAAGCTGTTGCATGAATTTTTTGAACATGTTCAAAATTCCTGCAAGACAAGTGTGGGATCCTGCAACTCAGGAGAGGAAAAGGTGAACTGCCGAGAATGTTTGGAGACATTTTGAAAACTCCCTGGAGAATGCTGTTCTTCAACTAGTCTTAAGCTGTCGCAGCCCAGTGAAAGACTATTCTTAACCCTCCTTGTGTCCAGATTTCATAATACATCAGTGCTCTCACTATGTTGCAGTTCTGCACCTGTCATGTGATGTGGCCATAAACCATAAAAAATCCCCAGCTGTACTAATTATTCCACCTCACAAGGTGGCAGACACGTATAACTTACGGCTCTTGCCTTAGAGGACTGATCTCTCCCAAAGAACCACCTGAAAACCTCACTTCTGGGGCACCGAAGAAGAAGATTTGTTTGTAAACAAATGTTGATGTGCTCCATCACAACACGGAGGAGGCATTTGCTCCCAGATTTGCCAACTATGATTCAAAAAAGAGATTATTTAGCTTATGAAGGTAAATATCTACATTTTGTTATAACAGAATGTGGCCAAAGCTGGTTAATTTTCATCTTCCATCGACTGCAGCTCCATGTGACTGGACAGAACAATCGTGCCAGTTCCATGTCGTCATATAAGATAAACTGCGGCGGAATAAAAGAATAATTGAGGTGGAGTAATCATGAGTTTCTGGATGTGGGAGAGAAAGAGAAAATGGCCGACAGAAGACAAAATAATGACCAGGATGACGAGAATGGTTGAAACGAGCCACCTGGCCATTGGTAAGTCTGATGAATTTCTTTGTTTGTTTACATTGTACTGATTTTCTGGTTTATATACTTTGAAGAAAAGATAACAAAAAACCCACAATAAAACGGTGACAAAAAACAAAACCATCCTTTGTGTAAATATGTCCAAAGTCCACTTTTGACCGAAAGTTATGTAATTCGATATGGCTGCCGTGGCATTATGCAAATCAGATGTGTAAATTTACTCCTACCTCAAACTTTGGATCATATTCTACATCTTTCTAACTGACAGTATGCCATTATCTCTTACCACTTTCAAGTTATAGCCTTGGAAACCTCTGATATCTAAACTGAATATTTTCTTGAAAAAAATCTTGACCCCATCAATAACACAGTTTTCACAGGAAAACAGCTGAAAAGCTTAATAAAAAAGACAGTGGATTTAACAGAGAGAAAATAATGAAGGTAAAGGGTTCTAAATAAGAACTGAATAAGGAGAAAATGACTTCATCAGTGATTATATTAGTGTGAACCTACAGGTGCATATGTGTATAGGTAGAACAGTCTTTTATTGTGCGTAAATTTACTCCTATCTCAAACTTTGGATCATATTCTACATCTTTCTAACTGACGGTAAGCTATTATCTCTTACCACTTTCAAGTTATAGCCTTGGAAATCTCTGACGTCTAAACTGAATATTTTCTTGAAAACAATCTTGACCACCAGTGGGGGAGGTTGACGGGTGCAATAATGCACCATAGTCAAGAGGTTGGTGAATATATTGTTTCAATAAAGTGTAGGTGAAAATAGTTGAAACTTAAAATAAGTTAAGTGCATTGCATGGTTCCTGAAAATTGTTAATAAAACTGTATAAATTTACAAAACACAATAATTTTGGTGTGTGGAACAACAACTTGGTGCATGACAGCCACCTTACATAATGCTGGGTCTGTGCGGATTCCAAGTGTAAAGATTGGGATTTTAAGCACATATACCACAGTTATGCCAAACATTTGGAAACACAAGTGTGCACTTATTCACCTTCACAAGCAGGTGGCCACACACAGTCAAGTGACCACTTTCAGCAGCAATAGTTCAAGCATGAGTCATTTCCATTGAAGTGGTTTGGTAGATAGGCGTTTAGTCTGTTGGGTTGCTGCCACTTTTTATAGTCCTTCTATTGGACTGCTGGTCACATTGGTAGATCATAGCAATGTGAAGCCAGGGTAAGTGAAAAAAAATGAGATAGGCAGCATTTTTCCATATTTTTTAGGTTTCTCAAATAAAAGGGAATTCAAAGATATGGTTTTATGATAAATGGAGAAAAGATGGAGGTATTGATCAAAATACTAAATAGAATCTGTGTAAAGGTATAGACAGTGTAACTAATGCTATACTCTGGCTTCTATAGAGGGAATGCATAAGAATGCATACACAAACCCACTGTTTTTAGGCATTGTTTTTCCCATCTTTTATCTAAAACTTTTTAAATGAGTGTATTTTCTTGCCTCTAACGTCTTCCAGTTCCCTTTTCGTCAATGTGTTATTCATCCTCCTTTGTAACTTTAATTTTCTCTTTCCTTTTTCTCCCCTTTTCACTGTTGTTGTGGCAATTTAATCTCACGACCAGTGGCTACTCATTGCTGGCATCCTCAAACATATGGATAAGAGAGACTGTAACACACAGAGGAGAAGACTCTGTCTGAGAGATTATGTGAGTGTACATTGAAAGGATGCCAGTTGGCCTGTGGTGCCGCAAGCTGTCCTAATGAAGCGATCCTATGCACCCATCCAACCAATCCAGATTTGTTTTAAAACAGTAAGCACACAGGGAAGCAGAATAATTATTTTATCTTACTGCAGAAACAATATGAGAATGATACAGAATATTCTTATATTGCCACCATACCATGGTGTCTGCAATCTCTGCAATCTAATTCTTCTCAATCTGCCAGCCATGAACTGCTTGTGACCATAGGTAAGGGAAGGATTGTAGATCACCTCAGCTGTAAACCACTACACTGCCAACGGGCAGTCATGAAAAGTTTAATGGTAACAACAGAAATACTCACTGTAAAAGTAATTAACAGGTACATCAACAAAGGGCAGTCCTCATAATTCCAACATCAACCTGGGTTTTGCGTGATTTTGTTTTTCTTTTTTCATTAAGGATATTTAGGACCCAGACAGACAGAGGGAACGGAACCAATACTCATACAGTACGTCCACAGTAGGGGTGGGCAATATGGCCTAAAAATGATATTACAATATTTCTGTGAATTTTCATGATAATGGTATTTTTCATGATATTGCAGAATACAGTTTATTTTATATACATCCTTGATATACAATTCATGAGAGTCTGTTGGATCGTTCTTAGTCTGGCCCTTCACCCAGGACCAGTTTGTCTTGGGAGACCCTATCAGAGGCAAATTGCCCCGGACAACATAGCTCCTGGGATCACTGGGGCACGCAAACCCCCCACCACGATAAGGTGACGATCCTTGAGGGGAGCCAGGCCTGGGGGAGGGGCTCGAAGGCTAGCGTCTGGTAGCCGGGTTTCCACCCATGGGACCCAGCCGGGCTCAGCCCGAAGGAGTTACATGGGTCCGCCCTCCAGTGGGCTCACCACCTGCAGGAGGGATCATGGGGGTCCGGTGCTATGTGGATCAGGTGGCGGTCAAAGGCGGAGACCTTGGCGGACTGATCCCAAGCTTTCTAAACTGGCTTTTGGTACGTGGAATGTCACCTCTCTGGTGGGGAAGGAGCCTGAGCTGGTGTACGAGGTTGAGAGATACCGGCTAGATATAGTCAGCCTCACTTCAACACACAGCTCCGGTTCCGGAACCAGTCTCCTGGAGAGGGGCTGGAGCTTGGCCTTTTCTGGAGTTGCCCCGGGTGAGAGGCGACGAGCAGGGGTGGGTATTCTTGTATCGCCCCACCTTGCTGCCTCTATATTGGAGTTTTCCCCGGTGGACGAAAAGGTTGCTTCCCTGCGCCTTCGGGTTGGAAAACGGGTCCTGACCATCATTTGTGCCTATGCACCAAATGATGTTTCAGAGTACCCACCCTTTTTGGAGTCTGTGACTGGGGTGCTGGAGGGTGCTCCTCTTGGAGACTCCATTGTCCTACTGGGGGACTTCAATGCGCACGTGGGCAACGACAGTGAAACCTGGAGGGGGGTGATTGGGAGGAACGGCCTGCCCAATCTGAACCCGAGTGGTGTTCAGTTATTGGACTTCTGTGCTAACCACAGTCTGTCCATAACGAACACCATGTTCAAGCATAAGGGTGTCCATATGTGCACCTGGCACCAGGACACCCTAGGTCGCAGGTCGATGATCGATTTTGTTATCGTATCATCAGACCTGCGACCGTATGTCTTGGACATCCGAGTAAAGAGAGGTGCAGAGCTGTCAACTGATCACCACCTGGTGGTGAGTTGGATCCGATGGCAGGGGAGGAAGCCATTCAGACCTGGTAGACCCAAACGTATAGTGAGGGTGTGCTGGGAGCGTCTGGCTGAGGCCCCTGTCCGGGAGGTCTTCAACTCCCACCTCCGGAAGAACTTCAACCACATTCCGAGGGAGTCTGGAGACATGGAGTCTGAATGGGCCATGTTCTCCACCTCTGTTGTTGAAGCGGCGGCCCAGAGCTGCGGCCGCAAGGTGGTCGGTGCATCTCGTGGTGGCAACCCCCGAACCAAGTGGTGGACACCAGTGGTGAGGGGGGGCATTAAGCTGAAGAAGGAGTCCTATCAAGCTTGGTTGGCTTGTGGGACTCCCAAAGCAGCTGAGGTGTACCGGCAGGCCAAGCGGAGTGCAGTTCGGGTGGTTGCTGAAGCAAAAACCCGGGTATGGGAGGAGTTCGGTGAGGCCATGGAACAAGACTTTCGGTCGGCCTCAAAGAGATTCTGGCAAACTGTCCGGCGGCTCAGGAGGGGAAAGCAGCTCCTCGTCCACACTGTGTATGGTGCGGATGGGACACTGTTGACTTCGACTGGAGACATCGTCGGGCGGTGGAAGGAATACTTCGAGGATCTCCTCAATCCCACTGATACGCCTTCCACAGTGGAAGCAGGGTTTGGGGACGAGGGGGATGACTCGCCTATCACAGGGGCTGAGGTCGCCAAGGTGGTTAAAAATCTCCTTGGTGGCCGGGCCCCGGGGGTGGACGAGATTCGCCCCGAGTACCTCAAGGCCCTAGATGTTGTTGGGTTGTCATGGTTGACACGCCTCTGCAACATTGCGTGGAGGTCGGGGGCAGTGCCTTTGGCATGGCAAACCGGGGTGGTGGTTCCTCTCTTTAAAAAAGGGGACCGGAGGATGTGCTCCAACTTTAGAGGGATCACACTCCTCAGCCTCCCTGGGAAGGTCTATGCCAAGGTACTGGAGAGGAGAGTCCGGCCGTTGGTCGAACCTCGGATTCAGGAGGAGCAATGTGGTTTTCGTCCTGGCCGTGGCACATCGGACCAGCTCTTTACCCTCTCGAGAATTCTCGAGGGTTCGTGGGAGTTTGCCCAACCAGTTTACATGTGTTTTGTGGACTTGGAGAAGGCATTTGACCGCGTCCCTCATGGATTTTTGTGGGGGGTGCTTCGGGAGTATGGGGTATCGGGCTTGTTGTTACGAGCTATTCGGTCTCTGTACGACCGTTGTGAGAGTTTGGCTCGTATTGCCAACACTCGGTCGGAGTCATTCCCAGTGAGAGTTGGACTCCGCCAGGGCTGCCCTTTGTCTCTGATCCTGTTCATAATTTTTATGGACAGGATTTCTAGGCGCAGCCAGGGAATGGAGGGTGTCATGCTTGGTGACCACAGGATCTCATCTCTGTTGTTTGCAGATGATGTTGTCCTGTTGGCTTCATCCAGCAATGACCTACAGCTCTTGCTGGGACGGTTTGCCGCTGAGTGTGAAGCGGCTGGGATGAGAATGAGCACCTCCAAGTCCGAGTCCATGGTCCTCAGCCGGAAAAAGGTGGATTGTCCTCTCCGGATTGGGGACAGGCTCCTGCCCCAAGTGGAGGAGTTTAAGTATCTTGGGGTCTTGTTCACGAGTGAGGGGAGAATGGAGCGAGAGATCGACAGACGGATTGGAGCAGCATCTGCAGTGATGCGGACGTTGTACCGGTCTGTTGTGGTGAAGAGGGAGCTTAGTTCTAAGGCAAAGCTGTCGATTTACCAGTCAATCTACGTTCCTACTCTCACCTATGGTCACGAGCTTTGGGTAATGACCGAAAGAACGAGATCACGGATACAAGCGGCTGAAATGAGCTTTCTCCGTAGGATTGCTGGACTCACCCTCAGAGATAGGGTGAGGAGCTCAGTCATCCGGGAGAGGCTCAGAGTAGAACCGCTGCTCCTCCACATTGAAAGGAGTCAGTTGAGGTGGTACGGGCATCTGATTAGGATGCCTCCTGGACGCCTCCCACTTGAGGTGTTTCAGGCACGTCCCACTGGGAGGAGACCCCGGGGCAGACCCAGGACTCGGTGGAGAGACTATGTCTCCCAGCTGGTCTGGGAACGCCTTGGTATCCTCTCTGAAGAGCTGGAGCAGGTGGCTGGGGAGAGGGAAGTCTGGGCTTCTCTGCTTGAACTGCTGCCTCCGCGACCCGGACCTCCGGAAAAGCGGTAGAAGATGGATGGATGGATGGACAGTTTATTTTATTTTATTTAATTTATGCAAAAAGGACAGTTTCACAGACCAGTGTTATATACATTCAACATATTCAAGAAAAACAAAACAAAAACGCTTATTTCTCCAGTTTATAAACAACAGCTCAGATTTAGTTGAAAATATTTTTTAGTTATGTATCAAATATTACAAGAAAATAACAGAAACCTGTCAGAACGTGGGTTGGAGCTTTGTCCTTGCCTTGTGTTATAATTCATATTTCTTGTCACTTGGACGTGGTCTCCAACCCACATCCTCACTTTAAGTTTATTTTCTGAGTTTCTTTATTCACTATTGTTTATTATCATGGTCCTATTTGTCATTTTGTTTATCATATTAATGTTATATCTTGGGTTTGAATTACGTGTGTTTATTTCCACCATAGTCTAGCTTGTTTCATGCCTTGTTTATTTCCTGTTTACTCATGGCTGTTTTGTGTTTCTGATAATCAGTGTCTGCCTTATTTCGAGGACACAGCCCCTCAGCTGGGTGCTGCTTCATTTGTCTTCTTGGCATTTCACACACGCTCCTGTCTGCCTTGCCTGGATCCTAGTTGTGAGTTTTTGTTTGTCAAGTCTGGCTTAGTTTTTGTTTCAGCTTCCGAGCTGTTTTTGTGTTTAATAAATTATGGTGAATGTTCGCTTCCCAACTGACTCCTGTTCTCTGCCCCACTGGGGCAAAAACCATGACAAAACCATTACATCTTAACTGAACACAGATATTGGGTTTTATGCTGAACCACTTTACTTGTATTACTCTCGTTGCTTGGACCTTTCCTGGGTCTTTTTGGTTCTCGTTGCACTGAACAGATGTTTTGTTTTGTTTTTTTTACCCTCTTCAGGTGGTTGAATAAAATCAACAAGAAGCAGTCAAAACAGAACTAAAATACAACTACAGCCACTTCGAGTGGCACATTGTCCAATGTCAATACCGCTCCAGCGGTGTTGTTGATGTACGGAATAAATGTTGGCAGATTATCCACACTGCTGCACCCTTTCTTTTAACATGACAGCAGTCTGAAACAGAAAGTGAAACTTAAATATTTCCACTCAACTGGATGTAGACGGTCTAACTTTAGAGCTGCCGCTTCCCATGCCATGTTTGTTTTGCTGTTTCTATGCTAACGCGTAACCTCCATCGGTAGCATAACGGTGTGACGTTGTCATGCAGCACACCCCAAATATTGTGATATTCATTTTTACACAGGTATCAAAATTTATACCAGTATTATCGTGAATGATATAATATGGCACACCCCTATTCCCCAGCAACCCCCACAGAACACCCTGCAGGCTGCAGACAACCCCAAGTCTACAAAACACATGTAAACTGGTTGGGCAAACATTACCACGTTTAATTATCCGCAAGGCTACTGATGGCAACAACATGGTCCAGTGTTCTACACTAGGATGAAAACAGAATTGTTTCTCCATAATTTCAAGGCTTGATTGTCTGTCTGTCTTTCCAGGGCTCTAGCACCCTTTTTTAATTTTATTTATTTTTTATTTAATCTTTATTTATACAAGGTACTTCCATTGAGAGGCAATCTCTCTTTTTCAAGGACACCCTGTTCACACTCACACAGATACACATTCACACCTGGAAGCTGCCCAGTACAACCACAGATTGACCTGTGGCCAATGAGCAGCTCCACTGGAGCAGTTGGGGTTAAGGGCCTTGTTCAAGGGCACCACAGTGGGATTAAGGAGGGTGGGACAAACACTGCTATGTTATCTGTCCCACCCAGATCTAATCCTGCTGGTCCAGGGATCAAAACCGCGACCCTCCACTCACCAGTCCACATCCCTAACCATTAGTGAGATATCTGATAGTTTGCTAAAGTCTCCTGATAGGAAGATCACAACCTACAGACCACTAATTTTTGAACTTTGAGCAACTCAGGGAAAACTTGCACCCCCGGGACCCTGGCATGGTAGCGTTGTTTATTTTTTTCTTTCCCCAGACTCCTTTTTTTTTTTTCTCTAGACAAGTGATGTCAGTGATGTCAAAATCCTCCAAGAATTCTTTCCTCTCCCACTGTATACAATGCTGGCAGGAGGTCTGCTTATGAGATACAGTATCTGATAGTTTGCTAAAGTCTCTGTAGCAACCAATAATGTAATATCTGTCAATAATGTAATACCTGCCAATAACAAAATAATTTTAGCCATTTTAAATGTAAAAAGCCAATAATGTAATAAGTTTGTCATGAACCTGGGTTTAGTGGTTCCAAACCCAGTTCTGACCATTGTTGTTGGCCCTATTTTCCATCAGGCACGTCAGGGAGCTATTTGGGGCCTTTGCTCCCTGACAGTTCAAGCATGCCTCCTCCTCCTGTCAGTGCCATCAGCTGTTTCTCATTACGAGTGTTTTCACACCCATACACACACACTCCATTCATTCCCATTCACACGCTCAGACACTCACTCATGCACACCTGGGAGTTATTGTGTCCAGCCCACGCTTCCTCACACCGGCAGCTTCTTCCCTCGTTAGTATCATATTACATAAACACTGCGTTAGTAGGAAGAGACCATTGGAGCATTGACCTTCATACACAGCAGCGTGTTCCTCTGTGTTTGGTTGTTATTCCATTATCTTCGCCGATCTTCAGCCTGGCATCGTCAGCCGTTCCTGTTTTCACCCTCATCCACCGGACTACACGGACAGCCCGGGATCGTTCCAGCTGTAAGTCACGGTTGCCTTTCTCTTCATGCCGTCAGCCTACAGCGGCACTAGGCATTCCATCCCAAAGGCTGCGGAACATCCAGGTGGTGTCCCTGCATGTTCGGTGGCCTCACTATCATCATCATCACAACCCTCTGTTAGTAATTGTGTCTGTAAGCTGGACTAGTTATTTTGGTGTTTATGTTCAATAAAGTGCACACTCTACTCGGGAATCATAACAAAGTTAGGCCAATAATGTAATAACCAGGCAATAATGTAGTAATTTATTACATTATTGGCTCAACAATTTTATTACATTATTGGCAGCTTGTTACGTCATTGGCTTTAATACATTTTACCATGGCCAAAATTACTGCATTATTGGTAGTTGTGCTGCCCTGCGATGGACTGGCGATCTGTCCAGGGTGTACTCTGCCTCTCGCCCTAAGATGCTGGGATAGGCTCCAGCCTCCAGCCATCCCCCCCACCCCCCCGTGACCCAAGAAGGATTAAGCAGAAGAAGATGGATGGATGGATGGATGGTAGTTGTGCTCACCCAATAACTAAGGTTTTGCTTCAGCCACAACTGGAAGTATATGTCACTCATAATCAGTGTTGGGCAAGTTACTAAAAAATAGTAACTAGTTACAGTTACTAGTTACTTCTTTTCAAAAGTAACCGAGTTACTTTTGAGTTACTGCATGACTAAAGTGACTAATTACTTGGAAAAGTAATTTTCACGTTACTTTTAAATGCATACTTAATCATCTTGCACACATAGCAAGATCAAGGGCCCCTTGTTCTCATCAGTAAAAAGAAGAAAAAGAAAACTGATGAGAAAAAAAGTCTTATCTTCCAGAGAAAAAATGTCTCAGATTTGCACAAACTATTGTAATCAGTAGAAAGTCAGAAATTTACTAGAAATTAAGCTGTAAATTCACAGAGAAAATTTTGGAACCCCTGGTGGGCCATTTTTGGCCCATGAGCCATATGTTTGACACCCCTGGACCAGCCCAATAAAATGCATATTTAGAGGATTTAAACTTACATGAAATAGTTGCATATCACAACAGCATGTAAATTAATAAGATAAAATAAAACAGAAAGCACAGATAAATGAAAGTCCACTGCTGAGAAGAAGCTGTTATTTTACTGCAACAAATCACAGTCACTTTTTCTCTGTGCGTAAGAAAACTTTAAATGCCTTTAATGCGGACGTTAAATGAAGCTTCTTGTTCAAAAAAATGTTCATGTTTAACCACAAAGGTAGGAGCTGTTGGGGGCTACTCACCGCTTGGACAACAGGCAATCAGGGCTCGATATGAGAAGTCACCACCACCACAGCATTTCTTCCTTCCGGGCTGCAGCGTGAACTGGGGCAGGAAACCGACCCATGGAGGAGACTGACTGCTGCGCCAGCTATGGTAGGGTCAGATTATTTGCGCTAAAAATAACTATCCATATTAATAAAATGAGCAACGCGAGTAACGTATCTCATCAAATTTCGGTAACTGTAACACATTACTGAATTTTTAAACAGTAATTTTGTTACACAGCACATTAATGCAGAAGTAGTGGAGTTACAATAACAGTTTACAAAGTAACACGTTACTCCCAACACAGCTTATAATGCAACTGCTTACATTTTCCGAGAGGTACAATGCTTGCAATGCCACTTTAATTACAAGTAAAGCATCAACTAAAAATATGAATTAGTGGATTACTATGTGATGCTTGGCCATTGTTTGATTCCACAATCCAGTCATTTGCATAATGAAGATGTCATCTATCATTAGATTTTAACATAAAACACACTAGAAATACATAAAGGACTTTGCTTAGAGAAGCACTTTTGCTCTGCAACTGCAGGATCAGCTTCCACACCCCAAGTCACTGTAATTACAAAAAAAAAACAAAACAACAACAACAACAACCAAAAAAGGCAAATGTCAAAGGCTTGGTAAGCTCCACAATAAGCACACTACATATGATTTAATGACAAAATTTACTTTTGCTGTTTGCAATGAAATAATTATTGTAAAAAGTAAGTTTTATTTGTGCATTTATTTATTTATTTACATTGTATCTGGGCATTGTTTTCCAACATGTTTTTAACAGGCTAATAGACAAGCTTTTCAAGGTTTACAATCTGAAATACTGAAGTGTCAGGTTTTGGGGATGCATGTAAACAGCTTAAGAGGGTAAGCTTCGACTTGTGGATGGCAAACACTGATTTGCTCCAAGTATCACTGTTGATGTTGCCCACACCTGGTTAAGAGAGACGAGGGGGGAGAGAAATAGGGAGAAAACCGAGAAGAAAGAGGGTGAAAAATCATTAGTCAGACAGTAGTGCTGTCAGGACTCCCACTGAGCTTCAACAGAGACTCCTTGAAAGAACGTCTATGTATTTTAGCAACTGAACACTGCTGCATACCTGAGATGAAGCGGCCCTACTTGAGCTGCTCCATCTTCCATTCTTATAAAAAAACATACATTTTACTAAGCTGAGTAAACAATACATGTGGTTCAGTTGATATAGTCATGATATACTTTGCAAACTCTGACGCAGTCATGCACACAACCTGCCATGTATGTAACATGTGTAACAGTCTAAGAACAGATCTAAGAATGATCACATAGTTAAATAGAAAAGCACTTTGAGAGCGCAGACCTCCGCCAAGCGCCACAGTTCCCCCCATACAGTGTTTGTGTGTACGTTTTCAGATTCCTTGACCATGAAAACATATGACTAGCAATTGGATTGACAATGATGGGATTAGTGGTTCAGTAGTTATTCACGAAATGACATTTTCCGTAATGCGGCCACAGTTCCCCCCATACAGTGTTTGTGTGTACGTTTTCAGATTCCTTGACCACGAAAACATATGACTAGCAATTGGATTGACAATGATAGGATTAGTGGTTCAGTGGTTATTCACGAAAATGGCATTTTCCGTAATGGCAGCCACAGTTCCCCCCATACAGTGTTTGTGTGTACGTTTTCAGATTCCTTGACCATGAAAACATATGACTAGCAATTGGATTCACAATGTTAGGATTAGTGGTTCAGTGGTTATTCACGAAAATGGCATTTTCCGTAATGGCGGCCACAGTTCCCCCCATACAGTGTTTGTGTGTACGTTTTCAGATTCCTTGACCATGAAAACATATGACTAGCAATTGGATTGACAATGATAGAATTAGTGGTTCAGTAGTTATTCACGAAAATGGCATTTTCCGTAATGGCGGCCACAGTTCCCCCCATACAGTGTTTGTGTGTACGTTTTCAGATTCCTTGACCATGAAAACATATGACTAGCAATTGGATTGACAATGATAGGATTAGTGGTTGAGTACCATGAAAACATATGACTAGCAATTGGATTGACAATGATAGGATTAGTGGTTCAGTAGTTATTCACGAAAATAGCATTTTCCGTAATGGCGGTTTTCTTCTGGACGGTGATCCGGATCACCACCAAAATGTAATCATCTGTGGGATACCCCATTTCTGACAATCTGTGAAAATTTCATGAAAATCCGTCCATAAGTTTTTGAGTTATCTTGCTAACAAACAAACAAACAGACAGACAAACAGACAGACAAACCAACGCCGATGATCACATAACCTCCTTGGCGGAGGTAATAATAAAGACATTTTTGTTTTGTTGACAGGACAGTAGAGATAACATGCAGTAATTGAACCCTTTCTTCTAATGGTATTTATCTTGCAGAAATAAATATCTTTTTTTTCCATTAATTTTGTCTTTGTAATGGTTTAGTGAACTCTGGAATTAAGATGCCACAGTATAATTTCTCTCTTAAGTCAATGCAGCTAAATCTTGTTACTGTCACAGTTTGTAAAGGCAGGACCCAGGTGCGAGACTCAAGTTTAAAGTTTTTATTTTGAGCTGGTCGCCCTGACAAAGCTCGAGGACTCAAAAAATAATAAACTAAGTCATGACAAAAACTCTGCAAGGTACAAGGCTAAATTCAGGCAGGAACAGAAGTGTGTTGTTCACACCGTATGATTAAGGACACCAGTGCAGAATGCAGACTGAAATGGACATATATAGACAACGACTAATGACAGAAACACAGAGCAGGCGGGTAGACCAATCAGGACTGACAACAAACACCTGGGGAAACAATGATGACGGGTATAGGAAAACGGGACAGCTGGGATGAGCAGACAATCAGGGGATATACATGAGAGACAATGACAATGAAGCAGGGGGGATGGGGCAATGAACACTAAGATAATAATAATAAATAACTAGAAAAGCACTCGGAGAGCGCAGACCTCCGCCAAGCGCCACAGTTCCCCCCATACAGTGTTTGTGTGTACGTTTTCAGATTCCTTGACCATGAAAACATATGGCAAGCAATTGGATTGACAATGATAGGATTAGTGGTTCAGTAGTTATTCACGAAAATGGCATTTTGCGTAATGGCGGTTTTCTTGTGGACGTTGATCCGGATCACCACCAAAATGTAATCATCTGTAGGATACCCCATTTCTGACAATCTGTGAAAATTTCATGAAAATCCGTCTATAACTTTTTGAGTTATCTTGCTAACAAACAAACAGACAGACAGACAAACAAACAGACAGACAGACAAACCAACGCCGATGAAAAACATAACCTCATTGGCAGAGGTAATAATGACCAACTGAGAATCAAGCAGGGAACAAATCCTATGGAACACAAATGCAGGCAAAATAATGAATAAAAATAAATACAGAAAAACCCAAAAACTAACTCAAAGTGAGGATGTGGGCTGGGGCTCATGCCCTGGAGACAAGGAATAAAGCTTTAACTCAGGGTGAGGATGTGGGGCTATGGAATAAGGTTTGTGCCAGCAGGAACTGAATTTGAATTTTTTTTTATTTGAATAACTGAATTTGAACCTGAATTCATCAGTTTGAATAATTGCTTTTAAAATTTGAATCTGAATGACCTAATTTGAAATTGAATATATTGGTTTGAATGTGTATTGCAATAAAATTGAAACTGCATTTCATTTACTTGAAAAATTTGTCTCCCTAATTCATTATCAGAGTTCAGTTTCACTTCTTGTCATACAAATTCAGTTTTTTATTTCAGGTTTTTGTGCCACACATCCGGGACCTAGCCTCAGTTGCAACTAGTCGAACGCAGATAGAAATAACTCTGTTTTACGCCTGCAACTCTCGCTTTACGTGCTGTTTACCTCTTAAGCACCCACACGGACTTGAGTGGTTAATTCAAAGTGATGTCCAGCAGCCGCACACAAGGTTTGTAATAATAATAATAATGATGATATGTATGAGAAGAAGCGTCATGTATGCATACAAGACAACATTAGCCAGGTCAACAGATTAGAAGAGATTAACAGCAGAGCCTCCATTAAGGCGTCCGGAGGTGTAGCAGCCCAGGAGGTCAGGACACTTCTCTTTCAAAAACCAGATGCTTTCTGTGAGAGTCTTTTCTTCTACACAAAGTTCAGTGGAGTCAGAAAGTTTACAAAGGTGAGTAACTTGTGCTAATCTTGGCTATTTAGCATCATAGAAGTCGTAATTATGAAATGATAATAAGAATGAAGCATTCTGCATTCTCCGAGTTACTAAGAGGATGGAGACTGTAGTTACAGTGATTGTCTGTCCTTTAAAATTAGGTTACAAACTAATAAAGCTCTTAGTAGGTTGGCAAATAAATCAGTAGTGTCATTAGCTTGATAACTGGCCACAGTCAGCTGGAAAGATGCTAACGTCAGAAATCATCCATCCATCCATCCATCTTCTACCACTTAATCCTTTTCGGGTCGCGGGGCACTATCCCTATCCCAGCATCTTTGGCGAGAGGTAGGGTACACCCTGGACAGATCGCCAGTCCATCACAGGGCCATCAGAAATCAGCACTTAAAAATTACTTTAGATATAATCAATAGATTATCCATCTAAACTGCCACACTTTAGATTTGTAACAGCCTAATGTTACATTTAATGTATTGATAAAAACCGCTGTCATAAAACTTATTGTCACATTTGCCTTGTGACAGCAGATGATCAATAACGGTCCATTTTTGTCTGTTTCATTATTAACTACACAGAGCTCATCTACAATATTAGTGCAATATTGTTTGCATGACAATAACATATCACACGATGTACAGAAATACAAATGTATTAATATGAGCATATTTAGGGCATACTTAGAGTTTAATCATAATAAATTATTCAATATTTTCATGTCAGGCGAGTAAATCTCACTAAATATAAGCAAAAATCTATGACATATATACTGTATTTTATTTTTTAAAATGTGTAGCACATGTGAAGAGTAGACTGCTGTGGTAAAGTTTCAGCCATAAATACATTAAACTTATTTTTTTTTTAAAGATTAATTTCTGAAAAGAGAAAAAACAGATTTATGAGTCTTTAACCGTTTGAGTGTGACTGTCCTCAAACTGCGACATAACCCCTAGTGGTCAACAGTGTTAAAGATTTTTTTCAAGAAACTAGTCAGATCAGATGTCAGAACTTTCCAAGGCTAAACCTTTAAAGTGGTAAGAGATAATGGCTTGCTGTCAATTAGAAAGATGGAAAATATGATCCAAAGTTTCAGATATGAGTGATTTTATGCATCTAATTGGCATAATGCCATGGCAGCAATATTGAATTACATAACTCAGTCAAAAGCAGACTTTGGGCATATTTACACAAAGAATGGTTCAGTCTTTTGACACCGTTTTTTGTACAGGGGTATGTCATCATCTTATCTTCAAAGTATATGAACAACAAAATCAGTACAATGAAAAGAAACAAAGAAATTTGTCACTTACCGGCGGCGAAGGGGACTCGCTTGCTGCTGTGGTTGGTCTGTTTTCGTCCATCGTGGTTGTTATTTTCCATTCTGTTGGTCATTTGCGCTCTCTTCCAAATCTAGACACTCTTATGATTATTCCATTTGAATTTTGTTTTTTATTCCCTGGCAGTTTTTGGAGTATGACACAGTTTTATGTGATGGTACATGATGGTGCATGTTGGCCATATTTGCTTTCTGGGCTCAAAGAGGGAAAACAGGAAAAGGAAATAAGGATTTCTTCTTTTTGGATGTATTACGTGTCATCCATGAGTCCTCTAACACATGCCTGCCACTTTCTGAACTGGCACGATCAGTACAAGTTGTCACTACAGCTGGGGAGTTAAAGGGATGTCACAATCAGTTGACAGGCGCAGCGCTGTGCTCTGACACTACGGGCACGCAGAATGTCCAAATTGTGCCCAAAGCATCGATATTTTGTGTGGCCACCATTATTTTCCAACACTGCCTTAACTCTTTTGGACATGGAGTTCACTAGAGATTTACAGGTTCCACTGGAATCCTCTTCCACTCCTCCATGACGACATCACAGAGCTGGTAGATGTTAGAAACCTTGCACTCCTCCACCTTCCATTTGAGGATGCCCCACAGACGCTCAATAGGGTTTAGGTCTGGAGACTTGCTTGGCCAGTCCATCACTTCTACCCTCAGTTTCATTAGCAAGGCAGTGGTCGTCTTGGAGGTGTGTTTGGGGTCATTATCATGTTGGAATACTGCCCTGTGGCCCAGTTTTCGAAAGGAGGAGATTATGTTCTGCTTCAGTATGTCACAGTACATGTTGGCATTCATGGTTCCCTCAATGAACTGTAGCTCCCCAGTGCTGGCAGCACTCATGCAGCCCCAAACCATGACACACCCACCACCATGCTTGACTGTAGGCAAGACACACTTGCATTTGTACTCCTCACCTGGTTGCCGTCACACATGCTTGACACCATCTGAATCAAATAAGTTTATCTTGGTCTCCTCAGACCACAGGACACGGTTCCAGTAATCAATGCCCTTAGTCTGGTTGTCTTCAGCAAACTGTTTGTGGGCTTTCTTGTGCACCATCTTTAAAAGGGGCTTCCTTCTGGGACGACAGCCATGCAGACCAATTTGATGCAGTGTGCGGCATATGGTCTGAGCACTGACAGGCTGACCCCACACCCCTTCAACCTCTGCAGCAATGCTGGCAGCACTTATACGTCTATTTTCAAAAGACAACCTCTGGATATGACGCTGAGCACGTGCACTCAACTTCTTTGGTCGACTATGGCGAGGCCTATTCTGAGTGAAACCTGTCCTGTTAAACTGCTGTATGGTCTTGGCCACCATGCTGCAGCTCAGTTTCAGGGTGTTGGCAATCTTCTTATAGCCTAGACTATCTTTATGTTGAGCAACAGTTCTTTTTTTCAGATCCTCAGAGAGGACTTTGCCATGAGGTGTCATGTTGAACTTCCAGTGATCAGTATGAGAGAGTGTGAGAGAGATAACACCAAATTTAATACACCTGCTCCCCATTCACACCTGAAACCTTGTAACACTAATGAGTCACATGACACTGGGGTGGGAAAATGGCTAATTGGGCACAATTTGGACATTTTCACTTAGGGGTGTACTCACTTTTGTTGCCAGCGGTTTAGACATTAAGGGCTGTGTGTTGAGTTGTTTTGAGGGGACAGCAAATTTACACTGTTATACAATCTGTACACTGACTACTTTACATTGTATCAAAGTCTCATATCCTCTACTGTTGTCCTATGAAAAGATATAATAAACTATGTACAAAAATGTGAGGGTGTACTCACTTTTGTGAGATACTGTAAGTTGTAGCACCCTTAACACGTCACATCTCTTTAGAAGTTAAAAAAGACCTTACTGTCTTTCTCCTAATTAAAAGTAATAATTTCAACATGAACTTGTAACTTCTATGCAGATAAATGGAATAGATTATTTTATATATTTGAATCAAATCTAGTGTTGTACAGTTGAATAATTCTCACCATACAAAGTTTGTTGCTCCTTTTAATAAAGGACTTTTACAGATATTACACTCTCCATTTTCTTCCAGACAGACACTTCTCAAAGGTAATAATAATAATACTGCATCAGATTTATATAGCGCTTTTCATGGACACTCAAAGCTGGTTTACAATGGATACATTATTCATTCACTTCACAGACAATGGTAAACAAAGGTAAGCTACTACTGTAGCCACAGCTGCCCTGGGGCAGACTGAAGGAAATGTGGCTGCCAATCTGCACCAACGGCCTCTCCAACCACTACCGAACATTTATACACATTCATACAAGTGTCATGGACACTGGAGGCAAGGTGGGTAAAGTGTCTTGCCCAGGGACACAACAGCAGAATGGCTGGGTAGAGCGGGATTCAAACCGCCAACCCTCTGGTTATTGGATGATCCGCTCTACCTCCTGAGCCCCTGCTGAGGTATAGTGCTACTTTCAACTACAACTCCCACAATCCACTGGCCAATTCTATATTCCTTAGCTCACAATCAGAGCAAAAATGGCACCATGTGGGCAAAAGGTGCAACAACATGTTTGCACTTTACACTCCATTATAATCTGCAGAACAAATAAGATGTCAGAACAAATTTTTAAAAAAAATATTGTGTGGTGTCTCATTTAAAGCAACATACAGTCCATCACACTAATTTACCAAAAACAAAGCCTGAGCCAGTTTCTGTGATACTATCAATGTATAGACCAGTGAAGCTGTATTTGAACAGCACTTTTCAGAACAAATCTCATTGCTTCAATGGGAACTGGTTTAAAAAAATAAATTCAAAGACTTACTGAACTGGGTAAGATTAAATGGATAGCTTAAAAAACTACAGACATTTGAAATTAAAAAAAAAATCATAGTAAAATATACTAAAAGAGTTAAAATGTGTAAAAAATGAATTATGCTCTGATATTTAGAAAAAAAAACGACCCCATAACAATTTGTTAGCCAGCTAATATTTCCAATTCCCAGGTTGCTTATACAGTATCTCACAAAAGTGAAAACACCCTTCACATTTTTGTAAATATTTCATTATATCTTTTGATGGGACAACACTGAAGATATGACACTTTGGTACAATGTAAAGTAGTCAGTGTACAGCTTGTTTAACAGTGTTAATTTGCTGTCCCCTCAAAATAACTCAACACACAGTCATTAATGTCTAAACCGCTGGCAACAAAAGTGAGTACACCCCTAAGTGAAAATGTCCAAATTGTGCTCAAAGTGTCAATATTTTGTGTGGCCACCATTATTTTTCAGCACTGCCTTAACTCTCTTGGACATGGAGTTCACTAGAGCTTCACAGCTTGCCACTGGAATCCTCCTCCACTCCTCCATGACGACATCACGGAGCTGGTGGATGTTAGAGACCTTGCACTCCTCCACCTTCTGTTTGAGGATGTCCCACAGATGCTCAATAGGGTCTAGATCTGTAGAAATGCTTGGCCAGTCCATCACTTTTACCCTCAGTTTCTTTAGCAAGGCAGTGGTTGTCTTGGAGGTGTGTGGGTGGTTATCATGTTGGAATACTGCCCTGCGGATCATGTTCTGCTTCAATATGTCACAGAACATGTTGGCATTCATGGTTCCCACAATGAACTGTAGCTCCCCAGTGCCGGCAGCACTCTTGCAGCCACACTTCCACCACCATGCTTGACTGTAGGCACGACACACTTGTCTTTGTACTCCTCACCTGGTTGCCGCTACACATGCTTGACACCATCTGAACCAAATAAGTTTATCTTGGTCTCCTCAGACCACAGGAAATGGTTTAAGTAATCAATGTCCTTAGTCTGCATGTTTTCAGCAAACCATTTGCAGGCTTTCTTGTGCACCATCTTGTGCACCGTCCCCTTCTGGGACGACAGTCATGCAGGCCAAATTGATGCAGTGTGCGGCATATGGTCTGAGCACTGACAGGCTGACCCCTCACCTCGTCAACCTCTGCAGCAATGCGGGCAGCACTCACACGTCTATTTTCAAAAGACAACCTCTGGATTTGACGCTGAGCACATGCACTCAACTTCTTTGGTCGACCATGGCGAGGCCTGTTTTGAGTGGAACCTGTCCTGTTAAACTGCTGTATGGTCTTGGCCACCATGCTGCAGCTCAGTTTCAGGGTGTTGGCAATCTTCTTATAGCCTAGGCCATCTTTATGTAGAGCAACAATTGTTTTTTTTTCAGCTCTTCAGAGAGGACTTTGCCATGAGGTGCCATGTTGAACTTCCAGTGACCAGTATGAGAGAGTGTGAGAGTGATAACACCAAATTTAATACACCTGCTCCCCATTCACACCTGAGACCTTGTAACACCAACGAGTCACATGACACCGCGGAGGGAAAATGGGTAATTGGGCACAATTTGGACATTTTCACTTAGGGGTGTACTCACTTTTGTTGCCAGCGGTTTAGACATTAATGGCTGTGTGTAGAGTTATTTTGAGGGGACAGCAAATTTACACTGTTATACAAGCTGTACACCGACTGCTTTACATTGTATCAAAGTGTCATATTTTCAGTGTTGCCCCACTAAAAGATATAATAAAATATTTACAAAAATGTGAGGGGTCTACTCACTTTTGTGAGATACTGTAGGTCATAGTGCTCAAATCATTAATCATAACACTGAACTTCCTCCAAGAGCAGATGCTGTTCTCTTCCCGTTACTTCATCACCAATTCTTCTGAAGACCAGGACATGCCTGAATGTTAAAACATGAGATCAAGCTCATCTTTGGACCTTTCCTATTGAAAAAGAGACATAAATAAATACAAAACATAACGCAAATATGGTATTTACTAAACTAAACACAATCAATTAGTACACAATAAAAGCTGTTTTTCATTTTTTTTTCCTGTTTTACAAACTGTTGAATTTTCCTAATCTACTGACACCAACCCTGGTCCTGTATCTGTAAATTAATGGTAGGTTTAAAAAAAAATCTCACAAATAATTAAGTTTTATGTATTTATTAATGTATCAACTTCTGTGTAGAGAACACCGTGCCCGCCAAGGCCATACAGTGTTTCTCAAAAATCAAACAAAGGATCAAACCTGAGATAAAGTCACTGCTGAAGGAGAAGAAAAGGACCTTCAGGTCGGGAAACAAGGAGGAGCTGAAGTCCGTACAGAGGGAGCTAAGGAGGAAGCTCAGAGAGGGGAAGGCCAGCTACAGGAAGATGATGGAAGACAAGCTGCAGCAGAGTGACATCAGCAGTGTATGGAGAAGCCTCAAAACTATCTCTGAGCACCAAAATACCTCCTCCCAGGCCACAGGGGGTAGGGAGTGTGTAAATAACTTGAGCCTGTTTTTAACAGGTTTGACCAATCGTCCTCTTCTCTGCCTGCCCACCAACCACTGCTAGCTCCAACTTCATCTAGTCCCGTTGTCCACTGCACTCCCTCCACCCCCCTCGTACATCCCCCACTGCCCCCCCCCACAGACCCAACACCCCCCCGACCCCCTCCTAGCACACAGTTCCTGCCCCAACCTGACCCTAACTAAGACCCAGGTGAGAACTGAGCTGAAGAAGATCAAGGCGAGGAAGGCTGCAGTTACGGACGGCATCAGCTCAAGGATCCTCAAGTCCTGCTCAGACCAGCTGTGTGTGATCGTGAATCACATCTTCAGTCCGAGTCTGAAGCTGGGGAGAGTACCACAGCTGTGGAAAACATCCTGTGTAGTACCTGTACTAAAGACCCCTCACCCCAAGGACCTGAACAGCTACAGACCAGTGGCCCTCACATCACAACTGATGAAGACCCTGGAGAGGCTGCTCCTCACCCACCTCCACCCTCTGATGGGACCAGCGATGGATTCACTTCAGTTTGACTACCAGCATGGCATCGGGGTGGAGGATGCAGTGACCTTCCTCCTACATCGTTCTCTGTCCCACCTGGAGAAGCCTGGGAGCACTGTGAGGATCATGTTCTTTGATTTCTCCAGTGCTTTCACCACCATCCAACCAGTGATCTGAGGGACAAGTTTCTGTGTGCTGGGGTGGACCAGCACCCGTCATTGTGGATTGTGGACTACCTCACAAACCGACTACAGTTTGTGAGAACTCAGGACTGTGTGTCTGATACCATCATCTGTAGTACGGGGACCCCCGGGAAACAGTTCTGGCTCCCTTTCAGTTCACCCTCTACACTGCTGACTTTTCACACAACACACCACACTGCCATCTACAGAAGTTCTCTGATGACTCTGCAATCGTCAGCCTCATCTCTGATGGGGATGATGTGGAGTACAGAGGACTTATCCAGGACTTTGTGGACTGGTACTTGTAGAACTGCCTCCAGATCAATGCGAGGAAAACTAAAGAATCAGTGGTGGACTGCTGCAGGTGAGGACAACCCCCCACAGCACCGGTAAACATCCAGGGAACAGACATTGAGATGGTGACATCTTACAAGTACCTGGGTGTTCACCTGAACAATAAACTGGATGGGTCAAACAACACCAACGCACTCTACAAGAAGGGGCAGCACAGGCTGTTCCTCCTGAGGAGACTCAGGTCTTTTGGAGTGAAAGGGGCACTCCTGAAAATCTCCTACGATTTGGTGGTGGCATCAGCCATCACATTTGGAGTGGTCTGCTGGGGCAGTGGCACCATGGCAGCCGACAGGAAGAGGCTGATCAAAAAAGATCAAAAAAGCTGATCAGGCTGATCAAAAAAGCTAGCTCTGTTCTGGGACGATGCCTCGACCCAGTGGAGGAGATAGGAGAAAGGAGGATCGTGGCAAAGCTGTCATCTCTGCTGGAGTCCGAGTCCCACCACATGCAGGACACGCTGAATGCACTGAGGAGCTCATTTAGCGGTAGGCTGTACCATCCTAGGTGCATGACGGAGAGGTTCAACAAGTCCTTCCTACCTACGCCTGTCAGACTTTATAACCTAACTGGGGCTGCTCGTAGCAGTTGTAGTAAATGCACTTTACATAACAACTTTGCACAGTAGAGATCGTCCCCTCCAATACACAATTAGGACAATAGCAATCATTACTGAGGGTGGCAACAACACTGTTGATTCAAATGTGAAATATACTGTCTGGATACATATTCATACTCTGCAGGGTAATTTAACAAATCGTAATGCTGTTTAATCCATCTAGCTGCAATGCTCCTGCACTGTGTAGATATCTGTGTACATATGTATATTCATCTACTGCTTTGGCTAGCCAGTTCTTATCTTATTATCTTATTAACTATTGCTCTGAGTGCTGCTATCCCTTTGCTGCTGTAATCCTGAAATATCCCTATTGTGGGACTAATAAAGGCTTATCTTATCTTATTTATGGCTGA
Source organism: Pholidichthys leucotaenia (assembly GCA_020510985.1). Classification (NCBI taxonomy): domain Eukaryota; kingdom Metazoa; phylum Chordata; class Actinopteri; order Cichliformes; family Pholidichthyidae; genus Pholidichthys; species Pholidichthys leucotaenia. The sequence continues at coordinate 186,578,708 of CM035847.1, forward strand.
AACTTTACCACAACAGTCTACTCTTCACATGTACTGTACTACACATTTGTTTAAAAATAAAATACAATATATATGTCACAGATTTTTGTATATATTTAGTGAGATTTACTCCCCTGGCATGAAAATACTGATTAATTTATTCTGATTAAGCTCCAAGAATGTTCTGAATATGCTCATATTAATACAATTGTGTTTCTGTACATCATGTGTTATGTTACAGATTATAAATTTCATGCAAACAATATTGCACTAATAATGTAGATGAGCTCTGTGTAATTAATGAAACAGACAAAAATGGACAGTTATTGATCATCTGTTGTCATAAGGCAAATGTGACAACAAGTTTTATGACAGTGGTTTTTATCAATACATTAAATGTAATACTAGGCTGTTACAAATCTAAAGTATGGGAGCTTTGATGGATAATCTACAGATTACATCTAAAGTAATTTTTAAGTGTTGATTTCTGACGGCCCTGTGATGGACCGGCGATCTGTCCAGGGTGTACCCTGCCTCTCGCCCAAAGATGCTGGGATAGGGATAGCCACCCCCGCAACCTAAAAAGGATTAAGCAGTAGAAGATGGATGGATGGATGGATGATTTCTGACGTTAGCATCTTTCCAGCTGACTGTGGCTAGTTATCAAGCTAATGACACTACTAATTTACTTGCCAACCTACTAAGAGCTTTATTAGGTTTAGGACAGACAATCACTGTAACTACAGTCTCCATCCTCTTAGTAACTCGGAGAATGCAGAATGCTTCATTCTTATTATCATTTCTTAATTATGTCTTCTATGATGCTAAATAGCCAAGATTAGCACAAGTTACTCACCTTTGTAAAATTTCTGACTCCACTGAACTTTGTGTAGAAGAAAGGACTCTCACAGAAAGCATCTGGTTGACAGCAGAATTGCCGCCTCCTGGGCTGCTACACCTCCGGGCACCTGAATGGAGGCTCTGCTGTTAATCTATGCTAATCTGTTGCCCTGGCTAATGGTGTTTTGTATGCATTCATGATGCCTCTTCTCATACATGTCATTATTATTATTATTATTATTATTATTATTATTACAAACCTGGCGTGTGGCTGCTGGACATCACTTTGAATTAACCACTCAAGTTCGTGTGGGTGCTTAACAGGTAAACAGCACGTAAAGCGAGAGTTGCAGACGTAAAACAGAGGGTTTTTTTATCTGCGTTTGACTAGTTGCAACTGAGGCTAGGTCCCGGATGTGTGGCACAAAAACCTGAAATAAAAAACTGAATTTGTATGACAAGAAGTGACACTGAACTCTGATAATGAATTAGGGAGCCAAATTTTTCAAGTAAATGAAATACAGTTTCAATTTTATTGTAATACACATTCAAACCAATATATTCAATTTCAAATTAGGTCATTCAGATTCAAATTTTAAAAGCAATTATTCAAACTGATGAATTCAGGTTCAAATTCAGTTATTCAAATTCAAATAAAAAACAATTCAAATTCAGTTCCTGCTGTCACAAACCTTATTCCATAAAGGCCCAGTCCATGTACTGACAGTTACATTATTTTGTGCAGAATTTTCTTGTTAAATGGTAGCTGTTGCACATGGACATACTCTGTAAGATTATAATAAAATGCTATGAGAATCTAGTTTTTACTGTTACACAGAAAAAATGGGCGGAAAAACCAATCTTGTATGCTGTTTAGTTCCTCCTTCTTCATCTTCACCTCTTCAATATAGGCCATTCTTTCCATTTCATTAAGTAATACAACTTAAACTGTCAACATTTTAAAAGAAAATGACTTATTGACAAACACTCCTCTCATTACAAAGGCATTATTTCTTTCTGTGGGCACCTCAACTACCCTGTCAGGCTACAGTGAGTTATCCCTCTTGACTTCACTGCAATATGGCCAATCTGCCACCTGATTATAAGCTCCTTTTTGCTGCCACTGCAAATACTCTGAGTGAAATAGAAATATGCAAGCAAAGCTATCTGAACACTGATGATACATACCATAAAACGTGTTGGAAGTAAACACATTTTGATAATGTTTTTCATCAAAGAATCTGCTGCTGAAACTGTTTCCTGTAAGCAATATTGCCTCTGTCCCCAAGCTGAACAAATTCTAATGAAGGCTGCATTGCAAAGATGAAAAAAAGGAAGTACGTGTTCTGATTTGACTAATGCTAATAACCCAAAGAGCTATACATCATGCCACTACGTTAGTTATAGAGCAATTTTTGTTACATAAAATGAGATAATGTAAAAATGAAAAAACAGCTTCAAATCTATGATTGTATTTATATTCTAAATTAAGAATGAAAAGTCTTTTAATTCTTGCAATTATATATTTTATAAAAATATATATATATTTACAGTATATGTTAGGGCTGACCGTGCATTGAGTAAAACATTTTAACTTGTGGGCAGTGGTGGCCTAATGGTTAGGGATGTGGACTGGTGAGTGGATCGTCGCAGGTTAAATTTCAGAAATGTACTTTCATTAACAGAGAAAAAAAACCCTCTCAGACAGCATTTTCTGTGAGTATTAAAAAAACATCTAGTGATATTTTTATTGAAAAGATAATTTTTGTTTGCCATTATCTCCTTACACCCACATTGATGAACCATGTTTAATTAAGCCAAGGACAAGATAGATATTTTCCAACTACCTTTAGTTGATATATTGCATGAAGAAAATTGCAAGTCATTTCTTCAGAACTGCTGCCAACAACTTTGAAAACTGGGATTACCAAAGTCAGTGTATCTATCAACAGTTTTGCAGAGACTCAAATGCGCAAACCTGAGAATTGGCACCGCCATTTGAAAACAAGCTTTTGGGGAATAAAAGGGCAGCTATTAGGTTAAGAAGTACAGTATCTTTTTTATTTTCATTTTTGATTTCACTGTGCTGATGTGAAGAATAAGGAAAAAACAAAAAATGATTGGTAAGAATATAATGGGGCTTCACAAAAAGACCAAAACGCATGAAGTGCAAAAACCAATGTTATCTGCTGCAGCCTTTCAGGCCCAGAAATAACTCCTGACTTTGCACCACTGGCAGAAACCACCTCACACTGCATGACACTCACACATGCACATACATGCGCATACACAAACACGTAAAAAGTGTATAACTCTCACCTCTCACATATTCCTCACACTTGCACTCACACACCCTTTCATGACCCTGCTCAGCATGCAACATGAGTAACTTCCCCCGTTGAAGCTAAGACACTGCTTTAATTTTAAATACTGTGAGAATGTATGTGTTTGGTGGTGCATCTGCGGGTGAGTTATTTCTGCATGAACTGAACATTTGTCCTTGTGTGTTTGACAGGATAAAAGACAAGGTAATGCTGCCTATATATAGCTTCCTTTTATCTAACTTGTTACTGTTCTTTCAATTTTCCTTGTCGTCTAATGACTATATAAGTACAGATGACTTTGGGGTTAATGCTGCAGTTAAGATGATCATTAGAATTAGAACTCTGAACATTTACTGTTTTTGAATAATGTATTGAAAAGTATCTTTGCATTTCTCTCATATAGACTGAATATGTTTAATGCATTATTATAATGACACACAATTCAAAAGATAAAAGCTTGACAGCGCAGCTACTAGCTGATTTGATGGCCTAAGTATAAATTTTGATTGGTGCCCCCGACTACTACATTAAAAATAATAAATATATAAAATTTAAAAAAAAAAATTCAATGCACTCTTCAAACTGAAGGAATTTACATTTGAGAAAGCAGATGACAACATTGTGATATAATAACAATACAATGACAGCATATACAATAGGCAGAAGGCAAGGCAAGTTTATTTGTAGAGCACATTTCGTGTACAAGACAGTTCAAAATGCTTCACATAAAAACATTAAAGCATTACAGCAGGATGCGGTCATAATCGGCCCTTTCAGGCCAGAAATTAAGACCCCACTCACCAGCTGTGAGTTTGCGTATATTATAATAGAGAACAGAAATAAACCACGAAGGGCAACATACAAAAAGGCAATCAATGAGAACCACGAAGGGTAACTTACAGAAAAATGCAATCAATGAAAACCACAAAGGGTAACTTACAACTATTCAGGTGAGGGTGAGTACTGAGCTGAAAATAAACAGGAATCAGACAGGGGGAATCCTATCTGAGAACAGGGTGAGGTCGCAGCGAGGAATGAACCCCACAAGCGAGCTTAACCTCTTGCACTCCGGTGTATCACGAGCGGGCACGTCTCTGCGTCCTAGAGCGCACGAGGGCACACGAGGGCGCACGAGGGTGCACGAGGGCGCTGCGTCCTAGTGCGCACTGAAAAAAAAAGCTGCATTTCCGTTCTTCCACTACAGACACAGCCGCGAACAGAAAGCCAAAGGAGTGCTTTGATTGGTTTAGATGTGATTGACCTCTCATTCAACTAATAAGAGCCTTGAATTGGGTTTCTGAAACCTTGAAGAACCAATGACTGAAAACCTAGCAAGAAGGACCCACCTACCAATGGCTGCGAATACAGCCAGCCAATTGAAGCACAGAAGTTCGAAAGCGTGCGTCCCTTGCAAAATCTGTTTTGTGTAAGGCTGGGTGAAGAGAGACTGACTGCTGCAGCAGATGAAAAAAGGACCCGCAGGAAGAACCGCCACAGACCCAGCAGCACGGAGACCACCTACAAGTGCGACCTGTGTGACAGGGACTGCCATTCGCGCATCGGCCTGTACAGCCACAGGCGGTGCTGTTCCAGCAGAGTAGACATTCAGGATTCTCTTCTATGGTCATCATAGACTGATGGAGGCCGACGACGAAGGCTGGGTGACACACACGCGTTCGCCAGTCTTTTTTTCTTATTACTGTTATTTGTTTTGAAAAATTGTTCGCCAAAACCGCAATCATGGAAGCGCAAAACCGCAATAATGGAATTATGGTTTAACCGGGTCGCGTGACCAGAACCACGAGTCCGTAACAAGCGGACCAGCGTCATGTTCGTCTGACAATGAGGAAGAGAAGTTCGCCAGCGACACTGCTGTTGTGAACAGGTAAGTGTTATAAGCTAAATTATTCTTTATCCCTGAAAATTGTAATCAAAAATGACTTTTGACCGATCGGTAAAGTACAACTGTGCGTAGTAGACCGCGGCGCACCAAGTCCGAAGTCCGTGCGCCATGGTACACGGTTCGTGCACCGCGTCCGGACCATGAACGCCCCCCCCCCCGCTACTCTTCTGTAGCGGATTGCAGATATATTGCAGATATTTCAGTACAACTGTGCGTAGTAGACTGCGGGGACTGTGCGCCGCGGTCGCCACATCGCCACATGACTGTTCCGTCATGTGGCGATGGGCGATGTCCGTCCTCTGTAGCGGGGGGTGGGGGTGGGGGGTGGGAGTTGTTATCTTCTACATTACAGATATTTTAGAATAATTTTTAGTGCACTGTAGGTTATTTTTTCTTGTAAAAAAAGCCACACATTTTTTACGTGGCATGCTTCTTTGTGTGTGGGGGCTTGTTTGTTCATGCATTCATGAATGAATGAATAAACACCCCCCCCACACACACACACACACACACACACACACAGCCCTGAGTGTCACCTTTCATTAGAGGCCAAGACGAAGCTTCTATATTGAATCATTCAAAAGTTACAGACGTTTTTCCAAACTGTGCCATTTGGCACAATTTGGCACAATTCAAAAACGCCTGGGAACAACCTAAGAAAAAGGCTGTGTAATATATTCATTTTTTGTGGTATTGTTACAAAATTTTGACCTCAGCTGGATAACACTTGGTTCTACATTTCTGTTGCATTTTCCAGCCCATATCTGACAGCTGTGTGTTATTTGCAAGCATTTGTATCCCAAAAAACACCCAGGCGAAATTTATTTTCTTCAAGTTCAGTATGTTTAGATGACTGTTACTCAGTGGCCGGAGCACTTAGAAAGATTATGACTGTTTTGCCAAAAAATTCAAAGTGTTTTCTTTTAAATTAGACCAACCCCATGAAGATGTTGCAAAGGGTTGAAGAACAGCTTTTGATTTACTTTGGGTACGTTATTTTTTGGTGTTTTTAGGGAAATTGACCAGAGTGCAAGGGGTTAAATAATAAAAACGGGGAAACCCAAATGTGAATCTGGTGTAGATGCATGAGTGAGAAATTAAATAAAGACACTAAACAGCTGTGACAACCTCCGAAAAGATTTGACAGGAGGAAGTGACATACGGAGCTGTCAAAATAAAAGCACAACCATGCTGGATGAAAAATCAAGAACAAATACATAAACAAAAAATCACCAGCAACCTAGAGACCCGAGCACGGCTGTGACCCCCGCTCGGAATCATGACAGACGCAAGAGGAATACATAAGAATTTAAAGCAAACGAAAAGGTAAATTAAGGAGAACCAAAAACAAGTTAAAATAGAATACGACAGAAATAAAAGTTACATTGTAGGCTACTGAAAGGCCGTGGAAAATAGGAGAGTTTTTAACCTTGATCTAAAGCAGTTTTGAGTTCCAGCAGCCCTGATGCTTTCTGGGAGTTTGTTCCATACTATGTGAGGGGCATAAAAACTAAATGCTGCCTCACCATGTTTGGTTCTAACTCTGGGCACAGATAGTAGGCCTGACCCTGATGACCTGAGGGCTCTGAGTGGTTCATAATGGACTAGCAGATCTGAAATGTATTTTGGCCCTAAACCATTCAGAGCTTTATAAACCAACAGCAGTATCTTTATTTTTGACAGACAGGAAGCCAGTGTAAAGGTCTGAGGACTGGAGTTATATGATCCACTTTCTTGGTCTTAGTGAGGACTCGAGCTGCAGCATTCTGAATCAACTGCAGCTGTCTGATGGACTTTTTAGGGAGACTTGTGAGAACAGCATTACAGTCGTCCAGTTTACTGAAGATAAATGCATGAACAAGTTTTTCTAGATCCTGCTGAGGCATCAGACCTTTAATCTTCATGATGTTCTTTAAGTTATAGGAGGCTTACTTCAGAATCAGAATCAGAATCAGAATCAGAATCAGGTTTATTGCCATTGTTCATGTAGTACACAAACTAGGAATTTGTCTCGGTACAATGCTGCAACATTAAACATGATAAGATAAGAGAAATAAACTATACATGTAATAAAGTGTAGGATAAGATTAAGTGATACTGGTCAACAGTTAAAATATATATTAGCCAGCAGCAGATACTGTGGAGAACTATATAGTGCAGTCGGTAATGCAGGAAGAAAACAGTGATGATTGACATGAGTCTGGTTGAGCTGCTGTACATGGTGCACGAGAGTCACTTAGTGTTCAGCAGTCTAATGGCAGAGGGGAAGAAGCTGTTCATGTGACGGGAGGTTTTAGTCTGGATGGACCGAAGTCTTCTACCAGAGGGGAGGGGGGCAAACAGTACGTGACCAGGGTGTGAGGGATCGGCTATGATCCGGCCAGCACGCCTCCGGGTCCTGGAGATGTACAGATCCTGGAGAGATGGGAGCTTGCAGCCGATCACCTTCTCAGCAGTGCGCACGACGCGCTGCAGCCTTAGTCTGTCCCTGGCAGTGGCTCCTGCGTACCACACGGTTATGGAGGTGGTGAGGATGGACTCGATGATGGCTGTGTAGAACTGCACTAACATCTTGGTGGGTAGCTTGAGCTTCCTCAGCTGCCGCAGGAAGAACATCCTCTGCTGGGCTTTTTTGATGAGTGAGCTGATGGTCAGCTCCCATTTGAGGTCTCTGGTGATGGTAGTGCCTAGGAAGCGGAAGGAATCAGCAGTGGTGATGGGAGAGCCTGAGAGGGTGAGGGGGGGCAGAGGAGTAGTGACTTTCCTGAAGTCTACAATCATCTCCACTGTCTTCAGAGCGTTCAGCTGCAGGTTGTTATTGCTGCACCAGGACGCCAGCTGGGCCACCTCTCTCCTGTAGGCGGACTCGTCGCCGTTGGAGATGAGCCCGATGAGGGTGGTGTCGTCCGCAAACTTGATCAACTTGACAGACTGGTGGCTGGAGGTGCAGGAGTTGGTGTAAAGGGAGAAGAGTAGGGGGGAAAGTACACAGCCCTGGGGTGATCCGGTGCTGATGCTAATAGAGTCTGAGACAGTCTTTCCCAGCCGCACATGCTGCCTCCGGTCCATCAGGAAGTCAGTTATCCACCTGCAGAGGGAGTCAGGCACGTTGAGCAGGGACAGCTTGTCCCGGAGCAGAGCGGGGCGGATGGTGTTGAATGCGGAGCTGAAGTCCACAAACAGGATCCTGGCGTAGGTTCCCGGGGAGTCCAGGTGCTGCAGGATGGAGTGGAGGGCCAGGTTGACTGCATCGTCTACAGACCTGTTGGCTCGGTAGGCAAACTGCAGCGGGTCCAGGAGAGGGGTGGTGATGGACTTGAGGTGGGACAGGACCAGGCGCTCAAAGGACTTCATGACTACAGAGGTGAGCGCTACAGGTCTGTAGTCATTAAGTCCAGTGATCCGTGGCTTCTTGGGGACAGGGATGATGGTGGAGGATTTGAGGCAGGATGGCACGTGGCATAACTTAAGGGAGGTGTTAAAAATGTCTGTGAATACAGGAGCCAGCTGTTTCGCACAGAGTCTCAGGGTGGAGGGAGACACACCGTCTGGGCCGGGGGCCTTGCGCGGGTTCAGTCTGGAGAACTGTTTGAGCACATCCTGCTCACTGATGATAAGGGGAGGGGGGGGGGGGGGGGAGGGGGGGGGGTGCCTTAAATGAAGTAGGGAATGTGGAGGCTGTGGAGCTGGAGGGAGGGGGGGAGTTGGACACAGATGACGAGGTGTCAAAACGGGCATAGTGTTGGGACAGTCTCTGACAAAGGGCTTTGTCATCCTGACCTTTAGGAGCCTTAGGTCGATAGTTGGTGATTTGCCTCAGTCCTCTCCACACGGAAGCCGAATCATTAGCAGTGAACTGCTGCTGGAGTCTCTCTGAGTACACAGATTTAGCCCTCTTCAGCTCTCTGTTAAACCGGTATTTAACCTCCCTGTAGCAGTCCCTGTCTCCACTTTTCAGCGCTGCTTCCTTCTCCTTCCTGATCTGTCTGAGCTTAGCTGTGAACCAGGGTTTGTCATTAGAGTAACTCACCCTGGTGTGTGATGGAAGAATGTTCTCTTCACAAAAGTGGATATATGAGTTCACAGTGTCCGTGTACTCATCCAGATCATGCGTGGCTCCTTTAAGCATGCCCCAGTCAGATATTTCCATGCATGTTTCCAGCTTCTCCTCAGTATCACTGGTCCGTATCTTCGTAGTGCTCACAACAGGTTTAGTGAGCTTCAATCTCTGTCTGTATGTGGGAATGAGGTGAACCATCACGTGATCAGATAATCCCAGCGCAGCTCGAGGGACAGCGCGATATGCGTCTTTCACTGTGGTGTAACAGTGATCCAGTGTGTTTAATCCTCTGGTGGGGCATTTAATAAACTGTTTGTAGCGGGGGAGATCGTGGCTCAGATTGCACTGATTAAAGTCGCCAGCCACAATAATCAGCGAGTCTGGAAAACTCCGCTCTGTGTGTTGAATGTGATCCGCGAGCACGCGCTGAGCTTCGCGCGTGTCCGCGTCGGGAGGGGCGTACACAGCGATCATTATGAAAGAAGCAAACTCCCGCGGGGAATAGAAGGGCTTGCAATTGATAACAAGAAATTCCAAGGCAGGAGAACAGTGTTTGGAAATTACCGTTACATCAGAGCACCAGATGCAGTTGATGTAGAAGCAGACACCGCCTCCTGTGGTCTTGCCGGAAAGCTCTGTGTCACGATCAGCACGGAAGAGCTGGAAGCCGTCGAGGCGCAGCGCGCTGTCCGGTATATTTTCCCGGAGCCAGGTCTCAGTAAAGCAGAGGACAGCTGAGGAGGCGAGGTCCTTAAAACGCATCAGCAGTCTCAGTACTGTACTTCACTACTGTAGCTGTTAAAATTCAGGTCCACACCCAGATTTCTAGCTTGGCTGTTGGTTTACAGCATCATTGACTGAAGCTGAGTACTAACTTTAAGTCTTTCTTCCTTGGCTCCAAAATATTTTTTTGGTTTTGTCTTTGTTTAACTAAAGGAAATTCTGGCATAATCCATTCTTTAATTTGACTAATGCATTTGATCAGGGTTTTAATTGGACCATAGTCTCCTGGTGAGATGGTTATGTATATTTGTGTATCATCTGCATAATTATGGTTATATATTTTGTTGTTTTTTTTATAATTTCAGCTAATGGGGGCATATAGATGTTGAAAAGCAAAGGTCCCAAATTGGAACCTTGGGGAACTCCACAGGTTATTTTTGTTTGCTCAGATTTGTAATTAACTATAGCCACAAAATAGTCCCCGTCTTTAAAATAGGACTCAAGCCAGCTAAGTGCTGTACCAGAAAGTTCCACCCAGTTTTTCAGCCGATCTAATAAGATGTTATGGTTGACTGTGTCGAATGCAGCACTAAGGTCGAGTAGAACCAAGACTAAAATGTTGCCATTATCTGTATTGGAGTGGATGTCATTAAGTACCTTAACTAGAGCTGTCTCAGTGCTTTGGTGTGGCCGAAAGCCTGGCTTATTATTATTATTTGGTCACCTATGAGGCGACTGACCACATCTCGGTTGCTTTACAAAGCTAATAGAGGACAGGGGTCACCACTCCTCACTACCCGCCTTTCCACATTCTATTATGCTGAGCACCAAGCTAGAGGGTGGAAAGTGCCATTTTTACCTGGTCTTTGGTATGACCCAACTGGGATTTGAACCTCAGCCTCCCGGTTGTAGGGCGGATGATCTACCAACTAGGCCACCACACCGGAGTGGTGGCCCAGTTGGTAGAGCATCCACCCCCAAAAACCTGACTGGAAGACATCAAAACAGTTATTTAATGTCAAGAAGTTGTACAATGTTTGATATGAGCCTATAGCTGTTCATGAGTGAGGTGTCTAGGTTGCTCTTTTTTAGAAGTGGCTTGATAACAGCTGTTTAAAGCACTGAGGGAAGACACCTGAATGCAGAGACATAATTACGATCTGCAGTAGATCTGAGGCCATACAATATGAAACATTTTTTAAAAACCCTGTTGGGAGAGTATCAAGCAGCAGGTAGTGGATTTCAGGTGGCGTCTGATGTCATCCAAGATTTTATGATTGATTGGAGAAAATTTTGCCATGGTGTTTACGTCTTCTCTACAGGGACACAGAGGAAGCACATGTCCAGCACCTGGCATAGGAGCACTGACTGACCCAGCTGTCTAATTTTCTGAATTTTGTCAGTAAAGAAAAAGGTAAAGACACTGCAGGCACAGTTGGATAGAAGTTCAGGAGCTACTGACACAGGGGGATTTGTTAGCCTGTCAACAGTAGTGAACAAGGTGCGTGCATCATTGTTGTTTTTAGCAGAGATGTCAGAAAAATATGCTTGTCGTGCATTTCTCAGCTCCAAATTATAAATGCTCAATCTTTCATTATAGATTTCATAATAAACCTGTAATTTAGTTTTCCGCCACCTGCATTCAGCTTTTGACACACTCTTTTTTTTCAGCTCTTATTAGTTTGGCATTTCTCCATGGAGGTTTCTTTTTAATAGTGACCACCTTCACCTTGATGGGAGCAATGGCACTGATAATATTTGTAATTTTACCATTGAAATTTCTGTGAGCTCTTTTACTGAAGGTAAAGGGGGGGGGGGGTGAGTAAGAGAAAGCTTGGCTGAATGTTTCACTGGTATTATAACTGATGTACCATATTTTGATGCCCTCTGTCCGGATATTTCTGTTGACATTAATAGCACTCTCAAAGAAAACACAAGAATGGTTGGACAGAGCAACGTCCATCACCATAACCTTAGAGATGTTCAGACCTTTGGAGCTGACCAAGTCCAGACTGTGTCCTGTGTTGTGTGTTTTTTCCGTTACACGCTGAGTCAGTCCAAAGTTATCAAGGACACAACACAATTCTTTGGTCCCTCTGTCCTGAGGGTTGTCAACATGAATGTTAAAATCACCAACAATAGCTACACAGTCAAAGTCAACACAGATAATAGACAGCAGCTTTGTAAAATCATCAAAAAGGGTATTTAGGTGGTCTGCAAACATTAAGAAACAACACACAGGAGGAGGAATTCAGCTGAAGAGCCACATATTCAAATGAAGTAAACATATCATAAGACAACTGCTTGCATTGGAGGGAATCATTAAACAAAACAGCTACTCCTCATCCTTTCTAATGCAGCCTGGGTTCACTTAGAAAGCTGTTGTTGGGAGGGGCTGCTTTGATAAGAAGAGATCCACCATTATCATGTAACCATGTCTTTGTTAAAAACATAAAATCCAGTTTGTGTTTTACAATGAGATAATTGATTAAAAATGTTTTTGCTGCCAAAGACCTAATATTTAGTAAAGCTAGTTTCAATGTGTTCAGAGCATCATCTGGCAGATTTTTTTTACTTTGTTTAGGCTTTTTTTACTTTGTTTAGGCTGTGACTGGTGAGAAATGAACACTAGATCTGATAAATTTACAGGATGTATAGGATGGATCTTGTTTCTCTAAATTTACCAACCTTTTTCTGCTACCTATTAAAACAGAAATTAAGGAAACTACTTCCATACTGGGCTTGTCTTGGAAAGAGTCATGAGTACTAGTGGTATCAGAGCCCGGACTCAGTACATCAAACCCAGCATGCATTGTTATCAGGCTGTGGATTTCAGTTCAGCTGTGAGGTGGGGTTGGTGGTGGGCACTGTGGCTTTGGCAGTTGTGTCAGAGCTCACTAAGGAATTGCTGGAGGGGGGAGATGGGGGGAAGATGAAGTAGGAGATTTCGGGGTGAGAAAATTTGACTAGAGCATGGGGTCAGTTTTGTGGCCATAGTGACCAGCTCCTTCATCTGGTCAGTGAAGTCGAGGAGTGGGAAGGATGGGGAAGAGGAAGCTGAAGAGGAGGGGGTATGCAGTGGCAGAGGGGGTGGGTCCTCACAGGTGACTTTTGGTGAAGGAGGGGTCTGCACAGGCGGGGGCTGAGGTGGCTTTATCTCACAGTTTCTGCTGGGCTGTATCTTATCCTATTGTTTTGGTTCCTCTTGTCTCTTGTCCTTGTCCTGGGGAACAGAATGGCGATGCAGAAAATAGAACATATTGGAGGTAAACAGCCTCACGCTTGACCTGCTGAGGCTGAGTCCATCTCCCTTAAAAATGTGTCTGCGGCCCCAGAAAAAGTTGAAATTGTCAATAAAATGAAGTGATTTGTTTGTACAAGCTTCTGATAGCCATCCATTTAAACTGAACAGTCTGCTGAATCTCTCAACTCCTCCTCTGACCGGTGATAGTGGGCCACTAATAAACACTTCAGCATTCAGACAGCTGACTAGGTCTAGGAGTTCCTTAAAATCCTGTTTCAGTATCTCAGACTGCTGTTTCACAACATCATTTGAGCCTACATGCAATATGAAAATATCTATGTGCACATACAGTATGTTGAAGTGCAGCTGTCAGTAAATAAGTCAGGTAACATATTTTCATTATCATTACTACACACTGTGGAAGCTATAGATATTTGTGGTGTGGATCCTCTGGGTGCCTCTGGTTGTGTCCTTGCACAATTTTCAGAAATTACCCTGCATTAACTTAGAAACAGTGAGGATATTAATTAGCAAATACAGCTTAAATATGTTTTCAAGGTTCTCAAACTTTAGGAATTAACTGAAAGAATATTCAGAGGTTTACAGCAAACCAATTTTTTGATTAAAAAAATGATAGCAGTTGTAAAAATGCATCCCATTTGTGAATATCACAGCATGCCTTCTTGTTACAGATGGAATAAATTTAACTTTTATGTCAGCATTAACAGTCCAGAGGCCACTATGTGAATTTTTAACACCATCAAATGGCAAGGAAGAATGGGAATAAAAATTAAAAATGTTATCATTAGAAAAGCTAATAAGCTGCTACTAATGCTGCTGTGATTGTAAACAAATAACAACTTACCTGTTTGTTAACTAGTTAACAAGGTAATCTAGCTCAAGCTCATTTTCTGCACATTCCTGTAACACAGAAAAGATTTAAACAAGTTTCCCATATCTGAACATTTTAAAATGTAACTGAAAGGGATGCACCACCATCATCTTGTACCTTATTTTTCTTCTTCTTTCTTTCCTCTTCTACTGCCATATGCCCCTACGAGTGCAGAGTATTAACCACAAAGAGATGGGATGGGGTGGAGACCCCAATAGCCTAACTGCTTTTATTACTTCATTCCCTTCCACAGCATGTAGGGCATCATGTGCTGTATAGGTGCAGTGCTTATCTCTGTTTCTATGACTCTAGGCCACACAGCTACTGTCAGTAGTGAAAGCTACAGTGGGGAAGGTGTTTTGAACTTACAAAAGTTCAAAACACACACACAATTCAGACCCACCCCAATTTAGGACCCGAATCATGCACTAAGGGAAATAATGGGATATGGTGAACTGGAATAACCTAACACATTCACCCAAAAACAACTAAAACTGGACAATGTCTCTAAAATAGGTAAAATAATCCTATATCACCACATATTCACATGCACACCAGCACTATTTTTAACATACGTATGTGCATCACAGTGTTCATGTTAAACCAATGTCCACAGGAAGCCATGGGTAAAAATCGGCTCGGAGGCCCAGGGCAGCCCCACGGCATGCGCGCCCCTGGCCACCGCCTGCCCCCAGGATTGAAACCAACCTCCCCGGCGAGAATGTCCCTTCTCCTCACCCTCGACTGCTTCTCTTGTCTGGACTCACAGTGCTGCTGCTCGACACACAGCCCCTCCATGCCTGTCGGTCTGCTCCCAACCGTCTTCAGAACCGCTGCAGCTGCCGCAGTTGCAACCCCAAACACTCCGGCCACCCGTGGCTGAACTCCGGGGAAAACCAAAACTCGCTCGTTGGCGCCGCTCCTTGACCCAGACACCTCACTGCTGCTCCCACTACCCTCGTCCAAGGCGCTATGCTGCGCTGCCTCTGCAGGCGGCTGTCGCTGCTCTCTCCCGGGGCTCACAGCATCGCTCTCATCAGCATCACCCATCGACCCAGGTGCTTCGCTGCCGCACCCAGCACCCTTGTTCAAGGCACTCCGCCGCGCTGCCTCTATACCCGGCTGTCGTTGCTCACTCCCAGGGCTCACAGCATCACTCTTGTCGGCGTCACTCACCGACCCAGGCACTTCACCGCTGTGCCCAGCACCCTCGTCCAAGGCACTCTGCTGTTCTGCCTCTGCACCCGGCTGTTGCTGCTGCTTCCCAGGGCTTCCAGCCTGCTTGCTCCTGCCCTCCCGCTGCCCGGACTGTAGCTGCGGGAAGACTCCAGTCGCTGCTCTCCCTCTCTGCTGTCGCTGCTCACCGCGCCGTCAACAACACCAGCGCTACGGTCACACACCGTGCTGAGCTCTTCGGTTGGCTTGCCGTCTTCGGTGACCGGGGGCTCCCCCACTCGTGGCCCCGGTTCTACCTCGCAGTCTAGCTGGTAGCTCGCAGCTTGGTTTTGGTGCACACCTAGCTTCGTGGCTAACTTCCTCATAGTCACTGACTGAGCTGCTAGCTTCTCCAAGCTAGCTAGCTTAGCTTCTTTTGGTGCCAACAGCTCTTCTATCCCCAGCTGCGTGGTCTTCCTATGTTCAGCGAAATATTCAGTCATCTGCCTGACAGCGTACGCATAAGACCCCGTCTCTCCCAAAGTGCAGAGAATTCTCCCACCTTCCATGCGGAGATGATGGGCCAGAAGTGCTTGTCTTCGTACTCTGTCGAGTCTACTTAGGCCCAGCGCCGCTATGTAACTCTCGAACATGGCCACCCATTTCGGCCACACGATCACTGGCTCTCCGGGGTACTCCAGAAATGGTAATAAGGATGGAGGTAGCCCGTACGTCCCCATAGTTTTCTTTTATCGCCAAAATGTTATGACTGGAATCAGAGTCGGAGTCAGTCTTATGCCATGCAACAAACTCCCCTTTATTGGAAGGAACACAGAACTATATACAGAAATGCCATAGCCTGCCTGACGTCACACACAGGGGTGGGTACGGCAACAAACACACATCACACAAAACAATGGTCTAATAGTGAATGTTGCAGTAGTGTTTCATCATAAAGTTGAATAATTTATCATAATTTATTATTATGATTGTGTTCCCCTAAGAAGTGCTTTGGGGGTACCATATGCATGGGGTGGATGTGCATCATGGAATAGAGGCTCAGAGGCTGAATTCTAATTTTAAAATTTGTAACATCATTCAGTATAACATACATGTCAAACCCAATGCTGAACTAATATATGAGGCCCACAGAATAATAGTGTATCTAATAATGATTTTGGCTCACCAGTCACATGCAAACTAGGATGCTACAAATCCCACAATGCATCACAACAGCTGAAACATCAGCCATGCCCAGCAACATTTTTTTTTTTCTAATGACACGTTCATCAGTCGTTCTAGTAAATGTACATGTAGTATGTGGAAAAAAAAAGAAAAAAAGAAAAAAGAAAAGTGAACTCAGCAAAAGAAAGGCAGATAAATGTCAAAATATTTGTTTCTTCACATGAATAGTGAACGGGAAGAATTTTTTGTCCACTTTTCTCTTTAATCCCAATGCAAGCTATTAATAGATTTGTGGGTGAAATAGTTGCGCATCTAGCTAACACTGATCACAATTAAAAAATGCTCACTGTGCTTTAATTACAAGGTTAACAAAAATAGATAATTTTACATGTATCACGGGGGAGGGGGTTGATAGCTAAAAATGACTATGCCTATTTTTTTAAATAATTTTTCATTTTGTTTAAAATCAATGTTTGTTTGTTTGTTTTAAAATCAATGTTTGTTCTACTCTCTATCAAATGTGTTGGGGTACAATTGCAGTCTGTTTTTCAATAGCTGACCACATTTGGCCTTCAGTTTAGACTCTTGACTGTTTGGAAACAAAACTACAGCTCATTTTAAAGTAATAGCTAGCAGGGTAACAATGAGGGATAAGTCAATGGGATGTTATTGGAGGTTTAAAACTTAAATGGGTTCCACTTTTTAAGAAAATAAACATAATTTGATATGAAAAAATCATTGCCAAATGATAAAAATCATTAAATCTTCACCATACAACATACTGTAGGTACATTGTTTTTGTCAGCAGTTCAGGGTTGAGCTTAGTTTCTGACCTGTCTGTTTGTTTCTCTACATAGCTCTCAGTTTTAGTGGTAGTCGTTATTAGGACTGGAGAGCAGCCTCGGGATGAAAACAGCGAGCATAGGTGTCTACTGTTTGAAACCACTCACTGCTACGACTCAGTGCTGGAGGGCACCCATTTACCCACCAATGCAATATAGCATATCAGTGTTAGCAGAATGAATGCTATCACACTTCTCCTTAAATGGAGAGCAGTAAAGAAATCAGAGGCAGAATCAGACAAAACAGATGGGAGGAAAAGGAGAAATGGATAGAGTGAAGTGCACTGCGGAGGTGAATTAACCAGAATACCAGGATGAAAGAAAGAACGGGAATCTTTTCCAAATTCAACCACTTCAGCAGCACTCTATTCCTTCTATTCATCAACTCCGGGTCTTGCTGATCTGTTTCCATGTGATATCGATTAGTGCTGTATCTTCACAATACTCCACAAAGGCCTTCTAGAATCACTCTCTTCTCTCTGTTTCTTGCTGCTCTTGTGGCCATCTATTACTTCCTGCATGGAATATTGCTTTTATTCCACTCACAACCAAACTCTGCTGTCAGATAGGTCATCAACTTAATTCTCATCTTTGATCCTTGGGGACATGGGCCCACTTATGGCATTGTGATATATATATATATATATATATATATATAATTCATTAAAAAGTAATCAGTTTTGCCATTATTCAGCACTCAGGAGGACAGCGAAAAAGCAATCTGCATTCACACATTTGTTTCTACACCCATGCTTAATTCTATTTGTATTGTGACTGCTTAGGGATTCATGGCATATGTGACACTGTTAGCAGGTTAGAGTTAGAAGATAAGTCAAATAGCAACCAAAGTACGCACACTGCACAATGCACAAATGAAGAGTTTGTTTGCAAAAACCGATAAACACCACTTCCATGAAAATTTCACTCTTTACATCAAACTGTTAACATTACCTACTTATAGAAGTTCAAATCATTTGGTCTCAAAAGCTGATATGTCCTATGTTATACACACTACAAATTCATGTTTTGTTTTGTTTTTCAAAAGCTGATAAACACCGGGAGGGTTTGGGTTTTTGTTTTTTTTTTTTACAAAAGCAGATAACTCCACAGGGCAAATCAGCGCTTGGTATTTGGGTCACGTGACTCATCTTGGCTACCTTCTGGGTCTGTTCACTCTGACTGATTTCCCTGGTTGTGTTCGGAATGTTCACTCACTCCCTCCCTCACTCATTACTCGCTATATAGTGAATTTAGATATAGTGGACTATACAGTAAACTCAATATAACAATAGAATTAACAGCTTTCGGACACTACTGGGCTTGTTTTCACGGCACGGTTAATGACATCACGCGAGAGTAAAATGTAACAGACTAACGGTGGTAAAAAAATGAATACCTGCATGTAATTTGAAGCAAATATTCAATTCAATTAAACTTTATTTATATAGCGCCATATCACAACAACAGTAATTTCATAGCACTTTCAAATGTAAGGAAAACTCCACAATTGCAGAAAGACCCCAGCAATCAGATGATCCCCTGCGAGCAAGCATTTAGTGACGGTGGAGAGGAAAAACTCCCATTTAACAGGAAGAAATCTCCAGCAGAACCAGGCTCAGGGAGGGGCAGTCATCTGCTGTGACTGGCTGGGGGGTGAGGGGATAGAGAAAATGAAAAGAACATACATAAAGAGAGCAACAATTAACAGAGAGAAGCAAAGTACATTATTGGAGGTCACCCGGCAGTCTGAATCTATTAATAGCAAAACAAAGGAGGGGTTAAGAGACACAAGATCCCTCCCTAATCGTAGGCTATATTGAAGAAGAAGGTTTTTACCCTATTCTTAAAAACAGAGATCGAGTCTGACTCCCGAACCCAGATTGGTAACTGCTTCCACAGGAAAGGAGCTTGATAGCAGAAGGCTCTGCTTCCCATTGTACTTTTGGAGATTCTAGGTATTACAAGTAATCCAGCATTTTGGGACCATAGTGCTCTGTTAGGATGATAGGGTAATATCAGATCTTTTATATAAAAGGGGGCCTGATTATTAAGAGCTTTGTAAGTAAGACGAAGGATTATAAACTTAATTCTAAATTCTATGGGAAGCCAGTGAAGGTAGGCCAGAACTGGAGAATATGATCTCTCTTTCTAGAACCTGTTATAACTCTTGCAGCAGCATTTTGGATCAACTGAAGACTTTTTAAAGATATTTTAGCACAACCTGATAATAACAAGTTACAATAATCTAATCTAGAGCCAACAAAAGCGTGGATCAGTTTCTCAGCATCATTCAGAGACAAGATGCTCCTAATCTTGGCAATATTGCGCAGATGATATAAGGCAGTCTTAGAAACAAATTTAATATGGGAATTAAAAAACAGCTCTTGATCAAAAATAACTCCAAGGTTCCTCACAGAGCTATTAAGAGAAAGAGTAACCACATCCAAACTAAAACTTTGATTTGGAAAGGTATTTCTAAGGTTTTGTGGACCAACAAGAATGACTTCAGTCTTATCTGGGTTTAATAGCAGAAAATTACAAGTTATCCAAGCTTTGATTTCCTTAAAACCCCTTGACGTTGATTGTCGCAAATTCGCATCAATCCACTTCCGCTCCAAATGCAACCAAAATACCGTCCATATTCCTCCACTACCGGTTGATGCACTTCCAACACATACCTAGGAACCTTTTGCAAGCATTAGTTTCTCGTAGGAAGGGTCAGAGACGGAGCACCATCCATTTCCTGATTGCTACGCTCACCTCGTGCCACGTCTGCATTTTCAGAAGACAATCGTGGAAAAATTGTCCAATCTCAGGTAAGTTGTACTAAGATAAAAATATGTACAGGCTTATTGTGTACTTTTATCACTACCACGAAGGAGTGGAGTACCTATGACGAATATTTTTGAAGATATTAGATGATTTTGGTGTGATGCTAATTCGTTACATTCAGCCACAATGGATAACCTCGGTCGGCCACAACGGCCGCAAATAAGGTGCCGTATTTAGATGGAGTTCAACACTCACACACATTTTCTTTAGAAACTGCCATTCTAAAACTCTACACCATAGCTCACGTGAACAATAAATAACATAGCATGCTAAAGCCTGCACAAGTTATCCATAGTAATGTCAACCACCTGCTGTACTTTGACAACTGATTTTCCTCCTTGAATCTGTTTGTTGCTCTTGAAAACAAGGGGATACCAGCCCTTGGGACCGTGCAGCAAAATCGTCTGCATGGGTGCAGTTTCAGTGCAGACTCAGAGATGAAGAAGAAGGGAAGAGGGACATTTGAAGAGCAGCAGGCCCGTTTCCATGATACAAAGATGGGATAGAAAACTGAAAAGGAATGTGTCTGTGGAATGCCCAAGCATCATCAGCCTTTATAACAAGTTCATGGGTGGCGTTGATGCTCTTGATGCACTGATCGCCTACTACCGCATCCACATCAGGTCCAAAAAATACTACCACCGGTTGTTTTTTTCACTTTGTGGATATGGTAATAGTGAACAGCTGGTTGTTGTATCGGCATGATTGTGAGTCACTAGGTGTACTCAGAAAGAAAAAGAAGGATTTGCTGGAATTCAGATCGTCCATCGCACAGGCCCTCTGCATGGAAGGGAAGGACCTGACGGAGAAGAAAAGGGGGCGGCCTTCATCTGACATTGAATGGCAGTTTGAGAGGAAGAAACGTTGAGGTCCAGCCAAGGCCATTCCTGCACAGGAAGTCCGCACAGATGCTGTGGGACACTGGCCAGAGGTGGAAAATGGGCGGCAACGCTGCAAACTTCCACAATGCAAGGGCCAGACTGTGTACAAATGTGCAAAGTGCAACATTCATCTGTGCATCAACAAAAACCACAACTGCTTTCGGGAATCCCACAAATAAACTGAAGCAATGCACACTCTTCGCATTGAAAGGACAGTCAAATTGAGTAGGAGGAAAGAGGTGTTTCCAGCAGGTTTTTGTTCTTGCTCATTGCTTGTGTTTTGTGTTTATAATGTGTTTTTTATAGTTCATTGTAGTGGTTTAAGATAGTTTGGCAGTCATGAGAGTTGAAAATACTGAAAATAACTTTGTTGCATAAATAAAAGACTCGTCATACTTGAGATGGGAACAGGTGCTTTTTACCAATTTTTTACCAGATGCCTATTGTCGCTAATTTGCATCATACCTAAAATTATATCTATTTTATGTGCTATAGTCAAATTAACTTTCTCAACTTAATTTAGCATCTACTTGAAAGCAAAAACACAAGTGATTTTTTTTTTTCATAATTGGAAATAAATTCAGGCGTCAAGGGTTTTTAAGACAGGCATCTAACTTGGCTAATTGATTACTATCATCTGGCTTCATTGACAGGTATAATTGTGTGTCATCTGCGTAACAATGAAAATGTATTTTCTAATGATGTTGCCTAACAGAAGCATATATAAACTAAAAAGAGTAGGGCTTAACACAGATCCCTGTGGAAATCCATGACTGAGCTTTGAGTTGGAAGAAAACTCATTATTGATATGAACAAACTGAAGTCTATGGGACAAATAAGATCTAACCCACTGCAGCAAAGTTCCATTTAGTCCAACATAGTGTTCTAATCTATCAAGTAGAATATCATGATCGATAGTATCAAAGGCTGCACTAAGATCTAAAACGACAAGTACAGAAACAAGTCCATTATCAGATGTGATAAGGAGGTCATTAGTGACCTTCACTAAGGCTGTTTCAGTGCTGTGATGAATTCTGAACCCAGATTGAAACTCTTCAAATAAACCATTTCCCTGCAAGTGGTCAAATAATGGCGTAGCAACAACTCTTTCTAAGATTTTTGAAATGAAAGGCAAATTAGAGATTGGTCGATAGCCAAAACTTCTGGATCGAGCGTTGGCTTTTTGAGTAAGGGTTTAATTACAGCAATTTTAAAAGCCTGCGGTACATGACCTAAAGTTAAAGAAGAATTGATTATTTGAAGAATACGGCTACCAATAAATGGGAAGACTTTTTTAAATAACCTGGCAAGAATAGGGTCTAAAAGACAAGCTGAAGGGTTGGATGAGGAGATTATTTTATCTAACTCTTAAAGGTCAATTGGAGTAAACTTATCTAAACACATATCAATTGAAGGAGTTGTAGTAGTTGCTGTACTTAAGTTTACGGTGGGAAGAATCTGACTGATTTTATCTCTAATAGATTAAAGGGTACCTGTGGTGGTCGTGAAAAAAAAGATATTATATTGAGCCCCTGTCTCACATTCTAGTTCAAGTTTAAGTTGAAATTCATGTTCAAAGCAATTTGATATAAATCCATTGCTGATGTGTTGGTTCAGCTATGTCAGCAAAACATGGGTGCAGCCATACTAGCGGCTACATGGCCTGCCAGGACGCTTCCTGTGACGTAATAACGTGGGCACCGCGATCTGGATCAATATTGGCTGAGCCTGGAGTGCCCGGATGAGCAGTGGCTTTCGGGATATTCAAATTCAAATTCAAACGTTTATTTCAAACTCAGGGTTCATATTAAATGCAGAACTAAAACGAGTAGAAAATAAATAAATAAATGCTTAAATTCAGCGGGTCGTCTCGTCTGATCTGAGCTCGTAACGGCCGCAAGACAGCAGATGATTCGGCTCCTCCCTCGCCGCTATACAGAGGAGCAGACACTCGGTGCGTTGCATTGTGTGTGAGGACCAAAATTCAAACGTTTATTTCAAACTCAGGGTTCATATTAAATGCAGAACTAAAATGAGTAGAAAATAAATAAACAAATGCTTAAATTCAGTGGGTCGTCTCGTCTGATCTGAGGTTGTAACGGCCGCAACACGGCAGATGATTCGGCTCCTCCCTCGCCGCTATACAGAGGAGCAGACACTCCGCGCTCTTGTTACAACAAAAACATACAATGCGATATGGATATCGCAACATGGCGGAATGTAAAGCCTTTGGATGTCTCAATAATAAGCGAAAAAACAAAGATAAACACTTCTTTTGTGTACCCAAACCCAGCTCACCTTGTCAGAAGATCATAGCGGAAAAGTGATTGCGCAATCTCGGAACAGGGCACAGACGAATCCTTTCAGATGAAATTGCGTTGTGTGTGAGGACCACTTCGTCACTTTAACCTTCAGAAGACCTTTCTGGCTCAAACCTGTAGCCATGTTGGACGAATTCTTCCTCAGAGTCCGACAATTCAGCCATAATAGAATAAAAACACTCACAACAGCACCCTAGTCTCTCATACAGATGGGAGTATTGACTTTTTAGTGGCAACGTTATGACGTCACATCCGCATGTGTCATGGCTGCGCGCAGAGTTTTCATTGGCTGGCCATGCCTGCGGTTGTATTTGCATATTTCTCTGGTGGTATATGGCTGGCAATAATTACTTAACCAAAAAACGAATACTTTGCCTAATGTTTTCAAGTTGAATGCGTTTAGACGACCACCACAGGTACGCTTTAAAATTAAAATTTTATGATTGAAAAAGTGCAAAAAGTCCTGACTAGTAAGCTCTAGGGGGATGCAAGGATTGACAGAGTCCTGACTCTTTGTCAGCCTGGCTATAGTATTGAAAAGAAACCTGGGATTATTCTTATTCTCTTCTATTAATGCAGAGTAATAACTTGTTCTAGCTTTTCTAAGAGATTTTTTATAAATCAGGAGATAATTTCTCCACGCTAAGTAGAATTCATCTAAATTAGTGGAACACAATTTTCTTTCTAATTGACGAGTCTTCTGCTTTAAGCTACGAGTTTCTATTAAACCAAGGGGTTAGAAATCTCTGGTTAGACTTTTTTCTTTTTTAAAGGGGCCACCAAGTCTAGAGTCTGATGCAGAGAGGCTGTAACACTATTCACCATGCTATCAATTACGGAAGGAGCAGGCTCTCCATCTTTTATTTCCGTTGTGTTGACCCATGGTATAGAGGAGACAATCTGCAAAAATTTAGTAACAACGTCATCTGAAAGACATCTGCTGGAGTAATATTTTTCTTTAGGAGTCAAATAATCATCCATCCATCATTCTTCTACCGCTTTTCCGGAGGTCCGGGTCGCGGAGGCAGCAGTTCAAGCAGAGAAGCCCAGACTTCCCTCTCCCCAGCCACCTGCTCCAGCTCTTCAGAGAGGATACCAAGGCGTTCCCAGACCAGCTGGGAGACATATGTTATGACCCGAGCGTCGGTTCTGATCGCGCTCGGGTTAAAGTTATGTCTCGCTGCCGGCCTTGACAGCTGCAGGTGGTATTCTGGCCTCTCCGGGCTCTTATTGTGGAAGTGCTCGGTGGGGCTGTCAACGGTCGGCCAGCTGTGTGTCATCATTGTCATTAGTACCTTGTCTATTTAAGCTGAGCACTGGCGTCGTTAGGACGCAGCAGTGTCTGATCGCTAATCTGACCGCCAACCTGGTCGTTTAACTGTTCACCCACCGTCACGTTGCGGATGCCTGGACTGTATTCACACCTCGGCTGCCTTGGGCTTGACCGTCTTTCACCGGTACCAGTAAGTGTGCTACATTAGCCTTATTCCTCCCGGCGTATAATGATCTGTAAGTCCCTGCCTCAGCAGCCAGTGTGTTATTATTACCAAGCCTGACTGTGTGTGACTGTCTCCTGCTCTGGACCTATAGTGTGCTGTATAGCCCTATGCTTCCTGTTCTGTGAAGACTCCTGTCATTATCTCAGCAGCTTGTGTTAACACCTTTTTCACCGTAAATAAACTCACTGAAAAACTCACTGGTGACTCTGTGTGCGTCTTATGCTGGCTCGCGAGGGCCAGCGCATGACAGTACACTGCTGCCCAAACAGTGTTTACGGTGACGCCATCTTGAGACGCTACTCACCAGTGAGTTTGAGTTTTGGACGTTGCTTTTCTCTGTCTGGGTCCTGTGTATGTGAGGAATGCCTTCACCGAAGAGCCACGTGCTGACGAGTGTTTTGGAAGCCGTGGATGAGCTGCTCATCTCCGCTTCCCT
This sequence comes from Pholidichthys leucotaenia, assembly GCA_020510985.1. Taxonomy (NCBI): domain Eukaryota; kingdom Metazoa; phylum Chordata; class Actinopteri; order Cichliformes; family Pholidichthyidae; genus Pholidichthys; species Pholidichthys leucotaenia. Next base: position 186,603,824 of record CM035847.1, read on the forward strand.
GTTGGACTATGACCACGGCATACATTGGTACCTGGATGCCGCCGAAGATGTTCTCTGTAATCTCTCTCCCCGCTACGCCAACCACCCGGAAGTCGACGCGAGGAGGGAGGACATCGCCGCACAACGCGAATTATTCCTGATGATGGAGGAGGAACACGGCATGAAGCAGGTGAAGAGGCACTCCTGCTCTTCGCCTATGGATCCTGATCCTGCCTTCGATCCATTTCGGGAGTTCGCACCATCTGGGGGCCGGCGAAGGCGTCGGCGTCACGGCCGGGCGCATCTTCGGCAAGCTCCTGCTCCGGATCCAGTTCCGGGCCGCCGGGATGACCCCCTCAACCAGCCAGCTGCTGAGAGTGAGCTGAGTCCTGTGCCGGTGGGCTCCGTTCTTGGATCCTTTACCATCCAGCGAGCGAGGGAAGGAGCAACGTCCGCTACAGCTGACAACATCCTCCCCCCGGGAGACAGGCAAGTCCAAGTTCACTTTCCTAGTAATAATAGTGATCTGTCTTGTCTGACTCCTGGTGGTGAAGCTCAGGGTTCGCAGCTCCCTGAGTTTCTTTCCCCAGCTGTAGCCCTTTGTATTAAACCTGCTGCCTCTGTGTCTCCTCCTGCGGAGCGGTCCTCGGCGTCAGTCCCACGCCGTCGAACGAGGGGGAGGCCTGCAGCTCTGGGAGATATCCCGGTCCTGCAGCCTTGCTTTGGACAGAGCAGAACGGACTGCAGTGAGGAGCCAGAGCCGACGAGAGAGTGTCCCCAGGGTTCCTCAGGGATGCAGCCCGAGTCAGCAGGTCCAGGGTCCTCTGTCCCCACACCATACGGGTTATTGGCGTGGACGCCAGCGCGTGAGGATCCAGCTGCAGAGACCATCAGGCCGGCTGTGGAACCCGACGCAGCCGAGTGGGAGCCCGACGACGAGTTTCTTCTTGAACCTGGATCGGAGAAGTCCTGGACGGCTCCAGAGCCCGAGTGCAGGCAAGTGCTCTTTCTTGTTTTCCTGTATGGTGTGTTAGAGCATTTTTGCCTGCTTCATGGGGAGGCGAGTGAGGGGCAGCCGGCCGCTGCACCCGAGCTCGTCTCGCTGGGCTCTGGCGCTGCTGGTGGAACTGATCCCGGTTCTCCCTTGTGTTCTGAGCACCTCCACAGCGTTACCGGTCCGGAGCCAGTCAAGGTCACGGGACCGGGGGTTCCAGGTTCGGAGATGGAGGTCGTCGCCGGAGCAGTCCTGACCCGGTCGGGGTCCGACGTGTGGGCCGAGGTGACCCGGTCGGGGTCCAACGCGTGGGCCGAGGAGACCCAGTCGGGGTCCGATGCGTGGTCCGAGGAGACCCAGTCGGGGTCCAACGTGGGTGCAGCGGTGACCCAATCGGGACCCGTCCTGACCCAGTCGGGGTCCAACGTGGGTGCAGCGGTGACCCAATCGGGGCCCGTCCTGACCCAGTCGGGGTCCGACGCATGGGCTGAGGTGACCCAATCGGGGTCCAACGTGGGTGCAGCGGTGACCCAATCTGGGCCCATCCTGACCCAGTCGGGGTCCAACGTGGGTGCAGCGATTACCCAATCGGGGTCCGACGAGGTTCAGTCGGGTTCCGACTCAGGTGTGGCTGTAACCCAATCGGGGTCCGATGAGGTCCAGTGGGGGTCCAGCGCAGGTGCGGCTGCGACCCAATCAGGATTCGAGGGGGTCCAGGGTTTTGGTTGTCCCCCTCTCAGGAGCCACCAGCTGGGGGCCATTAGTGGGTTTTGTTTGGCAGATCGGCGCTCTCCTGTTTTGTCTTTTTCATGTGAGCGGCTGCATGCAATCCCTCCACGGTCCTGTTGGTTGTGGGATGCGGGTCGGCCACCCGAGGAACTGCTTGGAGCGTTCGGCGTCTTGGGTTGGCCACCCAATAAACTGTGTGTGTTACGGGGTGACCTGGTTCGGCCACCAGAGGACTTATTTCTGGGGGCATGGGACTGGGGCAGGCCACCTGACTGATCATGTACTGTGGGATTTTCTGTGGGCCCATATGGTGCCAAATCATGTTTTGTACGTCTAGCAATTTTTTGTTGTTTATCAAAGTCATAGTCTTAGTCAAGTCCGAGCAATTTCTGATTGCCTCTTGTTTCCTTGTAAGTCATAGTCTTAGTCAAGTCCGAGCAATTTTTGATTGCCTCTTGTTTCCTTGTAAGTCATAGTCTTAGTCAAGTTCGAGCAATTTTTAGATTGCCTCTTGTTTTTTTTTTTCCTTGTAAGCCAAAGTCTTAGTCATAGTCAAGTTTGAGCAATTTTAGATTGTCTCTTGTTTCTTTTTTCTTGTGAGCCACAGTCATTGTCTTAGTCTAGTCAGAGCAATTTTGGATTGCCTCATGTTTTTTTTTTGGGAGAGCCACAGTCTTGTCATAGCCAAGTTGGGTCATTTTGTCCTTGTTGTTTTGTTCTCCACTCCTTCTTGAGGGGCTATAGTATGGAGGTTTTTGTTCATAGTTTCCAGGGGTTTACTTGTATTTTTGGTCTTGTGTGTTTGTTTTTTTTCTTGGTCGTTGTGTTTGGCACGTATTTCTTTTGTTTCCACGGTTAGTCATGTATTTCTTTCCTTTGTTTTTTTTTTTCCCAGAGTCATGTGTTTGTATTTATTTCTTGTATGGTTTTCTTGTCTGGTCTTTGTCTTGTTCTTGGGTTGGTTTCTCTCCCTCCGCACCTGTCCCCCAACCTCCCACCCTGGGGGGGGCGGGGGGGGGGGGCAGGGTGGTTCCTTGGGGCGTTCGGAGTCCGCCCGTGGAGGGAGGGTACTGTTATGACCCGAGCGTCGGTTCTGATCGCGCTCGGGTTAAAGTTATGTCTCGCTGCCGGCCTTGACAGCTGCGGGCGGTATTCTGGCCTCTCCGGGCTCTTATTGTGGAAGTGCTCGGTGGGGCTGTCAACGGTCGGCCAGCTGTGTGTCATCATTGTCATTAGTACCTTGTCTATTTAAGCTGAGCACTGGCGTCGTTAGGACGCAGCAGTGTCTGATCGCTAATCTGACCGCCAACCTGGTCGTTTAACTGTTCACCCATCGTCACGTTGCGGATGCCTGGACTGTATTCACACCTCGGCTGCCTTGGGCTTGACCGTCTTTCACCGGTACCAGTAAGTGTGCTACATTAGCCTTATTCCTCCCGGCGTATAATGATCTGTAAGTCCCTGCCTTAGCAGCCAGTGTGTTGGACCAAGCCTGACTGTGTGTGACTGTCTCCTGCTCTGGACCTATAGTGTGCTGTATAGCCCTATGCTTCCTGTTCTGTGAAGACTCCTGTCATTATCTCAGCAGCTTGTGTTAACACCTTTTCCACCGTAAATAAACTCACTGAAAAACTCACTGGTGACTCTGTGTGCGTCTTATGCTGGCTCGCGAGGGCCAGCGCATGACAACATAGTTTCTCCACCGAGTCCTGGGTCTTCCCCGGGGTCTCCTCCCAGTGGGATGTGCCTGAAACACCTCAAGTGGGAGGCGTCCAGGAGGCATCCTAATCAGATGCCCATACCACCTCAACTGACTCCTTTCAATGAAAGGAGTCAAATAATCAGAAATAGTGAAATCAAAGGTTAATAGACAATGGTCTGACAGTACAGGATTATGAGGAGACACTACCAGATTTTCTATTTCTATACCATAAGTCAGAACAAGGTCCAATGTGTGGTGGAGATAATAGGTAGAATTTTCTACATGTTCAACATGTATATTAAAATCCCCTACTATAATTATTCTATCTGATTTCAGCACTAAATCAGCTAAAAATTTGGCAAATTCAGATAAAAACTCTGAGTAGGCTGAGGGAGGATGCTAAACTATGGCAAAGAAAATTGGGTTTAAGCTAAGATTGCTAACATGCCCAATACTGAGGACCAGGCCCTCAAAGGAGTTAAAACATGATGTTTGCTTTACATTAACTAGTAATTTAGAATGGAAAATTGCCGTTACTCCACCTCCACGACCAGAACTTCTGGGATTATGATAGTTCAGATAACCAGAGGGAGTTGATTCATTTAAACCAACATAATCATCTTGCCCTAATCAAGTCTCTGTGAGGGATATTAAATCAATCTGATGATCAATTAATAGATCATGAACTAGTAGAGACTTGGGAGTAAGAGACCTAATATTTAACAAACCACATTTAATTTTTAAATTATGAGGAGGAACAGAGGCCAAATTATTAAATTTAGAGACTTGATGTTTAATTTGAGTTTTAGCAACATTTTGTTTAATCACTTTGGGATGTTTATACATTATATTTTATTAACTTTGGGGGGAGTAGACAAAGGTTCTCTGATGGGGAAGACAGGGGCAAAGTTGAGGGGTGGTGGATGAGGAGGAGCTGCAGAAAGGCTTGGGTTATAATATTTTGGGTAACGGGAGACAGACACAGTCTCTATGGGGTTATCAATTGAAGACTGATCTAAACAGTGAGGATTATTTGGCTTAATAGGATTAATATGAGAACTGGAAACAAAAAAGGGCTGGTTGGCAGACCCAGGAACTTCAGAGTGAGTTAACGCACCAAATTTCAGTCACTGTACTAAAAAACGCTGAATGGAACAGAACAAATTGTCCCTTAAAACACGTGCACCAAGTCTATTTGGATGGATCCATCTGGCCTCATAAGTGATGGGCGGTTCCAAAACAGGTTGAAATTGTCTACAAAACCAACGTTAAAGTAGGACATGTAGAACACAACCAGGTTGTGTAGAACACAACAAGGCTGAGAGTTCTGCTAAAATAATTGCAACCTCGTCTGAAAGGTGCCAAAGGCCCAGAGATAAACACATGTCTGCCACAGTTCATAAGAGTGGTCAGAAGGCTCCTGAAGTCACTCTTTAAGATCTCCGATGCTTCATCTGGGATGTTGTTGCATCCAACATGTACAACGACAGTTTTAGCGTGGGGGAATTCATTTAATAGGTCAGGGGTAAGAGCCTCAATGTCAGACACTTTAGCCCCAGGAAAACATTTAGTGACACAGTACCTGCTTCTGACGTTCCTCATAATCGAGTCACCAATTACCAACGTCGTCTGCGGGGGCTTTGTAGGTGGTTTCTGAAGTGGTGGATAATTTTGCCGATGTTGTTGTTGTGATGGTGGGGTGGTGCGCTTTCTTCTTTTTGGAGCTGGTGTATAATTTGGCACACCAGAAGTAGTTTTAATCTGGGGCTTGCGGGTTTTGGGCTGCCGCTGAGGAGGAAGAGGAGGAGAGGCGGCCATGGGCGGATGATCGACGTCCAGGTGGGAAAAATCTTCAGGGAAAGGATGTCAAATCTGTTTTCTAGTAGCAAGGGAAGAGAAGAGGCGTGGCCCTGTCTGGTCAATCGCTGATGTTTGCTAGTTGGCCCAACCAAGGTCCAGGGCACGCATTGAGGATAAGAAAAACCACCCAGGGCTTTGGGTTTAGCTCCGAGCTGAAGCCGGTGTTTATTGCTGGGGTCCTGGACATCTGAAGAGACCGGAGCAGGGGTGGAAGTGGATGGCGATGTGCTGAATTCACCCAGGTAAGTAGCTGTCTCTGCCATCTGCTAGTCGGTTGCCGATGTTCGCCCGAGAATTATAGTGTCAACGTGGTCTTCAGCCTCCCGAATCTTATAGAGGTTGGAGAGTCTCACTTCCAACTCAGAAACCTTCCTAAGGAGGGACACACAGCTGACACACATCGGGGATGGAGCCATGACGTTCCAGGTGAGAAGTGGATAGCCAGCCAGCCAAAAACAGTTAAAAACAGCTAAAAACAGGTTAGCCTAGCCTGATGAACAGCCCCGCCCGGGGTCCAATCCACCCGTGTGTCTGATCGGGCTTTCTGCTAGGCCAACACTAAGATAACACCAAGCAAAAAGCTAATATCAACAAAAAGAGATAAAAAATTAAAAACAAAGTCAATAAAAACAAACAGAAGTGGACAAGATAACGCTTTGATGCGACGAGACATTTACAGACGCCGGCACGTGCGCTTTCACAGAAGGGAGAAACACAGTCATGTATCTTATGAAGCTTAGTTTTAGAGTAGTGCAATCTGTCAGATATGTAAATATGTATTAAATCAAATTCTTTTTTGCTTAATTATTAAATATAAATACCTTAAGGTAGTTTATGTTGTGATGTGAAGCTCTTCTCTCACTGCTCCATTGGCTGCACATTCACTATATAGTACACTATATGGGGAAGGAGTTTCTTTTTCCAGCCTTATTCCTTTTCTTTTCATACTGTGTACACCAATGAAGAGAGAGAGAAACGCCATTTCAATTCCCCTATATGTCCTGTACATATAGTAGTATTGACAATAAAATATTTGAATCTGGAATTATAGCTTAAGTTTGAGATACTCATATTTCAAGTGACCATGTCTAAGAAGCTGATTTGGAAATACTAACACCTATAAACCTACAGATGAAAAAGTGTCTTTTCTCATTTTGAACTCAACTGGACTTATCTATTTTTGCAAAAGAACTCTTCAAATGTCCTCTATATTGTAGCTCCTTTTCAAACAGATGGGAAACAAGAGCACTCTGAGGCAAGTGCAATATCTCCCCTTTCTCTTTTCTCTGAAGATCCCAATATTATATACAGTATATAGGAGCTGATTTAAAAAAAAAAAAAAAAAAAAAACCTGTTAGATTTTGTGGGACAGGAGGACAGACAGATATTGCTGTAACATAATCCCCCTTTGGTCTTCGACCGGCAGGGAATAAAAAAATGATAAAAAAAAAAGGACCAACATATGGGATAAATGTAACATATCCTCCGACTAATAAGTAAAAATATGTTGTGTGTTCCTAACCTCAGCAAACTATATTGAGTTTGTAACCCTAACATTACCTGAGCCATAACTATCTAAAACCATGTTTTGAGGAAAGTGACTCGTAAAAGAAAAAGTTAAAATAAATAAACAAAAAAGACTGGGATGCCCAAACAGGAATCCAGCATTGGAGCACTATTTTAAATCTTATCCAGCTTGCTCATCCAGCCTTCCTAAGAAGGATTTAGGCAACGTTCACATCATGAAACACTAAAATGTGGAACGTCACCATCTTTCACACAGTACATATGGTCATATTGGGAGGTAAAAGAAACTGTTAATGTTGGGAAAAAAGGGAGATTCTAATTTACACACATTGTAACTGTAACTAGGGGTAGGGGAAATAATCATATTTGTTTAGATGAATCATGACGTAGATATGGAAGATTCTGAATCAAAGCAAAAATGTCAAAGACTTCATATTCAAATGTCTAGAGACCCACAGCAACCAATGTTTGCCTAAGCAAGAGCTTAAGAGAAAATAATCAGGCCCTGGAGTACATGTGGTTAGACCTCTAATGACAGCAAGTTTTGATGGACAATAAATTTTCCTTAAAATTATTGTGATAAATATTACTGTTGATGTTATGAAGTCTATTTTATGCCCCATAAATAAACTAGAAAAGCACTCAGAAAGTTCATACCTCCACCAAGGCTCCTTCCTTCCCTCCCTTTGTCCATCCGTTTGTATCTCCCCGCCTCCATCCCACCATACATTGCAAGATTGGGCCTTGGTAGAGGTATGCGCTCACAGATCAACTCCAAAATGTAATGGGTTCGTCTGCAGGCCAAGGACCATCTCTGGTTAAAATTTCAGCAAAATCCATCCAGTAGTTTTTACATAATCCTACTAAACCACTGCAAGAAGATTGAGCCTTGGCGGAGGTATGCAGTCATGGATCACCCCCAAAATGTAATGAGTTTGTGTGTAGGCCAAGAACCACTTCTGGTGAAAATTTCATCCAAATCCATCCAGTAGTTTTGGAGTATTGTTGCTAACAGTCTGTGAGGATATAAGAGCCTTGGTGGAGGTATGCATTCTCAGATCATCTCCGAAATTGTAATGGCTTCCCCTCTAGCCCAAGAACCAACTCTGGTGAAAATTTCATCTAAATCCATCCAGTAGTTTTTGTGTAATCCTGCTGCACAAATGCAAACAAAGCCCTTGGTGGAGGTGTGCACTCTCAGATTGTCACCAAAATCTAATCATCTGTTCCCTGTGCCATGATATACCTTTCCTGAAAATGTCATCAAAATCCATCCATAACTTTTTGAGTTATGTTTCTAACAAACAAACAGACAGACAAACGCCGGCAAAAGCATAACCTTCTTGGAGGAGGTAATAAAAGGAAGCCGAGGTTAAAAATGGTAAAATTATAACTTCCAAGTTCAGTGGGAGGTTTGGATGTTCCTAACATTAAATGGTATCAAATACTGTAGCATCTCAACTAAGGTTTATAGCAGAATGGGTTAAAGATGATCCTACTTCTGTTTGATTGGGCCTTGAAAAGTCACAGGCCTCCTGTTCACTGTTGGGCCTTTTGTCTTCTAAGAATTTAAAGTCATTTAGAAATCTCTGCGATAATAACACCACAATTTGCAACACTCTAAAGGCCTGGTTTATGACACGAAAGCTTGAAGAAAGATCAGATTTAACTACTTTATTAATTCCCATTCAAGGCAATCCGGACTTTGTTCCTGGTATGATGGACAGTGGCCATAATATATGGCTCATTAAAGGGTTAAAGAAAATTTATGACCTTTTTGATGGTGCATTGTTATCATTTGAACAGCTTCAGGAGAAATTTGGTCTTTCTAGACAGAATTTTTTTAGATACCTTCAGATCCGAGATTTCATAACTAGAAAGACCACACTCAGTGTAAATGCCACAGTGTCTGCAGTTGAGCGGTTACTTCTTTGAGGCCTAACCAAAAAATTTATAACTTGCTGTTATAGTGCCTTAAGTCAGTTAGATGTGTTATGTGTGTCAGTTATGCAGGATCTTAAACAGAAATGGCAAAGTGAACTTGGTGTAAATATTTGTGAGGATTCATGGGATGCAATCTGGGAGTGTGCCAAGAAGATCTCAATATGCAATCGTGCAAGATTATTGCAATACAAAATCTTACATCGCTTACAAATCTCTCCCAGTAAAAGATCTAACATGAATCCCCAGCTTCCACCCATGTGTCTGAAGTGTAAAATTTGGTACCTATACTCATTGTGTTTGGTCTTGTCCTAAAATCCAAGCATACTGGCTGGACGTTGTACAAGCCATGAGTCAGATATTTGGTGTGAATGTAGACATGGATCCTCGCTTTCTGCTACTGGGACACCCAAACCAGGACTTACTTTTTGGAAGCTCTGCAAGACTGTACAATATCCTTGCATACGCGGCAAGAAGGAATATTTTTTTGTCATGAATATGTGACAAACCACCAACTAAAACAAACTGGCATACAATTATCATGGAGTGTTTCCTTTTGGAATATTTAACATGTTTACTTTATTCAACAAAGAGACATTTTATGAAAATATGGACCCCACATCTCAAATTCTCTAACCTTATAGTGGCTTCGATTCTTGGGAGCGTTAACTTGGATTAAAATATGACTTCTTTTTTCCTGGACCTTGTTTGTGGTGCCGTGATGGATACACTCCTCTGTACAAGTGTACAAGTGCTGGTTTATGTATGCACATGTATGAGTTTCTAGCTGTGAATTATATCCCCCTTTTTTTCCCCTTTCCTGTTTTTTTTTTTTTTTTTAATTTCAATCTCTAATTTTGTGTAGATCAATGTTGTGCTGAGTTGTTTTTCACGTTTTGATTGTTGGGGTTTTTTTTGTGTGTGTGCAAAACAAAAAAAAATCAATAAATACAATTTAAAAAAAAAAAGAACCTTTGTTGTTAATAACAACTTCCAGACACCTCCTGTATGGAGAAATTAGGTGCAGGCATTGCTCAGAAGTGATTTTAGCCCATTCTTCCACACAAACTGTCTTTAAATCTTGAAGTTTCTGTGGGTGTCTTCTATGAACTCTGATCTTCAGTTTGTTCCAGAGATTTTCAATTGGATTCAGGTCAGGTGACTGAATGGGCCAACCTAGCAGTTTTATTTTACTTCTCTGGAGCCACTTGAGAGTTTCTTTGGCTGTGTGTTTGGGATCATTGTTTTGCTGAAATGTCCACCCTTGTTTCATCTTCAGCATCTTGGCAGATGGCAACAGGTTCTTATCAAGGATGTCTCTGTACATTTGTACATTCATCTTTCCTTCAATAATATGAAGTCTCCCTGTATCATGTGCTGAAAAACACCCCCACACCATGATGCTCCCACCTCCAAACTTCACTGTTGGTATGGTGTTTTGGGACTGATGTGCAGTGCCAATTCTCCTCCAAACATACTGTGTGTTGCGGCATCGAAAAAGTTCAATTTTGGTCTCATCTGACCAGACTATATTCTCCCAGTATTTTACTGACTTGCCCAAATGTTGTGCAGCAAACTTTAAACAAGCTTCATCATGCTTTTTCTTCAGCAATGGAGTCTTGCAAAGTGAGCAGGCATAGAGCCCATGTCGGTTGAGTGCATTACTTATTTTCTTTGAAACAGCAGTACCTGCTAACTCCAGGTCTTTCTGGAGCTCTCCACGAGTGGTCTTTGGGTCTTGGATAACTCTTCTGATAATTCTTTTGACTCCTCTGTCAGTAATTTTGCAAGGAGCTTGTGGTCATGGCCGGTTTATGGTAAAATAATGTTCATTCCACTTCCAATTGATGGCTCCAACAGTGCTCACTGGAGCATTCAGCAGTTTAGAAATGCACCTCTAATCAATGCCATCATTATGTTTTGCAACAATAAGGTTGTGAAGGTCTAGAGACAGCTCTTTGCTTCTCCCCATCGTGAGTTCTTAGTGGTGTGACAATCTGGTATTTGCAAACCTTTTTAAAGGCTATCTGTCAGGACTTAACCAACTGAAATTAATTTGCACTGATTGGGATGGGATGTTTCCTATGTTCTGATGGATTTCAGCTGATTTCTTGCCTTTCTGTGTGTTTTAGACCTCTTTTTCTTCGTGTGTTCAATATTTATTCCCTGAGTCATTCCACTTTCTTAAATATAACTTGTTTTGTGAACACAGTTGCCTTGATTTCTTTGTATGTAATGATTACTTGGGTTGTTACTTATATATGGTGAAAATCTCGGGTCAATAGCTCCATCAGAAATATGTTTAATGAGAAAAATTTTGGCCTCTTCAATACTTATTTTCCCTGTTGTGTGTATGTATGTGTGTGTGTATATATATATATATATATATATATATATACTGCTCAAAAAATAAAGGGAACACTTTGAAAACACATCAGATTTTAATGGGAAAAAATAAGCTGGATATCAAAGTTGTGGCAGGCTAGTCCAGTTTACTCAGATTAAAAAGTGTCCCTTTAATCTGAGTGAACTGGACTAGCCTGCCACAATTTCAATATCCAGCTTATTTTTTCCCATTAAAATCTGATGTGTTTTCAAAGTGTTCCCTTTATTTTTTTGAGCAGTATATATATATATATATATATATATATATATATATATATATATATGAGTGTTTTGAATTCAGCCCTCTGTAGGTTGTAGGTTGATAATTTTCATTTCCATCAAAAGATGTGGCATCTTTTCATTCTTAACACATTATCCAGTCCATATCAGTGTAGATATCCAGCTTATTTTTTCCCCATTAAAATCTGATGTTTTCAAAGTGTTCCTTTTATTTTTTTGAGCAATATATACTGTATGTACACGTATTTATAAATTTGTCATCACCATCATCATCATCATAGCAGTCTGTCAGGGGTGACAATGACTGTTTCATTTAGGTCTGATCAGATTCCTCCACGCAGCTCTATCCTTTGCCTTCCGCTGCCAGGAACTCCTGACCTTGTTAACCTGGGTGATGTCCGAGCCAGTATGAGTTGCTTTCAGACTGACCATTTAATGAAACTGCTTGCAAAGTATTTGAGTACCGCTAGCCTTTGCTGGACTAGCACCACATTCTTGGCAGATAGATGTATTATCAGTGGCAAGGACAGGCCAAGACAAACTGACTCCAGTATCTGTTGCAGTGACTGACCAGGTGATGGGTTTATTAACTCCGCTCTTTGTGTAGTGCATGTCATGATGCATCAACTGGCAAAAGTCCAACAACAACAAAGATTTATATATCATGTCAGCTGTAGCATGTAAAGTACATGCCAGCCTATATTATTCCTTTGCATATTTGACTAACTAACTAACTAACTAACCTGCACTTATATAGCGCTTTTCTAGTCACAAAGACCACTCAAAGCGCTTTCATTAATACTCACCCTCTATTCTAAGGGGCTATAGGAAACAAATATCTAGGGACAATTTAGAACAGCCAATTAACCTAACATGCATGTTTTTGGCATGTGGGAGGAAACCGGAGAAATCCCGGAGTAAACCCACGCAACACGGGGAGAACATGCAAACTCGACACAGATCACTGTTGGTCGGGGGCTGGGATCGAACCCACGATCCCACGATCCCCACAATCCCCCGGCCAAGGGTAAACTGTGCTGCCGCAGTGCTAACCACTGCGCCACCGTGCAGCCCAATTTGAAAGTAATTTAGACATCTATGTTGTTACTGATAGGCTAAATCTGGAATTAGTGGTCTAGCTAAACATGGGCATGATCTAGAATGCAAACTTATCCTTTTTTACCGCTGTCCGTGAGGAGCCATGCCAGCTTCAGACTTTGCTACACAGCAGTGGAGTCAGTTGCACGGATGTTGAGTGTCCCCGGCCCCACTATCCCCTCCGCTCATTTCACATAGAGTGGCAGATTGAATATCCTGTTGGATGTTGAACCCCAGGGGACCATATAAACACGGACTGCTGAACTGCCCCGCCACATTTCCATCACATCTCAATTGGCAAGCCAGAGGGGAAAATAAGGAATATATTAGAGATTACAGGTACAGACTGGTAGAACATTCAAGGTGACCACTTTCAATCCACAGACCAGCTGGAAATATTATAGGGAAGAGGATGTACTAATCAGCTTGTTACGGTACTGCAGCAAAGCTTTTTCTTGTAGAAAGCTCTTGATGTAAAATCCTTATAAATATGTAGTTATTCAACAACTCTAGCCAGTGATTTAGACCTCAGCCATGAGTTACACCTGAGTAATATAGTCTACAGTTTCTCCTTGTTCTTTTTTTTTTTTTTTGCCTTTTCCTCAGTAATACCTCCTCGATAACCCATTTGCTTGCCATCTTCTTTCCAAACTCAATTGTTACTTTCGTTCCTTGAATTATGCTTTTGGAGATAAAGAAACCATCCATCCAAGCTAGGATTGAGAAGTAATGTTTCATAAACTGTGTAATAGTTTCCATTCAATTAAATTCATCTCAGGCAACATTGCAACCTTTTCTTGTTGTAAAGACATTGTCATAATTGTGAAACATATTTCATTTTTTTAAAAATAGTGAATAGCAAAAGAATTATTGGCTGCTCTCCTTTGACGGAGACAGAGCCATGTGAAAGGAAAAAAGAGAGAGGCAGTAAAGAAGAACATGGCTGGGATAGACGGTTAAAAGCAGCACTCTGGGGATGAAGCTCTCTGATGGACGTGAAAGTCAACGCATTCAGCTGCAAGACAGGAAACACAGACAGACAGCCATAGAAATGGAAAATAGAGCACCAAACAGGAGGATCGTTTTTTTGAAAAAAGAGAGAGCAGACCACAAGGAGGGAAAATATTCTGCGATTCTGCAAAAGCAGAATCCTGGAATTATACGTGCGCTGTCAGGAAATATTCTTAAACAGGGACGAAGACCATTCGCTACTGGTTTAAATAGCGCTTATCTGATCCATCCTTTCCTTCATCCGTTTTGCTTTTCAATTGGGCATGTAGCAGGATAGAGACCACTAGTTCATCGCAGGGCCAGCACAGAGAAAGACAAGGAGAGACTGTCACAGATAGACAGACAGTGAAGACTTACCTCTTAACCTATTTGTCTTCAGCCTGTAGGGGAAAATCACTGAGTAAATGTGTATACTGTATGCTAAGAGAGAACTTGGAAATTTGCATTTGTGAGGAAAAAGCGAAAACAACAGTTCCATGCTAGTCTTTATTAGTTATCATCGTCATCATCCATCTAATACAATTTCTGCAGGGGTCTGGGTCACAGTGGCAGCTATTTAAGCAGGGAAGCCCATAGTGCTATCTGATCCACATAGCACCCATGATCCCCACAATCCCTCCCACAGGTGTTGAGCCCACAGGAGGGCAGCCCCTCATTCATGGCTCATTTGATCTGAGCCCAGCCTGACTCAAGGGTGGGGCCCTGGTAACCCCATACTTGGTGGGGTGCACTGAATCCTTGTTGTAACTTTTTCATGGAAACCCACTGGACAGCTTCTGGTCTCACCCTTCACCCAGGACCAATTTCCCTTGAGAAACCCTACCAGCAGCAATTTACCCCAAAAACATAGCTCTTAGGATCATTGTGGCGCACAAACCTCTCTACCACAATAAGGTGGCGATTCACAGATGGGTTATTATTATCATAAATAATCTACATTTATTCAAATGTCGAAATAGCAACCAGAAAGTTTGCCAAAATAAAGTGCACCAAATGACCTATATGTATGTTCTGACAAGCAAACTCTAGTGGTCTTGAAAACAATGATGTGAAGTGAGATGGCAGAGGGTTACAGTTAGGGATGGGAATCTCCAGTCACCATGTGATTTGATCTGATTATGATTCAGAGGGCTGCAATGTGATGATAAAATGCATCTTGATTTATCGTTTTATGTATTCACGATATAGAAGGGTATTTTGTAATTCATTTTTTCCAGCCTGCACAGTGGTTTTCATCTGCCCAAATAAGTCCAGAATTCCAAGGATGTTTGTTCAGCAGCATTCTGATTGGAGCAAATCATCTTACTTCTGCCTACCTAAAAATATGTATTATAGTTGCTCACAAGCACCCAACACACTTACCTAGAGAACGTCTCTCACAAAAAAATCTGTATTTATTAAATTTATTTGATCATTTCAGTTAACGCATGCAACTAATTACCATACTAATGTTTTACCTAGACTTCAGACCTGTCAAAAGAACAGTTGCTGAAATAAACCACTGCTTAAAACAAAACTATAAAACAAACAAAACAAAAAACAATAAAACAGTTTGTAAGCTAAAGACTCATATGTTAACTCTTTTATTGTAGAACTATTTTGATAAAGACCAAGAGGTCACATCATTTATATGTGCCTCACAAATGGTCACATTCTTTAAGAATTTATTGTAAATTGCCCAACACCAATACAAAGCATGCAATGAAGTAAAATACCTAAGTCATTTTATAACAAAAGGCCTCTCTGATGACAGAGACATTTATAGGCAGTCTTGTAAATTATACTGTATGCACAAGCTAATATGTTGGCACGTAAATTTAATATGTGTACTGTGTCAGTTAAGACTTCACTTTTTAAAGCATTTTGTATTCCACTGTATACTGCCCACTTGTGGTGTTTTTACAAAAAAAGCAGTTTGCAGAGATTTACTGTTGCATACAATGATAGTATGAGACTACTGCTGAAAGTCCCAAGAAGTTGCAGCGCAAACCAAATGTTTGTTAATCTTCATGTACCAACTTGTTCTTCCGTGTTACGGAATCTTATGTATATTTATGTGCAGGGTATCGAACTCTGCTAATTACATCATATTGTCTCTTACCCGTTCTCAATGGAGTTTTGTTAAATATGAATCCAGAATGTGGAAGCATTGCCAAACATGTCTGTACAATACATGAATAATTTTTGTTTGTGAATGTTAATCATTCTTTTATTATATTTGTATTTGTAGTTTAGATTTTTTTTCCCTTGCTCTTGGACCTATTTTTCTTGTGTCCTTAATAAAGTTTTTGAATTGAACTGAATTGAATTGAAAGCCTCAAAGGCACAATCTAGTACACATGCAATTGGACATTGCCTGCACCTTAAAATTATACCCCTGATGTGGACACTGGTTCAAGAGCACAAGTGATGAAGCCCAAAACTTGAAAATGTTGCCAAATAATATGTACGTGCCAGGAACATCTACCATGGAAAAACTGACTTTCACTACCCTTCTCATGCTAGAAAACTAAAATTGGAGCAGAAAAATTACACTTTAAACATCTAAACAAGCAGTCCACTTGATAGCTTAATAAGATGAGAATGCAATATGTGAATGTCATTAGTTTTACTATCATATTAGAAACAACTGATATTCATTTGCCACTTTTGCCAGGGAATACTGAGATTAAGCTCAGTTCTAACTAGTGAAAAACATGGCATCTGGCTTAACAGCAACCGCACGTCTGAATATGTGTGTCTGAAACACAGTCACTGGCAGAGAGATAATTGGAAAATAACAATCTCTGCCACATGCATTTTTAAATACATTTTCAAATTCCTCTGCAGACATGAGCGGCTTTCTATTATACAATCCATTAAATCATTAAAATGTAATTTACCCCGTCCATGTTTGTGATAATACGAGCAAAGAGCGAAAGCACTTTTTATCTAGTTGAGGTAGCTTGGGAGTTTAAATTAGCACTTGACATTTTAAATAAATGACAGAGAGAAAGTTATGAAGGTATCCAAATCAGCAGTGAATAATATCAGTTAAAGCAAGTCAAACAACTGTGATGACTACTGTCACTGAAGGAAAATAAGATTAATTTATTTAAGGCCACTTTTTTATGAAACAGTATCCAAGTGTTCTTGCTATTATTTTGCTCCTGACTGAGAAAAATGACTATCTGAACTCTATAAATGCATTTTCTGCAGGGAATATGGGAAATAATGACCACAACTTCATCACAGAGTTGTCCTACATACTTTACCAACCTGCAATACAGTCCCTCCTAATGGCAACTCATACCATTGCTGCTTTCTTGTCGAATAAAACGCTTTTCAGCAACAACTGCATTTCTAGGTTGCTTAAGCAGAGGCACAGATCATAATCAAACACGCTTTACATCACACATACCATAACACAGCACATAAACACAGCTGCATGCTCACCAATGTATGCAATGGGTAAGCACTAATATGACATTCACTGGTGGAATTCAGCACATATTAAGCCCTCTGACTCAGCCCACCTGTCTACACAGTGGCCTAGAGAGCTTGCAGCAGATGCAGCCACTGAAATTGGGGTTTTGCAGTTTGCTGACTCATGACTGAACTGTTTTAAACACAGTAATTCATATTCTTTATTTCTTTTTTCTATTCATCTTAGTATCCAATTCTGGAATGAAGGCCAACATCTAGGAGGATATATTTCCTTTACTGAAATATTATTCCAGAATAATTCTACTCTACTGTATATCCTACAGTCTATGTTAAAGCATCTAAATACATCTTCACTGTTCAGTTGAAATCAATTCAACTTTGTTTATATAGCGCCATTTCACAACAACAGTCATCTCACAGCACTTTCAAACTGTAGGGGAAAGCCCCACAATTGCAGAAAGACCCCAACAATCAGCCAACCCCTGTGAGCAAGCACTTGGCAAAGGCAGAAAGGAAAAACTCCCTTTTAGCAGGAAAAAACCTCCAGCAGAACCAGGCTCAGGCAGGGGCAGTCATCTGCTGCAACTGGCTGGGGGGTGAGGGCACAGAGAAGAAGAAGAAAAGAACAGACATGTAGAGAGCAAACAGCATGACAGCGACTCAGTATATGGGACAGAACAAAAAGATGTTAATGACTAGCCAAATTATTACACTGAGAGTAAAGAAAGAAGTGCATCGTGGGAGGTCCCTCAGCTGTCTAATCCTATTAGCAGCATAACTAAGGAAAAGTTCAGGGTCACCTGATCCCACCCTAACTATAGGCTTTGTCAAAAAGGAATGTTTAAACCATATTCCTAAAAACAGATTCTGAGGCTGCATTCAGACCAGAATAGTCTGGGGGTCTCGGTTCGACTGGGCAGGGAATGCCGAGAATTTTCACACCTTCGTTTGGTTTGCATTCACACTTCAGTGGCCAAACTGCCTGGACAACATCACACAGTTACAGCAACTGCTCGTTTGGGTAGCTGTAGCCGAAACTATCACTGACCAGGCAGAAAAAATCTCGGTGAAGAAGAAAAATCAGGCTCATAGATTGGCCAGGACCAAAAATGGAAATCCATTCCCTTCAGCTGGGTTGATTATCTGCCACAAACGAGACATTTTTTAACTTTTCTCCTCGACTTTCACCAGTAAAAGGAGTTCTCGGATTCACGCGGTTGTCTTTATTGTCATTTTCTACCCATGATGCACTACAGTAAATGCCACTTCCTCTTCTCAGACTACGTGTTGTCATGGTTACATACATGCCGAGGGGCACTTCCGCCCTTTGGTCTGCTGGATATGCCGTTTGGATTCACACTGCAAGCGAAGTGCACCAGATTTCATTTGAAAGTGAGCTGAGACCCCCGTTTCCAGGGGGACTAGACTTCCCTTGTTTGATGCGCACCAGAGTTCCAACACATGCTCAGACTGCACCAAACTAACCGAACTATCCACGGAAGCCACCGTTTGGTCCTTTGTTTCAGACCAAACATTGGCCGTCTGAATGTGCCCTGAATCTGTCTTCCAAATCCAGATTGTCAGCTGGTTCCACAGGAGAGGAGCCTGATAACTGAAAGCTCTGCCTCCCATTATACTTTTAGAGATTCTAGGTATTACAAGTAATCCTGCATTTTGGGTGCAAAGTGCTCTGTTAGGATTATAAGGTACTATCAGATTTTTTTTAAACAAGGTGACTGATCATTTAGAGCTATGTAAGTGAGGACAAGGATTTTAAACTTAATTCTAGATTCTATGGGAAGCCAATGAAAGGAGGCCAGAACTGGAGATTCTATGATTTCCTAAAGACGTGCCTCTAATATAGTTAATTGATTACTGTCATCTGGCTTCGTTGAAAAATATAATTGTGTGTCATCTGCATAATAATAGAAATTTATGCAATGCTTTCTAATATTACCTAATGGAAGCATATATAAACTAAAAAGAATAGGACCTAACACAGAGCCCTGTAGAACTCTATGACTGACTCTATGCTTTGAATTTGCAGAACAGTTGTTACTGACATGAACAAACTGGAGCCTGTCAGATACAAATGATTTAAACCACTGCAAAAAAGTGTGTTTCAACAAGGTGCTCTAAGCTATCAAGTAAAATATTATGATCAATAGCAGGGGTGCTCAATACGTCAATCTCGATCAACTGGTAGATTGCAAAGCCACTGCGGGTAGATTGTGGGAATATTTTTTTTTTAAGTTTTTAATTCTATCGCCTGTCTTCTCATCTGTCCTCTTATTGGCATTTACCATTTGATTGATGTACAGGACAGCCAATCAGGAGAGGTCCTGTCCTCTATGTGCCATAGGTCACCCTGCATGCACAGTCAAACACGTTAGCTAGCTACTGCTAAACTCCAGCAAGCTGTGACCATGTTAGCGCTTCCAATTTCTATCAACTAAAGAAGGGATATTAAAAATGAGTGGGGGAGCTGAACCCAGTAAGAAGACAAAAACTTACCACTTCCATGGGAATGAGAGGAAGTTTTTTTTTTTCTCACGATGTCATTTTCGAAGTGTATTTGTGTGATCTGTCAATCTATCGTTGCGTTTCCAAAGAAGGGAAATGTGGAGAGGCACTTTCGAACCATTCACAAAAACTACAACACTCACTTCCCTCCAAAAAGTGAGCTGAGAAAAGGAAAGGTGAAGGAACTGAAATCTCAGTTTATCGGACAGCAGTCATTTTTCACACAGCTGAATTCAAAGGCAAAGGCAGCCACTGAAGCATCGTTCCAGGTGAGTCATTGCATTATTAAGCGTAAGAAGTCCTTTCAAGATGGAGAGATGATAAAAGAGGCCTTCGTTGGGGCAGCGGAGTCATTGTTTCGGGATATTAAAAACAAACCAGAAATATTACCTTCAATCAAAGCTCTTCAGCTATCAAGAAGTACAGTTACATGGCGCTGTTAAGTTATGGCCTATGATTTGGCACAGCAGCTTTGGAAGGACATTGCAGAATGTGAGTGTTTCTCACTGCAATTCATCTGAACTCCTCTGCAGTGGAGGATGAGATTTTGACACTACAGGCTGACATTGAGCTTAAGTCCAGGGCTCATGGACAGTTTTCGAACTTACAGAGGAAAAGTATCCAAACATGAGGAAATATGCTACCTTCCTGACTGCATTATTTGGCTCTACTTATTTGTGTGAATCAGCCTTTTCCCACATGAAGATTATTGAGTCCAAATACCGTTCTACCATGACTGATGACCATTTGGAAGCCTGCTTGAGACAAGCTACCAGCAGCTACTGTCCAGACTATGCAACCCTGGCTGACTCCATCCAGTGCAAGTCAGCAGAGTAAGGTAATGATCACAAATGTATTCAACTGTATTGTGCCATAAGGGTTCACGCAGTTATATAATGTACGGCATACATTGTACGCCAACATATATTGCAAATTTGGCATTTTTTTAAATGCAGGTAGATCATTTTGACCAGGTCATTTTAAAAGTAGCTCACAAGACAAAAAAGTTTGGGTACCCCTGATCAATAGCAAGATCTGGGTAGTAAAGGCTTTGGAATTTTGGTTAAAAATGATGCCAGATTGCTAGATAAATGAGACGCACCATCCAAAATGTGATGGGTGGCGTCTCACCTAACAAGACCAGGTTTTCCCCAAAATGAGTCCCAACTGCCTATGTAGCCTACATTGTTTGCAGAACACCACACAGACAGACAGCTGTTGAACGATGACAGTCAGCTACACATGTCATCATTGGTCAGGTTGGGGAGGGAGCCAGAGAATTCTACAGAGGCCGACATCGAGTTGGCAAAGCTACACACCAATTCCATGTTAGGTTTTGTGACTTCCAACTGCCGGAGTCGGATGTTGTTAATGCCGGCATGGATAGCAATTGTGGAGAATTTATGATTACTTATAGCCAGCAATTTCAAATTCGATTCGATGTCGCCTGGCCCCAAGAATGCATTTGACTATGGCTGCCTGACAGTGTTTCAATCCAGCGAAGCCAGGTTTCCAAATCACACAACCTCACCTCAAGCACCTCAAAAACACTACATTTATTACATTTACCATTATTGCTAAAAGAGGCAAAGATGTGGCTAAACATCTGAAACAAAGAGCACACCAGAAGAGGAGAGGAGAGAGAGCTAGTAGCCAAAGCTAGTAGCTAACCTGAAGCTAACACAAACAGTGATGAAAGGTGAACAGAAAGCTAAAAAGGGTGACACTGAGCGAACACACAAGTGTCTTATTAAATAATAGTGAGTAAAGACAGTAGATGTAAAAACCAATATGAAAGTAATTAAAAGCAATAATCCTCAGGAAAATGAGGAGAGTGAAGCCTAGCTAACCACAAAGGCAGGCAGCAGAAACAGGAAGTGACGATAAGCTACCACAGGAAGTGAAAAAAGCACACATTGGAAAGTACACACACAGGCACACACTTCAGTGATGAATGTCTTCCTGACCTGAGAAAGCGCCACTGTCATCACTTAATTGAAGCCAAAAACCATTCTAGCAGATATAGATAAAAAGTGTTGGTATACTGAACAGATTTTATAACCACAAATAAATCACATTGGATGTCTGATCGCTCCCCACCCACTGTCACCCTCATTCTGTCTGTCTCTCCATCTCCTTTCTCTCTTCTATAGCATCGTTTTCTGGCCATTGATGTCTGCAGGCGGCTTTCGCACACATACTTTATATCCCCGGCAAATCTATTAATGAACCAAACAAGCATGTCCAACAACAAACTTTGGTTGCATTATTTGTTTCACATGTTAAGGACAGTTTATCATTACTTTTTGTCACTTGGGCCATTTTAACACTTCATCAAATCCAAATTAAATTTAAAGCTCCCACCTCCATAAGACCTTATCATAAATATTACTTATAAATGACTATAAGATTCTTCCAGGTTCAACCCATGATTAAATCTGCGGCTTAACCTATCAAGCGGTATAATACATGAGACTAAATAATTTGTACAGCTATTAGCTGGTAGTACATCAAGACTAAAAGAAAACCAGAACACATAAGATGTTTGTCAAAATGGTTGGATTTGACAGAGTGAAATAGTATGACTCAACGCAAATAGGACTACTAAGGTAACAAGCAAAAAAATATCTTAATCGTGCAGAAAAATAAGTTGTAACGCTCTGTTTTTTTTCCTGTGGCAATAGCAGCTGACCATTGTTCTTGCAAAAAACTCAAGTATAATATAAAACACAAATTCTGGAGTGGTGGCCAGTGTTGGGAGTAACGTATTACAAAGTAGCACATTACTATAACACCACTACTTTTGCAGTAATGTGCTGTGTAATGAAATTACTGTTTAAAAATTCCATAATGCATTACAGTTACTGAAATTTGATCAGATGCATCACTCACGTTACTCATTTTATTAATATGGATAGATATTTTTAGTGCAAATAAACTGACCCTACAATAACTGGTGCAGCTGTCAGTCTCCTCCACGGGTCAGTATCCTGTCCCAGTTCACGTCACAGCCCGGTAGGAAGAAATGCCGTGGCGGTGGCTTCTCATATCGAGGCCTGATCGCCTGTTGTCTGAGCGGTGAGTAGCCCCCAACAGCTACTACCTCTGTGGTTAAACATGAGTATTTTTTGAGCAAGAAGCTGCATTTAATGTCCGCAGTTTTGTAAATGTGTAAGCTGTGTAAGTAATTGTGTGAGTTTTCTTACGCACAGAGAAAAAGTGACTGTGATTTGTTGCAGTAAAGAACAGCTTCTTCTCAGCGGTGAACTTTCATTTATCTGTGCTTTCTGTTTTATTTTAACTTATTCATTTACATGCTGTTGTGATATGCAGCTATTTCATGGAAGTAAATCCTTTAAATATGTGTTTTTAATGGGCTGGTCCAGGGGTGTCAAACATATGGCTCGTGGGCCAAAAATGGCCCACCAGGGGTCCAAAATTTTCTCTGTGAATTTACAGCTTTATTTCAAGTAAATTTCTGACTTTCTACTGATTACAATAGCTTATGTAAATCTGAGACATTTTTTTCTCTGTAAGATGAGACTTTTTTCTCATCAGTTTTCTTTTTCTTCTTTTTTCTGATGAAAACAAGGGGCCCTTGAGCTTGCTGTGTGCAAGATGATCTAAGTATGGATTCAAAAGTAATGTGAAAGTTACTTTTCCAATAAACTAGTTACTTTAATCATGCAGTAACTCAAAAGTAACTCAGTTACTTTTGAATAGAGGCAACTAGTAACTGTAACTAGTTACTATTTTTTAGTAACTTGCCCAACACTGGTGGTGGCCCAGTGGTAGAACACCCCCTTCCCCCCATAGCTGGAAGGTTGTCGGTTCAAGCCCCAGCTAGGTCATTCCAAAGACCATGAACAGCATGCTACTGTCCACCTTCTAGCTTGGTGCTGAACATAATAGAATGAGTAAAGGAACGTTGGACAGTGTACTCCTAGTGATAGTTCCAAGTCCAGGTAAATGGGTAGGGTTGTGTCAAGAAGGGCACCTGGCTACAAATCCTTGCCAAATCAAATATGCAGACCAATGATCCACTGTGGTGACCCCTAATAGGGAGCAGTCAAGAGAAGATACAATAAGAGACTAATTCCATTCTAAATCATTCCATAGAGCTGATTAGATTGATATACAGTACAGTATGTACTGGAATTAACATAAACATAGGAAGTGTGCTAACCTGTATGATTTCAATGCAATAACTAGAAACAACAAAACATACTAGATTAAGGAAATAGGCCAGCATTATCGGTTAATGAATATAGACATTTGACAAAAACTAGAAATTGGTTATGAAATAGATTGAGCTACTAGAACAAATCCTCCTCTACTACACGCATTAACACATGGACAAGCAGATGGGCCTACACCACATTCATACATGGGGGACAACAGGCGTCTATCAGAGGGGACCAGACCATGCCAGTCCAGTTAGCTTCAGAGCAAAGTCAGTGTGACACCACTTACATAAGCTGAGAGCTCCATCCCCCTCTCTCAGCTCGACTAAGCTCCCACTTCACAAGGTCACACAGGAACTGATGGGCCACTCAATCAAGCAGCCCGTTTTACCCATCATCTGTCCAAAATCTGTTAAGTATGCACTTAATCCTAACTGTACATAAAGTAGCTAGAATTTTCTTCTGTAGAGGGAGGCTGAAAATGCCAGGATGTTGCCTTGACCTTACGACTGTGTCCGAACATGTGTCGATCATTGAACTGTACTTGAACATAGTGAAGTGGATTCAAACTGTTTTGGAACTCCTTATCTTTTTAATTAATCTTCTTATCTGGGGACTGGCCGAACATTATATGTCAGCACACATCAAACTCTTATTTACAGTAGTCTCTTGCAGCCAGATAGATGAGAATACTGGTTCTGGTCTCATGGCTATATTTTTAGAATTAAATTAGAGCTCATTGCGTGTTATCTTATTTTAAGCTTGGATTACACAGAGCGGTACATCTGAGCATGTGTAAACCCGCAATTCATGCAAAGAAAGTCTGAAAGATAGACTTAGGTTCACATTTGTGAGTGCAATTCATACAAGAATGCTTGCCTTGAGCCACACTGGGATGTGTGTCCGTGTTTGTTCATTCTGAGGTATTATTAATATATGTGAATGAGCAGAATACAAGTCCATACACACGTCTACAAGTGTATAGAAGCACTGCAGGCAGGGGCGTAAATCCCAGGGGGATGCAGGGGTCATGCCCCCCCCCCCCTCCATAAAGCTGCCCCCCCCCAAAAAAATCACATTGTAAGCACAAACATGTTTTATTTGATCAGCATAGTAATGTTGGTTGAAAGCACAATACAAGTGGTGCGACTTAAAAACACACTGACATTTATAACTACTGAAAGATTAGAACCCCCCCCATCCTCACAATGGTTTAGTCTAATTTGTTTCTCCCCCCCGTGGGTGGGGCTGCTGCGGCTCCTTACACACATGCTGACAGAGAGGCAGAGAGCAGTTAGAAGTAAGTAAGTGCATTGAAAGCTTAATGAGTGAACGGTTAATAAGTTATTTATCAGTCCATGTTTTCAACAGTCACATAAAGAACATGAAAAGCAATATTTCATCTCATTTGTCCAAAGGCTGCCAGTGTTATACCAAGAATTACTCACTTGCCGAGAATTGCATCCCATCCACTAAAACTATAAAATATAGCACGACAGCCAGGCTTGTAACCATTTGTACATTTTTAGAAGTACCCATTTTACATTTTTAGAAGTAAAAATTGTTATTACCTCTTGTAAATTATCTTTAAATCATGTTTATTCACCAGACATTTTAGTGTTTCAAAGAAGGTTAGAAATCAAAGGGATCCAACTCCACATTTTACTATCTTCAAAGTCGAGATTTTGCATTTATGCATTGTCGGTAAAAAGGGTAATCTTTTTTTCAAAGTATTTTCAAAGTATATAGTTGTATTGACTTGACTTACACTAAACACCTGCTTGCAACAATGGGGTGCAATTCTTGGCAAGCGAGCAATTCTCAGCATAACACCGGCATGTTTTACATAAACTCAACTGATGCAATTTCGTCTATATCTGTTCATTTCTTCAGTCGTGAGTCTTTTTGCCTTCACAGAAAGGAAAAGTAATAATGCATGGGTATTAATCATGATTATTCATTCATTCATCTTCTTCCGCTTAATCCTTTTTGGGTCGCAGGGGGGCTGGAGCCTATCCTAGCATCTTTGGGCGAGAGGCAGGGTCCACCCTGGACAGATCGCCAGTCCATCGCAGGGCCAACACAGAAAGACAGACAACCATTCACTCTCACAGTCATACCTAAGGACAATTTAAAATCCCCAGTTTGATGCCAATTAACCTAACTTGCATATTTTTTGGCATGTGGGAGGAAACCGGAGAAATCCCGGAGTAAACCCACGCAGACACGGGGAGAACATGCAAACTCCACACAGATCACTGTTGGTCGGGGGCTGGGATCAAACCCAGGATCCCCCGGCCAAGGGTGAGTTGCTGTGCTGCCGCAGTGCTAACCACTCCGCCACCGTGCCGCCCTAATTAATCCACAGTATCACTATGATTAATCAGATTAAAAAAAAGTTATTGTTTGACAGCTCTAGTTTTAAGATATATTGAGATTTTGTTTTGTTGTTGCTTATTAATAAATACATATTTTTGAAGAACAGTTTGAGGTAGTTTAGTTATTCATTAAGGTATTTCTTCTAGTTTTAGAACTTATTTTGAGCTTTAAGTTCTTGTAAAGGTGCTGTGGTGGGGATCAGACCAGTGTTCATGGTGAGCAAAGACATTTTGTTAGATCATATATGGTGTAATTGACACCGACCACCCAACACAACTTTTGGTATTGCTGGTTGATGGTGTAAAAACCTGTAGACAGGTAGGATATGGACTAATAAGAACAATGACATAATTATCTAATATCATTATATAAGACATTTGAGAAAGTATCAGACAACACAGCAAAAATTGATTTTTTTTATGTCCCCCTCAAAAATTAAGCTCTCAAATTTTCCTGTTTTTTGTCCCCCCCAACAGCGAAATGGGATTTTCACCCCTGACTACAGGTGTAACATACATTTCTGCTTGGCACATCAGTGCTCTGAATTGCCTCAATTGAATTTATGTGGGTTTATTTGAGTTTACCTGAAGACACCTACAAACACATACAGTGGATATAAAAAGTCTAAATACCCCTGTTCAAAAGTTCAAAATGAGACCAAGATAAATAATTTCAAAACTTTTTCCACCATTAATGTGACATATAACCTGTACAACCCAACTGAAAAAAAACTGAAATCTTTTAAGGGGAAAAATAAAAAATAAAAAACTTATAATAACCTGTTTGCATAAATATGCACACCGTTAAACTAATACTTTGTTGCAGCACCTTTGGCTTTTATTACAGCACTCAGTCTTTTGGGGTAGGAGTCTATCAGCGTGGCACATCTTGATGTGGCAATATCTGCCCACTCTTCTTTGCAAAAACGCTCCAACTCTGCCAGACTGCGAGGGCATCTCGTATGCACAGCCATCTTCAGATCACCCCACAGATGTTCGATCGGATTCAGGCCTGGACTCTGGCTGGGCCATTCCAAAACCTTAATCTTCTTCTGGTGAAGCCATTCTTTTGTTGATTTGGATGTGTGCTTTGGGGTATTGTTGTGCTGAAAGATGAAGTCCCTCTTCATCTTCAGCTTTCTAGCAGAAGCCTGAAGTGTCATGGTCTGAGCACAGGGGGATACCGCCGTGCTTAGTCTCATGGCCTTTTTCCATATTTGTATATTTGTTGTATTTTGTGTTCTTTGGGGTCCTGTTATTTTTTCTGTGTTGGTTCTCACATATCGTGTATTGTTTCTTATTCTTCTCATTCCCCTGTTTATGTCATCGTTGTTTTGCTACTCACTTATTTGGTATTTGTTTGTATTTATTCCTCAGTCCTTATTTGTTGGTATTTAGTTCTTTATAATTGTACTGTTGTCTCTCTCTCTCTCTCTCCTGGATGGCAGCTGTCAGTGGCACTTCCGGGTTTTTGCTCTGTTGTGGGTGGTGTCCCTGTCAGCTGTCAGTCCCATCTTCTCCCATCTCATTTCTCTCAGCTGACCCCAATTTGTAGTCATTATCACCTCATGCCCGCTCATGTGATCCACACCTGCAATCATTTGTGTTCATTGGCGTCATGCTCTGTTTAAAGACCATTGTTTCTTTCATTTATGCTGGAGCCTCAGCTTGTCTGCCTACAAGCATCAGAACCCTTTTCCTGTTCTGGTGCATTCTTCTGTGTTATCCTGCCTACTCCTTTGTTGCCTCAGTTTGTAAGTTTATTTTGTGCACTGTTTAGACTTTTGTGTTTCCGTATTAAATACCACAAACTACAGTTCAGCGTCTGGGTCTCTCTTCTCTGCCCCGAGGGGCAAATCGTGACATGAAGGTTTTGTGCCAACACTGACTGGTATTTGCAACTGTTCATAATTCCCTCCACCTTGACTAAGGCCCCAGTACCAGCTGAAGAAAAACAGCCCCAAAGCATGATGCTGCCACCACCATGCATCACTGTAGGTATGGTGTTCTTTTGGTGATGAGCAGTGTTGTGTTTGTGCCAAATATACCTTTTCAGTCACATTAATGGTGGAAAAAGTTTTGAAATGATTTATCTTGGTCTCGTTTTTTTACATCACAAAACTGGGGATTCTAAATTGTCCTTAGGTATGACTGTGAGAGTGAATGGTTGTCTGTCTCTTTGTGTTGGCCCTGCGATGGACTGGCGATCTGTCCAGGGTGTACCCTGCCTCTCGCCCAAAGATGCTGGGATAGGCTCCAGCCCCGTAAATGCACAGACAAATTTGAAAACTCTTTTTTCATGTGTTCCATATGCATCACATATGAATACCACTTGGGTCTGCATGTGCATGTACAAGTACAGGTTTGTGTTCATTATCTGTGGTTTTATTGTGAAGATTTTAAAAAGAGAGAAGCAAATGACCCCCTTTGGATCACCACCTTATCTTGGTGGATCCCTAATGATCCCAGGAGCTATGTTGTCAGTGACAATTTGCCCCCGGTAGGGTCTCCCAAGACTAAATGGTCCTTGGTGAAGGGCCATACCAAGGGCAGTTTAGTGAATCCCCATGAAAAACTTTAAAAAAAGGATCCAGTGTAGCCCAACCAGTAGGCATTACCTGGGCCTGCCCTACAGCCAGATCGGGGAGAGGTCAGCCAGATCGGGGAGCTTGATTGCAAGCACTTGGTGGCCAAGCTTCTGCCCTTGCCCAGCCTGGCTCAGCCTCAGTGAGCCACATGGGTCCTCCCTCCAGTGGGTTCATCACCTGCGAGATGATTCATTGGGGTCATGGGTGCTATGTGCATCGCATGGTAGTCTGGGCTTCTCTGATTGGACTGCTGCCTCGTGGCCCAGACTCCAAAATAAGTGGAAGAAGATGGATGGATGGATGGATTGATAGATGGAGGGAGGGAGGGAGGGAGGGAGGGCTGGATGGATGGATGGATGGACAAGTAAATAACCCTAGATTGGGGGACTGAAGTGAAGCAATGTAAAAAGTCCTAAAACGACATCCTTCTGCGCAGCTTATGGCAGTGGATGTGTCTAAGAAAGTGCTGCCAGTGAAAAATGATAAGAATGCTACACATAAGTGTGAAACAGTACATTTTGTTAAACGTGGTTATGGCTTGTCTGTTATTGTATAACCAAGAAGCCAAATGACACCACCCAATAATAATTAATAACAAAACAAAATAAATATTGTCTGATGGACTAGTGGATTTATGAATGGCACAAAGGAAGCCCTGAAAATGCACTGCTGTGAAGCCATGACTCTGTTTCATTTAGCAAATGGAGTGAATTTACTTAGCGTGCACTTGTGTGTGTTTGTCATATCACTTGCTACACTATTATGACAAAAGTGTGTATTTGTCTAAGCTTTGATTATTTTGTCATAAAACATTAAACAGCATTATACTAATGGACTGTAGAGAGGAAAGAGAGAGCGAATGAGTGAGAAAGAGAGAGAGAGAGAGAGAGAGAGAGAGAGAGAGAGTGCATGTGTGTGTGTTTGCATGTGTGAGGGAGAGAGAGAGAGAGAGAGAGAGAGAGAGAGAGAGACAGAGAAAGAGAGATGATAGCTTAAAAGCCCACTTTAATACATCACTTATAAGTGTTCATGTTTTGTGTATGTCTGCAGCTGTCTCGATCACTTATGAAACCACTTACATTTACACAGTGGCATAACACTAGATTTGGAAATTGTGTTTTTGTGCCGGTGTGTGCGCGTGCGTGTGTGTGTGTGTGTGTGTGTGTGTGTGTGTGTGTGTGTGTGTGTGTGAGTGTGTGTGTGTGTGTGTGTGTGAGTGTGTGAGAGAGAGAGAGAGAGAGAGAGAGAGAGAGAGAGAGTGAGTGAGTGAGTGAGTGACAAAGAGAGAGAGAGAGAGAGACAGACAGATAGACAGACAGACAGACAGACACAAAGTGTGGCTAAGCCCAAGAGCATTGAGAGTTAACACTTTCTGGATAAATCATTGTGTGACAGAATAAACGCTCACAGAGAAAGAGCTAAGAGATGGGTAAAAATGGGAGTGGTCATACTGTATGTAATCACCCAGTTTTTAGGTTTGCATCAGAGGAACATATGTATGAATACTGAGAGGTCATTACCATACATTACACTACACTGAGATTAGCCCAGAACCCACAGCTTCTAGTTGTATAAGCCCCTAAAATTTATGATGAACCGGCTGCTGTAAAAGCCTTCAACACACTTAGAGTCTTAGACAGTCTCACAGAGAGTATGTCATTTACATTCATTGGCACATCATGTTACAACAAAACACGTCGGGCTCAGTAGCAATACTTAAAACATGTATTAATAGAAAAACTCAAAACTCTGTTGCTTTCTGATAGCACACAGTAGGTGATGAGCTGCACAAATATGTACCCTAAGGACCAATAAGAGAGACAGACAGTGACAGATGAGGAAGAGACAGATGTTACCTTCAGTTTTGCTGATATTTTGAGTTATCTGCTTGTATACTGTAGGTGTACACTGCATGCAGATGTGTGTAGTTCTTGTATTTTCCAGTACATAAGTACAAATCAAAAGTTCATAAAATAAAAATAGAAATATGGTTATTGTGCTAACACATGGTTAACCTGTAGAGTTAGTGACAGTTACTTACCCCCTCCGTGGATTGCCACCTTATCACGGTGGAGGGGATTCCATGTCCTTGTGATCCCAGGAGCTACCAGGGTTGTCAGCCCCTGGTAGGGGCAATCTGCCAGGGGCAACCTGCCCCTGGTAGGATCTTCCAAGACAAATTGGTCCTGGGTGAAGGACCAGATCAAGAGCAGTCTAATGGATCCATATGAAAATCATTATAACAAGGAGGCAGTGCACCACGCCTGGCATGGAGCCCTGAAGGAGCCACAGGGGTCTGTCTTCCAGTGGGCTCACCACCTGCAGAAGGGATCATGGGGTACATGGTGCTATGTGGAGTGGGCAGCAGTCTGGCCATGTATGTATGTATGTATGGATGGATGGATGGATGGGCAATTGCTTACAGCATAAATGGCTTCCTTCAAGCTATATATTCTCCCACTAGAACAGAATGAAATAACTGAAAGGTGACCTGTCATTCTCCATAGTTGACTCTTGGGGTCAAATATGCAGTCAAGACTAGAAAATGAGATAGCCTGAAGCCTAACTTCTGGCTCAAGAGAACTGAGATACACTAACCCCATTAGTTTAAACTATGGCCATGGTATTTAGGGCAGTAAGAGTATATAGCAGTTTAGTAGTATCCATAAAAAACAACAGGAGAAAACGTAAGTGGTCTTCTTTATTCAAATTCAAATCCCAGCTCCATCAGGGCTTTGATGTTGAGCTTGGATGTAATAAAATCACTGCAGCTGACTAAGGAGGCTTTGTTTTGTACACCTCAATTATTTCCTGACAAGAACAAATTAATTGATGTATGCCAGTGGCAAGCTGTGTCTTTGTAAGTTTGCTTGTGGGGTGGTTTTCCATTGTTGTTTTATTGGATTAGATTGTTTTAAATCTGCACCTATGCCTAATTTGTTTGTGAGCATTGGCTGTCCAAAGTAATCAGCGTAGTGTAGTAAGAGTGTGGTTAAAAGTAACCTAATTTCTCAAAGGCTCCTGAGAGACTCAACATTCAATTAAATGTAGCAAGAACTGCTGTCTTTCACTGTATATTTTCTGAGTGTTCTGATTCATTAAGCACTGATGATAATTGATGCCATTATATGCATCAGTCTGCCAAAAGACAATGCATTGAACTGCTTTGGCTCATGCTCAAATCTCTCATATGAGAAAATTCTTATGGAGATAAACCTCAGCTCTTCATCAAACAAAAAGAAAAACAGTCTCATTCATTATTTTAGTATAAGTTTCCAGTTACTGAATGTTTTTTTTTTCTATTTCCCTGCAGTTTAAAACTATCCAGACATTATTTTAATGCTTAGGGATACAAGGGCTGTTCATTAAAGATTTCCCCCAACTCATTTCCAATGGACTCAGAGGAACCAATCTTGCTACAGTTACTAGTCTTTCTCTACATAGGTACCACCAAAGGACACACTTCTCCCATGGCTTCGTGCAGCTGTAGAGACCTTGCCTGTAGAAGTCTGCGGGTCATGTCAGAAGCCATGACTTCTTCTCGGAAATCAATATTTCATCATTTTGGAAGTGTTTGACCTTCAAAAATGACATCATGGTCGGAAAGAGGTGGAAGACAGATGATGCCAGGTCAGGAGAGTAAGGGCGGTAAGGAAGGATTGCTTAGCCATTAGACTGTGCTTTCATCTAGGTAGCATGTAAGTGAACTGGGTCTTGCAGAAGGACACCTTTGGTCAGCATGCCATGCCTCT
The DNA here is from genome assembly GCA_020510985.1 of Pholidichthys leucotaenia. NCBI lineage: Eukaryota > Metazoa > Chordata > Actinopteri > Cichliformes > Pholidichthyidae > Pholidichthys > Pholidichthys leucotaenia. Next base: position 186,636,141 of record CM035847.1, read on the forward strand.
CAGTTTTGATGGCCTTCTGCAATTTCTTCAGCAATGAAGTGTAGTAAGTCCCAATAACTGTGGTACCATTTGCCAGGAAATTCATCATCAACGCTCCATGCCTGTCCCAGAAGACTGTGAGCATGGCCTTGCCCGCTGAGGGTTGGACAGGTCCCTTCTTCAGAGGTGGTAAGTCATAATGCTTCCATTGCTTCAACTGGGCTTTAGTCTCTAGATCATAGTGATGGACCCATGGTTCATCCTGCATGTTTAGTCTGTCAAAGAAGTCCTCCTGGTTTTCTTGGCACATTGCCAAAAGAGCCTGGAAGCCTGGGAGCATGTGACTTACTCCTCCTTCTGGAAAGGGGTGAGCAACCGGGGAGTCCATCATGCAGACAACTTCCGCATGTGCAAAGGACCATGGAAGGTTTTTCCACAGACCCCGCACTGATCTTGACATATTGGGCTAGTTGGCAAGCGGTTATGCAGCGATATTCCAAAATGGTGGCCTCCACTTGGCAAATGGTGTCTTCATCCATGGTGCACTGTGTAATGAGTACTGTTTCCACCTGCTGATGGACTGAGGATGTTGGACAGGGTTCTGTCAACTTTGATATGCATCACCAGCTGCTTCCTATCATTTGTCACTAAGACAGTTCAACAAAAAGGTGTAACACACATCTAGGTGTAAGCTATCTATCTGGATCACAAAGATAAATCAGATTACACTGTAGTTTTTGGACGCATTTCTTAAAAGTTGAGACAGTGGTACCTTAAATCTGGGGAGGGCTGATTCCCTTCCATATTAACCAGCCATGACACATATATTTTTGCCTTTAGTGTTTTCTGCAGTGGTTTGATGAGCGTTTCACAAGTATGCAGAAGACTGTAATTTGTATTTATAAGTGTAGACAAACTGTCAAAAGTCAAATATTTAATTCGGTTTTCTGTGAAAGTATGGCTGCTCGAAGCATTTCAGAAAGCAAACAGCAAGACCAACCGTTAGCATTTAACAACCATGCCTGCTGCCATATTAATGACACACTCTGAGGAACAACTTTACACAAATTGATGTGGATTGCTTCTCATCCGCAGAGACAATCGCAGGCTGCCCAAGGGGGGCAGAGCATTTTAACTTTAACATTGAACAGTGACAGTGACTGCCAAACCACACATTTCATTGGTGCAGTCATCTCTTGATTCTCAAAACAGCATGCTGACAAGCGGCTTCAGGCTCATTAATAATAACTACAAGTCTGGGCAGGGCTGCTGCTTCGCTCTTTCTCTCCCCACTTTGGTCTGTGATATAAATGAGAAGCCTCTACAAGGGCTGCTACAGTGCAGTTGTTAACACAGACTGAACCAGTAATAAAATGACCCGTTTCCCTGCAGACACAAAGGCATATTCATAACAGTCTCCCTGCAACAACTGTCATTCCAGCCATGACAGTACTGAAGTACAGGTGGGACAGAGGAATAGGGCTGCAATGATTAGTCAACGTTGTTGATAACGTCGATCATAAAAATTTGTTGACGCATATTTTTATTGTCGATGAATCGTTTAATTTTCAGGTTTATATGCATGCCATGGAAATGTTCAGTTTAACCGTTCCAGCAAAGAAGAAGAGGAACGCATCATGGGATATGGAGAGAAAATCACGGAGAAGGCCAAAGTATGGGAGGATTTTATTGAAAATAAATAAATGAAACAAGTTGAAAGTCAACTGTAAAGCAGAGTTGTCATATCAGCTGCACTACAGCAATGCATCCATCCATCCTTCTCTCCGTTCCCACCGTCTCAGTCTACCTGTTAGTGGACCTCCACAGGGCTCTGGGCCACTTCTAAACATTTCACCAGTAATGTTACCAAGTAAAGTTAGTGCTTCTTATTTTCAAGGAGCAACTCTCTCAGCTTTAGAAAACTGACCACACTATTGTGCTGTTTAAATAGTTTATCTGCTGTCAGACAATAATCTCTCTTTGATGATGGATGCTGACAGTTGGGCTGCTTCAGTTATGCTGGTAACGTGTTAACTGCAGTAAATAAGTGAATTACCAAAGTAGCTTACTCTTTTTCATAGTCTCTATTATTGACGCGGTAATATCAGCCTTCATTCTGAATATTGGTGCATCTCGGTACATTAGAATACCATGATTTGTAACTTAATTAAAAAAAGGTAACCATAATCATCACAAATAAATTAAAATGGCTGAAATATTTCACTGTATGTGTGGTGAAGGTTCACATTCCTGCACTGATATTTAAAGTGTTTGTAAATTTATTCTGGACTGGAAGAAGTTATTTTAATTTTCATCTGAAGCCTAATTAAACTATTAAACTTCTAGTCCCAACAAGGTTTCAAACAGGATGGACTAGCTTGTTATTTTCTTTTTTTACTTTAATGGAGCTGAATATTACTGTAGTTTGTTTTGAACATGCAGCATTACAACAGCCTTTATACAGTAGCAGAGGCTGCTATTGAGTTTTTGCACTTTATTTTTGAGGTTAAAAGACTGCCCTTTATCATCTATAATTGTGTTGCTACAAACACTTCTAATTAAACGGTCAAGTTCAAGTTTCCAACTCATGTTTGATGGGTCATTATTTCATTTAGCTATGGGAACTTTTTATATAAAAGGCTACATTATATTAAATCAGAGACTGACAACAAAGTGATATTCACAGGTGTGCAGGCTTAAACAGGTGAGGTAAAACATGACCTGAAACCCCGAACAGAAACCGTGCCAATAGGAAGCAGAGATGGCGAACATTAGAGAAATAATCGCGATTAGTCGATTAATCCCAAAAATAGTTGTTAGATTAGTCGACTACCAAAATAATCATTAGTTGCAGCCCTAGAGAGGATGGGGGATAGAGGGGATGAAAGAGGTTATCAAATAAGTGCTGCTTACCCAAAAATAAGCTATAGAGATGGTGAAAACAGAGAAGGAGGCCTAACACATATAAAGGATAATGACTTAGAAACGCAAATGCAACAACGTGCTGTCAGTTGTAGCTTTTTCGCACACATCAAGGATTTCTTTTTTCTACATGTTTTTAGCTTCGTATGCGTATTCATGAGCTCGCACTGACGAGAGACAATTAAAATATCTCTCTCGTTCTCTGTCTCTCTCCCTCTTTCTGAAATAGACTGTTCAGCAGAGCAAGAAATGTCATTGCTGCCTAGCAACCACGTGGTAGCCAGCTATGCCAATATGACATTTATTTCCTATATTTCATTGCCAAATTTCACACTTCCTATCCATTGCACATCTCAACAAGCGAGACACGAGCTTGGTGTTTGCTTGTGTGGTTTTGTGTTCATAAACAGGCCCGAACTATTTTGATCATCCACAACCATTCCATGGCCACATGTTCACAATATTCACTAAATGGTATGGCTTTGTAAAAGACTGTTGTAGAGACCCTAAAGCCTCTTTGCTCTTGATGTACAGTACATTAGTCCTAATGCAGTTTGAATATTCACTCAAAAGTGCTTTCATCACTGTAGAACGAAATGATACAGTGCTGCTGCATCAAATTCACCAAAGATGCAGTCTCACTTCTCTAACCCTACAAGAGAAGGAAGGTAAAACAGGGAATTTCCCCCCCTACCCAGTAAATCCTACTGCTTGCTCATAGGGGATCATTTTATTTGCTTGTTGGAATTCATTTTACTGTTCGGTGTGTTATGATTGCCTTTTATGTATTAGCAGATGACTTCCACTGTGATTTGGTGCATTACAAATAAAGATGAGCCGGGTTGAGCTGAGGTCTTGCCTCTGTTTGCTAATTATTTTGTTATTTCATACTGCTGCTGAGGCAATAAACAACAGAAATGGCAAACTGGAACTATCAGTTAATATGCTAGCTTCAATATGTTTTGATATCTTAGATGATTCAAAATACGCAGTGCTTGAACAATTATTTTCCAGTATTTTTCTAAATAACACAAGTCTGAGTGTCCCTCGGGCCCACTTTTTCTTCAAGAAACAAAACAAAACACCCTACACATGGGAACAATATGCAGGCTTACAGGTAGATCTTTTTTGTCTAATTATCTTGAACTAGAGTCAGTGTCCTTTTTATCTAAAATATTACTTAAAGGATTAGGTAGGCAAGCAATACAAATAGAGCAACTCTTCAGGAAATATTTTGCAAATCAGTGTAATGGTTTCTGAGGAGGAAGGTACAAAGCACCAAGTTACAATAAAAGGGGGCCTTTATTCTAGTGTTCTTTTTAGTAAAATGCCCTGGGAATAAGATGAAGAAAACCACAACGCTTTCACAGAAATCCACACACAGGGTGCAGTAACACTGTTGTGATGCTTGGCTAGGTCCAAACTGTTTCTTATTGTTATACGTCTGCTAAGAATTATTAGATTTTTAAAGATGGGATTGTATTAGGATGACCAGGCATCCTGCTCTGTGTGGGACTTCACAGCATTTTGACCTTTTTTCAGCCGTCCCGCAAATTGAGATGCTGTCCTGCATTCTGATAGCCTCGAATGTTCGAAAGCTGTACGGATGCATTACAAGATATCCAGCAGCTGTAAGGAAAATAGAGCAGGCTGTCGCCTCAGGGGCTGTGACGGTTGTGCCGTGTGAATGGGTCAACCACAGGTTAAACTAGCACGGTATCAATCCACCCTCCACAGCCTGTGACACCGGCGGCACAATGAGCCTCAGAACTGCGGCAGCAGTCCCCACCCTGAGCTGGTGGCCCCAGAGAGCACACCGGGCAATGTGAAGAGAAGAGGGTGGAGGGCATGCCGCCGACTTCACCGACCAACTCAGAATGAGCGAAAGGCATCAGCCACTCCGCAGGAGCAACCACAGTTGGGGATCTCCAGCTTACTCACCTATAGAGAATACTGGTTCTCCAACTGCTGGAGTATAAGCCCCCGACAAGGCTGCACCCACACCACACAACAAAAACAAAGCACAGGTAACAGAGTCTCTGCATAAAAGTAATCATGTAACCATCACATGTGACTGAAGAGAAGCAACTCTTTTGTATAAGCTTGCTGTCTGAATAAAGAATTCACATTACACTGATTCTGTTAATCGATGAAAAAGTAGCCATGTAGTAAAGCAAAGGGAATTTATTTATACACATCAGAGCAATTTGTGTTTTTCCATTCATAAATTACAAAAATAAATGCTGAAATTTTAAAAAGGCAGCGGCATGCACAGCACAGAATATTGTTGCCTGGGTGACAACTTATTTGCTGTCTTTGAGCTGCCCCTCCAGAGGGGGAAAATGAACTGTTATTATACAACAGTTAGCTCTGACTAAGCAATCTGATTGGACAATAGGGATTCCAGGAGTTACTAAAATCCATGATAATTGCACTCCACTGGATATGTATCACTCCGCTTCAAAAGTGTTAATTACTAATTGTTATTTACCATTTGAGTTAAATTATGAAAGGTTATCAGAAGAGGAGGAGGAGAAGGGAAGAAGCCAGGCTATTTCCATGGAAACCACCCAGTGTGCAAAAATTTCATCAACTGACCTGGACGATCTGGAAAAAAGAAAAAGCGAGGAAAACATGGTAAAACCACAATACTTCTGTGGTGATGGACTCTTTGTTTTATTTGAAAATGCCAAGAAAAGCGAGTGAAGTGTGCCGACAAAATCACTAGCGTGCTAACTATTAGCCATAGCTACTGGCACTGGCCACTGGCCACATTTTGATCTCAAGTCTTCTGCAGTACTGACTCAACAGGTATATGTTTTACAAACAATGACTTTTGCATTTGACAATATTTAATTTGTTTACATGTGTGTGAAATGACAATAGATGTCTTCATGCTGATTGAAATGTTTAGCAACAGTTACTGGCTACATTTAGAAGGGACTATTTTTTTCTCAGCTGTGCAAAATAACTGGTTAAACAAACAAATCATAACATTTTGTCCAGTATTGCTGTCATTTAATAAATTGTGCTTGCCGGAACTGTTGTATAAAAGCAATGTTACCCTGGATTTACACTGACTCCGGGTGCAGTATGTGACGGCTGTGATCCGGCCTCCATAGCATATAGTTCCCATTCTCATCAATGTTCTAATCCCCACCTGGTTCATACCACTGCAGAATGAATCCAGCTCGTCAAATTCGATTTGCTTATGAAACGGAACAAGTCTATTTTTGATAGATGCTGGATCCAATCCACAAGGAAATCCCACGGTATCTTGTGGTTTTTAATATCTATTTGATCATTAAAAATGATTTTAAGGATTGTCCCTTATTTTCTGAGGTCTACTCCTCCACCACAGTGTTAGAGAAGGTAAAAACTTGACTTAACACATAAACACTTCTTAGAATTAAAACTATCAGGCTACTTATGTTTTATTAAGAACCAAAAAATCCAGGTGGAGAGCCGCTACATAACACTTCCTTGTTATCAGGTATCATGATCAGTTCATCTCGGTCATTCTCGGAGCTTTCTCAGAGATCTTGCGTTATTTTGTATAATTCTTGCACAATCTTGTATTTTGAACCCTGTTCTTATATATGCTGCTGCAAAACACAAATGGAGCTGGTAGGGATGAACGCAAGGAAACATCCGCATTGCATCTGCAACGGACTGCATCTGGAGTCGGTGGAAATCCTGGGATACACTCGAGGTCGTTACGGTATCATGAATATACTAACTACAGGTGTGATACTCTAATGCCCTTTATTATATTTATTGATATAACACTCCCTTTCGTGTAATATTGCTTAATTACAGTAGCCTATAATTGCTGATATTACAGTACATGTCTTGTTTTCTTATATATTTTTTGTGATTGCTATTCCATACATGAGACTTTTTTCCTTATAAATTTGCAACTTTTCATAAATTTGTGACTTTTTCTTATAACGTCATGTTTTTTTCTTGTAATTTTGTCCTTGCTTCAGGTTAGAGGTTCCTTTACCTCATTTCTGGTTAAAAAAAATGTAAAAATTGAAGGTTGCAACACACACAGAGATGCAACAAGATGCATCATAAATCATTATGCATTCAAATCATTAAGGGCTGAATTGTAAACGAACTGAAATTGAATTGAAAAGTCACACTTCCAAGATCACAGTTTAGTCATTCACTGCTAAATGAAGAGGTACTGTACTTGGAGCAGCCTAGAATGACAAAAATCTGTATCTAAAAAAAAGTATGCCTTTTTTTTATCCAAGCAAATACAAATTTAATACCACTTTGAGATATGATACCATGTCCCACATTGTCCAACTCACACATTATCTTTGTCCCACATTTGACTGAATGGGATCTGGTCACCCTAGTTTGCACTGCTATAAAATTAGCAAATAATATAAAGGCAGAATTTAGTAAAAATACAGTTTTGAAGCATTTAGCTCCTCAAACCTATTAAAAGTAGTAGGCACCTCAACATCTCAAGCAAAACTCTTCATTTATACAAACACAGCTTCTCCAGACAATGACTTGCACCTAAATGAATAAAACACAAGTATAACATATGCAGAGAGAATTAAAATGTTCAGGGAGATGAGAAAAAAACATATATGTTAAAAAGCACAAGCACTAAAGCAAGTGAAGGTCAGAAGTGGAAATAAAGTCTGAAATTATAAATGAATAAATAAATAAATATACGTTCTATGTGAAGTCAAAGGGACCAAGCAATGGATGGATGGATATTTTATTGTTAAATCAGCCAAAATACATTGTTGTCCATTCTGTTTCAACTTAGCTACAAAATAAAAAGAAATGTTGCAAACGTAACCACCAGATGCAAACAGCTGTGGGATTATAGTGCCGAAGTGATTTTTACCAACACTGATGGTGCAAACATGATTTCAGAGACTTGTGTTGGACGATATGACTTGCTGCCATGCACTGTGACACAAATATACAGTAGATTTGAGATCAACAGAACACCACTGGGACATATCCACAGTATCATTGTGCTTTCAAAAATTCTGAAGAATACCCCAGCATTATTGGGCTCATAGATAAAAAAGATCCTTTGAGACATTTAAGGCACCTAGTCAAGTCCATGGCTCATCTTTATCGCTGGCATTTAGAATTCTGGGCTGAAATGAGTGCTATGTCGGTGCACAAAATGCTTTCTCACTAAGGCATCCTTGATTGTTTTCTTCAGGAAAAGAAAAACAGGTAGATTGGACTCATTCTGTGAAAACATGGTTAATTAAAGCATATTGGATTTTGTGTCAAATTTAGGATATATCAAAAGACCTATTTTAGAACCTGACCTGAGCTGGAAAAATACTCTCTCCGTGCATGGTGGGAAATTGTCAAGAATTGCCCGTCGGGGCAGGAACACAGACCCAAGCGCTGGACTGTAGTTAGTGATATTTATTGAAAAACACAAAAGTCCACACAGTGCACAAACACAAAAATCCAAACTGTGCACAAAGCAAACTTGTGAACGGAGACAACAAAGGAGTAGACAGGATGCACACAGGAAAAGAACATCAGAATGGGAACAGGGTTCTGATGCGAGGATGACTCTTTAGACTCTAGCAATGAGGGAAAGAAATATCAGTCCTTAACCCCTTGCACTCTGGTCAATTTCCCTAAAAACGCGAAAAAATAACGTACCCAAAGTAAATCAAAAGCTGTTCTTCAACCCTTTGCAGCATCTTCATGGGGTTGGTCTCATTTAAAAGAAAACACTTTGAATTTTTTGGCAAAACAGTCATAATCTCTCTAAGTGCTCCTGCCACTGAGTAACAGTCATCTAAACATACTGAACTTGAAGAAAATAAATTTCTCCTGGGTGTTTTTTTTTTGGATACAAATGCTTGCAAATAACACACATCTGTCAGATCCAGGCTGGAAAATGCAACAGAAATGTAGAACCAAGTGTTATCCAGATGAGGTCAAATTTTTGTAACAATACCACAAAAAATGAATATATTACACAGCTTTTTTCTTAGGTTGTTCCCAGGCGTTTTTGAACTGTGTCAAATTGTGCCAAATGGCACAGTTTGGAAAAACGTCTGTAACTTTTGAATGATTCAATATAGAAGCTTCATCTTGGGCTCTAATGAAAGGTGACACTCAGGGCTGTGTGTGTGTGGGGGGGGGGGGGGGCGGGGGGTTGTTTATTCATTCATTCATGAATGAATGAACAAACAAGCCCCCACACACAAAGAAGCATGCCACGTAAAAAAAAATGTGTGGCTTTTTTTTTTTTACAAGAAAAAATAACCTACAGTGCACTAAAAATTATACTAAAATATCTGTAATGTAGAAGATAACAACTCCCACCCCCCCACCCTCGCTACAGAGGATGGACATCGCCCATCGCTACATGACGGAAAGCGGGGACGGTGCGCCGCGGTCTACTACGCACAGTTGTACTAAAATATCTGCAATAATATCTGCAATCCGCTACAGAAGAGTGGGGGGGGGGGGCGTTCACGGTCTGGACGTGGCGCACGAACCGTGTCCAGTCCGTGCGTGCGTCGCGGTCTACTACGCACAGTTGTACTAAAATATCTGCAATAATATCTGCAATCCGCTACAGAAGAGTAGCGGGGGGGGGGGGGCGTTCAAGGTCCGGACGCGGCGCACGAACCGTGTCCAGTCCGTGCGCCGCGGTACACGGTCCGTGCGCCGCGGTCTACTATGTACAGTTGTAATTTACCGATCGGTCAAAAATCATTTTGATTACAATTTTCAGGGATAAAGAATAATTTAGCTTATAACACTTACCTGTCCACAACAGCAGTGTCGCTGGCGAACTTCTCTTCCTCATTGTCAGACGAACATGACGCTGGTCCGCTTGTTACGAACTCGTGGTTCTGGTCACGCGACTCGGTCAAACCATAATTCCATTATTGCGGTTTTGCGCTTCCATGATTGCGGTTTTGGCAAACGATTTTTCAAAACAAATAAGAACAGTAGTAAGAAAAAAAGACTGGCGAACGCGTGTGTGTCACCCAGCGGCTTACACAAAACAGATTTTGAAAGGGAGGCATGCTTTCGAACTACTGTGCTTCAATTGGCTGGCTGCATTCGCAGCCATTGGTAGGCGGGTCCTTCTTGCTAGGTTTTCAGTCATTGGTTCTTCAAGGTTTTAGAAACCCAATTCAAGGCTCTTATTAGTCAAATGAGAGGTCAATCACATCTAAACCAATCAAAGCACTCCTTTGGCTTTCTGTCCGCAGCTGTGTCTGTAGTGGAAGAACGGAACCCTCGTGCGCCCTAGGACGCAGAGACGTGCCCGCCCGCGGTACACCAGAGCGCAAGAAGTTAAGTAGCCCCGGAAACAAGTGATCACAAATGATAACAGGTGTGGGTCACATGAGCGGGCAGGTTGACCTAATTACTAGACAGCTCACAGCTGTAATGACTAGTGAGCTGAAACAGAATAAACAACCAATGCGAGAGGGTGACAAGGTGGGAGTGTCTGGAAGAGGAGGTGGAGAACTCATGCCGTAAAGAAACAAAACATAAACACTAAGAACTACATGGACAAAGGATATCTACATAAACTGACAGGATAATAATAATACTAAGGACATGAAAATAACAGAACAACACCACTAAGAACACGTCTTAAACCAACACAAAGGAAAATAACACACAACACTGGAAAAATACAGAAAATATTTGGATTTAAATTAAGAGCTTGAGCCCGGTGGCACACCGCGCTTAGCCTTTTGACAGAAATCCAGACTGTTACTGTTCCTTCTCTGCTGTAGAGCTTCCAGGACAAAATAAAGCACCACAAAGATACTGAGAAATAGAGCAGAACTGGTAAAATTAGATTTTTTTTTTCCAGACTCCATTTTAACCAGCTTCTTCCTCATGAGCACACATGGGGGAGGACACAAAGTAATACAAATAAAAGAATGTCAGGTAGAAATACAGACAGAGACAACACATGCAGAAAATCAAGAAAGAAAAGCTGTAAACACACACACACATATCTGCTTCAATAACAGCTGGAGAACTTCCTTTTGTCGTATAGTAAAAATATCTGCTGGACTTGTCATCTCCAAATCTTTCCACAATCAGAGAAGCAGCAAAACTGTCATCACAAAGCAGAGCAACATGAAAACAAGGTGCTTGGGTGGTGGTGTGTAGCAAAGTGGCTTGTAGGGGCCACAGCAGAGTCAGGGATTCTAATGCAGATTAGCAGACTAAAGCAGATTGTGAGACTGCATGCACAGAAGAGTGTCAGGTAAACCACTAGTGCGCCTGCAATGAGATCAGCTGGTCTGCCCATTGATGAACTGAGCCTGAACTCAGTCTACCTGAACTGACAACTAGCTGCAATATTTTCTCAACAAGCAGCTAACTGGGTTAATGCACTGTGACAATTTGGCAAGTGTGGACATCATCATCACAGAGAAACATCTGGTGACAAGCGACTGTATTTCTTGTCTCCTTCACCTGGATGCTGTCTCACTGCCTCAGTGACAGTTATCAGTATAAAGCAGAGCCAGCAAAAAAATGCATTTCATCTCACACTTGAGGTTTTTGCACATTTACTAATGATGCACATCTTTCTCTATCATGCAAGGAAAAGGGGGAAAAGAGATGGGTCTGGAAAAGGCTAATTATGAATTCTTGGCAAATTGCAATGGTGCGGAAATTGTTATATCTTATAAATTTGGAATGTCGGAAAAAAAAAAGGCACGAGAAAGAGGCAGCCATAGTGGGGAAAGGGACTGAATTAATGGCTGGTTGAATAGATGGATCAGTGGAGGGTGAAAGGTTCAGACTGCAGTGGCTTTAATCCCAAAGCACAATCCACCAGTCTTTTCTCCTCTCCTTCCACTAACCCATCCCTCCATCCAGTCCACCTGTTATGGCTACTTTGTGCACATGTGTGTATGTGTGCATGTGCTTGTGTGTGTGTATTATACATTAATCCCCTGTTCATCACATTTTTGACACAGTAACCTTATTCATAGGGTAGCAAGGCCTAATCCAGAGGTAGTCTGTTATTTATTGTTTAATTTGTTCAAATTTCACGCTCTTAAACAGCCAGTCCTTATTCATTAAACCTTTTCAGTGCAAAAAAATGCATAAAAAGATAGAAGAAATATCATTATTAAACATCATGAGTATTTCATACTCCAGACTTCATTTTTTAACATTTAGAAGATATTTCTGCTTGTAAATAAACTATGCTGCGGTGTGTTCTGCAACTTGCAGTTGCTGCTATGCTGTGCAAATAGGTAGGACTACAGTGTACAGATTACTGTTTTTAATAACCTTTTTTCATTGTTTTGGATTATTTTGTAAAAAAAAAAAACAACAACTTTTATTTTCCATGTTACCGTTTGAGGAGATCTACGTTATGTTCCAAAAGTGTTCATAATAGCAGCCCATGTGCTCATTCACTGGAGAAGTGGCCAGAGTACTCTCTGTGCTGGTCCCAAGTCCAGGTAAATGGAGAGGGTTGGGTCAGGAAGGACATCCAGAAAATTTAAAAAAAAACAACAAATCAAATATGCAGACCCATGATCTGCTGTGATCCTGAGCCTGAATAGAGGGGATGCTTTGGAACCAGAACTCTTGGCAGTTACAGGGAGGTTACCATAGTTACGCAGCACTAAGTGGCTAACACATTTGTCAGTTTTAGCTTGTATGCAGAAAAGCATAACTTTCACACAAAATATTTAGACACAATAGTACACAGAGTACACTTTTATACTTTAGATGTTAATGCCACACTGTTTACTTGAAAGTAGTGATGTGTGGGTAAGAGCACACATAAGTGCAGAACTGGTTCTGAGCCTTTAATTATTTATCTGTATTTTGTCAATGAATTCAACATGGAATGCTAAGATTTGCTTTCTGTAATGCAAACAGGCAATCTGTGTACTGCTGTGACTGAATACTGTGTGTATTTTTTCTCTTGGTCACCCTTCATGTCTCTGGATGTTTTTTTTTTTGTTTGTTTTTTTTTTTTTTTAAATTGTAGCAATTATAAGCTTTAGAAAAGCCATGTGAATAAATTTCATCACTGATAAATCAATCTGAAAATACAGGGTTTTTATAATTCTCTGAAAAAATGTCTAGTTTGGAGATATGAGGTTTTCACCCGACAGCAACAATGTGATCCACAGTACAGTGATTTTGTCTCTTTCCGTGAAACAAGTCTCATGAAAGCATATTATGTCTCTTGTCATGTGGAGGACCACTCAAGATAAGTCCCTGACCTATTTTGGGTCTCAGCCCAATACCTTTTTCTGCATGAAGTTAGCCTGCTAATGTTCCCTCTCCATTGTTGTGCTTTGAGGACAATATAGAACCCAATAGAGATGTAAAGAAATGGAAATGGTTGTATCTCCAGGCTCAACCTATCTGCCGCCTTATTTAAGTAACCATGTTGACACTTCCTACAAATGGAGTCAAGCATTCATTTCTTTAACAGCTTATGTTGCACATTCAGCGAACAATTCAAGGTTTTTGTAGTGCACCGTGGAAATGTAAGACAGGGGCAATGCAATGCAGGGGAAGCAGGTTATCCTGAATATACACTTGGTGTCACCAGCCAGCTGGCTTAACACTATTGCTAGTTGACGGAGGCCATAGTAATACAGAGTCTGAGCCAACAGGCTGACATGGTTCACAGCAGTCACACTGACTAACACACACAGAGGTGAGCAGCCTTTGTGTGGCCAGATGGTGACACAGAGCAGCTATTTATAACCTCTCTTGAAAGAAAAGACAGTGAAAGAAAGAAGCAATATGAGCAGCAATACACCGGCAGTTACATCACTGCAATCCTGATGTGTGTGTACCAGCTCACCAGTATGCTCTGTTTACAGCTGCTGTTCTACAATTATTAGAAAGAAGGAATTTTAGATGCATCCAAAACACATTTATATTTGTTTGGATGAGATCAGGTGACTGTGACGATCACTGACTTTGACTCACTATATCCAATCTATTCAGTGACCCCTTGCGTCCTATTGATGAGGACACAGTCATCGTAGAAGTGGCTACTCTCATCAGGACAGAAATCAGTTTTTACAGGACAGGTGATCACTCAAATCTAACTTGTATTGATTTGACTGATCCTTCACTCTTAGCAGAGAAAAGGTTTCAAACCATGAAAGCAAATTTTCTACTGCAGCAAAATAGGTACCAGTTTTGTCATTATAGGGGATAAGAGATTACCTTTTTCTGTCTGTATACCAGAGTGAATGCTTTCTAAATAACCCTCTTTTTTCCTTTGTTAAGAAAATGACTGTAATTTCAATTGGCCATTTTTTTCATAGTCTCCTATTGTAAGATGTCAAAAATAGAAGGATTAAGATAATATTCAATACAGCAGTCTCTTTTTATAATTTTATGGTTACACAGTCTTTTTATGGAGTGACTCATTTGAAAACCATTAACCGAACATATTAAGACCAATTTGGTTTCCATGCATGTTTTACTCTTTCATTTAGATGGCTGATTTTATAATTTATGAAATGAGTCTATATTTTAAAAACCACTTAAATTATAAAACTGACCACGTGTGCACAGCCTGACTCACCATAGTGTAATTTGTGCAACACTGAAATCGCTGATCTAAAGCGTTCCAATATTACTCCTGTTGCGTGGCTGATCTAATGATACGCATACTGCTGAACAACAGAACAGCACTTACTGACTTACAGGAAAACAAAATTCCAAAGTTACAGCTTCATCCAAAAAATACTTCTGCATTAACATCAGATGATAACATGATGTCTATAAGCACAACTTTGTGTCTTTAAAGGTTTTAAATGCCAACAAAATACACATTTTGGTTTACTTAATAATTTATTTTCAGGAATATAAATGATGATGCATGTTAGCTCTGACTGAGTCGCAAGGACCAAAACAATGGGTGAGAGGGGTGACAAACAGAAAAATTAGAGGCAATTTTCAGCTGACAGTTCTGCTCAGAAACAAATGTCAATTCACCACCACCTTTCAATTACTATACAGTAATAACTAGGGGCTACTTAAATAAGCTACACTAAAAAAAGTTGATGAGTTTTGAAACAAGTACATGCAAACTACGTTGACCAGCATAAACATTACATTAAAAACACTTTGGACTTCTTCAGTACTTTGTGCATTTTAATCATGTAACAATTTCCCATCCATTTTGGGTCTAACAGGTTTGACATAAAACATTGTAATGCATTTGATGTTTGTCAGTAAAACAAATGAATTGCATAAAAATAAATTACAAGCAATTGTGCAGTCTCACTAATGAAGCTGAATCATTTCCATTTCATAGCTATAAGTGTATGTATTTGTTACAAATCAATCATTTTTGGGTTCATAAATTAAGCACTTCATAGCACACCATAGTGCTGTGAAATGCTTTATTTGTATTGCACTTGTACATTTTTTTATTTTAAATGATTACATTGTTTTGACAATGAATACATTTATCATAATTCTACAGTGGTGTGAAAAAGTGTTTGCCCCCTTCCTGATTTCTTGTTTTTTTGTATGTTTGTCACACTTAAATGTTTCAGATCATCAAACAAATTTAAATATTAGAAAGACAACACAAGTAAACACAAAATGCATTTTTTATATCAAGGTGTTTATTATTAAGGGTAAAAAAATCCAAACCTACATGGCCCTGTGTGAAAAAGTGATCCCCCCCCCCCCGTTAAAACATAAATTAACTGTGGTTTATCACATCTTTGAAAAGCTGAGTTCAATTTCTTTAGCCACACCCAGGCCTGATTACCGTCACACCTGTTCTCAATCAAGAAATCACTTAAATAGGAGCTGCCTGATAAAGGGAAGTAGACCAAAAGATCCTCAAAAGCTCCAAAAGATCCAAACAAATTCAGGAACAAACGAGAAACAAAGTAATTGAGATCTATCAGTTTGGAAAATGCTATAAAGCCATTTCTAAAGCTTTGGGACTCCAGCGAACCAGTGAGAGTCCCCGTCGTGCTGGTTGCTCTCTACATGTCTGTTCTTTTCTTCTTCTTCTCGATCCTCTCACCCCCAGCCAGTCGCAGCAGATGACTGCCCCTCCTTGAGCCTGGTTGTGCTGGAGGTTTCTTCCTGCTAAAAGGGAGTTTTTCCTTTCCACCTTCACCAAGTGCTTGCTCACAGGGGATCGCCTGATCGCTGGGGCCTTTCTGCAATTGTGGGGTTTTCCTCTACACTTGAAAGTACTATGAGATGACTGTTGTTGTGAATCTGTGGTATATACAGCTGCGGACAAAATTGTTGGTACCCCTCTGTTAATGAAAGAAAAAAACCACAATGGTCACAGAAATAACTTGAATCTGACAAAAGTGGTAATAAATAAAAATTCTATGAAAATTAGCCAATGAAAATCAGACAATGCTTTTGAATTGTGGTTCAATAGAATTATTTTAAAAAACAAACTCATGAAACAGGCCTGGACAAAAATGATGGTACCCCTAGAAAAGATTGAAAATAATGTGACCATAGGGACATGTTCAACCAAGATGTGTCCTCTAATTAACATCACAGGTGTCTACAAACTTGTAATCAGTCAGTCGGCCTATTTAAAGGGTGACAAGTAGTCACTGTGCTGTTTGGTGACATGGTGTGTACCACACTGAACATGGAACAGAGGAAGCAAAGGAGAGAGTTGTCTCAGGAG
Organism: Pholidichthys leucotaenia; assembly: GCA_020510985.1. Classification (NCBI taxonomy): domain Eukaryota; kingdom Metazoa; phylum Chordata; class Actinopteri; order Cichliformes; family Pholidichthyidae; genus Pholidichthys; species Pholidichthys leucotaenia. Next base: position 186,652,717 of record CM035847.1, read on the forward strand.
ATTAGAAAGAAAATTATAGACAAGCATGTTAAAGGTAAAGGCTATAAGACCAACTCCAAGCAGCTTGATGTTCCTGTGACTACAATTGCACATATTATTCAGAAATTTAAGATCCACAGGACTGTAGCCAACCTCCCTGGACGTGGCCGCAGGAGGAGACGGATAATACGAATGGTAACAAAAGAGCCCAGAACAACCTCTAAACACATTTATGGTGAACTCCAAGGTCAAGGTGCATCAGTGTCAGATAGCACCATCCGCCGTTGTTTGAGCCAAAGTGGACTTCATGGGAGATGACCAAGGAGGACACCACTGTTGAAAACAAATCATAAAAACGCCAGACTGGAATTTGCCAAACTGCATGTTGACAAGCCACAAAGCTTCTGGGAGAATGTCCTATGGACAGACGACACAAAACTGGAACTTTTTGGCAAGGCACATCAGCGCTATGTTCACAGACACAAAAATGAAGCATACCAAGAAAAGAACATTGTCCCTACTGTGAAACATGGAGGAGGTTCTGTTATGTTCTTGGGCTGCTTTGCTGCATCTGGCACAGGGTGTCTTGAATCTGTGCAGGGTACAATGAAATCTCAAGGCTATCAAGGTATTCTAGAGAGAAATGTGCTGCCCAGTTTCAGACAGTTTGGTCTCAGTCGCAGGTGATGGGTCTTGCAACAGGATAATGACCCAAAACACACAGCTAAAAACACCCAAGCATGGCTAAGAGCGAAACATTGGACTATTCTAAAGTGGCCTTCTATGAGCCCTGATCTAAATCCTATTGAACATCTGTGGAAGGAGCTGAAACATGCCGTCTGGAGAAGGCACCCTTCAAACCTGAGACAACTGGAGCAGTTTGCTCATGAGGAGTGGGCCAAAATACCTGCTGAGGTGCAGAAGTCTCACTGACAGTTACAGAAATCGTTTGATTGCAGTGATTGCATCAAAAGGTTGTGCAACAAAATATTAAGTTAAGGGTACCATCATTTTTGTCCAGGCCTGTTTCATGAGTTTGTTTTTTAAAATAATTCTGTTGAACCACAATTCAAAAGCATTGTCTGATTTTCATTGGTTAATTTTCATAGAATTTTTATTTATTACCACATTTGTCAGATTCAAGTTATTTCTGTGACCATTGTGGGTTTTTCTTTCATTAACAGAGGGGTACCAACAATTTTGTCCACGTGTGTAAATAAAGTTGAATTGAACTGAACTGAATTGAAAGCAGAGACTAGTTTGAAATAAGCATTTTATTTCAGTATTTTGTGTTCTAAATGGTAAATGTTGAATTAGTATTGATAACTATGATTTCTTATAATATAGCAGTGTGGAGAGCATTTAATGGTTAAATGGTTATAATAAATTCCAACAGTTCCAGAATGTTCATGCCATTTTCAAAGTCAATAACATATATTTAAATCTTTAGAGCTTTTATGTTTTTATGTCCTATATAAAAATAGGGCATGATACTGTGTGATAGATGTTTTTCTCCAAAAACAAATGTTATAAAACTTAAAAAAAATAAACTCTCCCTGCTCTCTGAAGCATTTAATAAGGATTAAGCATACATGTTTTAATGTGAGAGGACACTTTGACATTATGAATAGCTCTGTAGCTCTGTGTAGTCTGTGGGTCAATTCTGACCTGGAGTTTACTGTGAAGGCATAGAATATAAACAGTATGTAAGGGTTAAATACAAACTATCCGTATATACCAGGGTTTCCTCTGGTAACATTTCTCCGTGGCGGGCCGCCTCGCCAGAAATTGTACCGTCTCACCAAGGCGATATGATTTTATTAAGAAAAATATATGAAGCAATGACTTTCCGCAAGCACGCACACGAACAATGCACGTGGCCGTCATCCGCATGGAGTTTAGAAGTGCCCCGTACATGCGAGTTCTCAACTCAGTCAGCAGGCAGTGTCTCACTAAACGTGACTGTCGACAAAAACATGAGTTTGTTCAAGTACTTTAAACGCGGAAAAAACCTGGCAGGTAAAGATGACCGAAATTCACAAAGTCAGTGACTTTAATCTGTCAGCAGCCTTCAGACAAAGTAAACGTGTCAACATTTGATTTCAAAATAAGGAAGGTTTTTCCTGCTATCTGTGTGGTGAGGAGATTTCTAATATATATATATATAAAAGAAATATTATAACAGAAATAACAACATCCTTGGTCATTTAAGTTAATTTATTTCATTAAATACAATTTTATTAATATTTTTTCTTTGTAATCAGAGTTAAATTATTGTTCTGTTCTAACTGCAAAATTATGGTCAAAAATGGAAATTGTTATAAGGAAAAAGTAAAAAAAAATACCACAGTCTGTTTCAAAATTATCTAAAAAAAACTAACTTTAATTTAAAAAACAGACAAAAATTAGTCATAAAATAATCCACAAATTTATAATAAAGTTTCAAATGTACAATTAAAGTCAATTTTACAAGAGGAAATTACAAATTTGAGGAACATGGTTTCAACTTTAGATTTACAGAGAAAAGTAGAAAACTATAAGAAAATTGTTATAAATTTTTGAGAAAAACCTCAAACCTTCAAGACTGAAGTCATTGCTCAAGTTTTTAAGTGGGTGATCTTTGTACCCTTAACTCAAGTAGAAATTTTTGGTTGTCTACTTTTAATTATTAATTTCAAAGCACTGCTTTTACATGAGTAGAATTTCTGGTTACTATACCTACCTGATCATATAATTTAAGTATGCATAAGTACATTACTATTATAAATGTTTCTTTCCCTTCCCTACTCTCTCAATGGAAAAAAAGAAACACTAGAATAAAAATACAAAAAATACACATATTTTTGTCATTTATGTAAACCATGACAAAAAATCCTGCAGGACAAAACATGACACTTGATATTTTCTAAGCTGTTTGTATACCACCATAGACAGAGAGAGAACCTGAATTAGACAGAGCTCAGAGAGAGCAAGATGAGACAGAAGAGAGGAGCCAAGGAGAGGAAAGTATTCAGGCAGAGGAAGAAAAGAAGGATAACACCACTAAAAAGTCTAAACACAGGATGCCTGGGTGGGACCCCAACTGGCCCAATATTCAAGCTTCAGTTGTACAATACTTTAAATGGTAAGTTCCATACCCAACGTTACTGTGTAAGATTTTAAAAAGAAATAAATAGTATAAAATTAAAATATTCCAGTATGTTTACCCCCCCCCTCCCCCAGGGGGAAAATATGTTACTACCGCGCCAAGGTCTTTAAGCCAGAGGAAACACTGTATACTATGTAATATAGCCTATTTCACATCATTTGAAGAAAGTATCATTTGAGTTTTCACTGCACAAAGAAAAAATGATGCATCGAGCACAATGAGGCATGCATCCTGTTCGGGTAACCCACAACATAGCCTAGACACCCGGAAGAGGCATATGAGTGACCGACCGGCTCACCAATTTCATCCATATGAGAAGAAGGTGGGGTACCCAGCTCAACCCCCCCAAAAGGCACAGAGAGGACAACCCAGAGGCCATCAGAAGCAACAACCAGGAGGCCATCAGAAACAATACAAAAATAAGAACAACAGAAAGGACATATTTTGGTAAAACATGGAGTACTATATAGTAGCATGATATTAAAAATATATTCCATTGCAATATTGTATCTTATTCATTCATTCATTCATTCATCTTCTTCCGCTTAATCCTTTTCGGGTCGCGGGGCGGGGGGGGTGGGGGCTGGAGCCTATCCCAGCATCTTTGGACGAGAGGCAGGGTACACCCTGGACAGATTGCCAGTCAATCGCAGGGCCAACACAGAGAGACAGACAACCCTTCACTCTCACATTCATACCCAAGGACAATTTAGAATCCCCAGTTTGATGCCAATTAACCTAACTTGCATGTTTTTGGCATGTGGGAGGAAACCGGAGAAATCCTGGAGTAAACCCACGCAGACACGGGGAGAACATGCAAACTCCACACAGATCACTGTTGGTCGGGGGATGGAATTGAACCCAGGATCCCCCGGCCAAGGGTGAGTTGCTGTGCTGCCGCAGTGCTGACCACTCTGCCACCGCGCCGCCCTTATTGTATCTTATGTATTTGAAAAATCAGTGTATAATCATTGTATTGATGGATGTAACAATTATGTATTTTTTAAATACACCATAATATGCCTGTAAGTTGTGATTGTGAAATCATGTACTTTTTTGACTCTGTTGACTGGAAAAGAACTGGTTCTGGTAGGAATAGTAGAAAAAAGGGAACTCAGGAAAATTCCTTGAGACTGGTTTCATGGAAAATGCTGAGATGAGCAAAACTGAGGAGGTAGTTTTGCTGAGATAAGTAAAACCAGATGGTAAGAATAGATGGGATATGTGGCATTCGCCATGTACCCATAGAGTCGTGAGGAGAAACTTGTGCATATGGTGTGTGTATTATATGATAAGTTTGAAACAGACCAATCAAAGCAGCCTCAAAGCCTGAGGAAATAGGAGCTAGCCTATGGTAGCAAAGAGGAAGTCTGTAAGATGGGTGTGAAAGGAATATATAACTTAGTGTAAAAAGCCCCAAAATGTTCATTTTTGGTGGTAGTCTCCAAGATCCAACATCGTGTGGCAGAAGAACTGAAGAGGAGAAGACAACAGCAAAGAAAATGATCCAAAATACCATCCGTTCTCTTAAACTTTTGCAATAGAACTCTTGTGCTGCATAAATCAACACTCAAGAGGAGAAAATGGAAGTGAAGACAGCCGTGCACTACGTTCAACCTAAATTGTTCAGCCCATTTGTTCAATCATGTCCTCCTCTCCCTTCTAAAATAAGTGACTGGGCATTGAGTGTAATTAATACCAGGCTTAATGCCAAGCACCATACGATTGCATGCATTTTTGCTCACACACATGCTCTTTGGCCAGTGCAAAACCCATCTTCTAAATAAGTCATCATGATCACAGTTTGCCTGAGATCATGCACCTCTGTTCATTAAAGGGAAGGGCAGGAAAGCTTTTGATTGGATTACCCAAAACACACCTCTGAATAATTAGACCAGCTTCTTACTGCTTTTTGCAACATGCAAAATTCCTTTTTGTGCTTCTGTGATAACAAAATGGACTTTGAGACACCGATACATGTGGTCTGCACCTTAGACAATAGACTGATGACTACACTGTCTTAATGTGGCCCTTAGAGTGCATCAAATTTCCCATGAAGGAAAAGTTTTTGGACAAAGTTTTGTTTTTGCTTAACATCATGCTCAACATGTCAACACCGCAAATTAAAGCTGTAATGAGGAATAAACAGCTGAATAGAAACTAAGTCTTTAAAAACTTGAAACACTGAGTTATGCCTGTAGCACATTGCGGCCCACATTTGGCCACAAATATCACATCTGTAAAAACGTAAGACTATATTAGCTGCAAACCAGGTCATTGCTAGTCACCATACAGCACGCTTTGCTGTAAATAAATTCTCAGGATGAATCAAATACTTAAATAACTTAATTGATGATGAATTATTAATCTGCTAATGGGTTTTCATTATTTTGCCACATAAAATGCAAGTCGCATATAGAAATTGTGTAATAAGGCCAAGTAATTGTTACCTCCGCCAAGGAGGTTATGTTTTTACCGGGGTTTGTTTGTCTGTCTGTCTGTTACCAACATAACTTAAAAAGTTATGAACGCATTTTGACAAAATTTTCAGGACAAGTCCCAAATGGAATAAGGAAGAAATGATTAGATTTTGGGAGTGATCTGGATCACCGTCTGGATCCAGGAATTTTTTTAAAGGATTCTTTATCATTGTGAGATAGGGTCATTTTTAGCATATGTGTATATAACTCCACAATAAATGGTCAGGACGCTTGCCAAAAAAACACAGGATAAGATCCCAGTAGGTTCTAGGAAATATCAAAGACTGATCTGGATCCTGCAAAAAATCCGGATACTTTGATCCAGAACAGGAAATAATAAGATAAGATAAGATAAGATAAGATAAGATAAGCCTTTATTAGTCCCACAATGGGGAAATTCCAGGATTGCAACAGCACAGGGATAGCAACACTCAGAGCAACAATCAGAAGGCAAGAAAAAACAACATCTAGTAAACATATGTCCATATTACTATAAATGTATATATATAGACACACAGTGCAGAGCATTATGGTTGGTTGGTGAATGTGCAGCAGAAAGTCTAAGCTCTCTCTCCGCGGATGCGGCGGGCCAGCTGGAAGTCTTTGGGCATGATGGTGACCCCCTTAGCGAAGAAGAGACCACCAGGTGGGCCTCGCTGGTCTCCTGCAGAGCCATGACGGCGAAGCTCAGGAAACGCAGGATGGTCTTGAAGTCCTGAGCGATCTCCCTCACCAGGCGCTGGACGGGCAGCTTACGGATGAGCAGCTCCGTGGATTTCTGGTAGCGACGGATCTCTCTCAGAGCCACGGGCCTGTGACAGCGAGGCCTCTTCACTCTGCCGGTGGCCGGAGCGCCTCTCCGAGCAGCCCTGGTGGCTAGCTGTCTCCTGGGGGGCTTCTTCCTCCAGTAGATTTTACGGGCGGTCTGCTTGGTTCTTGCCATCGCTCTTTATTATTCTGTCTTATATTTCTTGCACGCCGCCTAAACTCCAGCCCAGCACCCGCGTCGTTTTCGCTACAGCTCCCGGTATGTCGAATTTCCCATTAGCACCGGGCGGCGGCCAAGTGCTAGCTAGCACTAGCTCCTCCCCGCTGTAACATCTCCCGCTGCAAACCGTGGCTCCGTCCGCCGACCTGGGAGACCCCCGGGGCGATCTGTGCGTCCGTGATATATATACAGAGTGAAAGGTGTAGAAAGAAGAAGGAAGATTAAAAAAAAGGCTGTTGCAACGGGCAGCCTACTCGTGTGGCGCCACCGGTCCGGCGGAACCGGAACCGGAAAAAAAAAAAAAGGGATCTTTGTAATTTAAATCCCTTATTAAAATCCCCTTTAATAGGGGATCTTTGTAATTTTCATCACTGTAAGGTAACAAATTAAGATATAAACATACAACAAACACCAAAATATAGCCAAGACACTGAGGAATCAGTAGTGTGCCAATGGATTTGTTGTATCTTCAAAAGCTATGGAGCTATATCCACAAGAAAACCGCCATTACCGAAAAAGTGCTTTTTGTCAATAACTACTGAACTAATGCAGATATCAATGTCAATCCAATTGCTAAAGGTATGTTTTGATGGTCAAGGAATCTGAAAATATACACTACCGTTCAAAAGTTTGGGGTCACCCAGACAATTATTTTGTGTATTCCATGAAAAGTCACACTTATTTACCACCATGAGTTGTAAAATGAATAGAAAATATAGTCAAGACATTGACAAGGTTAGAAATAATGATTTGTATTTGAAATAATAATTTTTTCCAGATACTCAACTTGCTCAAAGGAGGGTCAGTTTTATAGCTTCTCTAACCAGCTAAACTGTTTTTAGCTGTGCTAACATGATTGCACAAGGGTTTTCTAATCATCCATTAGCCTTCTGACGCAATGAGCAAACACATTGTACCATTAGAACACTGGAGTGATAGTTGCTGGAAATGGGCCTCTATACACCTATGTAGATATTGCACCAAAAACCAGACATTTGCAGCTAGAATAGTCATTTACCACATTAGCAATGTATATTAGATATTAGAGTGTATTTCTGATTAGTTTAAAGTTATCTTCATTGAAAAAAACAGTGCTTTTCTTTCAAAAATAAGGAAATTTCTAAGTGTCCCCAAACTTTTGAACAGTAGTGTAGATAAAATAAATGTAGCACTATTATATTTGGGGAAAATCCCAATATTAGGGGAAACTGAGGTACTTGGCGGAGGTCTGCGTTCTCCGAGTGCTTTTCTAGTTATAGATACAATCTTTGACATTCAAAAATAAAACATTTGCTGATTTTAATTAAAAGGAAAAACAATCAGGGAAGACTTCCATTCGTATCATATTTCTCACCACTGACTAATCAGCTGTGTAAATTCTAACAGGCATACCATTCCTGTTTTGTACCACTTATCATATTATTGCATAATAAAACAACACACAAGGTAATAAAATCTATAGATCTTGGTATTGGACAAAAAAGTCTTCCAATAAAAAGCGGAGTATACATACTGTCTCTCCTCTCAAACTCATGTGATATACATTTCCAAAAGCATGGTCATGGGTGGATGCTAGAGCCCTTACTTTAAGAAAATAAATAAATTTTAAAAAGCCAATAATTCTGCTCACAAAACTGACATATATATTGTCTCTTTTTTAAGATTTTAGTCAGGGAGAGGATACATTTGGTATTTTGCCAACTGACCTCAGTAAAAGCTTAATCTGCTGATTGTTTCCTTTCATCCTTGAAGTATGCCTGGGTAAGGAGAAATCTGGAAACCCTGAAGGATGTCTTTATAACAGCACAAAAACAGATCTTATATTTGAGGTTTTCACATACTTCTATTGATATAGATTAGTTCCACCCTATTTTCGAAATGGTTACCTCTTACTTCTGTGTGTGTGGTTTTTTTATATATCCTTAGATCAACAAAAATCAGACTTTAACATAAGTTGAACCAAGAGATAGTCAATTTGGTCGTGTGTATTTTATTTATTTATTTATCTCTTTATTTGTTACTCAAATACTGCTCACACATCTTCTGAAGGAATTCAACACTTTAAATACATTTCTATACTTCCAACACTATAATAATTGTTCATTAAGGAAAAAAACATAAAAATCTTTATCAAGTATATTTGGTGCGTACTCTCATATTCATGACATTATCCCAGTTGTGAAGTCTAGAACAGTCAGTCTCACAGAAAGAAAACATGTAATATGCATTTTTTAATGTATATTACACATTGCGAAAGTAAGTAGTTTTGTAAGTGAAGGAAATAGCACCTACTGGTAGTTATGAAAATAACAAATGTAAGGGATGAAGCACAAACAGTGGGAAGGAGTAGAAACAGCACACTCTAGTAGCAACATTTTAAGTGGTCTAGTTTTAACAATGCTTCAAAATGAGACTCTAGCACTATTGTTACCGGAACTCTTACCATTGCGCTAATGAGAGCATTTAACCAGAACCATTACAAAAAAAAAACAACATGCTCCTCACCCTAGACACAGATGGGATAGCCATCTGCCACCCACCTCCGTGCTAGGCACTAAGTGCATTCAAAGCACTGCAGTAGCATTGTCACTAATCAATTCGATCTCACTAAAAAAACATACCTGAACGTTTTCCATCCCTCAAAAAATGTGCATTTCTACGTAAAACAAAAACAAAGAAAAAAATGCCTGGATATATTTTACAAAGGGAGTCTATAGTTTCACACACTGCGCATTCAATTCAATTTAATTCAATTAAACTTTATTTATATAGCGCCATTTCACAACAACAGTCATCTCATAGCACTTTCAACTGTAGCGGGAACCCCCACAGTTGCAGAAAGACCCCAGCAATCAGGCGATCCCCTGTGAGCAAACGCTTGGCAACGGTGGAGAGGAAAAACTCCCTTTTAATAGGAAGAAACCTCCAGCAGAACCAGGCTTAGGGAGGGGCAGTCATCTGCTGCGACTGGCTGGGGGGTGAGGGGACAGAGAAGATGAAAAGAACAGACATGTAGAGAGCAAACAGCACGATGGGGACTCAATCTATGGGAGAGAACAAACAGATGTTAATGACCAGCAAAAAAAAAATATTTCATTGAGAGTGAAGAAAGGAGTGAGGCCCAGTGCATTATTGGATGTCCCCCGGCTGTCTAAACCTATTAGCAGCATAACTAAGGGAGGGTTCAGAAACACAAGATCCCTCCCTAATTGTAGGCTATATCAAAAAGTAAGGTTTTAACCCTATTCTTAAAAACAGAGATCGAGTCTGACTCCCGAATCCAGATTGGCAGCTGATTCCACAGGAGAGGAGCTTGATAACTGAAGGCTCTGCCTCCCATTGTACTTTTAGAGATTCTGGGTATTACAAGTAATCCTGCATTTTGGGAGCGTAGTGCTCTATTAGAATAATATGGTAGTATCAGATCTTTTAAATAAAAAGGAGCCTGATTGTTTAGGGCTTTGTAAGTAAGAAGAAGGATTTTAAACTTAATTCTAAACTCTATGGGAAGCCAATGAAGGGAGGCCAGAACCGGAGAGATATGATCTCTCTTTCTAGTACCTGTTAAAACTCTTGCTGCAGCATTTTGGATCAGCTGAAGACTTTTTAAAGATGTTTTAGGACAACCTGATAATAAAGAATTACAATAATCTAACCTAGAGCTAACAAAAGCATGGATCAGTTTCTCAGCATCACTCTAAGACAAGATGCTCCTAATCTTGGCAATATTACACAAATAATAGAAGGCAGTCTTAGAAACGAATTTAATATGTGAATTGAAGGACAGATCTTGATCAAAAATAATTCCAAAGTTCCTCACAGAGCTATTAGGAGAAAGAGTAACCGCATTCAAACTGAAAGTTTGATTTGGAAAGGTATTTCCAAGTATTTCGGGCTGCACGGTGGCGCAGTGGTTAGCACTGCGGCAGCACAATTTACCCTTGGCCGGGGGATTGTGGGGATCGTGGGATCGTGGGTTCGATCCCAGCCCCCGACCAACAGTGATCTGTGTGGAGTTTGCATGTTCTCCCCGTGTTGTGTGGGTTTACTCCGGGATTTCTCCGGTTTCCTCCCACATGCCAAAAACATGCATGTTAGGTTAATTGGCTGTTCTAAATTGTCCCTAGATATCTGTTTCCTATAGGCCCTTAGAATAGAGGGTTAGTATTAATGAAAGCGCTTTGAGTGGTCTTTGTGACTAGAAAAGCGCTATATAAGTGCAGGTTAGTTAGTTAGTTAGTTAGTATTTCTAAGGTTTTTTGGACCAACAAGAATGACTTCAGTCTTCTCTGAATTTAACAGCAGGAAATTACAAGTCATCCAAGCTTTGATTTCCTTAACAGGCTTCTAACTTGACTAATTGATTACTATCATCTGGCTTCATTGACAGGTATAATTGTGTGTCATCTGCATAACAATGAAAATGTATACAGTGTTTTCTAATAATGTTGCCTAGCGGAAGCATACATAAACTAAATAGAGTAGGACCTAGCACAGATCCCTGTGGAACTCCATAACTGGGCTTTGAGTTGAAAGAAAATTCATTATTAACATGAACAAACTGGAGCCTATCAGATAAATAAGATCTAAACCACTGCAATGAAGTTCCATTAAGTCCAACATAATGTTCTAATCTATCAAATAGAATATTATGATCAATAGTATCAAAAGCTGCACTAAGGTCTAAAAGGACAAGTACAGAAACAAGTCCATTATCAGATGCGATGAGGAGGTCGTTAGTGACCTTCGCTAAGGCTGTTTCAGTACTTTGATGGATTCTAAACCCAGATTGAAACTCTTCAAGTAAACCATTTCCCTGCAGGTGGTCATATAATTGGGTAGCAACTACTCTTTCTAAGATTTTTGAGATGAAATGGAGATTAGAGATTCGTTTATAGTTAGCTAAAGCTCCTGGATCCAGCGTTGGCTTTTTGAGTAGGGGTTTAATTACAGCCGTTTTAAAAGCCTGCGGTACATGGCTCAAAGTTAATGAAGAATTGATTATATGAAGAATAAAACTACCAATAAGTGGGAAGACTTCTTTAAATAACCTGGTAGGAATAGGGTCTAAAAGACAAGTTGAAGGCTTGGATGAGGAAACTATTTTGTCTAACCCTAAAAGGTCAATTGGAGTAAACTCATCAAGACAGTTATCAATTGAAGGAGTTGTGGTAGTTACTATATTTAAGTTAACGGTGGGAAGAATCTGATCGATTTTTATCTCTGATGGATGAAATTTTATCATTAAAAAAGTTCATAAAGTCCTGACTAGTAAGCTCTAAGGGAATGCTAGGATTGACAGAGTCCTGATTCTTTGTCAACTTGGCTACAGTACTGAAAAGAAACCTGGGATTATTCTTGTTCTCTTCTATTAATGCAGAATAATAACTCGTTCTAGCTTTTCTAAGAGATTTTTTATAAATTAAAAGATGATTTCTCCAAGCTAAATAGATTTCATCTAAATTAGTGGAGCGCCATTTTCTTTCTAATTGCCGAGTCTTCTATTTTAAGCTACAAGTTTCTGTGTTGAACCAAGGAGTTAGAAATCTCTGATTAGACTTTTTCTTTGTTAAGGGGGCCACCAAGTCTAGAGTCTGATGCAGAGAAGCTGTAACACTATCTACCATGCTATCAGTTACAGAAGGAGTAAGCTCTCTATAGCTTATTTCCGTTGTGTTGACACATGGCATAGAGGAAACAATCTGCATAAATTTGGTAACAACATCATCTGAGAGGCATCTACTGTAGTAACATTTTTCTTTAGGAGCCAAATAGTCAGAAATGGTAAAATCAAAGGTTAACAGACAATGGTCTGACAGTACAGGGTTATGAGGAGACACTACCAGATTTTCTATTTCTATGCCATATGTCAGAACAAGGTCCAACGTATGGTGGAGATAATGAGTAGAATTTCCTACCTTCTGAGAAAACCCCATCGAGTCTAATATTGAATTAAATGCCACATTAAGGCAATCACTAACTACATCTACATGTATATTAAAGTCCCCTACTATAATTATTCTATCTGATTTCAGCACTAAATCAGCTAAGAATTCGGGAAATTCAGATAAAAATTCTGAGTAGTTTGATGGAGGATGATAAACTATGGCAAATAAAATTGGGTTTAGCCTAAAATTGCTAAAGTGCCCAATACTGAGGACCATGCCCTCAAAGGAATTATAGCATGTTTTTTGCTTTACGTTAACTAGTAATTTGGAATGGTAAATTGATGCAATATAAATATTATTATTATTATTATTATTATTATTTCTCCTATAAATGCATAGGAGAAAAGAACACACCGTACTCACTGCGCATGAACAGAACAACACCTGTTTTAGGCAGCCTTCCAACACTCATTTGGTTGGTGGGTGGTAGTGGTGGACAGTTACTTGTTTGCTGTTTCAACCAACGAGACCAACAAGATGCAAGTTTGAGTCTTACGCTGAACTGTGAATTACTTTTTCTGTTATTTTTTTATTATTTGTTTGTTTTTTACTCCACTAATAGTTAAGGTGAGGATAAAGTTAGGTTTAGGCGTCACCTCCTCTAATGGTTAGGGTTAGGAAAAAATGTTTCGGTTAGGTGTCACCTCTGATGGTAGAGAATGAAAGGGAAAGAAAGAGAAAGTGGCAGACAAATGTTAGGGTGCCAGGAGGCATGTTTCTTAAAGCTGTAAATGACACGTATCCACTGCATGTAAAAAAAGATGTGTTTTTTTTCCATGTCTGCACATTTTCTTAGAGTGAAAAAAAAACATCATATTTTGTTATGATGTTTGAATTTTTTTTTTAAATTAAAAACATGCAATTTTACTTTTTTTTGGTGAGACTGGGCTGCACTAACAGTGACAAAAGTGAAGTCAGGACAAATCAGGTGCAATGGTTATGCACTATGAGAGACATTTGTTGTCCTACAGTGCAGTGGTCCCCACCTATGTGCTATGAATTTCGTTGAATTTCTTCCCAATAATTGCTGAACACCTGCTGAAGAGACTGTTCGTGGAAGAGAAAACCTGCAGTGTGGTGGCCCTCCATGGTACATGGTTGGGGACCATAGTGGACCAGTGTGTCATTTACACACATGGCCATGATACTGGGTTGAATGCCTTAGTGTTTCACAAAACTAGACACAGTTTTAAAGACAGGACAATAATAAGTTCCACAGGAATAGTGTTTCATTTTCAAACTCTACCTCAAAATCACCAAAGTACTGTTATATGGATGTGCCGGCCAACTCCCTTGAATTAGTTTACATCCGTTTCCAGAGCAAAGTAATAAAGACAGAATTATGCTAGGCCCAAAACTATGGACACAGCAGTTCATGAAAGCAATACACACAAAAAAGGAAAATTTATTGGCTATGGATTAAGTGCAGTTTAAGACAAGATGTATTTATTTTGATAGTGCAGAACTTCCCAAAAAGCTTCACATTAAAAACAAACAACATAATGCCTGTAAGAAACAAGTGTCATATGTGAGCTGCAGTCATTTCTTTTCTCCATCTGTAATGCATACATAGAAAAAATGGCATGTGAGTAGGACTGGGCAATAAATCACTTTTAAATCTCTTTTTTTTTGGACAATGTCAAAAAATGAATATCATGAAAGTTGAGATAGTGAAAGAAACAGTGTTTAGCACTGTTGCCCCACAGCTAGGGGGTGCCAGGTTCAAATCCCCGGGCAGACCGGGGTGGGAACCTTTCTGTGTGGAGGTCTTTGTGGCTTTACTTCAGGGCCTCTGGTTTCTTCCCATGTCATGCATGTTAGGTTAATTGGTGATTCTAAATTGTCCCTAGGTATCTGACAGGCCCTTAGCATAGAGGGTTAGTGAAAGGCTTTGAGTGGTCTTTGTGACTAGAAAAGTGCTTTACAACAACAAGTCTTTATGCCTCAGATCACTGCAGTGCCTTTACCAATGCTGCTGAAGCTGCTGTGTGGGGAAGGTGGTGTTGCTTTTGCAGGAGACACAAGGCCCTTTTCAAGCTCCTCTAAAAAGAACTTCCAGCTTTATTACATTGCAGGTGCTTGTTTGCAGATGCAGATCCTGTGTTTGTGTCAAGGCACAGCATTTCACTTTTTCCACATTTTGTTATGTCACAGCCTTATTTCAAAATTGAATAAATTTATTTTTTCCTCAAAATTCTACACAGAACAATCCATGGTTTTTTTTAGATTTTTGCAAATTTATTAAAAATAAAACTAAGAAATCACATGTACACAAGTATTCACAGCCTTTGCTCAATACTTTGTTGATGCACCTTTGGCAGCAGTTACAGTCTCAAGCAGGGTTTCCTCTGGTAACATTTCTCGGTGGCAGGCCGCCGTGCCAGAAATTTTACCGCCTCGCCAAGGAGATATGAATTTATTAAGAAAAATATATGAAGCAACGACTTTCCGCAAGTGCGCACACGAACAACGTGCGTGGCCGTCATCCGCGCGGAGTTTAGAAGCGCCCCGCCCAAGCGAGTTTTCCAGTCAGTCAGGCAGAGTGTCTCGCTAAGCGTGACTGTCCGACAGAAACATGAGTTTGTTAAAGTACTTTAAAAGTGGAAAAATCATTAGAGGTATGTAAGTACTGGAGGAGTTTATCATGGTTTTAACCCGCTGAAAACAGGAGCAATAATGGAAGAGTCGCTTAGCTAAGAGATACTATTCTT
This sequence comes from Pholidichthys leucotaenia, assembly GCA_020510985.1. Lineage (NCBI taxonomy): Eukaryota > Metazoa > Chordata > Actinopteri > Cichliformes > Pholidichthyidae > Pholidichthys > Pholidichthys leucotaenia. The sequence goes on from CM035847.1 coordinate 186,667,971, forward strand.
CATAATGAAGAATAATTTATTGTGTGAGCAGCAATATGGGTTCAGACACAAGAGGACAACTGCATTTGCTCTAATGGAATTTATAGAAAAAATATCAACTGCCATTGAAAATAAAGAGTATTCAGTTGGGGTGTTCCTGGATCTTAAAAAAGCATTTGATACAGTGGATCATAAATTATTATTAAAGAAACTACAACATTATGGTATTAGGGGGGTGGAACTGTCCTGGTTATGTAGTTACTTATAGAACAAATATCAGTATGTATGCATTGGTAGCAAAAACTCACAGTTACTGAAGGTTATTTGCAGAGTCCCACAGGGTTCTGTTTTGGGGCCATTGTTATTCAATACGTATATAAATGACATATGTAAAGTTTCGGAAAAAATGGATTTAATATTGTTTGCAGATGACACTAATTTATTATGCAGTGGAAGCAATTTGGAACAACTTTTGGAGACACTCGGAAAGGAATTAGGAAAGCTTAAACTGTGGCTTGATTCAAACAAATTAATGCTCAAATGAGACAAAATTTATAAATTTTAACAACCATCACAACAACTCAGTATCTAAACTCAGTGTAAATGGTGTAGAGATTGAAAGGGTGTCCGAAACGAAATTAAATTTCTTGGAGTAATAATTGATAATAAACTGTGTTGGAAGTCACATATTAATTATATTAAAGGTAAAATATCCAAATCAATCGCAATACTACACAGAGTGAAATATTTGCTGAATCAACCCACACTATATACTTTGTGTCATTCATTAATACTCCCATACATGACATATTGTACTGAAGTATGGGGAAATGCATATAAAACAAACATATATCCAATCTTTATGCTTCAGAAGAGAGCTATTAGAATAATAAACAAAGCTGCTTACAGGGAACCAACAAACCCTTTTTTTCTTAAATTAAAAGCTCTCAAGTTGAAAGATCTGGTTGATTTTAAAACTACAGTAATAATGTTTTAAGCGAAGAATCTATCACTGCCTGCAAATATCCAAAAGTTACTCCAAATAAGGGAGAAACAATATCATTTCAGAGGAGCATGTATATTTCAAAAACCTTCAGTGAGAACTACCACCAAGCAACACTATGTCTCAGTGCAAGGAGTCAGACTGTGGAATGCTTTTGGACCTGAATTAAAATCATGTACAACACTTGGACAATTTAAACAAAAACTAAAGGAAGAAATACTCCAAACATATATACAAGATGACATGTAAAATCACGTAAGAATGATCATATTCAGTCTGTGTTGTGCTGTTGCTTTTTTTTTTTTTTTTTTTGTGGGTTTTTTTTTTTTTTTGGTCACGTTTTGTCTTAGCTTTGTTCTGAATTGTAATCGCTCTTGTTTTGCTTTTCTTTTGAATTCTTGGATGGAATATGGGTGGGCAATATAAGCTGCGGCTTCAGCCATCACCAATTTTGCATAACTTATGTTGAACTGTACAATCAGAGGAGTTATTGTTTAATTTGACCTTTTTAGATTATTTTTTCCTATCTTTTAATCTTTACTTTTAATCTATCTGAAATAAAGATTCATTCATTCATTCATTCAAAGATGTGGTTAGAATTCATATGCAGCTGGCTTCATTTTTTTTTTTTTGTTACTTATTTGTACCCGTAGGTAGACTTGGTTTGCAGTCTGGTGACAAGCCACCGGCTGCTGGTCGCTGCGTGCGCGAGTGCCCTAAACCTACATGTTTTTGGTGTGCGGGAGGAAACCGGAGAAATCCTGGAGTAAACCCGCGCAACACGGGGAGAACATGCAAACTCCACACAGCTCACTGTTGGTCGGGGGCTGGGATCAAACCCACGATCTCATGATCCCTGCGATCCCCCGGCCGAGGGTAAAACTGTGCTGCCACAGTGCTAAACCACTGCGCCACCGTGCAGCCCGAATATGAAGGGAAAGGCAAGGGGGACTGATGAATTGCTGAGGATATATTTCACCAGCCACTACAATATTAAGTTATGTTCTGTAGGAATTGCAGGAATGAAGAGACTGGCAATTTCTCTCTTTTCTCGCACAAGCAGGCGTGCCATTTTTATTCTCCAGCGGCAGTGACAAAAAGCAATAGCTAAAAACGCTAGCTTTCTTTTCACGCTAAACTGAGGTCCTTCAGCGGCTGCCTAGAAAGGTGCCTGATGAGGAAGCCTGAGAGCACAACTATAACTGCCTAAACAGATCATTCTGTACATGAACACATATTGTGGTGAATTATGTCTTTAGAGTCTGCTACAGCTCCCTATTATGTACCTGGCAGGTAAAGATGACCGAAATTCACCAAGTCAATGACCTTAATCTGTCAGCAGCCTTCAGACAAACTAAACGTGTCAATATTTGATTTCAAAATAAGGGAAGTTTTTCCTGCTGTCTGGGTGGTGAGGAGATTTCTAAAAAAAAAACCCCAAAACTATAAATATAAAGAAATATTATAACAGAAATAACGGCATCCTTGGTCATTTATCCCAGCATCTTTGGGCAAGAGACAGGGTACACCCTTGACAGATCGCCAGTCCATCGCAGGGCCAACACAGAGAGACAGACAACCATTCACTCTCACAGTCATACCTAAGGACAATTTTGAATCCCCAGTTTTGATGCCAATTAACCTAACTTGCATGTTTTTTGGTATGTGGGAGGAAACCGGAGAAATCCCAGAGTAAACCCATGCAGACACGGGGAGAACATGCAAACTCCACACAGATCACTGTTGGTCGGGGGCTGGGATCGAACCCAGGATCCCCCGGCCAAGGGTGAGTTGCTGTGCTGCCGCAGTGCTAACCACTCTTCCACCGCACTGCCCCCATTTAAGTTAATTTATTTCATTAAATACAATTTTATTAATATTTTTCTTTGTAATCAGAGTTAAATTATTGTTCTGCTCTAACTGCAAAATTATGGTAAAAATGTAAATTGTTATAAGGAAAAAGTAAAAAAAAAATTACCACAGTCTGTTTCAAATTTATCTAAAAAAAACAGTAATTTTATTTTAAAAAAACAGACAATAATTAGTCATAAAATAATCCACAAATTTATAATAACGTTTCAAATGTACAAGAACAGTCAGTTTTACAAAAGGAAATTACAAATTTGAGGAACATGGTTTCAACTTTAGATTTACAGAGAAAAGTAGAAAACTATAAGAAAATTGTTGTAAATTTTTGAGAAAAACCTCAAACCTTCAAGACTGAAGTCATTACTCAAGTTTTTAAGTGGGTGGTCTTTGTACCCTTAACTCAAGTTGGTTGTCTACTTTTAATTATTAATTTCAAAGCACTGCTTTTACATGAGAAGAATTTCTAATTACTATACCCACCTGATCATGTAATTTAAGTATGCATGAGTACATTACTATTGTGATTTTTCTTTCCCTTCCCTAGTTTATCAACGGAAAAAAAGAAACACTAGAATAAAAATACAAAAAATACACATATGTTTGCCATTTATGTAAACCATGACCAAAAAAAAAAATCCTGCAGGACAAAACATGACACTTGATATTTTCTAAGCTGTTTGTATACCACCATAGACAGAGAGAGAACCTGAATTAGACAGAGTTCAGAGAGGGCAAGATGAGACAGAAGAGAGGAGCCAAGGAGAGGGAAGTGTTCAAGCAGAGGAAGGAGAGAAGGATAACACCACTAAAAAGTCTAAACACAGGATGTCTGGGTTGGACCCCAACTGGCCCAATATTCAAGCCTTGGTTGTACAGTACTTTAAATGATAAGTTCCATATGCAACGTTACTGTGTAAAATTTTCAAAAGAAATAAATAGTATAAAATTAACATATTCCGGTATGTTTACTTCCCCCCCCCACCCCCGGGAAAAATATGTTGCCACCGCGCCAAGGTCTTTAAGCCAGAGGAAACACTGCTCAAGTATTGTTGAATATAATGCCACAAGCTTGGCACACCTATCTTTGGGCAGTTTCACCCATTCCTCTTTGCAGCACCTCTCAAGCTCCATCAGGTTGGATGGGAAGCATCGGTGCCCAGCCATTTTCAGATCTCTCCAGAGATGTTCAATTGCATTTAAGTCTGGGCTCTGGCTGAACCACTCAGGGACATTAAAAGAGTTATCCTGAAGCCACTCCTTTGATATCATGGCTGTGTGCTTAGGGTCGTTGTCCTGCTGTAAGATGGACTGTCACCCAAGTCTGAGAAAAAGAACACTCTGGAGCAGGTTTTCATCCAGGATGTCTCTGTACATTGCTGCATTCATCTTTCCCTCAATCCTGACTAGTCTCCCAGTACCTGCACTGAAAAACATCCCTACAGCATGATGCTGCCACCACCATACTTCACTGTAGGGATGGTATTGTGAAGTTTGGAGGTGGAAGCATCATGATGTCTGGGTGTTTTTCAGCCCATGTTACAGGCAGACTTCATACAATTGAAGGAAAGATGAATAGACAAATGTACAGAGTCATCCTTGACAAGAATATGTTGCCATCTGCCAAGATGCTGAAGATTAAACGAGGATGGACATTTCAGTAAGACAATGACCCCAAACACACAGCCAAGGAAACTACCAACTGGCTCCAGAAAAGGAAAATAAAGCTGCTAGAATGGTCCAGTCAGTCTCCTGACCTAAATCCTATTGAAAATCTATGGAACGAACTGAAGATCAGAGATCATAGAACACACCCACGGAACTTTCAAGATTTGAAGACAGTTTATGAGAAGAATGGACTAAAATCACTCCTGAGCAATGCCTGCACCTAGTTTCTCCATACAGGAGGCATCTGGAAGCTGTTAGTAGCAACAAAGGCTTTTCTACTAAATATTAAATGAATGTCATCAAGTGTGTTCAATACTTACTCTGTGTGTCATTCCACTTTATTAAATATAACTTGTATTGTGAACACAGTTGCCTTGATTTCTTTGCATGTATGAATTACTTGGGTTGTTACTGATATCTGGTGAAAATCTCAGGTCAATGGCTCCATCAGAAATGCATTTAATGAGAAAAATGTTGATGTGTTCAATACTTATTTTCCCCACTCTGTGTGTGTGTGTGTGCGCGCGCATGTGTGTGTGTGTGTGTGTGTGTGTGTGTGTGTGTGTGTGTGTGTGTGTGTGTGTGTGTGTGTGTGTGTATACTGTATATATATAAGACATACCTAGTTTGTCAATATTGTGGAAGCTCTTCATCATCTAGCTTACTCAGTTGGGAGATCACAGACTGCTTAGGTCTGCTGAACTGTTAGCCATGCTTCACCATGTGGCTGTTCATCTGGTATTCTAATTGAAAAATATTTTTGAGACTGTATATTTGCATATTGGACTTAATGAAACAGATGCTAAACTTGAAAGATGTAGCTGATAAGACAAGATCCATTTTGGGGTCCTGTCATTAACCTTTTTTTTCCATCTTTTCCAGAATCAGAAATAGTGACAATAGTCTAGCTCAGGGGTCACCAACTAAAACTGCAAGAGGTCCGATAAGTCAGTCCTCCTCCCCAGCTAAGGTCCGAATTAGGGCTGGGGATCTTTAGACACCCCATGATTTAATTATGATTCAGGGTCTCAGATTTGATTCTAAAACGATTCTCAATGCATTTTTTTGCTTTGTTTTTAGGATTTTTTTTCCTCTCACTGTGTGACAACTTTGTACTTTTAAAGCTAAGTGTTTACAATGATGCATGAATTTACTTCAAACATTTTCTAATAAAAGAAAGGGAAGAGAAATGTGGTGAGTAACATGGAAAAATTTATCTGAAAATAAGCACTTAAGAACTGTCACCCTTTCATGGACATTCTTTCAGATGACCACAGCTGTCTCCAAGTAAGCCAATACCATTTGCTTTTACACATTAAGCTGATGTTTTAGCTGCTTTTAGTTCTGTATTAATTTTTTAACAAAAAAATCAAATAAATTCTTTGCTCAATTTCAAACAAAACATCCGTCCATCCATCTTCTACTGCTTTTCTGGAGGTCCAGGTCGCGGAGGCAGCAGTTCAAGCAGAGAAGCCCAGACATCCCTCTCACCAGCCACCTGCTCCAGCTCTTCAGAGAGGATACCAAGGCGTTCCCAGACCAGCTGGGAGACGTAGTCTGTCCAGTGAGACCTGGGTCTGCCCCGGGGTCTCCCCCCAGTGGGACGTGCCCAAAACACCTCAAGAGGGAGGCATCCAAGAGGCATCCTGATCAGATGCCCTGACAACCTCAACTGGCTCCTTTCAATGTGGAGGAGCAGCGGTTCTACTCTGAGCCCCTCCCGGATGACTGAGCTCCTCACCCCATCTCTACAGCAATCCTACGAAGAAAGCTCATTTCAGCCACTTGTATCCATGATCTCATTCTTTCGGTCATTACCCAAAGCTCGTGACCATAGGTGAGAGTAGGAACGTAGATTGACCGGTAAATCGACAGCTTTGCCTTAGAGCTTAGCTCTCTCTTCACCACAACGGACCAATACAATGTCCGCATCACTGCAGATGCTGCTCCGATCTATCTGTCAATCTTTCGCTCCATTCTCCCCTCACTCGTGAGTAAGACCCCAAGATACTTAATGAGTGGAGAAAAAAGGAAAAAAAAATGTTTTATAACTTTATCATTCTGTATAAAAGCTGACTTGGGGACTATTGATCTTAATTTTGTATATGAAAGTAACAAAGAAGGGACAGAAACCTATTATATTTTTGTCTGAGAAAGGAGGGATCGATGCAGAAAAAAAAATCCCCCTGAAGCAGCCAAAGAGGGGTTGGGAAGATCATGGTTGTGCTCATTATGTGGCATCCTTTTTATTTCAGAACAATGTACCTTTTGTGTAACTTGCAAATGGAAGACCAGAACAAAACACAACTGCCTAAGCACCAGCAGTTATTTTGCGTTGCTCTGCACTTTTCTGCTCCTTGTTTTTCTCTGCCCCTGTTACCTCCTTCTTATCCCACCAGTTCTTTTGCTTCCAAACTACTTTTCCTCCTTGGCTCCAGGTCGCCATGGTGACTCAGCTTTTCCCCAGTCAGCGAGCAGAATTCCAATCAGACTCACTCCCTTTACAAACACACACATGCACTGCACAACTTGAGTGTGGTGGTGCCAGTGGCCTGATGAGAGTAATGACAGATTAACGAGTGTCTACCGGCCACAGATGACCTCTCCTTGGGCAGCTCATAAACAACTCATCTCTCTCCTCCTCCGCCGCCTCTCTTCTTATTTTTTATTTATTGTCCTTGTTTTGTTTTTTTACTGTCATCATTCTTTCCCCCCAGTGTCTTCGTGTCTTTTGTTCCTCTCTCGTCAGCTGTAATTAGGTCTCCACAATATGCTTAAGTGCAGCTGCAAGATGTGATATTTCATTGGACTTAATCTAAATCCCCTTACACTTTTACCATGATATGAAATATTCAAGATGAAAAAAGAGTGGTGAAAGTGGTAAACCCTCATGCTTGCATTATGACACATGATGCTTTTTTTTGACTCACTCGACACAGAAATCATGCACTAGTCTAGTAGCTAGACCGGGGTCACCAACTGGCAGACGCTGGTATGGATCTGGACCCTGAGAGTCGTTCGGGCAGACGGCAATTAATTTGGGGAAAAAATCAAACTGTTTTGTTTTAATGAAATTAAAAAAAAAGCTGAACTGAAACGCTGTATCGGCAGCCGCCCGGACATTTTATGGCATGACACCTTTGGGTGTTCTCCGCAAAGCAGGGATGCAGGGGGAAGCAAAATCACTGTTCGCTATGGGTATCACATAAGGTGGACAGCCATGCTTCCTTCCCAGTGTGTTTCCGTGGAATGTAGTGCTGTTGTGAAACTGTGTTTCCACCGCCACTCTAACTGCCTCCGATGGCACAAGTCCATCTAGGGGTCTGTTGACGGAAGGTTCCTGTGCCTCCTCCACATCTTCCCCGGGACCTTTTGGCACAACACTGGGATGACGTTGGGTATGGAGGTAATTTCCGTGACCCTCTAACATCACATAAAAGCAATGGGCTGTATTACAAGGACGCGGCCAGTCATACAGTTGTCACTGACGCGGAACACATTTATGAGCGTTTCCTTATCACAAGAGCATAGAAATGAACTTTCCACTGGGAACACGGTGCAAAGAGGTTGGTCTAATCATTCAGAGGTGTGTTTTGGATAATCCAATCCAAAGCAGTCCTGTCCATCCCTTTAACGCAGAGGCGCATTATCTAAACTGAACTCTGATCATGACGGTTTAAGAAAGGTTTTGTGCTGACCAAAACCTGGGTGTGTGAGTCAAAATTCACAATAGGGATGCTGCTTGGTAATAAGGAAAACGACAGTTACAGTTGATGCCCAGTTAGTTATTTTAGCTTTCGCTGACCAAGGGCCCAATAATTTGCTCTGTCTGTTACTGAACATGAAAAGCACCACACACATCCACCTCCTCTCTACCTGTGACAGAGTGTTACTCAAACAGACACAATGAGGTTAAAAAAATAAGAATGTTGTTGACATAAAAAAAACCCTCTGGAATTCTGTACAGTATGAAACATTTTTTATTCTGAAAATATAGTTTAGAGGTTGACTTTTTGTGAGATTTTGTTTTTTAGATATTAATCTTTTTAAAATATATGTAATTCAGTTTGGGTTCTCCTGTAAAACTTCACATTTTTAGGATTTAAAGTTCCAGATTTTATGATTTTAGAGGTATTTAATAGGAGTCAAAAATAAACACATTTAGTCTTCTCCTGTATTATGTCGTCCTGCTGGTTTCATCCAGCAATGACCCACAGGTCTTACTGGGACAGTTTGCCGCTGAGTGTGAAGTGGATGAGAATCAGCACCTCCAAGTCCAAGTCCATGGTCCTCAGCTGGAAAAAGGTGGATTGTCCTCTCTGCTTAGGGGACAAGCTCCTGCCCCAAGTGGAGGAGTTATTTAAGTTATTTAACTTTTAACTAAACTGTTATTTAAGGAATTTGACCTGGATTTAGGGTTAGGTTACAACAGTAGTATGGCTCTTAGATTTTACACTCTAAGGGGCAGATTTACTAAGGCAGCACAAATTAGCGAGTGTACAATTTAGGCAGAGAGCCTAAGGGAGTGGCCAATTATTGACAGTGATCGACTAACAACATGGAAAATTATGAACACAGATGCCGACACTTCATTTCAGTAATGTCCACCCATCCACCAAGAGCCCTGCAAAATTACACACAGGCACAGCTGATGAGGAAGCAGGTCACCAACACAGGCACAGCCAGTTTGGAGGAATATAATATATAAAGCTTTTTGAAATGGTCTATTTTTGTTTATTATACTTCAAAGTTTAGATTTTCATTTAACATGGCAGACTTTTTTGTTTAATATGTATAAATGAGGTAGATAATTTAAAAAAGGACTACTCATGAATAAATTGATTATTTTAAAGTGTTTATTTTATTAACACTAGAACTATCGAGATGGTCTGATGGGAACTCTGGGGTTTTATTATGTGAATAACTTTGTTGTTACAAAATCTACAGGTCTTCCAGTTCACAACTTTTTATGAATGCCATTGAGTTACGGTGTTGTAATTTTGGGGGTTGTTTCCATTGATCTATGCACACTTTTTGTTAATAATCTAATTGTTGTTTGCCTCCTATTGTCATGAGCTGAGCACTGGAGGTTTCTGCGTTGCTCAGTCTCATGGCTTTTTCTCTACATTTATATATTTGTTGTATTTTGTGCTTTTTGGGTTTCTGTAATTCTTGACCTATTTGCTATTTTCCTGTTTATGCTTTAGTTTTGTTACACTTTTATTTTGTATTAATTTGCATGTGTATTTCAGCTTGTACAGTATTTGTTGATATTTTATTCTTTATATTTTTACTGTTGTGTTCTCAGTGGAGCTTGAGCTGAGGCAAGTGCTCGCCTTTGTCCTTGTTGTCTCTATTTTGGAGAGATCCTGCCTGGCTCTTGGTGGGGAGAGCCAAGTGCAGCCATCAGCTGCACCTGAGCTCACCTCGCCGGGCTCCACTGCCGCCGGTAACCTTGACCCTGTTTCTTTGCCTCTCTTGCCTGAGCTTTCCTCCAAGGTCACTGAGGATTGTCCAGTTCTGCCAGAAGTCTCCGTGGGTCCCGGCTCGCCACCCGAGATCCCCATGTGTCCAGCTCCTCCCGTGAGGTCATTGCGGGCGCTTCGTCCCAGCCCGGGACTTTTGTGGGTGCTGCTTCCCCTCCGACTGAGGTCATCGCAGGTGCTCCTTCACAGCCCAGGATCTCCATGGGTGCTGCTCCCCCTCCGGATGAGGTCTTCGCTGGTGCTCCGTCCCAGTCCAGGACCTCCATGGGTGCAGCTCCTCTTCAGTCCGGGTTTCTGTGGGTGCTGTGTCCTAGTCAGGGACCGTCGTGGGTGCTGCACCCCAGCCTGAAACCAACTTGGGTGCTGTTCTCCAGTGTGGGTCCACCGTGGGCGTTATGCTGCAGCCCAGGGGCCGCTGTGGGTGCAGCTCTGGCCCAGTCCAGGTCGACCGAGGGTGCAGCTTTCACCCAGTCTGGGCCCACCACGGGTGAAGCTATGGCCCAGTCCAGGCCCACCATGGGTGCAGCTCCACTCCATCCCAGAGCCACCACAGGTGCAGCTCCATTCCAGCCCGGAGCCACCATGAGTGCAGCTCCGCTCTCCCAGTCCAGGACCACCGAGGGTGCTACAGGCCAGTCTGAGGGCATCGTGATTCCCCCTCCTCTGCCTGCGCCATTGTGGTTTCCCCTCTTCTGCCTGATGCCGTCGTGGTTCCTCCTCCTCTGCCAGAGACCATCATGGTTCCCCCTCCTCTGCCAAATGCCGTCATTGTTCCCCCTCCTCTGCCAGGTGCCGCCGTGGTTCCCTCTCCTCTGCCTGACATCGTCGTGGTTCCCTCTCCTCCACCTGACATTGTCATGGTTCCCCAACTCCTCCATTGTGCCCACAATTAGTTCTTCCCGTTGGGCAGCCACCTCCTGGATCACCCTTTCTGTTCAGGTGGCTAAAAACTCTGGCAGACCACCCAACAGACTTTGTCGCAGGGTTGGGTGGCCCGCATTCTCTGGTAGGCCACCCGACTCTTTCCGTCATGCCATCTGCCAGGCCTGGGACTTTGGCTGCCCACCTGAACGGTCCAGCTCTTCGGTCCAGTTGGCTTAGGTGGTTGGGGTGTTGCCTGGTGTGGGTCCTTAGCGGGGTTTTGTTTTTGTTCCCTCCTAGCCTGTTCCCCCCACTACCCACCCGGGGTGGGTTATTATTGTGCTCCTATTGGGGGGGGGGGGTGTCTTTTTCTTTTGATGTTACCCTTGGGTGTCTGGGCCCTTGAGAGGGGGCTCTGTTATGAGCTGAGCACTGGAGGTTTCTGCCTTGCTCGGTCTCATGGCTTTTTTGCTACATTTATATATTTGCTGTATTTTGTGCTTTTTGGGTTTCTGTAATTCTTGTACGGCTTGCTATTTTCCTGTTTATGCTTTAGTTTTGCTACACTTTTATTTTGTATTAATTTGCATTTGTATTTCAGCTTGTATTTGTTGATATTTTATTCTTTATATCTTTACTGTTGTGTTCTTTCTCTGGGTTTACAGCTGTCAGAGGAATTTACGGGTTTGTGATCCATGTGGGCATCGCCCCTGTCAGCTGTCAATTGCAGTCGCTGCTCTCTCATTACTCCCAGCTGATCCAGATTATTAATTATTGTTTTCTCCTGCCCGCTCTGATATCCACATCTGTGTCATATTGTGTCATGCCTTATTTAAGACCGCTGTGCCTTGCATTCCTCGCTGCAGTCTTGGCTTCTGTGTATGACTCCCAAACGTAAGTTTGATGTGCTCTGTTTTTGCTTTGTTACCGGTTGTATCTCTTTGTGTCTTTGAGCTGTTTCGTGCACTTTATGTTTTCAATAAATCTCACAACCTCAAAGTTCAGCGCGTGGGTCTTCCTCTCTGCCCTAAGGGGCAATTCATGACATCTATTGTGTATCCTGATCTGGGAGAGAGAAATATAGAGAAAAGGGAACTGAATTACCGTTTTATGCACAGCAAAAAGAAATACTGTAAATATAGAAATATGGATAGAGAAAAAAAATGAAGAAAATTGACAATGTGGAAGATTTTGCTTCAACAACGAGAGAGAGTTGATAAGAGAGGAAAACTCCAGAGTCCGAGTCTGAACCTCCGCAGAAAAGAGAAATAAGTCGGCTGATACCATCAGTATGTCCACTGCAGGTCGGAAGGGCTCCTATTGTATCCTATTTTGTATTGTATCACACAATACCGACGCACTCTACAAGAAGGGACAGCGCAGGCTGTTCCTACTGAGGAGGCTCAGGTCTTTTGGTGCACAAGGGGTGATCTTGAAGACATTCTACGACACGGTGGTGGCAACAGCCATCACTTTTGGAGTGGTCTGCTGGGGCAACAGCATTACAGCAGCCGATAGGAAGAGACTGAACAAACTAATCAAGAAAGCTAGCTCCGTCCTGGGGCAGCGCCTTGACCCAGTGGAGGAGATAGGAGAGAGAAGGATGGTGGCTAAACTGTCACCTCTGCTGGAGTCCGAGTTCCACCCTATGCAGGACATACTGAACGCACTGAGGAGCTCATTTAGCAGTAGACTACATCATCCTAGATGTGCGACCGAGAGGTTTCACAGGTCCTTCCTACAGCTGTCGGACTGTATAACCTAAGCAGGGCTGCTCGCAGAGATAGCAAAAAAATGTGACAACCTAATAGTATTGAATGCAAAAGACAAAACAGACTTACACAAATGGTCCCCTCCAGTATACAACTAGGACAATATCAGTCGCTATGGAGTGTGACAATATGTATGGTTACATATTCATACCATGTAGGGTAACTACACAAATAAACGGTTATGCTGTTTAGTCCATCTAGCTACAATGCTCGGCACTGTGTATATATATATATATATATTTATGTGTACATATGTATATTCACTGCTCTTATTTTCTTATCTTCTAAATCATTGCTCTGAGTGTTGCTATCCCTGTGCTGTTGCAATCCTGGAATTTCCCCATTGTGGGACTAATAAAGGCTTATCTTATCTTATCTTATCTATTTTATGGATACAGATTCATGCAATAGGCTATATACAGTATAAACAAATGAAAAAACAAAAGAAAAAACTGCCGGCTGATGTCCAGTTCAGCATAACACCGATCTCTGTGAGACTGTTGATATTCATATAATCTGTTCTTGTGTCATGCCAAATAAAGTCACGAGCAGAGAGAAGTTTCTGCCATGTGCCCTCAGTTCTCATCAGTGTTTCCTGGCACCAACGATCACTATCATGTCAGGCACAGATGAATTAAGACAAGCTTTTTGTGGGCGTTAAATCCTGGCGCATTTAGCAGGAGATTGACAACTGCAAACCTCAGTAAATCACCTTGCGCCAGTCATTTAAATACTCCCCTCCCTCAAATTTGCGCTTTGACATGACAACTCCCACAAATACATATGCCATGAGGCCAGGTGCATAATTAACATAGTCCACGCCTTTCCACTGCTCATTTTGCCCCGCACCCTTTAGTAAATCTCAACAGTAGTTTTTAACACCAAAACAAGGTTTTGCGATGGCGCAGCACGTTCGTAAATCTGCCCCTAAGTCCCAATAAATTGAATTTATTTTTGAGGAAAATGGTTGCCCTAAAAAAAACTTAATGTATGATGAAAATTTGAGTGAATTTAACTCAAAAACTTAAAGCGGTACTGTAACTTTCTCATTCTGGGTAAGAACACTGAAAGAACTACAACTATGGCAACTTTGACCTCAGTCCCTACAGCTAACCACAGGGTTTTAAGTTGGAGACTACAGCTGTGCCCCATGATTTGCCATTGGGACTGAGGTCATAGTCGCCATATTTGTAGTGATCCTACCAAAAAGAGCAATTGCAGGAAATGTGGGTCCACTCAGGCTTTGGAAGAAGTCATATTCACTCAGTCAAATGTTGGTGCACCATCAAAATTACTTTCTAGACATTATTTCAAGGTAAAAATCTTATAAGGTGTTGCTTTAACTTAAGGTACATGTCTTTGGACTGTGTAAGAAAACCCACACAGACCAGAGGGAAACATGCAAACTCCATACAGAGAGGCCTCAGTTGGCCCTCTCAGAGACTCAACCCCAGGGCGTTTTTGCTGAACAGTGCTAACCATTGCAACACTGTGCTGTCCTATTCAGTCGTTGATTGAACAGATGTGCAGTCTAATGCACTCATCAAGACACATTTACTCCTCTGACATTGCAACACTGATGTCTGTAGGCAAGCATAACAGCTGATACGATAACAAACTCATAAATTATCTTGCTATCTTGTGAAAACAGCATTTTGTTTTCTTGAGGTAACAAGACAATTTATTTGGATATCATAAGAAAATGAACTTTGTTTTCTTAATAACAACAAAATTAATCTGTGATCTTGAGAAAACAGAGAACATATAAGAATCCATAGCTTCACAGGGCTTCCACCTTATTATGAGACAGCTACTGAATGGAAAATGAAGACGTGTAATCATTACTAAAAATTTATAACCAAAATTAAGTCCACTCAACTTAAAAGCTGTTCAAAGGTTTGATTATATGAATGAATGAATGAATGAATCTTTATTTCGGATAGTACAGGTTAAAAGGAACTGAATAATATAGCAAAAGGGGGAAAGAAAATCCAACGAGGTCAAATTAGACAATAACTCCTCTCATTATACAATTCAACATAAGTTATCCGAAATGGGTGATGGCTGAAGCCGCAGCTTATATTGCCCACCCATATTCCATCCAAGAATTCAAAAGAAAAAAAAAAACAAAAACAAGACAAGAGCGATTACAATTAAAAAAAAAAAAAAAAAAGAAACGAAGCTAAGACAAAGTGTGACAGAAAAAAAAGAACTAAGCTACAACACAACACAGGCTGGGTATGACAATCCTTATGTGATTTTACATGTCATCTTGTATATATGTTTGGAGTATTTCTTCCTTTAGTTTTAGTTTAAATTGTCCAAGCGTTGTGCATGATTTTAATTCAGGTCCAAAATCGTTCCATAATCTGACTCCTTGCACTGAAACACAGTGTTGCTTGGTGGTAGTTCTCACTGAAGGTTTTTGAAATATACATGTTCCTCTGAAATGATATTGTTTCTCCCTTATTTGGAACAACTTTTGGATATTTGCGGGCAGTGATAGATTCTTCACTTTAAACATAATTATTGCAGTTTTAAAGTCAACCAGATCTTTCAACTTGAGAGCTTTTAGTTTAAGAAAAAGTGGGTTTGTTGGTTCCCTGAAAGCTGCTTTGTTTATTATTCTAATAGCTCTCTTCTGAAGCATAACGAGTGGATATATGTTTGTTTTATATGTATTTCCCCATACTTCATTACAATATGTCATGTATGGGAGTATTAATGAATGATACAAGGTATATAGTGTGGGTTGATTCAGCAAATATTTCACTCTGTGTAATATTGAAATTGATTTGGATATTTTACCTTTAATATAATTAAATATGTGACTTCCAACACAGTTTATTATCAATTATTACTCCAAGAAATTTAGTTTCAGATACCCTTTCAATCTCTACACCATTTACACTGAGTTTAGATACTGAGTTGTTGTGATGGTTGTTAAAGACTATAAATTTTGTCTTACTTAAATTGAGCGTTAATTTGTTTGAATCAAACAACAGTTTAAGCTTTCCTAATTCCTTTCCGAGTGTATCCAGAAGTTGTTCCAAATTGTTTCCACTGCATAATAGATTAGTGTCATCGGCAAACAATATTAAGTCCATTTTTTCTGAAACTTTACATATATCATTTATATACATATTGAATAATAATGGCCCCAAAACTGAACCCTGTGGGACTCCACAAGTAACCTTCAGTAACTGTGAGTTTTTGTTACCAACACATACATATTGATATCTGTTCTTTAAGTAACTACTTAACCAGGACAGTGCTACCCCTCTAATACCACAATTTTGTAGTTTCTTTAATAATAAATTATGATCCACTGTATCAAATGCTTTTTTAAGATCCAGGAATACTCCAACTTATAAACTCCAATATTTATGAATAAATAGAATGTAGTTAATATTTTACAGTAAAACATAGAACTTAAATCATTTCTGCATTTTATATTTTAATAATTTAATTAGATACAAAATTGGGAATCCAGGGGGTGTACAAGCAAGAGTACTCCTAGGGCTGGTCCCAAGCCTGAGTAAATGGGAAGGGTTGTGTTCGGAAGGGCGATCTTTCAAACATGCAGATCATGACAAATGAGACCTTCAAACCAGATCAGTCAAGGCCTGGGTTAACAACAACCGCCACTGGTACTGTTAACTGACAGGGTGCCGGTGGAAATTGGGCTACTGTTGATCAAAGATAGGGGAGGAGGAGAGGGGAAAGGTGTGTTAGGAGCGAGAGAGAGAAGAGGAAAGGTAGAAGTGTGGAGGCGAGAGTAGGGACGTTAAATGTAGGGACTATGACTGATAAAGGCAGAGAGTTGGCTGATATGATGGAGAGAGGAAAGGTAGATACTGTGTGTTCAAGAAACCAGAAAGAAGGGCACATTGGAGGAGGATTTAAACTGTTCTACCATGGTGTAGATAGGAAGAGAAATGGACTAGGAGTAATCTTGAAAGAAGAGTACAGTATGTGAAGAGTGTTCAAGAGGGAAAGAGCGCAGCTCAATGGGGCAGTGGTTAGCACTGTGGCAGCACAGTAAGAAGGTTGTGGGCTCAATCCCACTCCCTGACCATCAGTGACCCTTCTGTGTCGAGCCTGAATGTTCTCCCCGTGTTTGCGTGGGTTTACCCTGGGTACTCTGGTCTCCTCCCACAGGCCACAAACATGCAAGGTAGGTGGAGACTCTAAAGTGGCCCTAGGTGTGAATGTGTGTGTGAATGGTGAAGGGATTGGCACCACACCATGGCTGCCTTATCCATTCACGTGGATTCAACTTTATTTATATAGCGCCATTTCACAACAACAGTCATCTCATAGCACTTTCAAATGTAGGGGAAACCCCCACAATTGCAGAAAGACCCCAGCAATCAGGCGATCCCCTGTGAGCAAGCGCTTGGCAACGGTGGAGAGGAAAAACTCCCTTTTAACAGGAAAAAACCTCTAGCAGAACCAGGCTCAGGGAGGGGCAGTCATCTGCTGCGACTGGCTGGGGGGTGAGGGGATGCCCTGAATTTCCCTCTGGGGATTAATAAAGAATACAAAAAAAATACAAAATACAAAGAGGGGGTCAGACAGGATAATGAGTTTGAAAATAGAAATCAAAGGTGTGATGTTGAATGTTGTCAGTTCGTATGTCCCACAAGAGAAAAAGGAATTCTGGAGTAAGTTGGATGAAGTGGTAGAGAGTGTTCGCAGAGGGGAGAAAGTGGTGATTGCAGCAGACTTTAATGAGCATGTAGGTGAAGGGAATAGAGGTGATGAGGAGTTTCTTTGTAGGTATGGTCTTAAGGAGAGAAATATGTAAGGACAGATGGTTGTGGATTTTGCTAAAAGGATGGAAATGGCTGTGGTGAACACATACTTCAAGAAGAGAGAGGAACATAGGGTGACTTACAAGAGTGGAGGAAGGTGAACACAAGTGGACTATATCTTATGCAAAAGGAGAAATCTGAAAGAGATAGGAGACTACAAGGTGGTGGCAGAGAACTGAGCAGCAGTACAGTTTCATGCCAAGAAAGAGTACTACAGATGCAATATTTCTTCTTCTTTTAGATTTGGTTGGCAGTTGACAACCAGCCTACAGGTGCATTACTGCCACTGACTTGATTGTCATCACTCTATATCTTTGTATAAGGAGTTCTGAACAACTCGTGTGAAAAAAATTATCCGTCCTTGGACTGTGTCCTAGGTGTGGCTCACAATGTTTGCTTTATGAGTGTTGATGGAGAAGTATAGAGAAGGTCAGAAGGAGCTCCACTGTGTCTTTGTGGATCTAGAGCAGGGATGGGCAACTGATGGCCTGTGGGCCACATACGCCACCCCCCATCCACTGTGGCCCGCCAGTCCATTTCCAAAAATCAATTATTTATCCATATCACGTTTGGAACCACATTCTTAAATGCAATTATATAGTCCGCCAGCAGAGGGAGCTCTAATTGAAACCTAAGTGATGCTCTCTGCAAGTGACAGACCAAGAGTGAGGGAGCCACTTGCGGGAGCAGCAGTGCTCACCAAAGTGTTGTCAGGTATGTTTTGCATGCTAAGACCACATTAATAGACTATACACAGCAGTGAATGTACAAAGTATGGCTGCTTTTAAACAAGAATAAATTGCACGGCTGAGGAGCTGTAGCATCTATTCTTGTTTGGCAGGTGAAGCCTCATAGAGCTAGGAGGTTTTCCTTAATTGTGCAGAAAAATATTCAAAGCTTTGAGGTTTCTTTCTAAAGAGTGTAACAGAAGCACACTTAAGATCCCATGTCAGCATTAAAAGTTCAGAGACTGGTCATAGTAATCTTCCGATTTTTGTTTGTTTGTTTGTTTGTTTGTTTGTTCATTTAACCAGTGATTCTTAAACTTTTTAATTTCCCATTTTAGGGAGCCAGACATTACCAAGCCCACACAGCTATTTCTCTGCCTCCCCCCCCCCCCCACACACACACACACAATGAATCCAAGAGCGAGCAAAGCCTCGTCATATTTCCTTTTCTTCTTGGCTTCTTTTGTTAATTATCAACAGGAATTTGTCATTGCTCATCATTTTGATGGAGAGAGTTTTAAAAATTAGGTCATGATATAATTTTATCCATCCATCCATCTTCTACTGCTTAGTCATTTCCGGTCATGGGCGGGGGGACGGTGGGCTGGAGCTTATCCCAGCATCTTTGGGGAGAGGCAGGGTGGATGCTGGACAGATCGTCAGTCCATTGCAGGGCAGATATAATTTTATCAGTAATTTTTATTCTAATATGATACAACACTGAGTAGCTTTAATTTTCATTTGCATTTTCAGTTTCAATTGTGAAACTTTTAATTTTGCAGGAAATAATACAACCCCCTCCCCCCGGTAGGTTTACATGTAAATCTGGCCCTCAAAGAGAGGAAAAAATTTGGTTGCTCTCACTACCACCAAAGTTGCCCATACCTGATCTAGAGAAAGCAAGATGATGAAGATGATGAAGAAGAAGAAGAAGAAGATGAAGATGAAGATGAAGATGAAGAAGAAGAAGATGAAGATGAAGATGAAGAAGAAGAAGAAGAAGAAGAAGAAGAAGAAAATACAAAATTGGGGCTGACAGTGTGTTAATGAGCCTGTATTTGCTTGTATCCCGCTACACTCCAAACTGGAGTCAGTGTAAAAACGGCTAACAAATTATGCTATATAGATAAAATATAGATATAATATATATTTTTGATGCAGAATGTCCTGCTCCTCTTTGCCAAACATTTTGAGAGAATGTAACCGTAAAGCAGGATTTTTGCACCCGCATCACGTCAACGCTATTTCCAACATCCATCTGGCGATACAGTCAGAAATTTTTTCTTGTGTGTTGGGTGAAATGCGTTGTTGGGGTAACAAAATTTGTTTCAGCTGATGTGTACAATGATTTGTGTTCATCGTGTGTTTTTGTTTATGAGTTAGTAATGGACAAAAGCAGACTGTGATGGAGGTGGAGCTCATGAACGCTGAGAAAAAGCAACTTTTCATACGATCATTTCACAGAGAAGAGAAGTCTGAGAAAACGGAGTGGGCAACCACCGCTGCTGCCGTTATATGACAATCTGTATAATTACTGGGGTTATGACGAGCTATAAAATGTTCTGTGCTCACTTCCTCAATATTCTTTTGAATTTGGACAGTTGTTTAACCAACTCGGTTTGGACACTGTGACACCATGACCAGGAAGAGCAGAGCAGCAACGAGAACCAGGAAATGTGAAGGAGGAGACAAAGCTGACCAATCACAGCATATATAGCATCAATGCAGGTGCATAAGTCCATCTTAACTGTCTTCATAGTGATTTTATGTGTTAAGGTCACACTGCATTAGGTGTTTAGCGGGAACAGGATCTCCAAATTGAACATCAGCTAAACCCCAGCAATCTGGCAAAAAAAGAACCATAGTCTTTTGGCTGATGACCTGAAAATAGCTCAAAGCAATAGCCCAATAGCTCAAGGCACCTTTTTCACAATGATGCTCCCAAAGGCACATTCTGTCTCTGACATACGTAACTAAGAGAAAAAATCTAATTCAATTAAAAACAAACATTCCATAGTGTGAACAACAAATATTAATTATCAAAGAGAAGAGTCATAGTCCTGCTATGATCATGAAGTCAGAAGTAATTGACTCATATGATATCAAAGAAAGCTATTATCCTTCACTTGAATCCAGCCCCTTCCCCTTTATATGACAGACATTTAACACTTGAGAAGACAAGGTGACAGACGCACTCACACGGCTCGGGACAAGTGAAAAACATTACACAGCCACATACATTGACATGGCAGTCACTGAGTATAATTGATTTTCCTTTAATGTGTAAAAAAGGTTTCAAACCCCAGTATTGATGTAGCCTCTGTCCAACTCAAAGAGTAAGTGCATGAGTGTGAATGTGTTCAGCAAACAGAGCAAAAGAGAAACCGACAAGAGTTTATTTCAGTGAAAATGATTGACATAATTTGTGAATACATATGTAACGAAGCAGACAAGTGGGTAGTATATGTTGTTCCACAAGAATAATGAGAGTTGATGGGGATCAATTGGTAAATTACATGCTGCACTCATTGCCAATCTATAAAGTGGCTGCTCTTACAGCTAAAAAGAGAGTCACACCAGCAAGTGTGTGTCAGTGAGCAATCACACACAAACACCAACAGACTCACAAAAAATTGCTCTCTTTGTAATTCTAGGCGGATAATCACTTATGGCAACTAGCACTCAAAGTGCTGTGACAAAGCAGTCTCAATTTACAGAGAACTGCACTGTCAGCAAAAATTAAATAGAACACAAGGTGACCTTTTCACAATTAAGCCAAATCACTCATAATCTATACATGATTTGATTTACAAGTTCTTGTAACAAAAGTGATATTTTTTTCTAAAAACTGATTTATTGAAAAAAATAATCATCTTTATTTGGTTTATTTTATGAGCAAACAGCATCTAGGGCAGTATTTTTTTTTAAACTTTTTTTGAGAAAAGGAACCCTTTTTACATTGAAAAAATTCCCAGGAGCCCCACCAATCAAAACTGTTGCAAAATGATCCAATATTACATACAGCTGTGTGAAAAAGTGTTTGCCCCCTTCCTGAGTTCTCATTTTTTTGTATGTCACACTTAAATGTTTCAGATCATCCATCCATCCATCCATCTTCTACCGCTTTTCCGGAGGTCCGGGTCGCGGAGGCAGCAGTTCAAGCAGAGAAGCCCAGACTTCCCTCTCCCCAGCCACCTGCTCCAGCTCTTCAGAGGGGATACCAAGGCGTTCCCAGACTAGCTGGGAGACATAGTCTCTCCACCGAGTCCTGGGTCTGCCCCGGGGTCTCCTCCCAGTGGGACGTGCCTGAAACACCTCAAGTGGGAGGCGTCCAGGAGGCATCCTAATCAGATGCCCATACCACCTCAACTGACTCCTTTCAATGTGGAGGAGCAGCGGTTCTACTCTGAGCCTCTCCCGGATGACTGAGCTCCTCACCCTATCTCTGAGGGTGAGTCCAGCAATCCTACGGAGAAAGCTCATTTCAGCCGCTTGTATCCGCGATCTCGTTCTTTCGGTCATTACCCAAAGCTCGTGACCATAGGTGAGAGTAGGAACGTAGATTGACTGGTAAATCGACAGCTTTGCCTTAGAACTAAGCTCCCTCTTCACCACAACAGACCGGTACAACGTCCGCATCACTGCAGATGCTGCTCCAATCCGTCTGTCGATCTCTCGCTCCATTTTCCCCTCACTCGTGAACAAGACCCCAAGATACTTAAACTCCTCCACTTGGGGCAGGAGCCTGTCCCCAACCCGGAGAGGACAATCCACCTTTTTCCGGCTGAGGACCATGGACTCAGACTTGGAGGTGCTGATTCTCATCCCAGCCGCTTCACACTCAGCGGCAAACCGTCCCAGCAAGAGCTGTAGGTCATTGCTGGATGAAGCCAACAGGACAACATCATCTGCAAACAACAGAGATGAGATCCTGTGGTCACCAAGCATGACACCCTCCATTCCCTGGCTGCGCCTAGAAATCCTGTCCATAAAAATTATGAACAGGACCGGTGACAAAGGGCAGCCCTGGCGGAGTCCAACTCTCACTGGGAATGACTCCGACCGAGTGTTGGCAATGCGAACTAAACTCTCACAACGGTCGTACAGAGACCGAATAGCTCGTAACAACAAGCCCGATACCCCATACTCCCGAAGCACCCCCCACAAAAATCCACGAGGGACGCGGTCAAATGCCTTCTCCAAGTCCACAAAACACATGTAAACTGGTTGGGCAAACTCCCACGAACCCTCAAGAATTCTCGAGAGGGTAAAGAGCTGGTCCGATGTGCCACGGCCAGGACGAAAACCACATTGCTCCTCCTGAATCCGAGGTTCGACCAACGGCCGGACTCTCCTCTCCAATACCTTGGCATAGACCTTCCCAGGGAGGCTGAGGAGTGTGATCCCTCTAAAGTTGGAGCACACCCTCCGGTCCCCTTTTTTGAAGAGAGGAACCACCACCCCGGTTTGCCATGCCAAAGGCACTGCCCCCGACCTCCACGCAATGTTGCAGAGGCGTGTCAACCATGACAACCCAACAACATCCAGGGCCTTGAGGTACTCGGGGCGAATCTCGTCCACCCCCGGGGCCCGGCCACCAAGGAGATTTTTAACCACCTTGGCGACCTCAGCCCCTGTGATAGGCGAGTCATCCCCCTCGTCCCCAAACCCTGCTTCCTCTGTGGAAGGCGTATCAGTGGGATTGAGGAGATCCTCGAAGTATTCCTTCCACCGCCCGACGATATCCCCAGTTGAAGTCAACAGTGTCCCATCCGCACCATACACAGTGTGGACGGGGAGCTGCTTTCCCCTCCTGAGCCGCCGAACAGTTTGCCAGAATCTCTTTGAAGCCGACCGAAAGTCTTGTTCCATGGCCTCACCGAACTCCTCCCATACCCGGGTTTTTGCTTCAGCAACCACCCGAGCTGCACTCCGCTTGGCCTGCCGGTACACCTCAGCTGCTTCGGGAGTCCCACAAGCCAACCAAGCTTGATAGGACTCCTTCTTCAGCTTAATGGCCCCCCTCACCACTGGTGTCCACCACTTGGTTCGGGGGTTGCCACCACGAGATGCACCGACCACCTTGCGGCCGCAGCTCTGGGCTGCCGCTTCAACAACAGAGGTGGAGAACATGGCCCATTCAGACTCCATGTCTCCAGACTCCCTCGGAATGTGGTTGAAGTTCTTCCGGAGGTGGGAGTTGAAGACCTCCCGGACAGGGGCCTCAGCCAGACGCTCCCAGCACACCCTCACTATACGTTTGGGTCTACCAGGTCTGAATGGCTTCCTCCCCTGCCATCGGATCCAACTCACCACCAGGTGGTGATCAGTTGACAGCTCTGCACCTCTCTTTACTCGGGTGTCCAAGACATACGGTCGCAGGTCTGATGATACGATAACAAAATCGATCATCGACCTGCGGCCTAGGGTGTCCTGGTGCCAGGTGCACATATGGACACCCTTATGCTTGAACATGGTGTTCGTTATAGACAGACTGTGGTTAGCACAGAAGTCCAATAACTGAACACCACTCGGGTTCAGATCGGGCAGGCCGTTCCTCCCAATCACCCCCCTCCAGGTTTCACTGTCGTTGCCCACGTGCGCATTGAAGTCCCCCAGTAGGACAATAGAGTCTCCAGGAGGAGCACCCTCCAGCACCCCAGTCACAGACTCCAAAAAGGGTGGGTACTCTGAAACATCATTTGGTGCATAGGCACAAATGATGGTCAGGACCCGTTTCCCAACCCGAAGGCGCAGGGAAGCAACCCTTTCGTCCACCGGGGAAAACTCCAATATAGAGGCAGCAAGGTGGGGCGATACAAGAATACCTACCCCTGCTCGTCGCCTCTCGCCCGGGGCAACTCCAGAAAAGGCCAAGCTCCAGCCCCTCTCCAGGAGACTGGTTCCGGAACCGGAGCTGTGTGTTGAGGTGAGGCCAACTATATCTAGCCGGTATCGCTCAATCTCGTACACCAGCTCAGGCTCCTTCCCCACCAGAGAGGTGACATTCCACGTACCAAAAGCCAGTTTAGAAAGCTTGGGATCAGTCCGCCAAGGTCTCCGCCTTTGACTGCCACCTAATCCACATAGCACCGGACTTCCATGATCCCTCCTGCAGGTGGTGAACCTACTGGAGGGCGGACCCATGTAACTCCTTCGGGCTGAGCCCGGCCGGGTCCCATGGGTGGAAACCCGGCCACCAGACGCTAGCCTTCGAGCCCCTCCCCCAGGCCTGGCTCCAGGGTGGGGCCCCGGTAACCCCATACCGGGCGGGGTACACTGAATCCTTGATATACAATTTATCATGAGAGTCTGTTGGATCGTTCTTCGTCTGGCCCTTCACCCAGGACCAGTTTGTCTTGGGAGACCCTATCAGAGGCAAATTGCCCCGGACAACATAGCTCCTGGGATCACTGGGGCACGCAAACCCCCCCACCACGATAAGGTGACGATCCATGAGGGGGTGTTTCAGATCAAACAAATTTAAATATTAGACAAAGATAACACAAGTAAACACAAAATGCAGTTTTTAAATGAAGGTGTTTATTATTTAGAGAAAAAAAAATCCAAACCTACATGGCCCTGTGTTTAAAAGTGATTGCCCCCTAAACCTAATAACTGGTTGGCTCACCCTTAGCAGCAACAACAGCAATCAAGAATTTGAGATAACTGGCAATGAGTCTTTTACAGCACTGTGGAGCAATTTTGGCCCACTCATCTTCCAGGTCCTGAAGCAGCAAAACAGCCCCAGACCATCACTCTACCACTACCATATTTTATTGTTGGTATGATGTTCCTTTTCTGAAGTGCTGTGTTACTTTTACGCCAGATACAATGAGACATAAACCTTCCAAAAGTTCAAGATTATTTTCCCAAAAGTCTTGGGCATGATCAACATGTTTTCTGGCAAAACTGAGACAAGCCTTTATGTTCTTTTTGCTAAGCAGAGGTTTTCATCTTGGAACTCTGCCATGCAGGCCATTTTTGCCCAGTCTCTTTCTTATGGTGGAGTCATGAACACTGACCTTAACTGAGGCAAGTGAGGCCTGCAGTTCTTTGAATATTGTTGTGGTGTCTTTTGTAAGCTCTTGGGGTAATTCGGTCGGCCAGCCACCCTTGGCAAGGTTCGCCACTGTTCGCCACTGTTTTCGCCATTTGTGGATAATGGCTCTCACTGTGGTTTTCTGGAGTCCCAAAGCTTTAGAAAGGGCTTTATAACCTTTTTCCAGACTGACAGATGTCAATTAATTTGTTTCTCATTTGTTCCTGAGTTTCTTTGGATTGCACCATAATGTCTAGCTTTTGAGGATCTTTTGGTCTATTTCATTTTGTCAGACAGGTCCTATTTAAGTGATTTGTTGGTTGAGAACAGGTGTGGCAGTAATCAGGCCTGGATGTGGCTAGAGAAATTGAACTCAGCTTTCCAAAAATGTGATAAACCAGTTAATTTATGTTTTAACGGGGGATGATCACTTTTTCACACAGAGCCATGTAGGTTTGGATTTTTTTACCCTTAATAATAAACACCTTCATTTAAGAACTGCATTTTGTGTTTACTTGTGTTATCTTTGTCTAATATTTAAATTTGTTTGATGATCTGAAACATTTATGTGTGACATACAAAAAAAAATGAAAAATCAGGAAGGGGCAAACACTTTTTCACAGCACTGTATCTGTGAGTGGCAAACATCTGTGAACCTCTAGGATTAGCAGGTAATTTGAAGGTGAAATTAGAGTCAGATGCTTGCAGTCAATGGGATGACAATCAGGTGTGAGTGGGCTCCCTGTTTTATTGAAAGATTCTTTTATTTAAAGATCTATCAAAGTGTCAACACATGTTTGTGGAAGTGTATCATGGCACGAACAAAGGAGATTTCTAAGGACCTCAGAAAAAGGGTTGTTGATGTTCATCAGGGTGGAAAAGGTTACAAAACCATCTCTAAAGAGTTTGGACTCCACCAGTCCACAATAAGACAGATTGTGCACGAATGGAGGAAATTTAGGACCAGTTACCATCCTCAGGAGTGGTCAGCCAACTAAGATCACTCCAAGACTAAGGCATGTAATAATCAGTGAGGTCACAAAGGACCCCATGGTTACTTCTAAACAACTGGAGGCATCCCTCACACTGGCTAATGTTAACGTTCATGAGTCCACCATAAGAAGAATACTGAACAACAACGGTGTACACGGCAGTTGCAAGGAGAAAGTCACTGCTCTCCAAAAAGAACATTGCTGCTCATCTGCAGTTTGCTAAAAATCACATGGACAAGCCTGAAGGCTATTGGAAAAATGTCTTATGGACGGATAAGCCCAAAATAGAACTTTTTGGCTTGAATGAGAAGTGTTATGGTATTAGATAAGGATTAGGATACTGGATAAATATTAAATATTAGGAAAATCCAATCATGAATTGAAAAAAATTGAGATCATATCAGGTTCATGATGATTCTGTCCTTATATCCAGTATGGTCAAAATGATTCAAAGGATGTGGTCCAGTCAATAAGTTGTGAGTGTAATGTAAATAAACATTTAAGTATACACTGATATGATCAGACAAGTTTTGGTGCCTGAATAATTTGATATTTAATATGCTGTGGGACTCTTTGGAGCTCACTCAATAAACAAATCCAATTTAAAGTTAAAAGTAAAAATGCCTCATTAATCCCTGGTTTGTGGACAGATGGGAAACACTAAATTAATATTCCATCTCTAAAAAGAAAGTCAGTCACCAAAAAAAAAAGAAATATTTTGGCATTAACTTAAATAACTTGACACATGAGGCAATTGCTTATGTATCTCTTACTGAAAAAAATTCACCTCAAAGGACACATACTGAGAAAATATGATTTTAGTGTGTATTGGTGCCCCCAGTTAAATGTAAACCCATAGTACCCATTTTTCTTTTCATAAGAATGAACAGGCAGAAAATAATATATGCAAACTTTGATTCAAAGTGAAAATAAGGTCTTGTGATCATTTTAAGCCATGGGGACTGCCATCTGAGAAACTCCACCATAAAGTAGGTTTTATAGACAGTTTATGTGATCTGCAGCTGAACTATTTATGACAGTGAACATAATTCCTCAAAGATCCAACACTCAGCAGCCATCATGGGCTATCAGATCTTTTTGTTAAATAAAAAGATATGTTATCAGGCTTAAACATTATATTGCAAAACAATGAAAACACAAGTAAAGTCTAAACATTTGTCAGCACTGGAAACTTACAATTACTCTCCTCACTACAAGTCTTAGCAGTTATAAAATTATCCATCAGAAATGTTACATCTTATGAGGGAGAGGAGAATAGTACAGATGCTAAAGAGAGTCGCCACCCCATTCCCAAAATCAGAGTCGGCATGCAGTGTCTAGGTGTATCACTCTGTTTGGAAATTTATTTACAAGAGAACACCCAAATGCTAGGGTTGAAAAAGGAGGACAGAAGCCCCTGGGCTAGAGGACAATTCTTCCCCCCCACCAAAAAAAAAAGAAAATTAAAAGAAGGTAGACACTGGCTACATGGGCACAACACTTATCAACCTTAAGGTATCAAAACTATACAGAGTAAGGTAGAGGACACCAATAGTATGGACACCACACGTATGCAGAGTGGAAAATTCTAAATACTTATAGTTCTGAGCTATTTTGGGTGATGGCTGCACCCTGATAAGCCCCTGCTTTAATTTGGCCCTGTGTCCAATAATGTGTTACTTAAAAAAGAACAGATGAAACAAACTTCTTTTTTTATATTTAGGTTTATAGACTATGTATGGCAATTTGGTTGAATCTAAATCCCTTTCCATGCTGTGATTTACCAGAGCAAATCACAGCATGGAAAGGTATATATTAGAAATGGCAGAGCATCTATCCCACAGCAGGGAAAGTGTGGATTTATAGTCTCATTCCACTCAAAGGTCATATCTTCTAGCTTGGTGTTTAGCATTCATAGAGTTTGGAAAGGAGTCGCTAGTGATTGGTAAGGTCTATACCCATTTGTTGAGAGTTGGAAAAGTTTGCCAGCTGACTTTGTCGACAAGTTTGCATCTTACAATGAATGAAATTTGCAGAAAGTTGTGACCCTTTTTTCAGTGTTGCCATTTCCCAGCATGTTACATGCCAACATACAAATATATTGCACTGTGACCCATCTCTGTGTCATATAACACCCTGGACATCGTCTCGGTGGGCAGAGGGTGATTAGTCTACCCAGCAATACCAGAGTTAGCCATTCACTATTTGGGGTTATTTCTGTGCTTTTGATACCCCAGAAACCATATGTATATATATACAGTAGATAGATAGATAGATAGATAGATAGATAGGTGTGTGTGTGTGTGTGTGTGTGTGTGTGTGTGTGTGTGTGTGTGTGTGTGTGTGTGTGTGTGTGTGTGTGTGGTGTGTGTGTGTGTGTGTGCATTCTTGGCTCTATTTGAGGAGAATCATAGGCAAGAATCAGATATGACTATGACAGCATCTGAGAGCGAACAGCCACTCATTTTTCAGTCATATCAAGTCTATTTCTTATTATGATGACTGCATTTTTAGCTGCCAATAAGAGACTGCTGAACAGAGTTCTGTTGTATTTTGTGTGCAATGGTACAATGACAATAAAGATTCTATTCTATCTGTCTATCTATCTATCTATTATATTTATATATATACATAAAAATATATATATATATATATATATATATATATACTACCGTTCAAAAGTTTGGGGTCACCCAGACAATTATTTTGTGTTTTCCATGAAAAGTCACACCTATTTACCACCATGAGTTGTAAAATGAATAGAAAATATAGTCAAGACATTGACAAGGTTAGGAATAATGATTTGTATTTGAAATAATTTTTTCCAGATACTCAACCTGCTCAAAGGAAGGTCAGTTTTATAGCTTCTCTAACCAGCTAAACTGTTTTCAGCTGTGCTAACATGATTGCACAAGGGTTTTCTAATCATCCGTTAGCCTTCTGACGCAATGAGCAAACACATTGTACCATTAGAACACTGGAGTGATAGCTGCTGGAAATGGGCCTCTATACACCTATCTAGATATTGCACCAAAAACCAGACATTTGCAGCTAGAATAGTCATTTACCACATTAGCAATGTATATTAGATATTAGAGTGTATTTCTGATTAGTTTAAAGTTATCTTCATTGGAAAAAAACAGTGCTTTTCTTTCAAAAATAAGGAAATTTCTAAGTGACCCCAAACTTTTGAACGGTAGTGTATATATATATATATATATAAACAAACAAACATTTAAGTTGTGACTCAGGTCACACACCCCTATTTCTGATCAGGCTTCATTTGATCCCTTGCATTCTCAGCATTTGGCAAATTTCCATTAGCTACCTCAGTCTGTCTACACTAATAACTAATAAAATAGCTAACAAAACTAATAAATAACCAGTTAACATTAGCCTCAAAATTATGCCTGTCCCATCTCAACCAAACTTCTCAACACTAACAAGAGAAACATGCACTGAAATGAGCCAGTCTGAGGAAGCCTGGTTAAAACCGATGCTGAAATAATGAAACCTTAATATATTACGATGAAAATATGTCACAGACATTTCATTAAGACCTCTGTGAACTGTGACAGCATGTGGGAAAAGTACATATTTCTACCTCAACTGACTTGTGAGAAACATCAGAGGAAGCACATCAGTAACAGCAGGATACGGAGTAAAATGAATCAGTAAACGTGAATTAAATTGGAAGGAAAATTTTAAAAGAATGGAAAAAAAACATGTTGACACCACAGTGTAGTTTTTTTTCTTCCAGTGCCTTAGTTTCTTTTTTTCAGTCATAAAGATGTTATTACCTAGATTGTCTTGTAAAGTTTTGAGTGTTATGAATTATGATGCCATCCCTATTGAATGCTATGTGATCATGACATCATATTATGGGGTACTCGGTCCCATGCCTGGTTATAAACATTTCTGCGTTCCTAACCAAAGTACAGGGGCCATGATTATACTAAGCAGCAATGAATCATGTCATTGATTAACATGGAATGTGACTGATACAATGATTTTTACATGGCTATTATAGAAAATAATCAAATGAGTACACTTTGACTTTATTGCAACAGCTGCTAGCTTAGTGAGCTGACTGCAAAGCACAGCAGCTTGGACATGGACATGGACTTACACAGTTGTCATACTCACACTGTGTTAAACCTCTAAACCCCAAGCACCATTTAACTGAATTCATAAATGTGTGGTAAGCACCAATAATACTTTAAATGCACTCTAAACAGGAATACAAATAGTTGCTTGAAACAGACCAAAGAGAGTTACTTGGAAATCCTTCTCCATGGCTGTCTCTGGGTAATTTCTATTTCACTGTAACTTCATTATTGCAGAGCTTGTCACATCAAAAGCAAAAACCGAGATATAATTACTGCATGATTTAAAACAAGGCAGAATGATGGAGGACCTTATTCAAATGTTTGACCTCATACAGCATCTACTCATGGCTTTATTAGGGTGACGACCCTATTTGCCATATCCAAGGTAAAAGATGAGTTCTATGAAGCATTAGATGAGGTAATATCAACGATTGCAGGTACCGAAAGTCTTTATCTTTTAGGGGACATCAATGCCAGAGTGGGTGCTGATAGCAACTACTGACTCACCTGCCTAGGTCGTCACAAAATAGACAGGATGAATGAGAGCAGCTACCATGGCCTATATGTTCCTAACATATTTTCAATAGAAAGAACATTAGCAGGTATGTTGGAGACATCCTTGGTTTCACCACTGGTTCAGCTTGACCTCATCATCAGCAGGAGCCAGAACAGCATCATTGTCACTTGCACCTACCACAAGCACTGACTGCATCACAGAATACGCCCTTGCTCTAATCCAGGGGTGTCCAATCATGTGCCATGGAGGGCCAAGACCCTGCAGGCTTTACCTACAACCAGTGTCTTCAACAGCAGATTCCCCTGAATTTCTTCCACTAACTGCTTATAAGTGAAAACACCTGCTGAAGAGGCTGGGTAGAAGAGAAAACCTGCAGGATCTTGGCCCTCCATGGCACATGATTTGACACCCCTGCCCTAATCAGCATGAAACTGGCAACAAAGCAAATCCACCTTGCCAAAACCAAGGGCCTCCTACCCATTAACACTTGCTGCACAAAAGACCCTGTAAAATTTCAGTAAAATGCAGATTCATTCAAAGTGGCAAGAGAGACCTCCCCTCAAACTCATTCCACCATGCACTCCAAATGTTTCAAGTTCTGTGATACCATCTTTACCTCTTCTCACTCAGAATTCAGGACGATAGAGTACCAACTACTTTGAGGCTGTTTCACAGGAGATGTAGCCTGTAATACTAGTTCAAAGGAGGGCACTGCTGACCTACTAACAAAGCCCCACTCCCAGCAATGGTGACCTGCTGGGAGCTGCAAGGAGCACAGTGCATCAGACAGCAGTACCAGTCCCTACTGGCTGAACTTGTACCACAAAATCCAGACAGCAGTGATGCTTGAACAACTGACAAGGGCATCAAAACAACCCCAGGCTCCTCTGCCACCAAAACTAGCCCACAGAGTTCCACAGGGCTCTGTGTTAGATACAATTCTTTTCACTTTATATATGCCTTTACTAGGTCAGTGTTTTCAACCAGAGGTCCTTGGAACATCCAGGTTTTTGTGGGAAACTGTCTAATATCACTTCATAATTGGAAATAATTTGCCATTGTTGTGAATGGTTGCCTCCAGAACCCATGCAAACCTGAACGTTCCAGGGGCCCCTGGTTGAAAACCACTGCACTAGGTAATATTAGAAAACAGTGCATGCTGTACAGATGATAGTTATATTTATCAATCAGGCCTGATGATAGTAATCAACTAGTTAAACTAGAGACATATCTTAAAGACATCACAGACTGGATGACTTGTAATTTCTTTCTAACAAATTCAGTTAACACTGGAGTCAACACTACTGTATGCATAACAAAAGGTGATTGCAAGTACATTCTCTCTACTTTGAGGCTTCTTCAAGTGATAGCATTCCTCAGAAATTTAGTACACTAGAAGTTGTTTTTACCATAACACCTTTATGAACTCTAATGTCTACACTGGTGGCAGTCAGTTGTACATGTACATTTTAAATTTTATTAGAAAGTTTTCTGGAATACATAAATAATGCAGAAAGAAATATTATACATACTATACACAATTTCAAAACAAATAATCTGACATTAGCTCAGTTTTTACAACATAATTACTCCCTTTGTTTAATTAAATAATTTATTTATAGAGCTGTCTGATACTTAATTGGCAAAACAATGTAGTGTTTGTAATTTTGTAAACAGCTTAACAAGCACAAATACACTTAGCATTTCCCAGAGTGCACTAGAGGGAGATAAAGATATAAAATGTTTCATTGTCACTACAAACCTTCCTGCCATTTCATTAACATCTCTCATGGAGTAATGGTGATTAACCCCTGCACAGTTGTGCCAGTGTATAGTGGAAGTGACATGCAGAAAAATCACACAGCAAAGCAAAGTTTTTTTAATTATAATCATACAAAAAAGCCGAACAACGTGATGGTTCACAAGAGAGTTAACGCCAAGCTGCAAGCACTGACTTTTTTCAGGCTCTTAGTGCACCACCGTACTCTGCATGCAAGCTATCGCTGAGCTTTCTAAACTTCCTGCTCAGACTTTTAGAGTGCCATTATCAGCTGTAGATTGCCCTCTCAAGTCTAATTATTTCTCTGATATCTTGCAGACTATCCGGTTCACACTGCGTCAGGTGGACAATTTCAACCCTGCAGGGTCTGTCATTTTAGACCGTGTTAATAAACATTCATTTTGTGAACTGCTGAGCGGGCTGCATCATGGTTAAAGAGTTGGCTTTTCTGTCACCATTGTTTTGTTTTAGTATTTGAAGAAGTAGAAGTAACTTAAAATAGTCATCATTACCTATTCTCCCTACTGTATACAGTATTAGAATTTAAAAGAATACATCCCATATCTGGAAAATGTTTTCTGACCAGGGATGTTAATGATTAATTGACTTTTGATTAATTGTCGATAAGAATTTAGTCGACTAAATTAAATTAGTTGTTAATTAATTGACAACTCAACAGTCCTTTTCAATCTTTGCTTACTCTATGAAATATAGTGGCTTCGCCATCCAGGAGGGGGCGCACATGGTCACCCACTGCTGCATTTCAACTGAAAAAGCAGAAGAAGACACTAAGCCCTGTGTAGAGCAAAAAAAAAAAAAAACCTCACCCTTCTGGGTTATGTCAGAGAGGCACAACAAGTTCCAATGGCCCGCTCCAATGTCCACCCGTCAAATCCACAGGGCGGAAAAACGGACTGCAGCAGGCTACACGAGCACAAAAACATATCCCCACTGCCTCCCTTCAACCTGCCGCTAGGCGGGAAAGCAGACCGGACTCGAGTCACCACTAAGGTAACAGACAACAGAGGGAGCCAAGATCATACTGGGTTTGCCTGGATTGCCGGGGTACTGTGATAATGTTTAACATGCAACGGATGAAGCAGCTCATAATTCATTTTCCTGTTAAAGCAGTCTACCAGTGCATCTTAGTAAATTAGAACGTAAAAGTTTTTTGATTTTTTTTAGTATAACTAAAAAAGCTAAATCTTATGATATTGGTAGTAGTTCTTCAAATAAAAAAAATCATATTTGTAATTTACTGAGATGTACCAGCACATAGTACACACTATACAATTCAAAATTTGTTAAACTACAAAAAATGTCATTGTCTGTAGTTAAAAAAATGCAGATGGTACAATAAATCATTAAGGAATATAATGTTCATGTTTTATTCAATATATGAAAAAAATGTCCTTTTTACATGTTAAAGATAGACCAATTAAGTGAATTAATCATCAATTAATAAATTAAT
The DNA here is from genome assembly GCA_020510985.1 of Pholidichthys leucotaenia. Classification (NCBI taxonomy): domain Eukaryota; kingdom Metazoa; phylum Chordata; class Actinopteri; order Cichliformes; family Pholidichthyidae; genus Pholidichthys; species Pholidichthys leucotaenia. Next base: position 186,702,062 of record CM035847.1, read on the forward strand.
TGATAACTCGCATCCCTATTTCTGATATTTAGGTAAATAGCCTTGGAAAGCTGTATAAATGTTTTTGATAAAGAACTTTTAGAAATAACTTAGTTAAAGTTGTTAAATTAAACATTTAAACTACACATTCAGGGATGGCAACAGGAAATTCTGATTTCAGCTGAAATCTAATTTGGTCGATTGACTTATGGGGGGGCCGGGGGGGGTGCAGCCCCCCTGAAGCTGGGAGGTTTTCAGTAAAACAGAAGTAATTTAGACTGAAAAAAATGATAAAAAAAAAATGAAATACTAGACTTAGATAAATCATTAAATTTAATGAAAAGTTAACTTACTTTTTCTTCAATGTTGTCTCACTGTCTTTAGTCCAACATATTTAACAGTTCTATAAGAGTTTATTACACTATTTATACTGGTCACCAAGTCACTTCTAATGTGAAACTTTCTTCCTTTTGGCAGCAAGCTGTGTCAGTCTCTGAACTTTGAACTTCATCTCCTTTTCTGGTTTCTTCAGAAATTGTCTGAGTGTTTCTGTTACCTCGTCGAACTTTGAGCCAATTTTCACCTTTACCATCACTTTTCTCTCAAGCCAATTCCATCGGAACTTATTTTTGACACTTTTGTCTATTTCTAGCACTGATGACTCCTGATCCTTCGATAAAAATCTCATAATTCCGCTGAAAACAATACCGAAAGCTCAGAATTCCAACACGAACCAACGATGTGATTTGGGGTTGGGGAAATTATCTGAAAATTCAGCAGGGGGTCTGGGGTCCGGAGCAGAGCCTCGTTGGGGGGGGTGCAAGTACCAGAAGTGTGCTTAAATGACAAAACAAACAGCTGAATGCCACTTATTACTGTATAATATTGACTTGTGTTCCAAGAAGATAGCATTCCTAAAATATTCCAACAAGCATTATCCATCACATGCTTTAACACTTGATCAAATCAAAATCAGTTAATTTTATCTATTCCATAATAGAAATAAAATTCCAACATACCATTACTTTTTATAATTTCAGCATTCATTTCAGATCACCAGTTTCAATCTCCATTGAGACTTGAGCAATTCATTTTGCACAATCACTGATGTAGCCAAGTCTTAGAAATATTCAAAAGTTATGAGTCAATGTCCACTGTGCACTGTCAATTTCAAACTGTTTGGAATCATAAAAGGGGATGGTTAACTTTTATTACCGTTTCCTCCCCCGCGCAGCCCAGCTCATACAGCCGTTGTATGCCGCCAGTAACAGAGAGTTAATGGCTCTCCACCTAGCCATATGCCACTTCCAGTCCTGCCTGAAAGGGCACACCTTCACTGCGTTCGTAGACCACAAGCCGCTAACGTACTTAACGTACTTTATCTTACTGGAAGATAAAATAAAGCGGAATTCGGCGAATTAGCAGAAAATCACATCCCTGAGAACACGCTGCCATGAATTTTTGAAAAAGCATACAACGAGCCATTTGATTGGTCCAATCGTTTGCAACTATCCAATCGCAGGGCTGTCAAGCTACTGCAATACAGCAGTAGCTTGAACACAACACATCCGGGTTATCGCGGGAGACGACTTCCGGGGAAGCGCCGAGCGCTTATGTAATCGTGTTGATTTTCGCTAAAATCAGTAACAATAAGGTACCTTACCCCCCCTAAAATTTTCTCAACGGATTTAGATGATTCACAGAAATGATCAATTTGAAAATAAATCGGCGGAAATCCGCGGATCGGCGGAAAATTGCCATCCCTGGACACATTCATTATATCTATCTACTTTGGTAAAATGTAGACACAGGATATATTCTCACGCATACCAATAAGAAAAGAAAATGAAACTAACTTGTTTGTGGTGTCTGTGTTACATATTATTTAGATGAGCAGCCATTAAAGTGTTCCAAATGGAACATTTAACAGCATTTATTAGAGTATTTGACTGTTAGAAAATTCTTCCATTTTTTGGCTGCTCCTTTTTGGGGACAACTCAGTGTATCATAACCTGATATTGTGGTGATGCTCATATTGATCTGGCAACAATTTTTATGCTGGATGCACTTCCTGACACAACACGCCCATTTTACCCAAGCTTGGAACTGGCACTAGGAGCACACTGACTTGTAACCAACTTCCCTTCCCCTGTCCAGTTATATTACACACCAATCTAGAAGGCAGGTCGTACCATTTTTATATGGCCCTTGGTATGATCTGGCTGGGGCTTGAACCCACAACCTGCCGGTTGTGGTTCTACCACTAGGCCACAACTCTGGTAATTTGGCTGTTATAGAATGAGCTACAAAAATCAACTGAATTTTCTTTCTACAAAGTATTTAAAAACCTGAAGAAAAAGTTTTCATTTTAAATTACAATTCAGTGCCCACCACTGAACCAAATCTGTTGTACTGAAATATAGACATTTTCTGTTACTGTGTGATTTGTAGTGTTCAGTGAAGTCCACTTTTAGGCACTTGAAACCACTTCAAACTTTAAGCGATAGAGTTGAAGCCATAAAAAATAAATAAATACCAGACACACAGTTTTAATGAGGGGCCCATCCACACTGGCAGCCTCACTTATTGTCCACAGTCCACATGCAAATAAACACTGGATAACTGTATAAAATCTCTCCCTATTGTAACTTTGTCCTGTGCTTCAATATGCATGTGTCAATAAAAAATCCATCTTCAAAATTTAATCAGATTCACTATTCAAATGTCAGGCAGCAACACACACAGCACTAAGTGTAGACAATTATTAAATGTAACTACAGACTGATAAATGACAACAAAACGTCTAGATTCATCCAGTTCTCTACAGTGTCATTAAATACTAGCACCTAAACTTTGGAAATGGAAGGTGGGAGAGAAATAACTTTAAAAAAGAAAGAATGAAATATGGTCAGAAAGGAAGACAAAATTACAAAAAAATGGAGCAAGGAAGTGACAGAAAGATGAAGCGAAGCCAAGCAGTGAAAATGAGTGAGAGAAAAACAGAGTGAATGGAGTAAGAAGGGGATAGAGATAGAGTGGGGCATCCATCCATCATACAACGCTGCTTCTGTCAGACACAAGTAATAGATGTGGAAAGATAGAGAGGAGAGCTGGCACTACACTTCAATCTATCTCCTCCCACAATCTGTGTTAGCTTGTCAGGTCTGCTCCGTCACCCTGATCAGGACAATTACAAGACAGGGAGGAGAGGTACAGTTACATAAAGCCAAATGGGTCCCAACAGAAGGCCGAATACACATTTATGAACAGAATCACTGCTATGTTGGGGGGGGGGGGGGGGAGAAAACAAATTCTGATCAAATAAAAATATCACTATTATTCATGATGTGACCTGATTTTTTTTTAAAAATGCAATAAGATATAAAACTACAAACACAAAAAGCTAATATTCAAGATGATGTAATGAGTTCTTTAATGTAACACTTCCATGGTGTTTGTTAAGGCCTTCAGTATTTATTTAATGAACAACTATAACAACTAAAGAGATTACTGGAACTACTACTTTGAGTACTGTTCCAACCAGCACCCACCTCCACCGTCCTACCCTCCTCTATCTCCATCGAGGGTACCCAACTGAAGACGGTAGACAACTTTAAATACCTCGGCAGCACCATCAGCAACGATGGCAGCCTGGACAAGGAGATCAATGCCAGAATCTGCAAGGCCAGTCAAGCTCTTGGTAGTCTCCGTGCTCGCGTCCTGAACCAGCACAACATCCAGCTGTCCACGAAGCTCAAAGTGTACAGGGCCGTTGTCCTCACCAGCCTTCTCGATGGATGTGAAACATGGACAGTGTACAAAAAACACCTGAAGCAGATGGAGAAGTTCCACATGAGAAGTCTACGGATGATCATGAACATTCACTGGCAAGACTGGGCCACAAACCTTGAGATCCTGGACAGAGCTGAGATGACCAGCAATGAGGCCATGATTCTGAAAGCCCAGCTCCGATAGGTTGGTCATGTGATCCGGATTGATGGCCACAGGCTGCCCAACCAGCTCATGTACGGTAAACTCTGCTCTGGATAGCGGAACCAAGGCAGACCACGCAAAAGATTCAAAGACTGCATGAAGCTCAACATCAGACACACCGGCATCCATCCCAAACAATTCGAGCTGTGGGCTATGGACAGGCCAGGCTGGCACGCCCTCACTACCCAGGCACGAGACTACTTTGAAGAGAAGAGGCGAGCTGATGTAGCTGAAGCACGGGCACAAAGAAAGGCGTTATTACCTGGGCAGTTTCCTTGCCCCTACTGCAGCCGTGTCTGCCGATCGAGGATCGGCCTAAACAGCCATCTCCGTGCTCACGCAAGAAGAGGACTTAACACACGAGGGACGGTCATCATCGGATCGATGGACAACCAAAATAACAACTAAGGAGATTACTGAAACTACTAAAACTGAAAAGACAACAATAGGCATATTTTACAGCCAAAGACCTAATAGCTGCTGACAACGTGCATTGTTAGTTGGTGGTTAAAGTCATGACCTTAAAGAACTGTCTGTTATGAACCATTATTGATTGATTGATTGATAGCACGGTGGTGCAGTGGTTACCACTGTTGCCTTACAGCTAGAAGGTTCCTGGTTCGAATCCCCAGGTTGGCAGGGGTTGGAACCTCTCTGTGTGGAGTTTGCATGTTCTCCCTGTGCTGCGTGGGTTTACTTCGGGGGCTCCGGTTTCCTCCCACAATCCAAAGACATGCATGTTAGGTTAACTGGCTGTTCTAAATTGTCCATAGATATCTGTTTCCTATAGGCCCTTAGAATAGAGGGTTAGTATTAGTGAAAGCACTTTGAGTGGTCGTTGTGACTAGAAAAGCACTATATAAGTGCAGGTTAGTTAGCTAGTAATTTGAACATCCAGACAAAAAAAAATAAAACAAAAATCAAAACCAAAAAATAAAAATAAAAAATGCCTTGTTCAAAAGGAGTGGGAAGAAGCCAACACTTATATAGTCCCACCCCTTCTCCATATCCAATAAATTATATCATTCTAGTCATTATTCATCCCACAATTACATTCATTATACAATACCATAATATATAATACATCTTATAATTAAATTTTGCAATAGAAATGATACAACAATGATAGGTTATATTGACGGTTATATTGACAGTTATATTGACAATAATACCAACATCTAATAATAATTGTAATAATAATAAATAAATACTTCTGGTATGTTTAATATAATTATAGACATTATCGTCACCATAATCACCATATATACCACCATATACCCTCACATGGCTTACAATACCTAGGCACAATAAGTAACCATATAATAATAATAACCATAATAATAGGTAGCCATATAGTAGTTACAACAACAAACTATAATAATAATAATAATAATAATAATAATAATAATACCACCTGGCCTATATAATACTTCAAATAATTCCATCCCAACAACAATCCTAATACTATAATACTGTTGTAATATTCTAGTAGTAATGATATCAATAATAATAGTACTCAGCATGTATATTCAACAATAATAACCTTTCTTCACTGAAGACACATTGTAATATTACTGTCCTTTATTTTTATATTGCTCAAATTTCATTTCTTTATATGTTGATTTAAATATATGGATGTTTGGATATTGCCTGTGTTTCTCCCCCAACCCATTCCACAATTTTACCCCACACACAGACACACAAAAACCCTTCCTAGTAGATCTTACTAGGTGCATTTTAAATTTTGTGTTCCCCCGTAAATTATATTTCCTTTCTCTCTCACTGAAAAGAGTGAGGCAAAAAGTTTTTACTGATTTTAAACATTAACTGTGCTGTGTAATAATCAACCAGATCCCGTAATTTCAATAACTTTGAATGCAAAAACAATAAATTAGTATGTTCAAGATACCCGACTTTGTGTATAACATGGACTGTCCTTTTTTGTAATATTAGCAATGAATTAAGTGTATTTTTATAATTGTTACCCCAAATCTCTATACAACAGGTCAAGTATGGAAGTACTAATGAGCAATACAAGATATGAAGTGATTTGTAATCTAGGACTTGCTTAACTTTATTTATAATTGCAATATTTTTTTGCGACTTTGTTTTGTATGTATCTGACGTGTGGTTTCCAACTAATTTTATCATCTAGTATTACATCCAAAAATTTAATCTCCTTAATATTTTCAATAATTACATTATCTATATGAATATGTATATCTTCTTTAGTTTTACAATTACCAAATATCATTAGTTTTATCTATATTTAGTGATAATTTATTACTAATTATAATTAAATTATCAATAATAATTTTCCATCAAACTCTATTCAATACAAGATATTGAAAAAAAATATAACTAAATGTAAATACAGTAACTGTGACAATGCATAAGCTTACTGAAATAACACCAGCAAAATACATACCAGATTCAAAGCTAAAGGCTAAAGTCATAGAGTTGCTGTGTATATTTTTGACTCTTGCTTTAATCTGACTTGTGTATTTATATGCATTAACTTCATTAACATGTTAATGTGCATTAACTTAAATACACGTAATGACTTAAATCCTTTCAGAAAATGACAAACTGATAAATGCAAATTTTCATAAAATAAAGGCACATAATTCAGTGTTTCCTCTGGCTTAAAGACCTTGGCACGGTGGCAACATTTTTTTTCCGGGGGGCGGGTGGGGGGGGGCAGAAAACATATATGTATGAATATGTTAATTTTATACTATGTATTTCTTTTTTTTAAATTTTGCATATAATAATGCATCAGATTTATATAGCATTTTATCATAGACATTCAAAGACGCTTTTTACAGATACAGTATTCATTCACTCCAGACAGACAATGGTAAGCTACTACTGTAGCCACAGCTGCCCTGGGACAATGTGGCTGCCAATCCAGGCCAATGGCCTCTCCAGCCACCACCAAACATTTATACACATTCATACCCAGTGTTATGGACACTGGAGGCAAGGTGGGTAAAGTGTCTTGCCCAGGGACACAACGGCAGGAAATCTGGGGAGCACGGGATTCGAACCACCAACCATCTGGTTATTGGACGACCCGCTCTACCTCCTGAGCCACTGCCGTGCATATGGAACTTACCATTTGAAGTATTGTATAACCAAGGCTTGAATGTTGGAATATTGGGCCATTTGGAGTCCCACCCAGACATCCTGTGTTTGGACTTTTTACTGGTGTCATCCTTCTCTCCTTCCTCTGCTCTCACCTCTCCTGGACCCTCTGCCTGAACACTTTCCTCTCCTTGGCTCCTTTCTTCTGTCTCGTCTTGCCCTCTCTGAGCTCTGTCTAATTCAGGTTCTCTCTCTGTCCACGGTGGTATACAAACAGATTAGAAAATATCAAGTGCCATGTAAATTAAAAGAGACAACCAAAAATTTCTAGTTAAGGGTACAAAGAGCACCCACTTAAAACTTGAGTAATGACTTCAGTCTTGAAGGTTTGAGGTTTTTCTAAAAAAAATTATAATAATTTTCGTATAGTTTTCTACTTTTCTCTGTAAATTTATCTAAATTTGAAACAATTTTCCTCAAATTTGTAATTTCCTCTTGTACAATTGACTTTTCTTGTACATTTGAAACTTTATTATAAATTTGTGGATTATTTTATGGCTTATTTTTGTCTGGTTTTAAAATAAAATTACTGTTTTTTTAAATACATTTGAAACAGACTGGTATTTTTTTTTTTTAACTTTTCCTGATAATTTATATTTTTGACAATAACTTTGCAGTCAGAAAAGAACAATAATTTAACTCTCATTACAAAGAAAAATATTAATAAAATTGTATTTATTGATTTAAATTAACTTAAATGACCAAGGATTGATTGATTGATTGATTGATTGATTTGAACATTCTGAAAAAGAGAAAAAGGAAAGAATTTAAAACAAAACAAAAAACAAGCCAAAATAAATAAATAAATAAAACGTTCAAAAGGAGTGGCAAGAAGCCAACGCTTATATACTCCCACCCGTTTTCCATACCCAGTAAATTACAGTATCACTCTTAATCATCATTCATCCCACAACCACATTCACCATTATACACCCCATAGTCAAGTTATATAACAGAAATGACACAACAACGACAGTCCATATTGACAACAATACCAACATCCAACAATATTGCAACAACAATAAACAAACACTTCTGGCATGTTCAACACAAACACAGACAACACCATCACCATCACAATCACCATAACACAATAACACACACAACAACAACCTTCCCTCACCGAAGACACATTGTAACATCACTGCCCTTCATTTTCATACTGCTCAAAAATCATTTCTTTATATGTTGATTTAAATATATGGATGTTTGGACATTGCCTGTGTTTCTCCCCCAACCCATTCCACAATTTTACCCCACACACAGACACACAAAAACCCTTCCTAGTAGATCTTACTAAGTGCATTTTAAATTTTGTGTTCCCCCGTAAATTATATTTCCCTTCTCTCTCACTGAAAAGATTTTGTATATTGTGTGGCAAAAGGTTTTTACTGACTTTAAACATTAATTGTGCTGTATAATAATGAACCAGATCCCGTAATTTCAATAACTTTGAATGCAAAAACAATAAATTAGTATGTTCAAGATACCTGACTTTGTGTATAACACGGACTGCCCTTTTTTGTAATATTAGCAATGAATTAAGTGTATTTTTATAATTGTTACCCCAAATCTCTATACAACAGGTCAAGTATGGAAGTACTAATGAGCAATACAAGATATGAAGTGATTTGTAATCTAGGACTTGCTTAACTTTATTTATAATTGCAATTTTTTTTTTGTGACTTTGTTTTGTATGTATCTGACGTGTGGTTTCCAACTAATTTTATCATCTAGTATTACATCCAAAAATTTAATCTCCTTAATATTTTCAATAATTACATTATCTATATGAATATGTATATCTTCTTTAGTTTTACAATTAACCAAATATCATTAGTTTTATCTATATTTAGTGATAATTTATTACTAATTATAATTAAATTATCAATAATAATTGTCCATCAAACTCTATTCAATACAAGATATTGAAAACAAAACTAAATGTAAATACAGTAACTGTGACAATGCATAAGCTTACTGAAATAACACCAGCAAAATACATGCCAGATTCAAAGCTAAAGGCTAAAGTCATAGAGTTGCTGTGTATATTTTTGACTCTTGCTTTAATCTGACTTGTGTATTTATATGCATTAACTTCATTAACATGTTAATGTGCATTAACTTAAATACATGTAATGACTTAAATCCTTTCAGAAAAGGACAAACTGATAAATGCAAATTTTCATAAAATAAAGGCACATAATTCAGTGTTTCCTCTGGATTAAAGACCTTGGCGCGATGGCAACATTTTTTTCCGGGGGGGCGGGGGGGGGGGGTAGAAATATGTTAATTTTATACTATGTATTTCTTTTTTTTAAATTTTGCATATAATAATGCATCAGATTTATATAGCGCTTTATCATAGACACTCAAAGACGCTTTTTACAGATACAGTATTCATTCACTCCAGACAGACAATGGTAAGCTACTACTGTAGCCACAGCTGCCCTGGGACAATGTGGCTGCCAATCCAGGCCAATGGCCTCTCCAGCCACCACCTAACATTTATACCCAGTGTTATGGACACTGGAGACAAGGTGGGTAAAGTGTCTTGCCCAGGGACACAACGGCAGGAAATCTGGGGAGCGTGGGATTCGAACCACCAACCATCCAGTTATTGGACGACCCGCTCTACCTCCTGAGCCACTGTCGTGCATATGGAACTTACAATTTGAAGTATTGTACAACCAAGGCTTGAATGTTGGAATATTGGGTCATTTGGGGTCCCACCTAGACATCCTGTGTTTGGACTTTTTACTGGTGTTATCCTTCTCTCCTTCCTCTGCTCTCACCTCTCCTGGACCCTCTGCCTGAACACTTTCCTCTCCTTGGCTCCTTTCTTCTGTCTCGTCTTGCCCTCTCTGAGCTCTGTCTAATTCAGGTTCTCTCTCTGTCCACGGTGGTATACAAACAGATTAGAAAATATCATGTCATGTGGTGATCCTCGCGGATCACCAAGAGACACCACAGAGTTCACCAGAGAGTTTGGCAAGATGTTATTTATTTCCAGATGTGACAAAACACAACTATGAACCCCTTAGGGCAAATACACACAAGACCTAGACTTGGGCTCGTAGGGCTAACCCAGCCGCTACGAGCTAACTGTGACAAAGCTATGATACACGAACCTGACATGAAGGTCTCACGGCACTCCCAAACATGGCGAGGCGTAGACCCAGACTTGACAAGGAAAACGAGACGAGACGTTGACAGAATGTAGACCAATACTCCTGCGTCCTACCGTCGTCAATGCCGGGCTTAAAAGGGCGAAGCACTAACGACGGTAATGACAATCAGCTGACCGGCAGTTGACAGGCCGAAGCCCCACCGAGCACTTTCACAATAAGAGCCCGGCGAGGCCAGAATACAGCCCGCAGCTGTCACGGCCGGCAGCGAGAATAACTTAGCCCAAGCGCGATCAGAACCGGCGCTCGGGTCATAACATATCAAGTGCCATGTAAATTAAAGGAGACAACCAAAAATTTCTAGTTAAGGGTACAAAGAGCACCCACTTAAAACTTGAGTAATGACTTCAGTCTTGAAGGTTTGAGGTTTTTCTAAAAAAATTTATAACAATTTTCTTATAGTTTTCTACTTTTCTCTGTAAATTTATCTAAATTTGAAACAATTTTCCTCAAATTTGTAATTTCCTCTTGTACAATTGACTTTTCTTGTACATTTGAAACTTTACTATAAATTTATGGATTATTTTATGGCTTATTTTTGTCTGTTTTTAAAATAAAATTACTGTTTTTTAAATAAATTTGAAACAGACTGTGGTATTTTTTTTTAACTTTTCCTGATAATTTACATTTTTGACAATAACTTTGCAGTCAGAAAAGAGCAATAATTTAACTCTCATTACAAAGAAAAAATATTAATAAAATTGTATTTATTGATTTAAATTATCTTAAATGACCAAGGATTGATTGATTGATTGATTGATTGATTGATTGATTGATTGATTTGAACATTCTGAAAAAGAAAAAAAGAAAAGAATTTAAAACAAAACAAAAAACAAGCCAAAATAAATAAATAAATAAAACGTTCAAAAGGAGTGGGAAGAAGTCAACGCTTATATACTCCCACCCCTTTTCCATACCCAGCAAATTACAGTATCACTCTTAATCATCATTCATCCCACAACCACATTCACCATTATACACCCCATAGTCAAGTTATACAACAGAAATGACACAACAAGGACAGTCCATATTGACAACAATACCAACATCCAACAATATTGCAACAACAATAAACAAACACTTCTGGTATGTTCAACACAAACACAGACAACACCATCACCATCACAATCACCATAACACAATAACACACACAACAACAACCTTCCCTCACTGAAGACACATTGTAACATCACTGCCCTTCATTTTCATACTGCTCAAAAATCATTTCTTTATATGTTGATATAAATATATGGATGTTTGGGCATTGCCTGTGTTTCTCCCCCAACCCATTCCACAATTTTACCCCACACACAGACACACAAAAACCCTTCCTAGTAGATCTTACTAAGTGCATTTTAAATTTTGTGTTCCCCGGTAAATTATATTTCCCTTCTCTCTCACTGAAAAGATTTTGTATATTGTGTGGCAAAAGGTTTTTACTGACTTTAAACATTAATTGTGCTGTATAATAATGAACCAGATCCCGTAATTTCAATAACTTTGAATGTAAAAATAATAAATTAGTATGTTCGAGATACCCGACTTTGTGTATAACATGGACTGCTCTTTTTTGTAATATCAGCAATGAATTAAGTGTACTTTTATAATTGTTATCCCAGACCTCTTACAATAGGTCAAGTATGGAAGTACTAATGAGCAATACAAGATATGAAGTGATTTGTAATCTAGGACCTGCTTAATTTTATTTATAATTGCAATATTTTTTGCAACTTTGTTTTGTATGTATCTGACGTGTGGTTTCCAACTAATTTTATCACCTAGTATTACATCCAAAAACTTGATCTCAACTTTTTCAATAATCACATTAGCTATATGGATATGTATATCTTCTTTGTTTTTACAATTACCAAATATCATTACCTTAGTGTAGCATAAATAGAAATATTTAATAAATAATAAATATGATCAGGTATGAATTATTTAATTTATATTGATGTATTGGAATCTGAGCTCAAATCTCATTTCATATACATCAGAAAAGTTAATAACACTCGTAAGGGGCACCAGCTTCTATCTTTAAGAAGCAATTTGATCTTTAATTTCACTTTATACCTGTTTGATCACTCAATAAATTAATCAATAATCAGTCTCAAAAATTTTCCGTGAATTCAATACCTGGGCTTGAAACAGACTCAAAATGAAATAAATTCCCAACAACGTCTCTCATTTTTAAATATTTATTAAATGAAATGATGAACAGACATTGTAATTTCCTTAATCATAAAATCAATCTTGTAAATGATAGATTAACAATGTCAATATTTTCGGAACCAGGGTTAAACTGAGAAATGAATTTCTATCAGTTTGAGTTAACAGATTATATAAAAAAAAACCCGCAAATTTATGGAGAAAGTTTACTAATTATGAAAAAGTCCTAAATTAATCTTAAGAAAATAAAAACGGAATTTTAATGAAAAGGAGAGTTATGTTAAGGGCTTCTTAATTTGCATCTGATTAGATATACAAATTATTACCGAACCTCAGACGTTAATTCAGCAGTGGAATTAAAGTTTTTGCAGCTCACATGATCCTCGGTCGATGTCTGTCGTCGTCCTCAGCCCAAGATTTCGTGGATGTTAGGGGAAATATCTGCCCGCAGATATTTCAGGGTCCACAGTTCAACCTTTAGATTCAAGCGGTCGAAGGGGGCTGGATCTTGGCCGTATGACCCACAGTTGAAACGGGTCCTAGCCAGATGGTGCCGATGCTTCTTCAGCGTGATGTGGGACAGCTGCGCGTTGATTCCTCAGCTGCCTCTTTTCTTCCTGGTAGACAAGCAGCTGCAGAGGTTTTCGGGAATAATTAAAGATATCTAATCCGATCTCAAATTAAAAAAAAAAACTTTCGGACTTTAGATAAAAATAGTAGCTTCTGGTGGGTGCTTAGTCAAGAAAAATATTATAAAAATAAAGTCAAAATTAAGTTTACATTAAAATCAAACAAACGGTGGTTTTACAGAAAGCTTAACAAAGAAAAAGTGATAAATAAAAATTGGAGTTTAACTCCTATTAAGAATTGAGCTCAAAGAAATAGGAATTCTTAGGCATTTAAGAGAAAAAGAAAATACAAAGTTACATAAATTACGAGTTATCTGCTCTGTGTTCAGAAAAGCGACACATGGTCAGACGGTCCTTTGTTCTTCCTTGCTGTGTGTAGACAATGAGAGCAGACGAAAAGCGGTGACGAAAAGAGCAGGCGAAAAGAGAGTCCGGAGCAAGAAGAAAGAGACTGAAGCAGGAGTCTCTCTCCTTTATATAACCTCTGTTGAGTTTCGCGGGTTTCCGGCCTGACCGGAATCTCAGCCACTGAGCGTCCTTCGTGGGCGGGCTCGATGAACTTTTAGTCCAATGAACAAACAGTCTATTGTTTGGAGCGCTTTGGAATGAAGAGTTGTCATGCAGAGATTGGCTGTTGGAGTCGCATGTGATATCGAGGCAAAACTTTGATACATACTGGAAGTTAATATTTCCCTTTATGTATTAAACTAAGATAACTTCAGTGATTAGTATAAATTATAAGCAGTGCTTCTAAATCAACATGCAGGAATAAACATTCATATAAACATTAGCATGCATATATATAAAATCACAGATTAATGCATTTCACACATATTTTCCACATCAAAAACATCAGAGTCCATCTGCATTTTCATAGTTCTGAAAAGAATGAAGGTTTAGAATTGAGTTTGTAATAATGTACTTTAAAGTTCACTAGTTAAATCCAGCGTTTCCAGAGTTTAAGGAAATTAGCTGAGTCGTGGATATGTTGCAGGTTTTATGGGGGCAATAAAAGTGAAGCCGGACATTGGGGAAATTCCTTAGGCTGGTTTTAACAAAAGAAAGGGGATTTCAGCTGTGGCCTGGGGGAAGAAAATCCATTTCTTTGCGTTATTCCTGGATGAAACAAAAATGTCTTTAAGCAGAAGAATAATTGTTGCTGAGCCAAAGTGAGATGATGCTACATTAGTTTTATCTATATTTAGTGATAATTTATTACAATCCATCCATTTTTTAAGCTTATTTAATTCATTATTTAGAGTATGGATTAGTTGATTAGATTAGATTAAATTAGATTAGATTCAACTTTATTGTCATTACACATGTATGAATACAAGGTAACGAAACACAGTTTAGCATCCAATCAGAAGTGCAAAGGACAGCAGTGCAGTATATACAGTAATTGACAGTATGTGCAATTTAATCAAATATATGCAAATATATGCAGCAGTGCAGAAAGTTAAGAGTACCGTTATGTGCAATAATGTACAATAAGTTAGGTGGGCAGTTATGTACAGGTGAGGATGGTAAGAGATGATGGTAAGAGAGATTATAATTATTTCCAGAATAAAATATATTAGTATCATCAGCAAATAATATTATTTTTAATAATTTTGAAACTTGGAATATATCATTTATATACAGTATATGTTAAATAATTTGGGGCCCAATACTGACCCCTGGGAGACCCCACAGGCAATTCCCATACACCCAGACAGATATTCTCCCATCTTCACAAACTGTTGTCTCTCAGATAGATAACTTGTAACCCCTTTTCAGAGCCATTCCCCTAATACCATGCATTTGCAGTTTATTAAGAAGTAGTGAATGATTTATTGTATCAAATGCTTTTCTAAAATCTATAAATACACCAATTGCATATTTTCCTTGATCTAATGCATTTATTATTTCCTCTGTTGCTTCCATTATCGCCAACGATGTTGTACTCTTGGCTCTAAATCCAAATTGGTTCTGATTCAGCACATCGTGTTTATTTAAAAAGTTTTCTAATCTGTTGTTGAAAAGTTTTTCCAGAATCTTTGAAAATTGTGGGAGAAGCGATACTGGTCTGTAGTTTGTGTAGTGGTGTTTATTTCCTTGCTTGAATAATGGTATTACTTGTGCTATTTTCATTTTCTGTGGGAATGAGCCAGTTTGAAATGATAGATTACAAATATATGTGAATGGTTTTAATATGCCATCAACAGTTCTTTTTACTAGTGCCATATCAATACCATCACAATCAGTAGATAACTTATTTTTACACTTTTCAACAACAGATTTTACCTCTAGTTCATCCACTACTGTAGAAAGATTGACCGAGGGTTATTTCCAATCAATGTCTCACTCACGGTGTCTCTTCCTTGGTTTGGAATTTTTGCTGCCAACTCTGGTCGAACGTTTACAAAAAAATTATTCATTTTATTTACTACCATATTCTTATCGTAATTATCACCACAATTATCAGTAAAATACTCTGGATATATCATTTTCTTAGTTCTATTTTTCCTTAATTTATTTAATATATCCCAAGACTCCTTTTATATTATTTTTATTTTCATTTAACATTTTCCTATAGTATATTTTTTTACTAGTTCGTATTATTTCAGTTAATTTATTTTTATATGTTTTATATCTTTTTTCAGATTCTTTGGTTCTTAATTTAATGAATTTTTTATAGAGATATTTTTTTTTACAACCATTTTGTAGCCTCTTGGTTAACCATGGGCAATTTTTGTATATATGTTTTTTTTATTAATTTCTTTAATTGGACAGTTTTTATCATATAATGATTTAAATATATCAATAAATTTATCATATGCCAAGTCCACTTTTTTCTCTCTATAGACAACATCCCAATTCTATAACATTAAGTCTTTTTTAAATCATTGATTCTATCTTCTGTTCATATTCTTTTATAAATAATCTTTTTACATGGTTTATTATTATTATTACTCTCATTAGCCCCATAATTAACATCTAAAGAAACAAATACAGGATGCCGTTATTTCTGTTATAATATCTCTATATATTTATAGTTTTTTTTAGAAATCTTTGTCATGCGGTGATCCTCGCGGATCACCATAAGACGCCAAGAGTCACCGGAGAGTTTTGCAATGATGTTTATTAACATGACAATACGTGACACAAGACTGTGAGCCGCTAAGGGCAAAAACACACATTACTAGGTACAGTGGCTCGTAGGGCTAACCCCAGCCGCTACGAGCTAAACTATGACATGACAAGAATACAAATGAACCTGACATGAAGGTCTGACGAGGTTAGAGTGCCGACCCAGCTTGACCATGACTTGACAAGGATAAAACGAACATACGACGATACTCCCGCAACTTGACTGCCGTCAGCACCCACCTAATAAGGGCGAGCGCTAACGAGCAGTAATGACAAACAGCTGACCGTCTTTGACAGCCGGAAGCCCCACCGAGCGCCTCCACAATAAGAGCCCGGTGAAGCCAGAATATAACCCACAGCTGTCAAAGGCGGCAGCAAATATACATAGCCCGAGCGCGGACAGGACTGGCGCTCGGGTCGTAACAATCTCCTCACCGCCAAGAAAAACCTCCCTTATTTTGAAATCCAAATGCTGGCACGTTCAGTTTGTCTGAAGGTTCCTGATGGATTAAAGTCACTGACTTTGTGAATTTCGGTCATCTTATGGCATCTTTCGGTCAATATACTTGCATATTTATTCCACCTAGCTGCAATGCTCCGTACTGTGGGTGTTTATATATTTACATATTTATTCCATCTAGCTACAATGCTCTGCACTGTGTGTTCATATATTCATATATTTATTCCATCCAGCTACAATGCTCTGCACTGTGTGTCTGTGTGTGTGTGTGTGTGTGTGTGTGTGTATATATATTTTATAGTAATATGTACATATGTATATTAGCTGCTCTTGCTTGCTTGTTTTTTTTGTTTTTTTTTCTTGCCTTCTGATTGTTGCTCTGAGTGTTGCTATCCCTGTGCTGTTGCAATCCTGGAATTTCCCCGTTGTGGGACTAATAAAGGCTTATCTTATCTTATCTTATCTTAACTTGCCAGGTACATATTTGGGAACATAACTTAATATTGTAGTGGCTGGTGAAATATATCCTCAACAATTCAGTAGTCCCATTTGCCTTTCCTTTCATGTGAAGCCGGCTGAATTTGAATTCTAACCACATCTCTAAGCTAAGCAAATCTTCCGTTATTGCTCCCGTTTCCAGCTGGTTAAAACCATGAAAAATGCCTCCAGTACTTACATAGGCCTACCTCTTCTGACTTTTTTCCGCGTTTAAAGTGTTTTAATAAACTCATGTTTCTGTCGGACAGTCAAGCCTTATTCATGCTGCATTTCCCCTCTAGTCCGCCTTGGTCCGCGTACGCTTTGGACAAGCCCAGCATGCACGCGGAACTGTACATGATCACTTTTTTCATCTACCCAGGCCAAGCAGTTGACACATGCACAAAACCATCATTTGTAGTTTCACTCCCGCTCAATAGGTAGCGCCAAGGCACTGATGTGCCAGGATTTTCACCAACGAAGAAACGGTGGATTTTTTTCACAAAGTTTCTCTTCAAATAGAGTCCATTTCTGCTGTTTGACTTCCCGGTTTTCACTCCTTTTCCACAAAGATGCTGCTGCCGCTAGCGAGACACTGCCTGCTGACTGACTAGAAAGCTCACGTGGGCGGGGCGCTTCTAAACTCCACACGGATGATGGCCATGCGCTTTGTTTGTGTGCGCGCTTGTGGAACGTCATTGCTTCATATATTTTTCTTAACTCTTTGAGTGTGAGAATTTCCGTGCCCCTATTGGCAGAGCGCAGCACTGCACCTGTCTTCTCACTCTGACATGATCGCCTGCCTTGGGGATTTGTACTGATTGTACTGATTTGCCAGTTTCAAAAGGTGGCAGACATCCGTTGGAGGACTAAGTGGATGACACGTAGTACACCAAAGAAGAAGAACTCCTCATTTCCTTTTCCTGTTTTAGCATTTAGCCCAGAAAGCTAATATGTCCGCGATCGTCACATCACTTTTTTGGCTTTGTACGCAGAAAATAGCAGGGGATACAAGCAAAATTTATGTGGGATAATCATAAGACTTTGTAGATGTGGTAGAGATTTTATATTACCGACAGAATGCAAAATAAGTACCATAATGGGTGAAAATGCAGCGACCACGCCAGCCCCCCTTTGTCAACAGACTGTACAACAGTAAGTGAATTATTTCATTTTTTTTAAAATGTATTGATTTCTTGTTCGTATACTTTGAAGATAAGATGAGGTACCTCTGTAAAAAAAAAAAAAGAAAAAAACGTCAAAAGACTGAACCATTCTTTGTGTAAATACATCCAAAGTCCAGTTTTGACTGAGTTATGGAATTTAAAGAGGTACTGCGACATTATGCAAATTAGATGCGTAAATTTATTCCTATCTGAAACTTTGGATCATATTTTACATCTTTCTAATTGACAGTAAGCCATTATATCTTGCAACTTTCAAGTTGTAGCCTTGGAAATCTGAACTATTTTAGTGACAAAAAATATTTACCACTCTTGACCACTAGAGGTTATGTTGCAGTTCGGCAACATACACACTCAGAGGGTTAAATTCATATCTCCTTCTTGGCGCGGCGGTACATTTTCTGGCGAGGCGGGCCGCCACCCATAAATGTTACCAGAGGAAACCCTGTAATTTGTCTTTAGTACTGACAGCTTCTTTTAACTCGGCTTTGCTACTCACTGTTACATTTAGACTTTAGCAAAATAACCAGTATCACAGGAGAAGCTTTAGCCAGTGTAATTACTGCACTTACTATTTTAGCCTTTTTCTTCTTGTTTTTTTATCCATTTAAGGGGAAAAACAAAATAGTAGTGAACAATTGCCCCTGCTCTTATTTAGTCACATCCAGCCAGTTACCCCCACCCCTTCATGTGTGCAGTTTCCTTGCTAACATACAAACTATCGCTGTAGTCTGTGTTTTGCTGGGTTAAAGAATGCCACACACCAAAACCAGTAGGTCTGAGACACGGACATTAGCTTCAATCCAACTGTCAATCAATCCAACCAATCCAACCATCGCTCTTGGATGAAACCACTTATCTCCACTTTTGATGATGTTTACTTGTTATTGTTGATTTAATGTGCACATGCACCTCTACTGTAGCTGAAAGGTATCAAAATAACCAATAAACAGCTGTACTATTCAGTCACCTATTTAACAGCCATCAGTCTGCATCAATGGAACTATCTGTTCTTTTTCCCCCCATTTCCTCAAAAAGCAGCAATTTTGGAGAAAAATTTGTTTCATCCGATGGTGACAAAATGCACTTTTAGTATTTTAAAAACTATGTTTAACATCATATTTTTTCCCTTGTCATCATGATGTGATAAGACTTACTGGTGTGCATTCAGTGAAGTTGTCATAGGAGCTGGGTTTTGGCAAATATTGTGTCATGTTCAATGAAATTAATTCATCTTTCATTTTATGTGCATCCAATCCACATCCCTGACTTTATTTTGGCAGATGCGGGCATACGGCAGAAGAACGTGCACCAAAGAAAAATCTACAAATATATTCCATCGGCAGAGAACTGCTGCTGCAGCCCAGTGCATTTCCAGTGACAAAGTCAGGACCCAAAGTTGGGTCAAAGGATGATAAAAATAGATCCCTATAGTAGTCGTGACATGTATGCAGTACCCATAGCTACTGGCACAACCTATTTAAGTTTCTCCATTTATACTGCTTAACTTTAAGATTTATAAATCTGTAAAACCATCCATGATTTCAAAAATCTAATGCCAGTTGAAGAAACCATAAAGAAGGAAAGAAAGAAAGGAAAACATTACTGTCATCCCTAGAGATGAGGTTTGGAAACTGACAGCATAGTGTGGTTTAGCTGAGCAATATCGTATCTCACAGCCTGCCTGCTCAACACAGCACCATTCTAATACCCTGCTGCTTGGCATTCAGCACACTGCTCACTTCCTCACTCTCTGCCTTTCTCCTGGCACTATCCGTCCCTACCTTCTTCTTTCTCTTCACCTCTCTCCCTCTCTCTCTCTCTCTCTCTCTCTCTCTCTCAGCAGCATCTTTTACCCACTCTTCCCCGGTGAGGTGGGATTGTGCCACTGAACCAGCAGCTGTTGCCATGCGCATGCACACTCAAGCACCGACGCAGATACCAGTGCACATAAGCAAATTGAGTAAACATGTAAGCCCCTACCATAGTGGACAGCAGGTCACTGTGTTGAAAACATCACAAAGACACATTTTGCCCAATAAAACCATGAATTGGGGTGGAGTCGTGTCACAGTCCTAACAAAAAAGCTTCATTACTAAATCTTCTCACCTTCCCACCTCATTTCATTTTCTTCTTTATTTTATTAGGCTCCTTCCCTCCCTCTCGACTTCTTCCTTCTTGGCTTGTTTGTCTATTAATTTCAATCTTGTTTGTCATTTCATACACAAACATGGAAATTGGACTTAATTGACCTCCCTTGTTGAATAAAGGTCCCTTACCCCTAGCAGCCATTCATGTTCTAGTCTGGTTTTCTTCTCACAACCTTCAAATTCAACAGCTTCTATGTTTCCTTCCAGTCATTTCTCCTTTCTTTAGCCTGCTCTTCTTTGCGCGTCTCATCAGTGCAGGATTACCTTTAATGCTACCATACCATCCATCACAGTGCATTAAAAAAAAATCAGGTTGTAATTTCTAGTCTTTAAACTAATGGAGACATTAAAAATATCCTGAAGTTTACCATCAAACACATATGCATAACTCTGAGGAAAGTATTTCCCTGCTCTCTCAAACTCATTGAGTTTCTCTATGTGAGCTCTATTTGATTTCCTTCTGTTTCTCTCATAGAGAAAAAATCAATCAGTCTAAAACTCCTCCAGAATTCACACTACTCTTTAGCTTAATTTCTCAGGCTGACATTGATTGAACGAAAGGTGTTTCATGTGATGTCGGAAATGTCTTTCTTCTTCAAAGTAGCTGTAGATCTCATGGGATTTGGATCAATTGTCACTAAAATGCCAGTTATTTTAGCACAACAGACCTGTACTGTACATGCGTGTTCATGACAGTTTTCATCCTTAGTATGACTTTAAAGCAAGACTGTCCCTGAGGAAGATGGTACAGAAGATTGTATTTCATGCTGTCCTTTTTCAAATCAAGTCTTTCACTTTCAGCATTGACCCAGCATGGTTCAATAAACTGTAAACATGATCAAGAACCCCACATTGTCAACTCCTGCAGAAGCAGCAGTGTTAAGTGACTTTTTTACTGTGATATGTCAACTGCCATCAATAACCCACCTCTGCTGCTCTCAGTCTGGAAGGCAAAGTCGCCTACTTTCTGATCTGAATTATGGGTTACCTACAGTTTTTAAAAATATATTTGCACTATGGAATTGACTGCTGCAAAGTAAGGACGAATAATGTTTTCAGGACAGCTTTCTCACATTGTTATCTTCCTGGTATGTTTTCATATACTACAATAAGCCTGAGGGATCATAAAATGTCACTTCCACAACTAGTTTTTATGCTTGGAAATTGAGGTTAAAAACACATCTGCCTTTCCACTCTGCAGGATTTCCTTTGAAAAGTTTACAGTGTACGAGTCTTCTAATTTGATCTGTCCTGACTTGAACCATTTTAAAATTTGTGTAAATATTTAGTTTTAATGCATCTATTACATCTTCATAGAGTGACATACTGTAAATTGTTAATTCTGTACCTCACACCAGCTGGTTCTAGTTATCATAAAGAGATGAATACCTTGTTTAGTCATGCCCAAAAGTAACATCCTTTTAAAGGTGCCATCAAGAATTTTCTCCACTGCTGAATGTCTCACTACAGCACTGCTCTCAAAACAAAACTGTAGCTTGACCACACCGGCCATCGCTACCTCCTTTCCTACCTTCCAATTCTCTGCTAAATAGCAGCAGAATCCATGCCAACAGCTAACAGTTCCTGCCTGTGGTGTTGGGGTTTGTTTCGCATGGTCATCAGAGCCCATGCATTGTTATCTGAAATGGGTAAACAGCAGAAACAACACAATGGCTAGGCATTCTAACAACATTGGCCATGGGAGACTGCACACACAAGTGAATAATAAAACAAGCCTCATAACAACAAGAATTAAGATATGTTTTTATCTGTGTCACAGTTTCAAGGGTAGTGTGCTAGAAAAGTGGATGGTCAGGCTAGAAGTGTAAACAAGAGTCTGAGAATAAGCAGAAGGAGAGCTATGAGAAGCCAGCTCTCAGCAGTGATTCACAATGCTCAACCACTGCTGAAGAATTGAGTTATTTACTTTATTGGGTTTTTTTTTTTTAAAAAAAGCAAAATGTCACATACAGCACCTTTAACAAGCTCCCTAAATTTTAAAATCGTACAGGTTATGAGTAATTTGTTGGTTCTGATGAATATTCATACAAAAACAAAGGGTTGAACACATTTAGCAACTGTTTTTCAAGTGTTTACTTGCCAAGCTCTTCTGACTGGGCAACGGTGTCCTTGACAGTAGCAAGAGCAGACCACAGTGGTAGTGGAAAATAAAAAGAGGTTATATCAGTAAAATGTGTCCTCAAAAATGCTAAATCAATATATTAGCAATTACAACTGTACGATATTAGGAAACCATCCATCCATCCATCCATCTTCTACCACTTTTCCGGAGGTCCGGGTCGCGGAGGCAGCAGTTCAAGCAGAGAAGCCCAGACTTCCCTCTCCCCAGCCACCTGCTCCAGCTCTTCAGAGGGGATACCAAGGCGTTCCCAGACCAGCTGGAAGACATAGTCTCTCCACCGAGTCCTGGGTCTGCCCCGGGGTCTCCTCCCAGTGGGACGTACCTGAAACACCTCAAGTGGGAGGCGAAACCATCATGTGATATGCAATATTGGTGTTGAATATTGTGATATATTGC
Organism: Pholidichthys leucotaenia; assembly: GCA_020510985.1. Lineage (NCBI taxonomy): Eukaryota > Metazoa > Chordata > Actinopteri > Cichliformes > Pholidichthyidae > Pholidichthys > Pholidichthys leucotaenia. Next base: position 186,725,109 of record CM035847.1, read on the forward strand.
AATATGACTTGAGATACCTAAACAAATTAATAAGTATACCACATCAATGTCACTCTGCTTTATCTAGGAGTTGATCTTAGTCCACATTTTCCTCCACCATCTCAGTCCCTTCAGCCATCATGATGCTCACCACATTCCGTGTGCTATAACTTCTTCCTTCTCTCTTTGTAGTTGGCATCCACCCTGGCTCTTCGTCTAGGTTAAGATGCATTACCGTCGCTTACTTTGTTGGCGTGTAATAACACGAAAGCTGTGCAGGCTAAGGAGCATGAATGCATACAGTAAGTGCATGAAAACGATCAAAAAAAATGTTCAAGCCATCTTTTATGATATGCATATTGCACATGTTGATATCACAATAACAATAAAATTAAACAATAAGTGTGGACTTGAACTAGAAGTGGTCCATGTTGCTCTGGTGGCCCATGGCACACATTTCCATACAGTACTGCAAATGTAAAGAAAAAAAAACACATGGAAACCAGCATCACTAGGATACCAGAAAGGAGATGTGGTTCCACTGAGCTTGACAAATCTTTCCAGGCGCCATTGATCTAATTCTCTGACACTGCGAGTCATTTTGCAATTTTCGCAAAGTTAAGAAAAAAACACATGGCTATTTTACAGCTGCTCCATCTGCAAATATAACGTATGAGAAACAACTTTCAATGTCAGCATGATGTGTTTTATGAAAGCAAAAGTTTTACCACAACTTGCAAAAAATGCTGCACAGCACAGTGTTGTGCTCTATCTGAGAAAGAGGCATCTTGCCATCACCGTAAAAACTCCAGGAAGTTACAGTACCTGGACAAGAATTTGTACAGCATAAAAGCCATATGGCACAACACACAGCAAGCTTTAGCTATTATGTATATCAAATAAAAGAAAGTTAAAGATAATCAACAAATATTTACTTTTTCACAGGAAGGAAGCCAATACGCACATTTCAAATGACAGCAACACCTGTGAACGATTTCAACAACTTGACTACTATTAGTCTGATAAGGCACCGCTCTCATGCTATCAGCAAAATTGCAACAAAATTATTACAATGATTTAGGCAAAATTATATTAAATAAAGCTGTGGGTGTCATTTGGTTTTTAATTTCAAATATAAAAGGCTGTCCAATTTTTGACGGTGACTCAGATATGAGTAGAGGTGAAAATAAAACTAAAATGGTTAATGTGGTTTTCAACTCGAGCACTAAAAGCTTCTCTCACATGAAAATATATAAGTATATTCATATTCACTGTAGTGTCATGTATTCTCTGATGTCACACTGAAAACTGGTCTGCTTGTTATTGCTTCATGTGGATGTTACACACTGGCAGAAACTGTGCTTCTTTTCACAAAGTCTTATAACTGGACATTATCCAGCGTATTTTTTTTTATTTTTATCTGCCTGTGTGAATGCCCTTTTTGTTTCCATGGCAGTGCAAAAATAATGTCTTTATTCATCTGAAGCCAGTTTCATGAGTGGGATATGTAGATGACATACTGTAATCTTAAACAGAACCTCGACCAGAATATGGGCTATATAACCAAAAATGTGGGGTGCATTACTTCGACAGTGATGTGAATTTTAAATATATATACTGTATATATGATATAAAATGTCTACACACCCCTGTTCAAATGCCAGGTTCTTGTGATGTAAAAAAATGTGACCAAGATAAATCATTTCAAAAGTTTTTCCACCATTAATGTGACCTATAACCTGTACAACCCAATTGAAAAACAAAGTGAAATCTTTCAAGGGGAAAAATAAAAATAAAAAACTTACAATAACCTGGTTGCATAAATATGCACACCCTTAAACTAATACTTTGTTGCAGCACCTTTGGCTTTTATTACAGCACTCAGTCTTTTTGGGTAGGAGTCTATCAGTGTGGCACACCTTTATGTGGTAATATTTGCCTACTCTTCTTTGAAAAAACACGCAAATCTGTCAGATTGAGAGGGCATCTCCTGTGCCCAGCCCTCTTCAGCTCACCACACAGATATTCGATTGGATTCATGTCTGGACTCTGGCTCGGCCATTGCTTACTTTCTTACTACTCCTGCATAAGGAGGAATGACCATCACCATGCGTAGAGCCAATCAGATTAACCAGTGTGTGCCAATATTGTCAGCTTTGGGCCAGCTCCTCTGTCATCAACAGCAACTCCGAGCTGTCGGAGGTCTCTCTCCACCATATAGAACCATCTGGTGCGTGGCTTGCCCTGAGGTCTTTTCCACCCTGAGGCCCTGGGGTTAAACATGAAGATGATTTTTGTTGGGTGTTCTAGTGTGAGGCGAATGACATGGCCAAACCAGCGGATGCGCTGCTGTGTAATAAGGTGGGACGCTGCAGGCTGATGTATGCGGGCTCAGAGCACACCATTAGAGGTGCGCTGGGGCCACGTGATGTTCTTGATGGTTTTGAGGGCCCGACTATCAAACCTACCCACTCTCGAGGCCAGTCTTATTCAGCGGCCATGTCTCTGACCCACAGAGTAGGATGGAGAGGACTGACGCATTGTATATGCGGAGCTTCGTCTTTCAGGAGATTGACCAATGGTGCCAGAGAGGTTTCCATAGTGTCTGCAGGGCTGATACAATGAGGCCACGTCTGCAGTGGATGTGTGGTTTTTTATTCTCATTGTTCGTTACTGTGGAGCCCAGACAAAGAAGGGGAGGATGATGCCCCTGGTCCAGTCACTGGATGGCTGGGCCATTCCAAAACCTTAATCTTCTTCTGGTGAAGCCATTCTTTTGTTGATTTGGATGTGTGCTTTGGGTCATTGTCGTGCTGAACCTACGTCAGGATCCTGTTTGTGGACTTCAACTCTGCATTCAACACCATTCGCCCCGCTCTGCTCCAGGACAAGCTGTCCCTGCTCAACGTGCCTGACTCCCTCTGCAAGTGGATCACCGACTTCCTGACGGACCGGAGGCAGCATGTGCGGCTGGGAAAGACTGTCTCGGACTCTGTAAGCATCAGCACCAGATCACCCCAGGGCTGTGTACTCTCCCCCCTGCTCTTCTCCCTGTACACCAACTCCTGCACCTCCAGCCACCAGTCTGTCAAGCTGATCAAGTTTGCGGACGACACCACCCTCACTGGGCTCATCTCCAATGGCGATGAGTCCGTCTACAGGAGAGAGGTGGCCCGGCTGGCGTCCTGGTGCAGCCAAAACAACCTGCAGCTGAACGCTCTGAAGACAGTGGAGATGATCGTGGACTTCAGAAAAGTCACAGCCCCTCTGCCCCCCCTTACCCTCACAGACTCTCCCATCACCACTGCGGATTCCTTCTGCTTCCTGGGCACCACCATCACCCAGGACCTCAAGTGGGAGCCGACCATCAGCTCCCTCATCAAAAAAGCCCAGCAGAGGATGTTCTTCCTGCGGCAGCTGAGGAAGCTCAAGCTGCCCACCAAGATGTTGGTACAGTTCTACATGGCCATCATCGAGTCCATCCTCACCACCTCCATCACCGTGTGGTACGCAGGAGCCACCGCCAGGGACAGACTAAGACTGCAGCGCGTTGTGCGCGCTGCTGAGAAGGTGATCGGCTGCAAGCTCCCATCCCTCCAGGACCTGTACATCTCCAGGACCCGGAGGCGTGCAGGTCGGATCATAGCCAACCCTTCACACCCTGGACACGCACTGTTTGCCCCCCTCCCCTCAGGCAGGAGACTTCGATCCATTCAGACTAAAACCTCCCGCTACATGAACAGCTTCTTCCCCTCTGCCATCAGACTGCTGAACACTAAAGGCCCTTTTCCACTAGCCTCACTTGGCCCTACACCGCACCACTCAGCCCGCTTTAGGCGCTTTTCTACTAGCCCCAGCACCGGTTAAGCAGGTACTTTTTTCGTACCTGATCCAGGGCAGGGTCTAACCGGGCCGAGTAGGGCTGAGTAGGGCTGTGATATGACTTTAAGAGACTGGTCGCCGCTGATTGGTCAGGTTGTAACGTCATGAAAGCGACTTTTTCTGCTGAATTTACTCCACAACCGCCATTTGTAATTGTTCAGCAGTGAACACAGTGCGCCCCTTTAATACGGTATATTATATTAATATACTGTATAATATACTTATATAATAATATACTCCTAATATTATATATTAGGAGGTGCGCAATTTTCTTTCTATATTAGGCCACGATCGCATCCAGCGCGAGTTGGACGGATCTACTTGAAATGCAGGTGTCCGAGCAGATGGCTTCTCAAGGGCACATCCGTACTGCCAAACAGTGTCGGGAGAAGCTGAAAAAGCTGAAAAGCGATTACCGAGCAGTGAAGGACCACATTGCTCCAAGTTCAGCGGATGGAAGGAGTGGAAGTGGTTCGCTGAGAGACATTGGGCTCCACACGATCACGGTCACGGTCACGGCCCTTGGAAACAGTGGATGGTGAGTGTTTATTTGATATTGCGCATCTGTTCGCCACTTGATCCGTTCTATGCCAAGCTCACTGTTTTTAAGAAATAGGAAGGTTGTTAGATTGTGAGTAACGGTTGTTACTGAGGCTTGCGTATTGTTTTGCAGCCAACTGCAGATTCACGCTTGCTTTGTGTTAAGTATTAGCGCGAACAAAACGCTGAATTATGCTTATTGTATTACGGTTAAAAACTTGAGAGTGTTGTGTACATGTTGCACTTTGGTGTTAAGTTTTAAATTGCGTGCATTTTCTTTCTAGAATCGCATTTCATATCACAGGGGTCCACCTCAGTGGAGATGACTGACACAGCGGACTCTCCTGGCGCTGCGTCTGCGTGTGCGTCTGGCTGAGCGCCAGCTGGATCAGCTCCACATCACCAGCTCCATCTGGATCACGTTCATGTGCCGGTAAGGCACAATAACCACGATTTTTTTTTTTGGTTGAAACAGGTCCAGCAGCGGAAACCAGGGTCGAAAATCCATCCATCCATCCATCTTCTACCGCTTAATCCTTTACAGGTTGCGGTGGGGCTGGAGCCTAACAAGTTATGTACCAAATTGATTAATGCAATTTCCTGTAGCTGCATATTAATTAATTGAAAATGTCTTTTTAAATGTACAAAAAGGTTATTCTTTGGTCTTCACTTATCGGTGTTCCACAACCATTTTTAGGTGTGGTGATTGAAGTGCTGTTGTAACTCCTGTTTTATAAAAACAACTAAAGCTCATGAACTGCCGTTGAAATCAACATGCTTCATTGAAATGCTTTGCGTCAGCTGACTGTATTAACCCATTCAGATTTCTGCGGCCACACTACAAGCAACTATTTTAAACATTACCCATCCATCCATCCATATTCTTAATCTTAATCCTTTTTAGTTTTGCAGGGGGGCTGCAGCCGAAGACAGCACCCTGCGTGTTGCAAAATCTGCTCTACTGAGGGGCAGCAACATGACAGTTCAGCTTATATACAGCAATGAAGCATAATATAATAGTGACATTCCACCACAGACTTTCACCTGTGTAATTCCATAATATATGTAGTGATCCAGCTTTAACGACCATGCCTTTCTGTCTTTCCATCTAGGCAAGACGAAAACAGACAACTCCCATCGCTGACCTTACATCAGCGATGGTCAACATGCATGACGAGGAGATGCGGCTCTTGGAACGGCAACATGACCAGCGGCAAGTATCAGGAGTACATGCAGCATTTGCGACAGGTGGCTGCAGATGTGCGGGCAGATGCGCATGAAGCCCTCGCTGCGTTACGAAGGGAAGAGCTCGCAGAGATGTCATCGCCCAGTCTGTTTTTTTGTTTGTAAATTTTGCTTCTGGAATAAAATTGTATTGTTTGCATCAAAAGTCTGGTTTATCTGTTATGACACCGTATGAGAAAAGCCAATAATTACATACACATTCCATTCTCTGTTCACTCCACATGCTGCTGTTCATCAGGTCAGGTGTATAGCCTTCTAATGGTAATTTAATTTTTAACAACACAACGAAACGTAATGTCTTGGTAGGTTTTTTTTTTTTATTTTAAACAAATTTGCAATGCTGAATCCATTTCTCTTGAACGGGTACATTTTTTTAGGTTATAAGCAGTTGTACAGGTGTGCTTGAACTTGTAGACACTGATAAAGGTAAGTACGTGTAAGTTGAATGTTGCATCACCAGTCAAAATTTAATAAATTAAGAAGGAATCTAGCAAAAATTTGGCACTAATAACAGTAGACAGATTGGACAAGGATACACAACTGTGTTTTTGTTGCACACAACTGTTGTTACCAACAAGTGCAAAATTTATATTCCCTTTTCCCAAAAATTAAAAATCAATTTGTAAGTAAAAGTGGGAGACCTTTACATGGGAAAATATGACATGTATCAGCACATGATTTATAGTTCAATTTGCATTTCCACCTAAGCAAAAGTGGCTTGTCGAGCTGGATTTTTGTGAAGATGGCCTGTGCGGTGTTTCTGCATGTAATTACATACCTGTCAAGTGATACGGTTTCGCCGTATTTTAATACGGGGAAAATGCAATTTTAGCAAATACGGGCGTATTGCCATTTCTGTACGCTAAAGAGAAAAATATACGGGAAAAAAATTTGAGAGTGTGGGGAGGAACACGTGTGTGACCCCCACAGCGTACGGGGCTGTCAGAGCGCTCAGCGTGAGCAATTATCACAACAGAAGTGTGGACTCATCATTAGGCTGATGGCTTCGCACCTTCTTAACAGATAAGCGTTATGAACAAGAGGACAGGGAGATGGACCATGCACAACATTTTATTTACAAAAAACATTTTTGAAATATGTATGCACATAAATGTGGACAAAATAGACAAGTATTGCATCACATGTTATATTGTAACGTGCAGCTCAATATGGCGACGTCCCACCGGCAGGTTTGAACTCACGTCTCCCACTCCGGAGTCCCGCACTCTACCCGTGTCGCCAATAGGGTCAACCCACTTGTCAAGCCAAGTAGGGTGCTTATATTGAGTTCGCTACAATATCACCACCCTGCTCCTCTGCTCTCTGTGCCGCTGCCACCACTGGTTCATCTACTGCATCATCCAATGTAGTGTCAAACGTCTCTCCATGACTCTCACACAGATTGTGCAGAGCACAACAAGTCAGCACCATAGATTTAACCAGTTTCATGTCACAGTCATTCCTCCTTCTCTCCTTGTCATCAGCCATGTTTGTTGTGGAGGATTCAGTCGCGTGTGTTTCACGTCACGAGGGTGTGGCGCCGCCTGCTGTTCAACAAATCCCACCCACAGCAGGTGTGCCAGCAGGTGCGCCAGCAGTAGTTGAAAAGCAACTGAGGCTGAACCGAACCGAAGTGAGTAGAGCCGGGTTTTCAAACCAGGGCTGAGTGGGGCTAGTGGAAAAGCGCCTTAAGTGACTTATTAGACTCTCGTGCACTATGTACAGCAGCTCAACCGGACTCATGACAATTATCACTTGTTTTCTTTTTGCATTGCCGACTGCACTATGTGGAACTCCACAATATCTGCTGCTCTTGTTAATATATTTAAAAATTGCATAGATTAGCATTACTTATTCTTATTCTACTTTTTATTGCAAGCATAGTTTTTATCTTTAGTGTTACTCTATGTTTAATGTTGCAGCATTGCACCGAGACAAATTCCTAGTTTGTGTACTACATGAACAATGGCAATATATCTCATTCTGATTCTGATTCTGAAAGATGAAGTTCCTCTTCAACTTCAGCTTTCTAGCAGAAGCCTGAAGGTTTTGTGCCAACACTGACTGGTATTTGGAACTGTTCATAATTTCCTCCACCTTGACTAAGGCCTCAGTTCCAGATGAAGAAAAACATTCCCAAAGCGTGATGCTGCTGTTATGTTAGGCCATAAATCATCATATTGCTGTTTCCTTTTTTTTCTTTCCTCAGCCTTTAGTTTTCTGCTAAACTTTTGTTGGGTGTATTTTAGGAATTTTCCACGTACAAAGTCACAAGAGGGCAGTGTGGAGCAGTTTGGTTGTAGGTGTGGCAGCTCAGTAGACAGAGGCTTCATTAGTCAGTTCACTTGAGCAGCTGGGACTTGTTTGCTCAGTGTTGCCGAGAATAGGGTTCCTTGATGCATGGGTGACCACAGAGACACAACTGGTGAGATTTATGTTTTATCTTATTTAAGATAATTTGGGCATTAATAATGCAACATATGAGGAAAAGTGTGCAGTGTTTAATTTAGTGACTTAATTTAATAATATGGAATGTTTCTTATCTGGATGAGTAGGTTAAAATGGTTTGTAACAAATTAGATAAACATGGCAAATAAGTACATTTATTGAATTTTATTTGACTTAACAGATTTGGCAAAAATAAAATATTGAATTAGGGTACGTAAGTTCAATTCTTATCTTAGGTGTTGACTTGATATGTTCTTTTTCTTTCCCTTTTCCCCCTTCCCTTTTAAAGGTTATCAACCTGCACTATGCTTGTCATTCCTTGAATTTGTTAAATAAATGAAGAAAAATGATGAGTAGAGTTGTCCAACTTTCTCTGTTGGTTGTCATGCCGAGTCGAGTTTAAGTAGGCATCAAGGCTAAGACCCAAATAACTCGACAACCACCATGCTTCACTGTGGGTATGGTGTTCTTTTGTTGATGAGTAGTGTTGTGTTTTCGCCAAATATACCTTTTGGAATTATGGCCAAAAAGTTCAACCTTGGTTTCATTGGACCATAACACTTCCATTTTCCACATGCATTTGGGAGATTTCAAATGTGTTTTTTTGCAAAATGTAGCCAGGCTTGGATGTTTTTCTTTATAAGATAAGGCTTCCATCTTGCCACCCTACCCCATAGCCCAGACATATGAAGAAGAGGGGAGATTGTTGTCACATACTAAACAGCCAGTACTAGGGCTGTCACAATAACCACAATTATGTAATACTGTGCTATGGACAAGCCTACCGTGGAGGAAAATGAGCAATCGCAGCAACCACAGTGTTCACTTTTTTTGTGTGTGTGGCTAAATCTCGTTCACTGATGTGCCCCTATTGATTAATAAATACATTAAGTGTATTTTTATTGCCAACAGCATGTTTGTACCCGGTAATGGTGGCGGCAGCACCCAGTGTTGTAGAAGAATCCATGTGGGGCACTCTCTCTTCAGATGGACTCCAGCAGGCAGTTAGTGATGGAAGCGTTTGGACTCCTTGTTAAATACAGCCGTGACAGTGACCACTGAAAGGGCACAAAGCATATGATTTCCTTCTGAATGAAGTGTTTATGAGCCTGACAATTGAGCTCAGACAGTGAAACAACTACTGCGTAGTGCATTGCTTGTTTAAATGTGATTTTTCAGACAGCGGCAAAAATCCAAAAATCACGGAGACAAGAGTCACGCAGGGTCCTGTACGGAAACTGTCCTGTTTAAATAAGCTGAATATCACTGTAGTCTCCAGTCCATACAAACCGTAGTTGAAATAGTGGAGTTCCCGCCACCGCTTTATGAAGATGATAATTTTATTTTTTTTTTTAACAGAATCAGCAGTTCATGCTTAGTAAGACCGGAGCTTTGCACAGTTGTCACACATGCACATAAAGTTGAGAACAGAGCTGCAGCGAGTTTCTCACAGCTTCCATCATTTTCCACATAACTTATGAACCCTGTTTAAATTACGAGACCACAGGGTCCTAAAAACATTTACAATAATACTGCATACTGCAGTGTTGCGCTGTCCATCATCACTGCAGGAAAAATTCCTCTACCGCGACAGCCCTCGCCAGTACTTGCCAGAAATTCCTGCAGCTCCTTCAATCTTGCCGTCGGCCTCTTGGCAGCCTCCCTGCCCAGTTTTCTTCTCATCTTTTCATCAATTTTGGAGGGACATCCAGTTCTTGGTAATATCAGTGCTGTGCCATATTTTCTCCATTTGATGATGACTGTCTTCACTGTGTTCCATGGTGTATTTAATGCCTTGGAAATTCTTTTGTACCCTTCTCCTGACTGATACCTTTGAACAGTGAGACCCCTCTGATGCTTTGGAAGCTCTCTGCGGATCATAGCTTGTGCTGTAAGATGTGACTTCAAAAATGTCAGGAAAAGCCTACTAGAACAGCTGAACTTTATTTGTGGTTAATCAGAGGCACTGTAAATGGTCGCAGGTGTGTGCTGACTCCTATTTAACATGAGTTTGAAAGTGATTAGTTAAATATGAGCACAGCCACATCCCCAGTTATAAAAGGGTGTGCATATATATGCAACCAGGTTATTGTAAGTTTTTATTTTTTTATTTTTCCCTTTAAAAGATTTGTTCGTTTTTCAATTGGGTTGTATAGGTTATAGATCACATTAATGGTGGAAAAAGTTTTGCAATGATTTATCTTGGTCTCATTTTTTTTACATCACAAAAATCTGGCATTTGAACAGGGGTGTGTAGACTTTTTATATCCACTGTTGTGTGTGTGTGTGTGTGTGTGTGTGTGTGTGTGTGTGTGTGTGTGTGTGTGTGTGTGTGTGTGTGTACACATAGTAATGGAAGAAGGTCATGTGGTCTGATGAGTCCAAATTTACCCTGTTCCAGAATGATGGATGCATCATGGTAAGAAGAGAGGTGGATAATGTGATGCACCCATCATGCCTAGTGCCTACCGTATAAGCCTGTGGGGGCAGTGCTATGGTCACTGTGGCGTTGCTGCAATTGTTCAAGTCTAGGTTCAGCAACGTTATGTGCCCAAAAAATGATGTCAGCTGACTACCTGAATATACACTGTCTGGCCCCCCAAAAAAGTCACACACTCTATTATTTTGTTGGTCCGCTTTTAGTTTTGATTACGGCACGCATTCGCTGTGGCATCGTTTCAATAAGCTTCTGCAATGTCACAACATTTATTTCCGTCCAGAGTTGCATTATTTTTTTGCCAAGATCTTGTATTGATGACGGGAGAGTGGGACTACTGTGCAAAATCTTCCCCAGTACATCCCAAAGATTTTCAATGGGGTTAAGGTCTGGACTCTGTGGTGACCAATCCATGTGTGAAAATGATGTCTCATACTCGTTGAACCACTCTTTCACAATTCGAGCCCGATAAATCTTGGCATTGTCATCTTGGAATATGCCCGTGCCATCAGGGAAGAAAAAAAAAATCCATTGATGGAATAACCTGGTCGTTCAGTATATTCAGTGAGTCGGCTGATCTCGTTCTTTGGGCACATAATTTTGCTGAACCTAGACCTGACCAATATGAGGCTCTTACCCAATATTTGCTTGATTAAATCTAGGTGGTGACTGTTTTTGGTCAGGCAGTGTATAATTAAGAGTCCAAAGAGACCATCACTTTATCTGGTTTTAGTGAAATGAAATATTTTGTTTTATACTCTAAGCTGCTGAAAATAATTCACCCAAATTCCAAGTCAAAATATCAACATTTTGGCCATTTATTGACAGAAAATGACAACTGGCAAAAGCAACAACAACAAAAAGAAAGATATTGCTAATAGTCATGCTTTCTGATGTGCTTTTAATCCAAGTAATACAAAGAAAACAATGTGATGTTTATTCTTAAACACCACAATACTTAAGTTTTAATATGGGAAGCAGGGTTTCCTCTGGTAACACTTCAATTCAATTCAGTTCAATTCAACTTTATTTATATAGCGCCATTTCACAACAACAGTCATCTCATAGCACTTTCAACTGTAGGGGAAACCCCCACAATTGCAGAAAGACCCCAGCAATCAGGTGATCCCGGTGGCGACCCACCACGCCAAAAAAATTTCTGCCGCTCTATCAGGACATATAAATTTAAGAAAAATTTATGAAGGAATGACGATCCGCAAGCGCGCACACGAACAATGTGCGTGACTGTCATCTGCACAGAGAGAAACGCCCCGCCCGCGTGTTCTAGTCACCAGCCAGGCAGAGTGTCTCGCTACTAGCATGACTGTCCAAGAGAAACACAAGCTTATTAAAGTACTTTAAATGCGGAAAAAAATCAGAAGAGGTATGTAAGCACTGGAGGCATTTATCATGGTTTTAACCCGCTGGTAACGGGAGCAATAATGGAAGAGTCGCTTAGCCAACGGGTGTGGTTAAGAGCTCGAGTTGGTTGATTTTGTTTATTGTTTTTTGGTTTTTCTTATTTCAGTCAAGAATGAAAACGAGCTGTTTTTAACCTTTACCTAAGTTAATATTAAGTAATTTATGTTCATTAATATGTACCTGGCAAGTTAAGATGACCGAAATTCACAAAGTCAATGACCTGAATCCATCAGCAGCCTTCAGCCAAACTAAACGTGCCAACATTTGGATTTCAAAATAAGGAAGGTTTTTCCTGCTGTCTGGGTGGTGAGGAGATTTCTAAAAAAAAATCTGCAAATATACCCATCTTATTCCTAGGCCCCATGGTGCCTTGAATTATGGTAGCAACTTCCAGTACTAGTTTAGAACGTATTGTTGTCACTGAAACGGGACACTTTTCCTTGTTAAAAAACAATGACTTCGGCATCAAAAATGCAGGAACACAGCCTTTTGCACCTCGAAAACAGTAATATAATCATGCCACATCCCATGACTATGGAGGGATGAGAAGATGGAATTAAAAAGTGGCCAGTAGCTCCATTAGTTAGCTCCACTGCTAACATTCTAGCGCTGTAAACAAATAAAAGCTCTGAGATATATCAATGTTTCCACCGCAATAAAGTCAGCTGCATTTTGTTAAAATATGTTGGACATATTCAAATTTATTTCAGAGCAGATGTAGAATCTAGTCAGAGCCACAAAGAACCACAACACTGTGCCTGGTCGTTTTAAATTTGGGGTAAAACATCAGATCTGTGACATTCATACAAGTGAAAACATACCTGGCTCTTGTCTTGGTGTCTGTCCTGTGTCTGTACCACCGATCACACAAACAATCCTTTAGTTTTCAGTGCATGGTCTACTCATTGCTGTTGAAGCCACAGATTTAGCTGTGCTTATCTGTGAGGAGCATCACACCACGAACAGCAGCAAGTACCAGAACTACACAAAAACATTCAAAAATACAAAAACTACAAGCGCTGAAATTAGCTGCCACTTGAGTGCAAAACACATGTGTGGACTATACATTAAAATTAATTTGAAAAACTTTTAAAAACGCTATTTTTTTTTATTTAAGTTTTTGTAAAGGGTATACAGGTCATTACAGCATTGCATTGTTTACATTTTCATCACATGTTCCCTTACTTTTTGCTATTTGACAACATTGGAAGAATAATTATTACAACACCCTTTTTTTTTTAAGGTGAAAGAAAAAGTGAAATTAAAGAGAATAAAAAAAGAGCAAAAAACAAACAAACAGAAAAATAAAAACAAATAGTTAAAAATAAAAGAGCACCTGAGTAGCGTTGGAATAAAGAGCAGAGCCATTATTGAAATGGTATTTGTCAAAGATTAGATCTAATGGAAGACACATATGCGATCCAGGGTTGCCAAAATTTCAAGAACCCATCCATGTCCTGTCTCAGTGCGAATGTCAACTTTTCCATCAAGTAAATGTCTTGGATCACGTTAATCCAATCTTCAGGTGTAGGACAGTCCTTCAACATCCATTTTTTAGTTAGGGCTTTTTTACTTGCCAATATTAAAACAGTGAATAAGTATTTTTCTCCTCGTCTTTCCAGTGAGTCCGGTAGTAAACCCAAATACAAAGTTACAAAAGAAAAGGGGACTGTTATTTTGAATATTTTCCCCAATATTGTCTGTACATTGGTCCAATATTGGTGGATAACTGGGCATGACCAAAACACATGAAAATGATTTGCAGTCTCTTCACCACACAAGCGCCAACAATTCAACCCCTTATGAGTAAATTTATTTTGTGCAGGTGTTCTGAAAAATCTTACCAAATTTTTCCATCCAAATTCTCTCCACTGCAGGGATGAGGTACTTTTCCATTGTTGTTTATTTAGCTTTTCCCATATTTCCAGTTGTAAAGTGAAATTCCCCTCTTTTTCCCATCTCTCTTTTATATATGATGTGTTGTCTCCTTTCAAGTCTTGAAGACCCTGGTATATTTTTGAAATGTATCTGATCCCTGGGATCCCTTTATATGCCATTAAAAAGACATTCAGAACACCTGACTGGGCCCTTTCCACATCCTCCTTTTTAAGTATATTGTTTATGTTGTGTCTAAGCTGAAAGAACCTGAAAAGGTCTTGATTTATTAGACCTTGTTTTTTCAAATCTTCAAAACTTCTTAAAATTTGCCCTTTAAAAAAATCATAATATTTTATCAGTCCGTTCTCTTTCCACTTTTTAAATCTAGTGTCTGTTTTATTAGGAGTAAAGTCTTGATCATAGGCAATCCATTGCAGAAATCGATAGGGCTCTTTAGTTTGATTCTCTCTGACTATCTTAAACCAAATTTTTAGCGGGGTCTCTATCCACGGGTTAGTGCTATTCAAAAGTTTAGGTAAGGCATTGTTCCCTATTATTGCCTGTAGGGGGAAGTCACTTGTTATTTGGCAATCGATCTCCTTCCATTGTGCAGTGTAGACTGGGTTACATATCTCTACTAAAGTTTTAATTTGTGCGGCTTTAAAATAGTCCCTGATATTTGGCAGCGCAAGCCCACCTTTGTCTTTGTTTAGCTGTAAAGTTCTATATCTGATTCTAGGTCTCTTACCCTGCCATATGAATCTTGAGATCATTCTGTCCAGCTCCTGCCATGTTTTTTTGGAAGGTTCTACCGGTGTTGTTTGGAAAAGGTATAGAAGACGTGGAAGTATATTCATTTTGACTGCATCATTTCTTTGTGCAGTACCCAAGAATGGTATCATATTCCATCTTGCTAGGTCAGATTTTATTTTTGCCACCAGAGGATCATAGTTTAGTGTTAAAATTTTGTTGAGTTGTTTCGGGATATTGACCCCCAGATATTTCATAGATTCCAATTCCCAGTTAGTTTTGAGTTTGCTTAGTGAATAATGATTTGGGTCATAGTTGAATGTTAAAACTTGGGTTTTATGCATGTTTAATTTGTACCCCGATAAATCTCCATACTCTGAAAAAACTGAGATTAGTTCTGGTAAAGAGGTGTCCGGCTGCCCCAGGTATATTAAAATGTCATCAGCAAAGAGTGCTATTTTATGTTCCTTCTGACCAAGTGTAATACCCTGAATTTTTTGATTCTGTCTTATCCATTGGCTCAGAGGTTCTATGAGGATTGCAAAGAGCAGTGGAGACAAGGGGCAGCCCTGACCACATCCTTTTTCCAGCTCAAAAGATGATGATAAATTACCGTTAATCCTTATTTTAGCTGTTGTTTTTTTATATAGTGCCTGGATAGTTCTAATGAAGTTGTTATGAAAATTGAAACTGGATAAGATTCTATATAGGAAAGACCAGTCAACCGAATCAAATGCTTTCTCAGCATCTAATCCCAATATGACTGCATTTAAGTTATATTTTTTTATATGATGAATTATGTGTAAAGTGCATCTAATGTTGTCTTGTGTCTGTCTTTGTCTTATAAAACCTGTTTGGTCTAAATGAATTAAGTCTGTCAGTATATTTTCTAACCTTTTGGCAAGGATAGTGGTAAAAAGCTTATAGTCCTGATTTAATACACTGATTGGTCTGTAGTTGGAGCATTCTAGTTTATCCTTTTCAGGTTTAGGTATAACTGCAATGACCCCTTCTCTCCAGGAGGGGGGGATTTCCCCTGTGTGGAGGACATAGTTAAATGTTTCCAGGAGGAGAGGAGATAGTTGCTGTTTAAAGGTTTTGTACCACTCTGCTGTATAGCCATCTGCTCCTGGGGATTTGTTAGCTTTAAGTTTCATAATTGCTTTTTCCAATTCTTTAGGTTGTATTTCTGACAGTAGTGTTTTATTTTGAGACTCCGTAAGTTGGGGAAGGTTTAATGTGTTTAGGAATGCTTCGGATGTGTTTTTACATTTTTTGGGGGAGTATAAGTTCTTATAGTAGTTCTCGAAGCTTTTAAGAATATCCTGAATTCTGAATTTTATTTCCTTTGATACTGGGTCTCTGATTTTGTAGATTGCTCTTTCTGTTTGTTGTTTCCTCAATTTATAGGCTAGTAATTTTGCCGATTTACTGCCTGCTTCATAGAATTTTTGTTTCAGAAATGTAAGTTTCTTCTGGATTTCAATTGTGTAGATCTCATTTATTTGATTTTTAATTTCCTTAATCTTGAGCGAGTCATTAGAATGAGTGTTGCCTTTGTGTTCTTTTTCTAGGTTCTTAAGTTCTGACTCTAAAGTGATTAGTTTTTCTTGTCTCAGTTTCTTTTGGATTGCCAGTTTTGCAATAATCTTTCCCCTTATTACAGCTTTGCATGCATCCCACAGTATTAAAGGGGATACTTCTCCATTATCGTTTTCTTCCAAATATCTGAGAATATCTGATTCCAATTCATCTTTCAGTGGTCCTTTCAGGACATTTGAATTCAACCTCCAAGAAAATGTATTATTTGTGTAATTTTGGATACTTAGGTCCATATAGCTCTGACTGTGGTCAGAGAGATCCATCAGTCCTATTTTACATGTTTTTATTCTTCCAATGTCTCTATTAAACATAAAAAAGTAATCAATCCTTGAGTAAAATGAATGTGGCATTGAATAAAATGTATAATCTTTTACACTGGGGTTGAATTCCCTCCACACATCACAGATTCCCATTTCTTTTAGTAGCATCCGAGTTTTCCTACTTTGAGTGTTATTTTGATGTGGAGAATTACCTGATGCATCCCAGTATGGATTCAGTCTTAGATTGAAGTCTCCACCACATATCACTAAACCTTGGGCTTTAGTTATCATTAGGTCAAATACATTTTTATAAAATTTCCAGTTAGCCCCTGGAGGTGCATATACATTCAGCAGGGTGGTATCTTCTCCCTCTAGCCGCCCAATTACCAAACTGTATCTTCCTTCTTTATCTTTGTGTTCTGATTTTTTTTTTTTTTAAATGTAATTTTGGTTGATATCAATGTCTCTACTCCCCTCCTCCTCCCTGACTTATATGAAGATGAAGAGATCATTTTAAACCCTTGTCTATTGAGTTTAGTGTGCTCCACCTCTGTTAGGTGGGTTTCTTGTAAAAATATTATTTCTGCTTTGTCTTTTTTCATTTTGCCTAGAATCTTGGATCTTTTAACTGGATTCAGGATCCCTTTTACATTATATGAGACTATTTTGGTTACACCCTGTTTCTCCATTGTAAGATAAGATGAGATAAGATAAGATAAGCCTTTATTAGTCCCACAATGGGGAAATTCCAGGATTGCAACAGCACAGGGATAGCAACACTCAGAGCAACAATCAGAAGGCAAGAAAAAAACAAGCAAGCAAGAGCAGCTAATATACATATGTACATATTACTATAAAATATACACTCACCGGCCACTTTATTAGGTACACCATGCTAGTAACGGGTTGGACCCCCTTTTGCCTTCAGAACTGCCTCAATTCTTCGTGGCATAGATTCAACAAGGTGCTGGAAGCATTCCTCAGAGAGTTTGGTCCATATTGACATGATGGCATCACACAGTTGGCGCAGATTTGTCGGCTGCACATCCATGATGCGAATCTCCCGTTCCACCACATCCCAAAGATGCTCTATTGGATTGAGATCTGGTGACTGTGGAGGCCATTTGAGTACAGTGAACTCATTGTCATGTTCAAGAAACCAGTCTGAGATGATTCCAGCTTTATGACATGGCGCATTATCCTGCTGAAAGTAGCCATCAGAAGTTGGGTACATTGTGGTCATAAAGGGATGGACATGGTCAGCAACAATACTCAGGTAGGCTGTAGCGTTGCAACGATGCTCAATTGGTACCAAGGGGCCCAAAGAGTGCCAAGAAAATATTCCCCACACCATTACACCACCACCACCAGCCTGAACCATTGATACAAGGCAGGATGGATCCATGCTTTCATGTTGTTGACGCCAAATTCTGACCCTACCATCCGAATGTCGCAGCAGAAATCGAGACTCATCAGACCAGGCAACGTTTTTCCAATCTTCTATTGTCCAATTTCGATGAGCTTGTGCAAATTGTAGCCTCAGTTTCCTGTTCTTAGCTGAAAGGAGTGGCACCTGGCGTGGTCTTCTGCTGCTGTAGCCCATCTGCCTCAAAGTTCGACGTACTGTGCGTTCAGAGATGCTCTTCTGCCTACCTTGGTTGTAACGGGTGGTTATTTAAGATAAGATAAGATAAGCCTTTATTAGTCCCACAAAGGGGAAATTCCAGGATTGCAACAGCACAGGGATAGCAACACTCAGAGCAACAATCAGAAGGCAAGAAAAAAAACAAGCAAGCAAGAGCAGCTAATATACATATGTACATATTACTATAAAATATATATATACACACACACACACACAGACACACAGTGCAGAGCATTGTAGCTGGATGGAATAAATATATGAATATATGAACACACAGTGCAGAGCATTGTAAATATGTAAATATATAAACACCCACAGTACGGAGCATTGCAGCTAGGTGGAATAAATATGCAAGTATATAAACACACACAGTGCGGAGCAATGTAGCTAGATGGAATAATATGTAGATATATAAAAACACAGTGCGGAGCATTGTAGCTAGATGGAATAAATATATAGATATATAAATATAAACACACCCAGTGCTGAGCATTGTAGCTAGATGGAATAAATATATAGATATATAAATATAAACACACCCAGTGCAGAGCATTGTAGCTAGATGGAATAAATATGTAAATATATAAACACACATAGTGCAGAGCATTGTTGCTAGGTGGGATGAAACAGCATAACCGTCTATTTAGTTATCCTACATGGTATGATTATGTGCCCGTACATATTCTCACCCTCCATAGCGACCGGTATGTTCCTAGTTGTATGCCGGAGAGGACCATTGTGTAAGTCTATTGCATCTTTTGCATTCAAAAAAAACTATTAGTTTGTTACGTCTTTTTGCTATCTCTGCGAGCAGCCCTGCTTAGGTTGTACAGTCTGACAGCCGTTGGTAGGAAGGACCTACGAAACCTCTCGGTTGTGCACCTGGGATGATGTAGTCTGCTGCTAAATGAGCTCCTCAGTGCATCCAGTATGTCCTGCATAGGGTGGAACTCGGACTCCAGCAGAGATGACAGTTTAGCCACCGTCCTTCTCTCTCCTATCTCCTCCATCGGATCAAGGCGTTGCCCCAGGACAGAGCTAGCTTTCTTAATCAGTTTGTTCAGTCTCTTCCTATCGGCTGCAGTAATGCCACTGCCCCAGCAGACCACTCCAAAAGTGATGGCTGATGCCACCACCGTGTCATAGAATGACTTCAGCAGCGCCCCTTGTACACCAGAAGACCTGAGTCTCCTCAGCAGGAACAGCCTGCGCTGTCCCTTCTTGTAGAGTGCGTCAGTATTGTGTGACCAGTCTAGTTTATTGTTCAGATGAATACCCAGGTACTTGTAGGATGTCACCATCTCGATGTCTGTTCCCTGTATATTTACTGGTGCTGTGAGGGGCTGCCCATGCCTGCGGCAGTCCACCACCAGCTCCTTAGTTTTCCTCGCGTTGATCTGGAGGCAGTTCCGATGGCACCAGTCCACAAAGTCCTGGATAAGCCCTCTGTACTCAGCTTCATCTCCGCTGGAGATGAGACCAACGATCGCAGAGTCATCAGAGAACTTCTGTAGATGGCAGTGTGTTGTGTTGTGTGAGAAGTCCGCAGTATAAAGAGTGAACAGGAAGGGAGCCAGCACCGTTCCCTGGGGGGCCCCCGTGCTACTGATGATCGTGTCGGACACACAGTCCCGGGTTCTCACAAACTGAGGCCGGTTCGTGAGGTAGTCCAGGATCCATGATGACAGGTGCTGGTCCACCCCTGCGCGCAGCAGCTTGTCCTTCAGGATCATCGGTTGGATGGTGTTGAAAGCACTGGAGAAGTCAAAGAACATGATCCTCACCACATTCCCGGGCTTCTCCAGGTGGGACAGAGAACGGTGAAGGAGGAAGATCACCGCATCCTCCACCCCAATGCCATGCTGGTAGGCGAACTGGAGTGGATCCATCGCTGGTTCCACCAGGGGGCGGAGGTGAGCAAGGAGCAGTCTCTCCAGGGTCTTCATCAAGTGGGACGTCAAGGCCACCGGTCTGAAGCTGTTCAGGTCTTTGGGGTGGGAAGTTTTTGGTACAGGTACCACACAAGATGTTTTCCACAGCTGTGGTACCCTCCCCAGCTTCAGGCTCAGGTTGAAGATGTACGTCACAATCCCACACAGCTGGTCTGCACAGGACTTGAGGAGCTTTGCGCTGATGCCGTCCGGTCCCGACGCCTTCCTCGCCTTGATCTTCCTCAGCTCCGTCCTCACCTGGGTCCTGGTCAGGGTCAGGATGGGGGGCTATGTGTTGGGAGTGGGGGGGGGGGGTGTTGGTGGAGTGGGGAGTGGGCAGCAGGACTTGATTTCTTTAGAGGCAGCAGTGGTTGTTGTGCAGTCAGGGGGGAGGGCGGTTGGTCAAACCTATTGAAAAACAGATTCAGGTTGTTCGCCCACTCCCTGCCCCCCGTGGCCTGGGGGGAGGTATTCTGGAGCCCAGAGATGGTTTTGAGGTTTCTCCAGACCCCGCTGATGTCGCTCTGTTGCAGCTTGTCCTCCATCTTCTTCCTGAAGCTGTCCTTGCCTTCTCTGATCTTTCTCCTCAGCTCCCTCTGTACGGACTTCAACATCTCCCTGTTCCCCGACCTGAAGATTCTCTTCTTCTCTCTCAGAAGTGTTTTAATCTCAGGGTTGATCCAGGGTTTGTTGTTTGAGCAACACCGTATGGTCTTGGTGGGAACGGATTTGTCCACACAGAAGCTGAGGTAGTCTGTGAAGGTGTGAGTGAGGCCATCGATGTCCTCACCATGTGGATCGCAGAGCTGCTTCCAGGCGGTGGCTTCAAAACAGCCTTTTAGAGTGTCTATTGTCTCCTCAGACCATAACTCCACTGTGCGCATGGCCGGAGGTTGTCTGTGCACTAGGGGTTTGTACACCGGCCGGAGATGAACCAAGTTGTGATCCGATCTCCCGAGTGGGGGGAGTTGTGATGAGGTGTACGCCTCCTTAGTGTTTGCGTAGAATAAGTCCAGTGTTTTATTGTCTCTAGTGTGGCATGTGACATACTGGGTGACATTGTATTGTCTTATTTAGTATAACAGTGTGGTGGCCCTCTTTTATGCTACTCAGAAACTGAAAGACCATTAAGAACATGAAAAACATTAAGAACATAGTGTACAAAACTTTAAAACAAAAAACTGACAAAAGAACTTCCTGAGCTGAGGTCTTTTTAAAGACCCTGGAAGAGCCTTGATGGAGTGTAGGCTCTGAGGGAAATTCCTCAAACTCTGTTACGTGTTGAGGGCCCTCTCTTACCCCTGTAAGTTGTCCCATGTTTTTAACGTGAATTTCAGATCCCAATCCGAACTTGTAATGATTTTTTTTTTTTTTATGCCTATACCCTATGAAATTGTGTGCACCCTCCCACCCCCATCACAGCAAACATTCACGCTAATACAGTATTTGTTAGTGTGGGGAGAACATGTGGATCATTGTCACATTTCTATTTTAACAAGTTTTTTTTTTTTTTTATTAAAAAGACTTATTTGTTTCTAATACTATGACTGATCCATGAAATGTTTTACCACATGCTGATTCTGCATCTCCTTTAATGTTTGTTACCTTGTAGGAGGGGGGTTGGATATGCAGAATGACTAAGAAAGAAAAAAAAAAAAAAGAAAAAAGGTCGCTATTCCCTCCTGAAAACAGCAAGCTTATCCTTGGAGCTCTGGCGCTGGGTTTCCCGTTGCTGGCCCGTGGATTTTGAAGGTCTCCGTGTGGACCTCGTTTGAGCCTTGATCCTATCGCTCGGGTCTGCTGTGGGTTTAAACACCATTACCGGGAGCCCTCTTCTCGCCATGTCAATTGTAGCTTCTTCCGCCGAATTATAGAGACATGTCTCTTCACCGTAGAAGACCCTTAACTTCGCAGGAAATGGCGTCTGAAAGCGCAGTTTTTTCTCTCGTAGCACCTTTTTAGCGTCGTTGTATTCCCGGCGCTTTTTAAGAACCTCCGGGGCGTAATCGTGTTCCACGAAGACTTTTCTCTCTTGGTGCATAAATCCTTTTTTCTGCCAAGCCAGTCTTACAACCTCTTGTTTTATTTTGAAATTGGAGAATCTCACCACCACAGAATGTGGGGGCGCTTCCGCCGCTGGCTTAGCGGCTAATGTACGATGGGCCTTTTCTATCTTCAAATCAGTGGTTTGGGGAATATCCAACTTCTCTCTCAGTAAAGATTCCACACATTCCGCCATAGTGTTGAAACCATCTTTGGCTCCTTCTTTCAGACCGTGAATTCTAATGTTGTCTCTTCCCAGCCTTCCTTCTTGGTCGGTTAGCTTAGCTTCTAATCTTGACTGTCTTTTGTGTAGATCCAGCACGGAATCTTCAAGCACTTTTATTCTTTCTTCAGCTTCCAAGATTCGGTTCTCGGCCTGGTCCACTCTGCTGTTTGTCCTTTTTAATTCATCTCTGAATTCACGAAATTCGGCCCAAACCTCTCGGCGAAATCGTCGTAATTCTTCAAATAACGTTTTCAAGCTAACCTTCTTGTTAGCTACGTTCAGCTCCTCGTCTTCTGAACGGAGATCCTCCGGTTCAGTTTCTTCGGCCAATGCGTGTCCTGGCCTGGGAAATGTCAGTTTCTTCTGTTTTTGTTTAGGCATGATGTTTTGGTCTTTTGATTTTTACTCTTCCAAAAATCTGTTAAGTCTGATTTTCAAGATGTTTTCCTGGATTGGTTCTGGGAGCTTCAGCGTTAAGCTGCTATCACCATGGTGTCCAGGCCGGAAGTCAAAAACACTACTTTAAATGCCTCTGCTATTCCACTCTTACTGACTGATTTAACACTAGGTCAGCTGAAACCGAAAGCTCTGCCCATAATCGTTCCTACAGCAGCACCCCCAGGAATAAGGTGGATAGTAATATTATAACAGAAATAACTGCCTCTTTGGTCATTTAAGTTAATTTATTTCATTAAATACAATGTTATTAATGTTTTTTCTTTGAAATCAGTTAAATTATTGCTCTGTTCTGGCTCTGCAAAATTATGGTTAAAAATTTAAATTGTTGTAAGGAAAAAGTAAAAAAAAAAAAATTACCACAGTCTGTTTCAATTTATTTAAAAAAAACAATTTTATTTTTAAAAAACAGACAAAAATTAGCCATAAAATAATCCACAAATTTATAATGAAGTCTGAAATGTACAAAAAAAAGTCAATTTTACAAGAGGAAATTAAAAATTTGAGGAAAACGGTTTCAAATTTAGATAAACTGACAGACAAAAGTAGAAAACTATAAGAAAATTGTTATAATTTTTTTGAGAAAAACCTCGAACTTTCAAGACTGAAGTCATTTCTCAAGTTTTTAAGTGGGTGCTCTTTGTACCCTTAACTCAACTAGAAATTTTTGGTTGTCTACTTTTAATTATTAATTTCAAAGCACTGCTTTTACATGAGTAGAATTTTTGATTACTCTACCCACCTCTGATCATATAATTTAAGCATGCATGAGTAAATTACTATAATGATTTTTTTTTTTCCCTTCCCTACTCTCTCAGTGGGAAAAAAGAAACATTAGAATAAAAATACAAAAAATACACATTTTTGTCATTTATGTAAACCATGACAAAAAAAAATCCTGCAGGACAAAACAAGACCCTTGATATTTTGTAACCTGTTTGTATACCACCATAGACAGAGAGAGAACCTGAATTAGACAGGGCTCAGAGAGGGCAAGATGAGACAGAAGAGAGGAGCCAAGAACAGGAAAGTGTTCATGCAGAGGGTCCAGGACAGGTGAAGGCAGAGGAAGGAGAGAAGGATCCATCCATCCATCTTCTTCCGCTTAATCCTTTTCGGGTCGCGGGGGGGCTGGAGCCTATCCCAGCATCTTTGGGCGAGAGGCAGGGTACACCCTGGACAGATCGCCAGTCCATCGCAGGACCAACACAGAGACACAGACAACCATTCACTCTCACAGTCATACCTAAGGACAATTTAGAATCCCCAGTTTTGATGCCAATTAACCTAACGTTTCCTGAGCTTCGCCGTCATGGCTCTGCAGGAGACCAGCGAGGCCCACCTGGTGGTCTCTTCTTCGCTAAGGGGGTCACCATCATGCCCAAAGACTTCCAGCTGGCCCGCCGCATCCGCGGAGAGAGAGCTTAGACTTTCTGCTGCACATTCACCAACCAACCATAATGCTCTGCACTGTGTGTCTATATATATACATTTATAGTAATATGGACATATGTTTACTAGATGTTGTTTTTTCTTGCCTTCTGATTGTTGCTCTGAGTGTTGCTGTCCCTGTGCTGTTGCAATCCTGGAATTTCCCCATTGTGGGACTAATAAAGGCTTATCTTATCTTAACTTGCATGTTTTTGGTATGTGGGAGGAAACCGGAGAAATCCCGGAGTAAACCCACACAGACACGGGGAGAACATGCAAACTCCACACAGATCACTGTTGGTCAGGGGCTGGGATTGAACCCAGGATCCCCCGGCCAAGGGTGAGTTGCTGTGCTGCCGCAGTGCTAACCACTCTGCCACCGCGCTGCCCATAACATCACAAAAAAGTCTAAACACAGAACGTCTGGGTAGGTCCCCAACTGGCCCAATATTCCAATATTCAAGCCTCAGTTGTACAATACTTCATATGGTAAGTTCCGTATGCAAAGTTACTGTGCAAAATTTAAAAAAAAAAGAAATAAATAGTATAAAATTAACATATTCCGGTAACAAGTGTCATGTGTTTACCCCCCCCAGAAAAATATGTTGCCACCGCACCAAGGTCTTTAAGCCAGAGGAAACACTGGGGAAGAGCTCCTGTCTGTATTTAAATAATAATAATGCATCAGATTTATATAGCGCTTTATCATAGACACTCAAAGACGCTTTACAAATAGATATATTATTCATTCACTCCAGACAGACAGTGGTAGTGGTAAGCTACTACTGTAGCCACAGTTGCCCTGGGGCAGACTGATGGAAACGTGGCTGCCAATCCGTGCCAACGGCCTCTCTGACCACTACCGAACATTTATACACATTCATACCCAGTGTTATGGACACTGGAGGCAAGGTAGGTAAAGTGTCTTGCCAAGGGACACAATGACAGGATATCTGGGGAGAGCGGGATTCGAACCGCCAACCTCCTGAGCACTTCCGCCCTTATTACATGCTTATTTGTGTAATAAGTTTAAGTAATTCCAATGCCAATGGTGACACCCATCTCCGTTTCATGACCCTAGACCACACGGCTACTGTAAGTAGTGAAAGCTACAGTGGGGGGGTCAGTCCTCTGGTAACTCTGTATGTTAACTTTCCTTTCCACATTCTATTATGCTGAGCACCAAGCTAGAAGGCAGAAAGTACCATTTTTACCTGGTCTTTGGTATGACCCGGCCGAGATTTGAACCCTGGCCTCCCAGTTGTAGGGCAGATGCTCTACTAACTAGGCCACCACTCCGATGTAATAAATGTAATAATTATTTACAACTTTCATGCATCTTACTATGCTTAGATGATCACCAAATAAGTAGACCGATATGTCCTTGTGTTGGAATTCAGCAGATACTCAAATTGATTGGCTGTCATACATGTAGAGATGCTAATTTAGGAAAGATTCTGCAGTGGCCTCTTAATTTTTTTTGTGTGTGTGTGTGTGTGTGTGTGTGTAAAATTGTTGGTAACCTGTTAAAGAAAAAAAATCTCACAGTGGTCACTGAAATAACTTGAAATTGACAAAAGTAATAATAAATAAACAAAAATCTGAAAATTAACTCATGAAAATTAGATAGTGCTTTTGAATTTTGGTTCAACAGAATCATTTAAAAAAAATATAAGCAACTGGCCTGGACAAAAATGATGATACCCCTGAAAAGACTGAAAATAATTTGACAATAGAGACATGTTAAACTAAGGTGTGTCATGTAATTAGCATCAGGAGTGTCCTCAAACTTGTAATCAGTCAGTCTGCCTGAAAAAGGGTGAAAAGTAAACATGTTGCTGTTTGGTATCAGTGTTTGTACCACACTAAACATGGACCATAGAAAGCTAAAGACAATGAGATCTCAATCTAATCTCAGGAGATTAGAAAGAAAATTGTAGACAAGGATGTTAAAGGTAAAGGCTACAGGACCATCTCCAAGCAGCTTGATGTTCCTGTGACCACAGTTGCCAATATTATTCAAAAGGATAAGGTTTGTGAGACTGTAGCCAACCTTCAGGACATGCACACAAGAGCAAATGCAACCCCAGGTTGTTTAGAACAGCGCATATTGTACAAAAATAGTCTAGAAAACCATCCAAAATCATTCAAGCTAAACTCCAAGGTCAAGGTACGTTGCTTTCTAACTACACCATGGGTCGCATTTTGAACAATAATGGACTCCATGGAAGAAGACCCAGAGGGCTCCATCATTGACAGAAAATCATTAAAAAGCCAGCTAAACTGCATGCTGGTAAGCCCCAAAGTGTCTGGCAGGTTGCCCTTTGGACAGATGAGTCAAAATTGGAGCTTTTGGGACAGTTACATTGGCTCTATGTTTACAGAAGGAAAAAAAAATGCATACAAAGCAAAGAACACTGTGCTACTGTGAAACATGGAGGAGGCTCGGTAATATTCTGCTTTGCTGCTTCTGGCACAGACCGTCAAGAATCTGTGCAGGGTACAGTGAAAGCTCAAGTCTATCAAGGCATTCTGGGGTGAAATATGCTGTCCAGTGTCAGAAAGCTTGGTCTCAGTCACAGGTCATGGGTCCTCCAACAGGATAATCTAGTGGAATCAATGTTTCTACCTGTTATTGACTATGGAGATATACTTTACAGTACATGAATGTACCTGCCCATTGTCTTCACCTGTTGGATAGAGTTTATCATGGGGCTTTGAGATTCGTCACAAACTGTGCTTCTCTCGCTCATCATTGTGTTCTCTACAGTAAAGTGAATTGGTCATCATTATCTGGTTGTTGCCTCAGTCACTGGTATACAGTATGTTCATCTACAA
The DNA here is from genome assembly GCA_020510985.1 of Pholidichthys leucotaenia. NCBI lineage: Eukaryota > Metazoa > Chordata > Actinopteri > Cichliformes > Pholidichthyidae > Pholidichthys > Pholidichthys leucotaenia. Next base: position 186,752,122 of record CM035847.1, read on the forward strand.
AGCCCTTCTGGGTAGACTTCCTATTTATGTTCACTATTAACATGAAAACAAGGAAGCCACAATCCCCACTAAATGGACATTCTGCAAGTGGCTGTTCCAAAAATAAGGACAGGGTTGGGAAAGAAAGTTTTTAGGTTTATGGTTCATGATGTGTGGAACAAGCTTGATATTGAGTTACAGCTACAAAACCTCATACCTGTGGCTGATTTTTCAAGCTTTAGTGAATTCAGTGGAGTCCAGGCTTTCTGTGCACAAGTGTTTCAGATGAGAATGTTTTTATAGCTAATTTATTTATTATCTGTCGTTTTATTTTTAATGCTGTAACTGTGTTGCTGCTATCTTGACCAGGTCTCCCTTGTAAAACAGATCCCTCATCTCAATGGAACTAGCCTGGTTAAAAAAAGGGCATGCTGCACATGCCAGGTTTGAGGTTAAAACTACAGTTCCATTCACCAAGATGAAAATTTTGTGCAAGGGGCAGAAGGCTTTATTCTAAAAGACCTTTTTATGATCATTCTAAAAATACTTGTCTATGTATCATTTTTGGCAGCTCCAAGTGTGTAAGTGGGTGATAGTTTAAACTTTTAGCAAGATTGTCATTGAGAATTAGGGCTGTGCTTGATATTAAAACTGATCACTGACCTTATTAAGACCAGAGTTTCCCAAGATCAAGTCAAACTAAGACCTACACAGTGGTCTTCAGCTCTCGATATTGAAAGGTTTGTATGGAGCCCCCATAAATAAATATTAACCAAATCAGCAAGGAAAAAAGTCCACATTGGGGAAAACTCCAGAATAAGCTCTAAATCTACCAACATGTTGGAATGGATTGATAATCATATATACCTTTTTTCAGTTTGAGTTTCAGTGTTGCAGTGCAAACTAGGCCATGATTAATGGTACATGTTGGCAGTAAGTGCTTGTTCCGATTCCATTTGGTTCCACTATATTCCACTGCATTCCAGCATGCTGACAGATGCTGTGATCACAAACATCAAGTGTGTAATTTAAAGGTCCTTTAAATCTGATCTGAATGTTTCAAATAAACAATTCAAGCCACGGCCAAACTGGACGTACCGATACAAGCCAGGAGAGGAAATAAAGAGATGTGCAGATGAGATTAAAATTTGAAAACCCAGCTCCAACTAAGCCAGAGGTACACATAATTTGAGAAAGAAAGTGGGGAAAATCAGACGACAACTTCTTGCACAGCTCATTTAATCGTGTATGTGTGTTTACATGTGTTTAAGATGGCTTAGAGCCATTCCGAAACCCAATCAATATGCAAATGAGGAGGTTAGGGATGAGAAAATGTACCAGGTAAAGAGGACGTGGTGAGCAGACACAGCAACCTAAATAGGTGGAAAAGTGCCTCTCTACCTTCAACCCCCCCCCCCCAATCCACTCTCTGTGCCCATGGTGTGGCACAGCCATCACATGTCAGACCATTATCGGCATATAGCATCTAAAGAACAGGCGATCTTACCCATGTCCTCCTCTATTATAGCGTTAGAGTGTGGGCCTCTTCCGTTGCATATCACCTTGATCCTTGCTCACTATCCCTGACCTCTCAGTCCGTTACTTTTCAGCACCTTGATCTGTCCTCTTCCATCTCCTCAACTCACCTTTCCCGCACACCGTTTTCTCCCTCCCGAGCCACTATACCCTGCCCCATCACACAGCCCCCTGCTTGCTCCTTTCCTCCTCCTACCCTCAAACCCCCTATCCCCCCAACGACTCCTTCCAAAGTACTCCTGCCCCCCCCCCCCCCATCCTAAGCTCACCTCTCCCTCCCTCGCATGCCCCCTTTCTAAACTCCCAGACTCCTCTCCACTCCTCGCCTGTCCTGCTGCTGCTCCTTCATTTCATCGCTTCTCCGCCTTGTTTGACATGTTTCTTCACACTTGCCGTGCTTTAGCCCCCACTCCCACCCCACCCATAGCAACATCAACCACCCACATCATCTTCCCTCCCGTCTTTAATCTGCAAAGAGAGGATATCACCATCTCTGAATCGTGCGGCGAAGACACCAGCGCCATTATCTCCCATCTGCCATCTCTTCCGTCTCTTTCTCCCTGCCTGCATGTGTACTCAATAGGGTTTTCTACAATTACAAAACACCGTCTAACAACAATGGCAAGAGAACAGCAGACGGCAGGGGGAGACGGCGGGAGAAAGTGGGAGAAAATCGTGCCATTATCGGACAGAGGAGAAAAGTATAAGGAAGCTGCCATACCTGCGCGCCTGCCTCGATCCTCTAATCTCCTGTGGTAGAAACGATTTCTCCTCAGGTTATTTCCCCCTTTCAGTAATCGGGCAGGAAAAAAAAAAAAAAAACTCCGCTCAGCAAAGACTTCTTATCCGTCTGCCGGTCCAACAACTGTTCAAACCAAATTAAGCATCATATCCACTTTTTGTCTGCCTCGGACCGCGCAGTGCAGCCGGTACGCGGAGCTCCTGAAGGTGTGATGAGGCTTGCCAGGTGTTCGCATTTAGTCCTCCTATGGTCCGCATTTAACTGATTAAAAAAAAAAGGGGGGGGGTGGCAGAGCGTTTGCACGACTGGTGGCGGTCAGTACCCCAGAGCGATCCACCGATCAGCTGGGACGGGACCGCGAGTGCGGGCAGACGCCGTTAAAGCGGCGCGCCTCCACGCTGCGCATCTATTCGCTCCCCACAGCAGCTGCAGCCGCATCCCATCACTCCCCCTTATTTAAAAAGGCTAAACAAGAACAAATAGCGGTCGATGGTTAATATCCAGCCTCTACAGTAGAGATTAAAAGGAAGAAACGCCTCTGGGCTCCGGTCTTTAGGCTGCTGCCCGGTTTTCCCCCGTACTCACTTGCTCCCTCACTCAGCAGCTGCCCGTACATCACATTTCACACATTCATACCTCTTTGCATTTTGTGTGCCCTTGTAAAAATAAGTAATTGTAAAAAAAATAAAATAAAAATCCCTCAGGTAGATGGTGGTTTAGGTCTCCGCCCTATATTGTCTCCCACAGGTAAGAATCAGGCGTAGAGAACCATTAAAAGAAACTGCAGCATCACAGCAGATCGATAGTCTCCCGTTTCCATGTGAAGAAGTGACTTTGTCCTGACCTCCGGGCTGCTATCGCGGAGCGCAAACCGCGGCTGGACAACGCGCCGGCTGCTGCTGGAATAATGGAGCCAGGCTGGAGATGGATGGATAAGAGGCGTTGTAGGTCAGAGTGGAAGGCTGTCTTCAGACGGGGGGGGGGGGGGGGGGCACCAAAGAAAGAAAGAAAGAAAGATAAATCTCACGGCGGAAACACTTCTGTCCTGTATCCTCCTGTTAAAACGCGCTCCGTTCAGCCACGAAGACGGCCCTCCTCCCGCAGATACTTTCACAATGTGCGGCAGTTTCTTTTCTCTCTCTCTTTTTTTTTTTTTTTTTTTTTTTTGGGTTCCCCCAGGAGGCGGTACGCCCACCAGCTCCCCTCCTGCCCGCCTTCCTCCCGCTGTATCTGCGCCTCTATTGACAAGTGCTGCTCCGGGAATACAAGCTGGTAATAACAGATGGAGGCGTTATGACGGCGGCGAGTGATGCCACCGCCTGGACCTCCGCCTGCAGCAGCTGAAGTTTAGGCTCTGGCAGGAAACGCATTAGACGCCGAGGCGGGCAGAGGTGTTCAAGGTGCGGAGCGCGGGACCTGACGTGGGCCAGCAGAATTGTGCGCGGTGCTGCTGAGACGGTGGGGGATCCAGGCGGCTGCATTATGGCATTAGTTGCTCCAGTATAAATAAGAATAGTCAACAAGGAGATAAGAGTGACTCATTTGTGAGTTATTTCTCATAACTTTGACTTACCACGTTTGTTTTTCCCCTCAGATTATTTTTTTTTTTTTTTTGCAAATTTGCTATTTTTTTAAAATAAATTTGAGACTTTTTCCTTCATACATTTGTATTTCCCTGTCATTAGGGTGGGGAAGAACATGTGCCCTCTCATACTGTGGTGGCCTAGTTGACAGAACATCCGCCCCACAATCGGGAGGTTGGGGGTTCAAGTCCTGGCCAGGTCATACCAAAGACCATGCAAAAATGGTACTTCCCGCCTTCTAGCTTGGTGCTCAGCATAATAGAATAGGGGAAGGAGAAGTTGTTTGTGGCGGTGCCTTGCATGGCAGCGACCCCTCTGATTCTACATATAATTAACATTGTAGGCAGGAGAAACGTAATTTCATTCTACTGTACATGATTGGCTGTATGGTCTGAATGACAGCAGAGATGGCTTCTTCTTCATGTAAAGTAACAGTGGGCGGTAATGAATTGCCTATTTCCTGAGCTAGAATAGAAAAACCATTACTTCAACTCTACTGGGAAGAATAAATGAGAAAGAAAATGACTCCAGTAGAATCAAGTGCAAGTATTCAAACGTATTCTGCAATAGCATCACACTATCAACTAATTTAAATTATTAATATCTAATATGCACACTTTCTATAAAATGCTGTTCTTATATTTTTACATACAGTGGTGAGAAAAAGTGTTTGCCCCTTCCTGATTTCTCATATTTTTGTATGTTTGTAACACTTAAATGTTTCAGATCATCAAACAAATTTAAATATTAGACAAAGATAACACAAGTAAACACAAAATGCAGTTTTTAAATGAAGGTGTTCATTATTAAGGGAAAAAAATCCAAACCTTCATGGCCCTGTGTGAAAAAGTGATTGCCCCCTAAACCTAATAAGTGGTTGGGCCACCCTTAGCAGCAACAACTGCAATCAAGCGTTTGTGATAACTGGCAATGAGTCTTACATCGCTGTGGAGGAAATCTGGCTCACTCATCTTTGCAGAATTGTTGTAATTCAGCAACATTGGAGGGTTTTCAAGCATGAACTGCCTTTTTAAGGTCACACCACAGCATCTCAACCGGATTCAGGTCAGGACTTTGACTAGGCCACTCCAAGGTCTTCATTTTGTTTTTCTTAAGTCATTCAGAGGTGGACTTGCTGGTGTGTTTTGGATCATTGTCCTGCTGCAGAATACAAGTGTGCTTCAGCTTGAGATCACGAACAGATGGCCGGACCTTCTCCTTCAGGATTTTTTGGTAGACAGCAGAATTCATGGTTCCATTTACCACAGCAAGTCTTCCAGGTCCTGAAGCAGCAAAACAGCCCCAGATCATCACACTACCACCACCATATTTTACTGTTGGTATTTTTTTTTTTTTTTTTTTTGTTACTTATTTGTACCCGTAGGTAGACTTGGTTTGCAGTCTGGTGACAAGCCACCGGCTGCTGGTCGCTGCGTGCGCGAGCGCCCTAAACCTACATGCTTTTGGTAAGTATTTGGTATTTGTTTTTGGTAAGTATGATGTTCCTTTTCTGAAATGCTGTGTTACTTTTATGCCGATTGTAATGGGACACACACCTTCCAAAAAGTTCAACTTTTGTCTCATCAGTCCACAGAGTATTTTCCCAAAAGTCTTGGGTATCATCAAGATGTTGTCTGGCAAAACTGAGATGAGCCTTTGTTCTTTTTGCTCAGGAGTGATTTTCATCTTGGAACCCTGCCATGCAGGCCATTTTTGCCCAGTCTCTTTCTTATGGTGGAGTCATGAACACTGACCTTAATTGGGGCAAGTGAGGCCTGCAGTTCTGTGGATGTTATTGTGGGGTCTTTTGTGACCTCTTGGAGAAGTCGTCGCTGTGCTCTTGGGGTAATTTTTGTCAGCCGGCCACTCCTGATAAGGTTCACCACTGTTCCATGTTTTCGCCTTTTGTGGGTAATGGCTCTCACTGTGGTTTGCTGGAGTCGCAAAGCTTTAGAAATGGCTTTATAACCTTTTCCAGACTGATAGATTTCAATTACTTTGTTTCTCATTTGTTCCTGAATTTCTTTGGATCACAGCATGATGTCTAGCTTTTGAGGATCTTTTGGTCTACTTCACTAGCCACACCCAGGTCTGGCTAGAAAAAGCCACACCCAGGTCTGGCTAGAAAAATTGAACTCAGCTTTCTCAAGATGTGATAAACCACAGTTAATTTATGTTTTAACAGGAGCAGGCAATCACTTTTTCACACAGGGCCATGCAGGTTTGGATTTTTTTTACCCTTAATAATAAACACCTTCATTTAAAAACTGCATTTTGTGTTTACTTGTGTTATCTCTGTCTAATATATAAATTTGTTTCATGATCTGAAACATTTAAGTGTTACAAACATACAAAAAAAAATGAGAAATCAGGAAGGGGGCAAATACTTTTTCCCACCACTGTAGATATTTATTTTTTTGACTTACTGTGTCACATAATTCTTTAATCTTTCCCCCTTTTCTAGCCTATGTATCACATGCATTCATTGTATGTTGAATGTTTGGTGTTATATTGGTAGCAACACTACGTAACATAACGTAAACTGCTGTATAACAAGTTTTCCTACTTGGGGCAATAAAATAAAATGATCTGAGGAGAAGTATTTGGTCCTTAAGTATTTATTTATTGCAGGTATGCTTGTTGTCTTTGGATGACATGTTGCAGAATATCAGTGTTGCGTTCAGTGATGCATGAAACAACCACCCTCATTAAACCTCAAGATAACATTTCTATGCTCAAGTTGGTGCGTCCTATTTTAAATCAGGCGCAGATAATAGTGCTGTCAATCATTCTATCCACACAAAAACACAGATTTTAACAACAACAACAATAATAATAATAATATATTGTATTCACATTCATATGTCCAATTAAAAACAAACACATATAAAAGAAAAGATAAATAAAAAAAATGATTTTAGAAATGATTGATGTATAGATGTTTGGGGTTCATTATGTATCCAGCCAAGCAAAGAGTTTCACTACTTTTTGTGTTGTTTTTCATTTTCCATCCTTGTAATATTTACACACAAATAACAGCCCACCTGAGCAAACTGGAGAACAAAGGCTGACCTATTCCAAACATCACATTTTACATTGTATAACTCAGTTGCAACCAAAATATAGAATGATTGATATGCTGTTAACTGGACAATTCTGTATACATACTGTCCAACTATGCTGAACTGAAAAGATGAGACCATCAATTTCCAACTTAATTCCATGGTTTAGCTCCAGCTACTCTGAGTGCTGACTTTACGAATGGATGCCTAATTGTTTTCATTTTATAATTATGGATTCAAAATGCCAGTCAACAATTAAATTCTTCACATTGCCACATTTTCGTAATTTTTCTTAAAACTGAAGCCTAAAAATAAATACTGTGATTATAACCAGACTGCAGAGAGGAGCATGGTCTGCTGTGCACCAACACTAAATAAGATGAAATCAGCATGACATTCAAAATTAGCCTTTCTCTTAAAGACTCATTGATACGGCAGCATGCGTGTTTAGTGTGCATTTCTGAGATACATACAGAATGTGAAGGGTGCAGCTGTAGTGATGAATGATTCCATTAGAAATGGGTGAAACAGCCAACACAGGAAGCAGATTAGTGTGCTCACTTTACTGATTCCGCAGGATTTTATAGATTATAAAATGTGAGCATTCAACAATTATCTGATTAGCAAGTGATGGGATAAATTATATGGTGCACGGCTGGCAGAACTCCAAATGGTTCAAGGTTGGGGTCGGTAGTGAGTGGCTGTGGGCCTAGGAGGGCAGCGGATAATAAAGAGATAAACTGAGGGCGGCAGAAATAACCAGCCAAACAGATTTAGCCAATGGACAGAGATCACAGAGACCTCGAAAAATGAAAACTCTACCAGCGTGCTTCTTCTTTGGTAACCTCAGAAGGAATAGAAACACCTTAGGGCTACAAAGGCCAGCTAAGGTCTTTCTAATAGAACATAAGTATACCTTGTGCACATGTGTGAGTGGGGGACAAGCAGAAGAGCTGGCGATTTGAAAGCAGGGAGCAACAACCTTTAAATTAAAGTCACTCTTGTGGCATTTGAAGGCAAAATGTGATGGGAAGTTAAAAGGCTTGCAGCAGCATTTATTTAAAAAAAAAACTGGTTGAAGTCGTGTTTCTGTTGGTTCTATGTATAGCAGTATTTTAATTAGTGCGGGCGTCCCCAGGGCTAAACAACATTAGCAAATTTGGGAATTCTCAAATGAAAAATTATCACTGACCTCAAGGATCCTGTCAAGTCGTGTTATCAAAGTTGCGTGGATATTAACTAAGAGCTTAACAAACCAAAGAACTTTATGAGCAAATCCAGTCACGACTCTGACTTGAGTGCAAACAAAAAGAACAGAAGTGACAGAGGGGTGCTTATTGTGTTCTGTTAATCCTTAGCACCCCTCGGAAATGTCCCCAAGACTCTGCAGGCAAAGCATAATTTGGTCAGTGTCTTCTAATTACAATGCCTCATCACAAAACACCCAGAAATTAGGAAACAAAACCTTTACTTGTCACCACTGAAATGCCAAAGCGGAGGTTTCATCTGCCAGCTGGTCTTTGAGCTTCATTTTGTTAAGCCGATCCATTACAATAGCATCTGCCCAAACAGACTTCTAAAATGGGAAAGACAAATGTGGAGGAAAATAACACAGTCCTGATGCAAATGGTGGAAACGTGCATCTTTTAAGAGAGCGAGTAGTGGTGGCAGGCTATCAGACCAGAAAGTCTGATAAACAGTAAAGAAGAAAATATTGGGAAAAAAATCACAAAGAATGAAAATATAATTGGAAGTCATAATCATACTGCAACTAAAGAACCACAAACCTCAGATGTTCTCTTCTACCTAAATAATTACTTCTTTAAAGAACACATTCAAGGACTTTAAAAGATCCTGTTGCTATACTGGTAACAGTCTGTGGTCATCTAGCAATATTTTAAAAACTTTTTTATGTCTGTTTTTAAACATGATTGTAATTAAAGTTTTTTGGGGGGACTATTAGCCTTAAGGGATAACTAGCTTATGGCAGTTAGAGGTAGGCAACCCTGCAGGGATCAGAAAAGGAGATGGTAAGTATGGGGCATTGGTAGGTATGATAAATATATTATGAATGAATTTATTTATTTCGGATAGTACATTACAGGTTAAAAGAAACTGTATAATATAACAACAAGGTCAAATTAGACAAAGACTCCTTCTACTATACAATTCCACGTGAGTTATCCGAAATGGGTGATGGCTGAAGCCGCAGCTTATATTGCCCACCCATATTCCATCCAAGAATTCAAAGGAGAAAAAAGAGAAAACAAGACAAGAGCGATTACAATTTAAAACAAGGCTAAGACAAAATATGACTGAGAGAAAAAGAAAACTGAGCTAGTCTAAGTTAAGCGGTTACTATTCAAAAACAAATCTAAGACATAGTGTCACAGAGAAAAAAGAAAAACTAAGCTATAACACAACACAGGCTGGAAAGTTATGTGAGTTTACATGTCGTCTTGTAAATATGTTTGGAGTATTTCTTCCTTTAGTTTTTGTTTAAATTGTCCAAGCTTTGTACATGATTTTAATTCAGGTCCAAAATCGTTCCATAATCTGACACCTTGCACTGAAATACAGTGTTGCTTGGTAGTTGTTCTCACTGTAGGCTTTTGAAATATACATGTTCCTCTGAAGTGATATCGTTTCTCCCTTGTTTGGAACAACTTTTGGATATTTGCGGGCAGTGATAGATTCTTCACTTTGAACATTATTATTGCGGTTTTAAAGTCAATCAGATCTTTCAACTTGAGAGTTTTTTGTTTAAGAAAAAGTGGGTTTGTTGGTTCCCTGTAAGCTGCTTTGTTGATTATTCTAATAGCGCTCTTTTGAAGCATAAAGAGTGGATATATGTTTGTTTTATATGTATTTCCCCATACTTCATTACAATATGTCATGTATGGGAGTATTAATGAATGATACAAGGTGTATAGTGTGGGTTGATTCAGCAAATTTTTCACTCTGTGTAATATTGCAATTGATTTGGATACTTTACCTTTTATATAATTAATATGTGGCTTCCAACACAGTTTGTTATCAATTATTACTCCAAGGAATTTAGTTTCGGATACCCTTTCAATCTCTACACCATTTACACTGAGTTTGGGTACTGGGTAGTTGTGATGGTTGTTAAAGACTATAAATTTTGTCTTGCTTAAATTGAGCGTTAATTTGTTTGAATCAAACCACGGTTTCAGCTTTCCTAATTCCTTTCCGAGTGTATCCAGAAGTTGTTCCAAATTGTTTCCACTGCATAGCAGGTTAGTGTCATCAGCAAACAATATTAAGTCCATTTTTTCTGAAACTTTACATATATCATTTATATACACATTGAATAATAATGGTCCCAAAACTGAACCCTGTGGGACTCCACAGGTGACCTTCAGTAGCTCTGAGTTTTTGTTGTTAACACATACAAACTGATATCTATTCTTTAAGTAACTTCTTAACCAGGACAGTGCTACCCCTCTGATACCACAATTTTGTAGTTTCTTTAATAATAGATTGTGATCTACTATATCAAATGCTTTTTTAAGATCCAGGAATACTCCAACTGAATACTCTTTATTTTCAATGGCTGTTGATATTTTTTCTGTAAATTCCATTAAGGCATATGCTGTTGTCCTTTTGTGTCTGAACCCATATTGCTGCTCACACAATAAATCATTCTTCAGTATGAAGTTGTCAGTTCTCTCATAGAATATTTTTTCAAGTATCTTGGAAAATTGCGGTAATAGTGAAATTGGTCTGTAGTTGGAGAGTTCCCCTCTGTCGCCTGTCTTGTAAATCGGAATTACTTTAGCTATTTTCATTGCATTGGGAAATATACCTGATTGGAGAGACAGGTTACAGATATACGTCAGTGGTTTCACTATGCATTCGATAACAGTTTTGACTAGTAGCATATCAATACCATCGCAGTCAGTAGATGTTTTACTTTTGAACGATTTAACAATTTCAATGACCTCTCTTTCGTCTGTGTTCTTTATGAAGATGGTGTCTTTTACAGCAGTGTTATTGCATATTGAATCACCTGTTGGCACCGTAGTGGGTATTTCTCGGGCCAGTTTAGGTCCAATGTTAACAAAAAAATTATTAAATTCATCTGCAGGTGAAGCTATATTCACATTCGGAGTCGATTTATTATTTTTTGGAATGTTAGTTGGGTAGCTGGTATTTCTGCTTTTATTTCCAAGAATACTGTTGATTATTGTCCATGTATTTTTTATATTGTCTTTGTTTTTTTCCAGTTCTTTACTGTAATAGTCTCTTTTACTACATCTTATTATATATGTTAACTTATTTTTGTATGTTTTATACCGCTGCTCTGCTTCTTTTGTCCTTTTCTTTATGAAAGCTTTATATAATAAATTTTTCTTTTTACACGCCTTTTGTAGTCCTTTGGTTAGCCATGGTTTGTCAGTAAATTTGTGTTTAAGCTTTTTTTTAACTAATGGGCAGTTTTTTTCATAAAGAGTGGTTACAATGTTTATAAATGTGTCATAGGCTTCATTTACATCTGATACATAGACTTCTGTCCAGTCTTGCTTCAGCAAGTCCTCTTTAAAAGAACTGATTGCGTTTGGTGATTTGTGTCTGAACGATTTTGAGATTTTTTCTGGGTTGGGCCCCGTGTGGCCATGGATAAGTGCAAAGATTGGCAAGTGGTCGCTTATATCATTTATCAATAATCCACTTTCTATTTTCCTGTCGAGAACATTGACAAACAGGTTGTCAATAAGTGTAGCAGAGTGAGCTGTGATTCTACTGGGATGTGTTATTGTGGGATATAGACTCATGCTGTACATAGAGTTCATGAACTCTGTAACTACATTTTGTTGATGTGGATTAAGTAGATCAATATTGAAATCTCCACAAATTGCTACCATTTTCTTACTAGTAATATTATTGTACAGCTCGACTAATTTATCTCTGAATGTCTCAATGCAAGTTCCCGGCGTTCTGTATATGCAGCTTATGATTAGATTTTTTGTTTTGTCTAGGTCAATCTCAACAGTAACACATTCCAGAATCCCTGGTAGTGCTGAGGACATTTCATTTACAAGCTTACATCTATATAGGTCATCAATATACAGTGCAACACCACCACCCTTTTTTTGAGATCTGTTAATGTTAAACATCTGATATCCCTCTATTGCCATCAGGGGAGCCTGGTCTGCATTAAGCCAGGTTTCAGAGACTGCTATAGCTGTGAATTTTCTGTTTAGCTGTTTTAAATAGTCCTGAATCTGTGAGAAGTTTTTGTTAAGACTTCTGCTATTGAAGTGTATTATTGACAGTTTACCATCTAATTGCACTTGACTTTTGAATTGCTTTTCAGTGTAATATTCACAGTGGTTATGAATATTATTGAAAAAGTGGTTATCAGGATCAATATCATTCTCCATCTCTTGTGGTTTATGTTCAGCATAGTGGCATATTTTTAGAGTTTGAGTTTCCTCACTCTGTGTTTCATAGTCAGTGTTCATCTGTATTTATCTAAGTCAGTAGCATCTCTGATCATTATACTTTTTGCTTGCTCAGGTGTTCCATTTAGTTTAATCCAATAATAATAAGTGAATAAGTGAGTGACTTTCATTCAGGTTGGTATGAAGGGAGCAGTTCTCACTTGCAGGAGGAGACTACAGGAGTTATTCAGGTAAGGAAGGCAAGTCTGCTGAGGCTGGTTGCAATGGAGGTGCCCGGGCCAGGGGCTTTTCCTCTAGTGTGGTTATTTGAATATTTTCCAGTAATGTGCAATTGCTGCTTTCTTGAGAGTCCAGTGAAATGAAGGCGGTGATTTAGATGAGACTGATGCAGAGAGGGGGGTCCAGCATGGAAGGAGAAGCCAGAGGAATCCTGGGATAAAGGTTAGTAAAAAGATTATATTTTGTAGAGAGGCTTATGTGAGGAATCCAAGGGGAAAGAGAGGTACACAGAGCTGGGAGGCAAGCGAGCATTAAAGGAAGTTGAGCAGGAGACCATGAAGAAACAACAGAGAGCTGTGACTTTGTGTGACATTCATACACCTACACTACCGCATCTGCTGCTTAAGGAGTGACATAGGAAGTGATCAGCAGCAGGTGAGGAGATGAAGCGCAGCTGCAGGTGATCACAGATCATCAGTAGACAACTGGTCTGTGTGTGTGTGTGTGTGTGTGTGTGTGTGTGTGTGTGTGTGTGTGTGTGTGTGTGTGTGCGTGCGCACATGCGCACCTGTGACCCATGACACTAATATTAGAAATATTTGTGAATAAACAATAAAACAGATTGAGATAATAAAATATGCTTTACCTTCTATGTTGCTCTGTTAGATCATAGTTTCAAGAAAAAAATTGTCAGCATAAAGCAATCATGGCAAGCAAAAAACTGAGATCGCTAAACTGTTTGCTAAACACTGATGAAGGCAGTAAATGTTTTAATTCTTTTCATGGGTCTTTATAATGCCATAATAAGGATATATTCTTAATCTGAACATCTCTGGTATACAGCTGTGAAAAACATCAACCAGTAGTTCAGGCTCTCTTAGGGAAAAGTGGCCATAATGGAGTAATGGAGCTAAAACATGTTTCACGCAGAGGGTGAAATGAAGGCATGGTCCTAGAACCCACTATCATAATTATGGACTATTTGGCTCTTTTGATAATTCAAAAAACACATGGCGGAGTAAAGGAGCATAACATGTTCCTTGTGATTTTTTTTTTCTAACAGCAAAAATTGAATGATAGAAGAAATTAAAGGGCCAGTGTATATCATAGTGATATAAACAGACAGGTATTTTTAAAGAATTATTTCATAGAATTCTTTCTTGCTTTCTTTGCTAACAACAACAACAACAACGATAACAGCAAAAGATGGATATCCCACCCACTCAGTCACCCACTAGTTGGTAAAAACACACTGAAAACTGGGCTGTTGTTGAACACATACTATACTCATACTGGCTGCTAACTACTAACTTTTGTTCTGTCCACAAACCTGGCATAAAACAGACAGACGAGGATGCTGCACTGGAACTGGGCTTTATTAAGGAATTGGCCAACAATACACTACATGTTATACATGCAGAGTGGTCTGGGTAAGATACTCTAATGGCGGACGCTCCCCTATATATGTCGGCGTGATGATGTCATGTCGGCGTGATGACGCAGCTGGATGGTGACATCATCACGCCAAATACTACACTAAAACCCATCACAACAATTTTGTCAGTGTTTGTTAGTCCTAATGTAATCTTGATTGCAGCTTCTGGGGGTTATATCCATGATAACATAAGTGTTTGGAAGTTTTTCAGTTAAAGACTAAGCAGCCTATTGATGAAAATCAATGATGATGAAAAAGGCTTTTTTGGAGGCGCTGTGCAGTGTCAGGGAGAGTTAGCACAACACGGTTAAAAGTAGCATGTGCTCTGGTGTTTGGATCATATACCCGAATGGCACAGAAAGTCATCATACCCTCATGTTACAATTCTGTGTTGTATTTAACTCTTGTTTCGTTGGGTTGTGTCATGTTTGCTATGAAATAGAAGCCTTCCAGTACACTGCTGCCTCTAGTGAAATGTTGGTAACAGATATTAAGCTTTGTAAAAACATTCTTTGTGGCCCAAGGGGCAACAGGTTGTTGGCTTGTTGTCTGTCTGTACCATATTCAATACAGTAGATTGCCTTGAATTTCAATAGTGTTCACACCCTAGCCATAAAGAACAATGGATACTGGTCAATCATTTACCAGTCATTTATATTTACTACTGTACCTACTGTACCTGGCATGCAACATCACTCATAATTATGTCAATAACAATGGGTGTTAATAAAATGTTTTTTATTATATTGCTATTTATACATCTAACATGTACACATGCCACTTGTTTGTCTGGCTGTATGTTTACACCGCTGTGGTACCCTGCTGTGTTTCACAAGTGAGGCTGAAGAGGGGAAGAATCCAAAGAAGGAACAAGAAAAAGAGGGAGGGAGAGTGTATGAGAGGAAGGGAGGCAAGGAAATAAAGAGAGACGGAAGAGCCGCCAGCCGATTCAGCTCCACGGACAGTGCTGCAGCGGGATCCAGCTGCACAAGGCCGGAACAAGCTTTATCCTCAGAGAGAGGAGCCAAAAGCTCTTCTCAACATGCTCTGATCTCTTTCACTAAACTCTCTCACTCTCTTACACACACAGTTATCTCTCATCCATGCACTTTTCTTGCTCTATCCTCTCTCTCCCCATGCACATGAAGACTCACACACAGATGCACACTTGTCATTGCTTCGCTCATAACTGCCTCTCCCCTGTCAGCCACCCCCCTGAGCTTCCACAGTTTGTTTCTTATCATGTCTCTGCATGCCTGTACTCTTTGTTGATGAACATTAGAAAATAGTTGACAATACATCAAGAATGTGTGTTTGTATGTGTGTATGTTAGTCCGGCAAGCTTTGTTTGTTTCCATTTTGCACTAAATTGACCAAATACTCAGGTCGAGGGAGTGTTCAAAAGAACAATCTGCACTAAACTGAGTGATTTCTAAATAGGACTAACCATGGTTGATACTTGGAGAGAGATTTACAGAATGGAATGGATAAAGAAAATTGAACTAATCAAAAACAAGAGATCCTGACTTTCAGTCGGTGTTGAAAAGATATTGGCAAACTGTCTGATGGCTCAGGAGGGGGAAGCAGCTCCTTGTCCACACTGTATATAGTGCGGATGGAGCGCTGCTGACTTCGACTGGGGATATTGTCGGGCAGTGGAAGGAATACTTCGAGGATCTCCTCAATCCACAGAGGAAGTAGGGCTTGTGGATGAGGGGGACGACTCGCCTATCACAGGAGCTGAAGTTGCCAAGGTGGTTAAAAATCTCTTTGGTGGCTGGGCCCCAGGGGTGGACGAGAGTCACCATGAGTACCTCAAGGCCCTGGATGTTGTAGGACTGTCATGGTTGACACACCTTTGCAACATTGCGTGGAGGTCAGGGACAGTGCCTTTGGCATGGCAAACCGAGGTGGTGGTTCCTCTCTTCAAAAAAGGGGAACAGAGGGTGTGCTCCAACTTTAGAGGGATCACACTCCTCAGCCTCCCTGGGAAGGTCTATGCCAAGGTACTGGAGAGGGTGTCATGAACGCCCTTCCAGGGCAAAAACAAACTCAGACGCTTGACTGCAGTGAGGAGATTTATTAACAGAAAAAAAAAACCCATAACTGTTCAAAAAGTAACTGTGTAGACATACAAAAAAGCTACAAGAATAACTTACACAGTGATGAGGCTCCAGGGTTACGAAAAACTCTGGAGAAGAGGAGGGGGAGACTGTCCAGAAAGAAATTAGTCCAGTCCAAACACAATCGTGGATTCCGCAAAGAAACAATGAGCAGGCCGAGTTTAAATTAACAGGCAGACAGATGAGTCACAGATGCTGGGAGCAGAGAGCACCAGTGACCTGATTAATCAATTAAATGCAGCTTGAGCTGGCAGGGAGACAGCCTGGATAAAAGGTGGTGTGACTGGCAAGAGGGAAAGGGCTCTGAGACAAACAAAAATACACACACAGAACTATCATCATAATAACAACAGACAGAAAAATACTCAAAACTACAAAAGGAAGTCTGAGCGCTGAGAACAACACTCAGACACATGACAGAGGAGGGTCTGGCTGTTGGTTGAACCTCAGATTCAGGAGGAACAATGTGGTTTTTGTCCTGGCTGTGGCACATCGGACCAGCTCTTTACCCTCTTGAGAATCCTTGAGGGTTCGTGGGAGTTTGCTCAACCAGTTTACAAGTGTTTTGTGGACTTGGAGAAGGCATTCATCCGCATCCCTCGTGGTTTTTTGTGGGGAGTGCTTCGGGAGAATGGGGTATCGGACTTGTTATTACGAGCTATTTGTTCTCTACATGATCGTTGTGAGAGTTTGGTTCGTATTGCCAACACTCGGTCGGACTCATTCCCAATGAGAGTTGGACTCCACCAGGGCTGCCCTTTGTCACCGATCCTGTTCATAATTTTTATGGACAGGATTTCGAGGTGCAGCCAGGGAACGGAAGGTGTCATGCTTGGTGACCACAGGATCTCATCTCTGTTGTTTGCGGATGATGTTGTCCTGTTGGCTTCATCCAGCAATGACCTACAGGTTTTAATGGGACATGTTTGCTGCTGAGTGTGAAGCAGCTGGGATGAGAATCAGCACCTCCAAGTCCGAGTCCATGGTTCTCAGCCGGAAAAAGGTGGATTGTCCCCTCCAGGTTGGGGACAAGCTCCTGCCCCAAGTGGAGGCGTTTAAGTATCTTGGGGTCTTATTCACGAGTGAAGGGAGAATGGGGCGAGAGATTGACAGACAGATCGGAGCAGCATCTGCAGTGATGCGGACATTGTACTGGTCTGTTGTGGTGGAGAGGGAGCTCAGCTCTAAGGCAAAGCTCTTGATTCACCGGTCAATCTACGTTCCTATCCTCACCTACTGTATAGTCAAGAGCTTTGGGTAATGATCGAAAGAATAAGATTGTGGATACAAGTGGCTGAAATGAGCTTTCTTCGTATGATTGCTGGACTCACTCTCAGAGATAGGGTGAGGAGCTCAGTCATCAGGGAGAGGATCAGAGTAGAACTGCTGCTCCTTCACATTGAAATCAGCCAGTTGAGGTGGTTTGGGCATCTGATCAGGATGCCTCCTGGATGCCTCCCATTTGAGGTGTTTCGGGCATGTCCCACTGGGAGGACACCCCAGGGCAGACCCAGGACTCGCTGGAGAGACTACTTCTCCCAGCTGGTCTGGAAACGCCTTGGTATCTTCTTTGAAGAGCTGGAGCAGGTGGCTGGGGAGAAGGAAGTCTGGGCTTCTCTACTCAAACTGCTACCTCCACGACCTGGACCTCCGGAGAAGCGGTAGAACATAGATGGATGGATGGATAGATGGAAAAATGAGAGATGTCAGAGACTCCATACCCCAGCAAGGCTGAACCTTGCTGAAGGGCTTAATTTAGAAGACATTCAGTAAGCGAATCTTAAAATTAATGTCTGTGGAAGCACTTTTGAGTGAGATGTCCTGTTATACCAGCATATGGCGATGATATCTACATTTGAGCAAAGTGCATACATCTGCCCATGGTATCAAGACTTTAAAAAAGGATTCATATTAAGATCCTGATTATGTCCAGCTCATTTATAAATTAAACTGGTAAAACTGTCTTGCAAATTCGCTACTAGTTTCTGATAAAAGAACAGTGAAAAAAAATTACACTATCTGAACCCTTGTTTTTTTTTTTCTCATTTTCTGACATATGTAAATATACAACCAAAATGGGCTATGCTGATGGTTAATATTGCTGTCTATTTTTCATATCACGAGGTCAGCATATGTACTGTGCAGATAGTCAGTTTGTGTCATGGATTAGCCAGGTTTGGACCCAGTAGCAGGACACAACACAAAGTGAGGTAGGATCTCCAACCTGTAGGTCAAGGATGAAAGAGGTTCTTGGAAAACAGTAAATAAGGGGAGTAGTATGCCAGTTTGTATTTGGGGCAGTTATTCACAAGGGCAAGGGGGTCCAGAGGTCATGAGGGGTCCACCAGAGAGAAAAGCATGGGGTTTCAAGATTTATAGAGGAGAGGCCTGGAGGAGCCAAAGAATCCTGCAGCAAAATGGTTATTTGAATGAGAAAATGTGTGCTAAGTTTACTTGGGAGTTCATATTTCTATGAGGTCGGTCCAGACTCAGAGGGCTACTAAGGAGCAACAGAGACAAGGATGAAAAGATGTTGCTTAGTAGGCTTCCTGGTGACTTCGTGTAGAGTTGCTGTAGCTTCTTCTGGTAATGTATTGTCAGTTCCTGTTTTTGCTGATCGTCGTTGTGGTTAGCTATGCTTCACTGTCCTCGTTCTTCTGAGGATTATTGCTTTTAATTACCTTTTAACCTCTTGCAGCGTTCAGTTTCTATGCTCCTCACATGTGGAACAAACTCCCAGGAAGCATGTGAGCTACTGAAACTCTCAGCTGCTTTTAAATGAGGTTAGAAACGTTTCTACCTGTCACTAGAACAATTGTTAATCTCCCACAATACACTGTAACTTTTATTTCTTGCACTTTACAGTGGTGTGAAAAAGAAAAGTGTTTGCCCTCTTCCTTATTTCTCTCTTTTTTGTATGTTTGTCAGACAAATGTTTCAGATCATTAAACAAAATTAAATAATAGACAAAGAAAACACAAGTAAATACAAAATGCAGTTTTTAAATGAAGGTGTTTATTAAGGGAAAAAAACCCAAACCTACATGGCCCTGTGTGAAAAAGTGATTGCCCCCTAAACCTTATAACTAGTTGGGCCACCCTTAGCAGCAACAACTGTAATCAAGTGTTTGTGATAACTGCCAATGAGTCTTTTACAGTGCTGTGGAGGAAATTTGGCCCACTCATCTTTGCAGAATTGTAATAATTCAGCCACACTGGAGGGTTTTCAAGCATGAGCCGCCTTCTTAAGGTCATGCTACAGCATCACAATCGGATTCAGGTCAGGACTTTGACTAAGCCACTCCAAAGTATTCATTTTGTTTTCCTTAAATCATTCAGAGGTGGACTTGCTGGTGTGTTTGAATCATTGTCCTGCTGCAGAACCCAAGTGGGCTTCAGCTTGAGGTCAAAAACAGATGGCCGGACATTCTCCTTCAGGATTTTTTTGGTAGACAGCAGAATTCATGGTTCCATTTACCACAACACACCTTCCAGGTCCTGAAGCTGCAAAACATCCCCAGACCATCACACTACCACCACCATATTTTACTGTTGGTATGATGTTCCTTTTCTGAAATGCTGTGTTACTTTTACGCTGGATGTAATGAGACACACACCTTCCAAAAAGTTCAACTTTTGTCTCGTCAGTTGACATAGCATCTTCCCAAAAGTCTTGGGTATCATCAAGATGTTTTCTGGCAAAACTGAGATGAGCCTTTATGTTCTTTTTGCTCAGGAGTGGTTTTCATCTTGGAATTCTGCCATGCAGGCCATTTTTGCCCAGTCTCTTTCTTATGATGGAGTCATGAACACTGACCTTAACTGAGGCAAATGAGGCCTGCAGTTCTTTGGATGTTATTGTGGGGTCTTTTGTGACCTCTTGGAGTAATTTTGGTGGGCCGGCCACTACTGGGAAGGTTCACCACTGTTCCATGTTTTCGCCCTTTGTGAACAACAGCTCTAACTGAGGTTTGCTGGAGTTCCAAAGCTTTAGAAACGGCTTTATAACTTCAGTTACTTTGTTTCTCATTTGTTTGTGATTTTTTTTTGATTGCACCATGATGTCTAGCTTTTGAGGATCTTTTGGTAACGGAAGGCGAATTACAGAGCTGCGTGCAGGAATCTGATCAGACCCTAAATCAAACAGTCATTGTCGCCCCCGAGAGACTGCTATGATGATGATGATGATGATGATGATGGTCTACTTCACTTTATCAGGGGTGGGGGGTGGGGGGCAATCACTTTTTCACACAATGCCATGTAGGTTTGTTTTTTTACCCTTAATAATAAACACCTTCATTTTAAAACTGAATTTTGTGTTTACTTGTCTTATCTTTGTCTAATATTTAAATTTGCTTTATGATCTGAAACATTTAAGTGCGACAAAGATCCCCCCCTCCGAAAAAAAAAAGAGAAATCAGGAAGGGGGAAAACACTTTTTCACACCACTCTATCTGTCTCATTCTATTTTAGCTTGTTTTTGCTTCCCTTTATTTTATTAGTTTGCTTTAAAATTCTTTTACTTTGATTTACTTTTATATTTCTTTTGCAACTTGCTGTAATGCTTTAATGTTTTTTGTAAAGCACTTTGTCTTGAACATGAAATATGCTATACAAATAAACTTGCCTAACCTTGACACAGGAGAAGTCTTAAATATCAACATTTTGATGAGGATTTCCAGGTTTTAGCGCAGCAGCTTTTCTCACAATCAATACCAAACACGAGGGAGTTTGCTTAATGGGTGAAGAGTTTAAATGGTTTATTTCTAAAAGAAGGTGAACTGAGAGACTGTAACAAGGTCAAATATGAAACATGAGATGGATACAGACTACTCTCTGCCAGCAAAAATTGACTGAAAAAAGTTGAAAAGACGACTTCCCCATCCATCTAAACATCTGGACGGTTTAAACATGAAAGATGAAAAGACGTCTCTTTCAAGTCATTGAAAAGACTACCAGGTTTTTTTGGTTCAATAAGAGCTATATTAGGCACAGCCCAATTTCCAATTGCTATTTTTGGGCTAAATTTAGCCTTGGAAGGATGGACCACATTTAGACCAAAGTGTATTTGAAAAAAATACGTATGTAATTATGTTAAAGTAAGACCGAGAAGTTCAGATCATGTTTCAGTATGTGGTGAACTCAAAGTTTATTGGAAATCAAATAGATTCTATGTCTCTGTTACTATTATACCCATCTTTTAAAAATAGCTCATGAAAGATGAGACTCCTGCAACTTTACAAAAAAATAATTACAGAACAATAAATTTGATCTTTTATGGATATTGTGCTTGCTGGGAGGAGACAGATTTTCCAACCATTTCACACTGGAGGTCCACATTTAGGGATCAAACATCCACACTCTGTTTCCTTCCTTAAGAATTTCAGTTCACCATTTTCATCAAAGTCTTTTAAGGATTAGGTCCTATTGTCACAAATAAACCTTGTTAATGGAATTTTCTGGTGGAGAACACACTTATTATTACAGTGCTTTGAAAAAGTATATCCCCCTTTCTGATTTCTTATATTTTCACATATTTGTCATACTTAAATGTTTCAGATCATCAAACAAATTTTAATATTAATATTAAAGCTGCGAGCAGCGATAAACGGGCCCTCGCGTCCTCACTAGACCTCGGCCTTGCCACTCAGAGTGCGTAACTCAGTGCAAGCTCCATCCCTCCCTCCCAAACCCGCTCCTGCTGCGCTTTGTCCGTCTGTCCTTCCATAACGGCATCCGCCCATGCATCTGCCATCCATTCGTCCATCAATCCATTCGCCCGTCCACCTGTCCATATGGCCATCCATCATCAGTCCGTCCATCTGTACACTGCAAGAGAGCTCCTTGGCAGAGGTACTGTATATGCTTGTGGATTACCTCAAAAATCTAATATGTCTGTCCATAGCCTAAAGGCCACTTCTGGTGAAAATTTCACCAGGAAATTTGTTTGAATTTAGACAAGCTATGTCATTGCTATAAATGTTTTTTGTTTTTTTTAACCTAGGGGGCACTATAGCTATATGTGGTATAGTCATATAAATCTGTTCTGGGAGGTACTAGTACCATATATATCAAGTTTGGGTCCATTTGGATGATGTACGTTTGTTATGGCAACTTCCTGTCCATTGGCGGTAGGGGGTGCTACTTCTGTGTCTCATTGTTTATTATAGAAATGTTCACCAGTGGCTGCCGATTCAAGACACTAAATTTGGTTGACTTTGGACAAAGAGTTATTAAGCTTTGTTTTTCTGCTCGGGGCCACTAGAGCTATGTGTAATTGTTCATTATAGAAAGGTTCAGAGTTGGTTAATCATGCACCACACAAAATTTGGTTGACTATGGACTAAGTATTTAAGTTATAAAGGCTTTGTTTTTTCTGCTAGGGGGCGCTCTAGCTGTCATTTTTCATTATACAAAGGTTCAATGTAGGCTAAAAATGCACCACACAAAATACGGTTGAATTTGGACAAATTATGCCTGAGTTATAAAGCTTTGTTTTTTTTCCTAGGGGGCGCTATAGCCATGTTTGTTTTCATTACAAAAAAAATTTCTGGATCTGACTAGTATCATATATATATAAAGTTGTGCAGCAATTGGAGATTCTACATGTGAGTTATGGCAACTTCCTGTCCATTGGCGGTAGGGGGCGCTGTCGCCATGTGTCATTCTTTATTATAGAAATTATCAGTATTGGTTACCTATTCACCACACAAAATCTGGTGGAAATCAGTAATATATACTAGAGTAAAAGCCATTGGAAGGGTCATGGCGATACTGCAAATTTGGCCACGCCCCTTCTGCCAAACTGTTAAGCATTTAGAAAAGTTTTCAACAGCTTTTGATGGCACATGGGTATAGATGATTGTCACCATAAATGGTACCAATCTGACTATTTATTTCAGAGATATTGAAGAAAACCTTTGGTGTAACCTTCATGTCTCCAAGAGATGGCGCTAATGCTACTCATGAATATTCATTGTTGAAATTGTTCGGCGGCATACCCATATAAATCATACCTATCTTGGTGCCAATCCGACATTCCATTCCCGAGGTATTAAAAAAACAACATGATGCAAACTTTCTGATGCAAAACTTGCTGACTCCTATAGGTGGTGCTGTATATTTCTATGAATATTGTTCTATAGAACTGTTTGGAATTGGACTGATGTCCAAAATTTTGAATTTGGTTGAAATCCAACAATGCATACCAGAGTTATTTCCGCCAGAATGGTCATAGAATGATCATGGCGTGGCATCAAATTTTGCCACATCCCTATGGCCAAACCATCAAGATTTTGGAAAAGTTTTCAATGACTTTTAATGCCACATGGGTATAGATGATTGTCACCACAAATGAGCTCAATCGGACTAAAACCCTAGGACAAGTTTGATCAAATGCGTGAGGTGGTAATCAAGTAACTGCGACTTCCTGACAAAATGGCTGACTTCCTGTTGGGTGTAGACATCATTTCTATGGAGTTTTTTGCAGGTCTTGACATGATAAACCTCTCACCCGATTTTCATCTTTCTATGCGAAAGTAAGTGTGTGCCACTTCCCATTGACTTCACATGTTAGGTGGCGCTGTAGAGCCATTTTTGTGGGGTTATTCATATTTCCTCCAAAATATAACATTTTTTGCCAGTCTTGAGGTCCCTGCAAAAAATGGTGAGTTTTCATGCACGCTGACTGCCCCAAAAATGAGATCTTAGATGAAGAAGAAAAAAAAATAAAAATCTGACAATTACAATTGGAATCTTGCCCACTGACTTTTTCAGTGGCTCGGCCCCTAATTAAAGCTGCATGCAGCTGTCATTGGGCCCTCATCCCGTGGGCAACCGCGGACCCCGGCGTCCGTCGTACCTAGCTGGCTCAGAAAATTTCCCGTCATCGCGGCAAGCACTGTGAATAATAAAGTAAACCATTTGGCGCAGTACTTCCTGTGAGCAGTAGGTGGCACTTTAACTTTTGTCAATCATTTTTATATCAGACCATGCGGGGCAGGACTAATATCCATTGTAGAAAATTTGGTGAAAATCAGACAGTTTGTCCAAGTTACAACTTTCCGATGTTCCATGGCGAGGAGTCAACCTTCGCCATGTTGCCATGGCAACACTTCCCTGTCCGTTATGTGTTGTCCACCTATATAGGACTACATATGACAGTCACCTCAACCTATGTTCAAGATTTCATGACTCCAGGTCGTTCACAACCTTCCCAACAAGATCACGGATTGAATGGCGAGGAGGGCATGTTCATGGTAACGGCAGTGATGCCATGCTAAAGGTGTTGTGCAGTTATGATCAACTAGGTGATCTGATAAACCTCAGAAAATTGCACGTCTTTCTGGAAAGCGGAGGGTGAGTATGGCATGTGAGTTATGGCAACTTTCTGTCCATTGGCGGTAGGCGGCGCTGTTGCTATGTGTCATTCTTTATTATGGAAAGTATCAGTATTGACTACATATTCACCACACAAAATTAGGTTGAAATCAGTCAATGTTTGTCAGAGTTAAAGTCATTGGAAGGGTCATGGCAATGCTGCAAACTTGGCCACGCCCCTTCTGCCAAACCATCAGACATTTGGAAATGTTTTCAACAACTTTTGACGGCACATGGGTATAGATGATTGTCACCATAAATGGTACCAATCTGACTATTTGTTTCAAAGATATTGAAGAAAACCATTGGTGCAACCGTCATGTCTCCAAGAGAAGGCGATATTGCTACTCATGAATATTCATAGCTATAATTGTTTGGAGGCATACCCATATACATTTATACCTACCTTGGTGCCAATCTGACATTCCATTTCTGAGGTATTAAAAAAAAAACAACAACATGATGCAAACTTTCTGATGCAAAACTTTCTGACTCCAATAGGTTGCATTGTATATTTCTATAAATATTGTTCTATAGAACTGTTTGGAATTGGACTGATGCCCATAATATTCAATTTGGTTGAAATCCCACAATGCACACCAGATCTATTTCCATCAGAATGATCATAGAATAGAAGGTGCTGGCTGGCCTCTGTCCTGGGGGGTGGGGTCGCTGGCCTCCTGGTGCCTGGGGCCCGGGGGCGGATGTTGGCCCCGCTGGGGGGGTGGGGGTCGGGCGGGTCCGGGGTGTGGGCTCACCGCGCCGGCCGCCGGGTGGCCTGCCCTCCCTTGATCATCTCTCCGGGGGTGGATGCTTGGCTTTCCTGGGGCTTGCTGACCTCGGGGCTGGGGGTTGGTGGCGCTGCCTTGCCTGCTCGGGGTCCTCGGGGGGAGGGCTGCTGCGACCGGCCCTCCGCTCGTATGTTTCCTGACAAACCACTCACATGCACACACTTATTTTGCACGCGTTCTCATATATAGGCACACAGACATACATGTACAAGTGTCTCTCCTTTAACAGGTGCAGAAACCAGACTCGTGTTGAGACATCTCCGGTGGAAGAAGCAGTTTGTCTTTTGTTTGTTTTAGTTGTCTTTTTTTTTTTTTGTCTGCTCCCCTCCCTTTTCTTTCCCCCCTTCACACACTTCCTTTCCCTCTTCCCCATCCTGTTGGGTCTTCCATGGGTGAAACAATTAAAATAAAGTATTAAAAGTTATTACAGGAGGAGTTTACAACAATATACAGTGCAAAGTTAGGCACTGTATAGGCTCCTCTTGGCAAAGTAAATCTGTTTTGGCACAGTAGGGTGACAGATCCCTGTTCTGTTTGCCTAGCTGCCTGACAGGACAAAGGAAAAAAAAAAAATGATCATAGAATGATCATGGCGAGGCATCAAACTTTGCCACGCCAAACTGTCGAGCATTGTGAAACTTTTTCAATAACTTTTAATGGCACGTGGGTATAGATGATTGTCACCACAAATGTGCTCAATCGGACTAAAACCCTAGGATGAGTTCACTCAAATGCAAGAGGAGGAAATCAGGTCCCTGCCGCTTCCTGCCAAAATGGCCAACTTCCTGTTGGGTGTAGACCATCACTTCTATGGAGTTTTTTGCATGTCTTAACATGATAAACATCTCACCTGATTTTCATCTTTCTACGCAAAAGTAAGCGTGTGCCACTCCCCATTGACTTCACACATTAGGTGGCGCTTTAGAGCTATTTTTGTGGTGTCATTCAAATTTCCTCCAAAATATAAATTTTTTTGCCAGTCTTGAGGTCCCTGCGAAAAATGGTGAGTTTTCCTACGTGTTCACTACCCCAAAAATAAGATCTTAAATGGAGGAGAAGAAGGAAAAAAAATTCTAGCAATTACAATAGGGCTCTCGCCCACTGACTTTGTTAGTGGCTCGGGCCCTAATTAAAGCTGCAAGCAGCTGTCATTGGGCCCTCGCCTCCCATGCACCCACGGAACCTGGGGCCCGTTGGACCCAGCCGGCACGGAAAATTTCCCATTGTCATGGCATGCGCTGCATGAATAATAAAGAAAACCGTTTGGCGCAGTACTTCCTGTGAGCAGTAGGTGGTGCTATCAGTTTTGTCAACCATTTTTTAAGTAGGAATATGCGCGGTCGGACTAATATCCATCGTAGAAAATTTGGTGAAAATCGGATGAAGTTTGTTCAAGTTGCAACTTTTCGATGTTCCATGGCGAGGAGTCAACCTTCGCCATATCGCCATGGTAACACTTCCCTGTCAGTTATGTGTTGCTGACCCATACAGGACTACAGATGACAGTCACCTCTACCTATGCTCCAAATTTCATGACTCCAGGACCTTACCAACCCTCCCCACAAGATCACGGATTGAATGGCGAGTAGGGCGTATCCATGGTAACAAGTGTGACATCATGCTAATGCTGATGTGTAGTTATGATCATCCCTGTGGTCTGATGAAGCTCAGAAAATTTCTCGTCATTCTGGCAAGTGGTGCATGAGTAATAAATAAAACAGTTTTCAGCAATTCTTCCTTTAACCACTAGGTGGCGCTTTAGATTTATATGAATATTGTTACATAAAACTGTTTGGAATTGGGCTGATATGCATAATATTGAATTTGGTTGAAATCTGACAATGCATTCCAGAGTTATTGCCATCAGACTGGTCATAGAATGATCATGGCGAGACATCAAATTTGCCACGCCCCTACAGCCAAACTGTTGAGCTTTAAGAAAAGTTTTCAAAAACTTTTAATGCCACATGGATATAGATGATTGTCACCATAAATGAGCTCAATCGGACTAAAACCCTAGGATGAATTCGATCAAATGCACGTCAATTGCGTGAAGTGAAAATCAGGTCACTGCCACTTCCTGCCAAAATGGCTGCCTTCCTGTTGGGTATAGACCATCACTTCTATGGAGTTTCTTGCATGTCTTGACATGATAAACATCTCACCAGATTTTCATCTTTCTACGTGAAAGTAAGCGTGTGCCACTCCCCATTGACTTCACGTTAGGTGGTGCTGTAGAGCAATTTTTGTGGGGTCATTCATATTTCCTCAAAAATATTAAATTTTTCGCCAGTCTTGAGTTCCCTGCAAAAAATGATGAGTTTTCATGCACGTTCACTACCCCAAAAATAAGATCTTAGATGGAGAAGAAGAAGAAAAAAAAAATTCTAACAATTACAATAGGGCTCTCACCCACTGACTTTTTCAGTGGCTCGGGCCCTAAGCAAACACAAACAAAACAATCAAAAGACATACTGA
The DNA here is from genome assembly GCA_020510985.1 of Pholidichthys leucotaenia. Classification (NCBI taxonomy): domain Eukaryota; kingdom Metazoa; phylum Chordata; class Actinopteri; order Cichliformes; family Pholidichthyidae; genus Pholidichthys; species Pholidichthys leucotaenia. The sequence continues at coordinate 186,779,877 of CM035847.1, forward strand.
GCCCTCCCCAAACCCCACCCCCTTCCCCACTCTCATCCAAGGCATCCATCCACCTTACCCCCAACCCACCCCAGAGCCCACCTCCTCCCACCCTGTTCTACCCCACCCACAAGTAATAATAGGCATAGTTAAAACAAGGCTGAGCACTGAGGACCAGAGTGAGGAAACGCCATCATAGGGGGACCGTCAGCGCTAGAAGCCGATCTCAGCCCACAGCTGCAGAGACACCACCACAGGAGCCATCCCGGCCCAAGCAGATGGAGTAGTCCACACCACAACCAACAGGCTGTGACTGGACTCCCCCATCCCACCAAGCCAGGACCACCACAGCAGCAGCATCCCCACCGCCAGTACCAATTACAGCTCCCAGTTCCGAGAGCCTCCCAACGAGGAAACACTAGAGCTAAAAATAACAGAAGATAAAATAAAATACAATAAAATATAATAGAACACAACAAGAAGCAGAGTAAGATCATGAATAAAAATAAATAAAATAAAAAGAGAATAAAATGGTTAAAGGAATAATAAATATACCCATATATACTGTATATTGTAATGCAAAACTGAATTGAAATAATCTAAAAACATAAAGCTATATAAATAAATAAATAAATACAAAAATAGGGGTATAAACATGAATGATAAAATTAGTTAAAAGCTTAACTAAAAAGATGTGTCTTGAGCCTCCTTTTAAAAACATCAGTGCTCTCTGTAACCCTGAGGTCCTCTGGCAGGTCATTCGATGTGGGCCGAAAAACTTGAATAATGCCTCACCATGGGTTTTTGTCTTCAACTTTAGGTATCATTTAAAGGTCAGTACCAGAGGACCTCAGGGTCTGCGAGGGACGGTATGGTAAAAGCAGATCAAATAAATAAGAAGGACCAAGACCTTTAAGAGTTTTATAAACTAATAAAAGAAATTTAAAATTGATTCTACAACTCACAGGGAGCCAACGCAGCGAGTCTAAAACTGGCATAATATGCTCTTTCTTTCTGGTCCTCATCAGCACACTGGCTGCTGAACTCTGTAAAAGTTGTAAGTTACTGATAGTCTTTTTAGGAAGACCAGAAAGGAGAGCATTGCAATAATCAGTACGACTGGAAATAAAAGCATACATTAGCTTCTCTGTATTTTCTCGAGAGAGAAACGGGCAGACTCTGGTTATATTCTTTAGATGATAAAATCCAATTTTTAAAATATTATTAACATGCAGAATAAAACTAAGCTCAGAGTCAAAAATAACACCCAGGTTTTTAACTTGTGTTGATGGAATAAGAGACAATGTTTGTAATGTTTGTAAATCTCCTCTCGGCGCCACACCAGTCGGCTGCCTTTTGCAACAGCGGCTCGATTCCGAGTTTTTTTTCCCTTCCTCTCTCTTTTGATCACTTTTTTTTTTTTTCACCCCACTTATATCACGGACACACAGATCGTCCCAAATGTCTCCTGAGCCGGTGGACGGAGCCACTGTTTATAGCAGGATACGATACAACAGGGAAGAGCTGCTAGCATTTAACCGCCACCCGGTCCCACTGGAAAAACTCGACATACCGAGAGAACTGAGGCGAAAACGCCGCGGCTGCCGGGCTGGAGTAAGGCGGAGGACAAAAAATATAAGGTACAGACCCTCCCTTCCATCTGTTGTCATGGGAAATGTACGGTCGATACTGGGAAAGTTAGATGAGCTAGCGGCTATCTCCCGTTATGATAGCACTTACCGGGAGTGCTCTCTCCTTTTGTTTACTGAGACGTGGCTAACTGAACTAGCAGCAGATGCTAACATTGAGCTGGAGGGTTTTCACATGATACGAGCTGACCGAACACCAGAGAGTGGCAAAACTAGGGGCGGTGGAGTGATAATGTATGTTAACAACAACTGGTGCAGACCGGGACATATCACTGTTAAACAACGACACTGCAGCAAAGACATTGAGTTGCTAGCTGTTAGCATGAGGCCTACATATCTCCCGAGAGAACACTCACACGTGATCTGCATTGTTGTTTATGCAAATCCGACGGCGAACGCTGGGACAGCGCGTGACGTCATCCATTCAGTAACCAGCAGGCTGCAGACAGAACACCCAGATGCTCTTCTCCTCATCTCAGGCGATTTCAACCACGTTTCACTGTCTCCCATTCTGCCCACTTTCACCCAGTATGTCACATGCCACACTAGAGACAATGAAACACTGGATTTGTTCTACGCAAACACTAAGGAGGCGTACACCTCATCACAACTCCCCCCACTTGGGAGATCGGATCACAACTTGGTTCATCTCCGACCGGTGTACAAACCCCTAGTGCACAGACAACCTCCGGCCATGCACACTGTGGAGTTATGGTCTGAGGAGACAATGGACACTCTAAAGGACTGTTTTGAAGCCACTGCCTGGAAGCAGCTCTGCGATCCACATGGTGAGGACATCGATGGCCTCATTCACACCTTCACGGGCTACCTCAGCTTCTGTGTGGACAAATCCGTTCCCACCAAGACCATACGGCGTCACTCAAACAACAAACCCTGGATCAACCCTGAGATAAAAACACTTCTGAGAGAGAAGAAGAGGATCTTCAGGTCGGGGAACAGGGAGATGCTGAAGTCCGTACAGAGGGAGCTGAGGAGAAAGATCAGAGAAGGCAAGGACAGCTTCAGGAAGAAGATGGAGGACAAGCTGCAACAGAGCGACATCAGCGGGGTCTGGAGAAACCTCAAAACCATCTCGGGGCTCCAGAATACCTCCCCCCAGGCCACGGGGGGCAGGGAGTGGGCGAACAACCTGAATCTGTTTTTCAATAGATTTGACCAACCGCCCTCCCCCCTGTCTGCACAACAACCACTGCTGCCTCTAAGAAATCAAGTCCTGCTACCCACTCCCCACTCCACCGACACCCCCCCCCCCCCCACTCCCAACACACAGCCCCCCATCCTGACCCTGACCAAGACCCAGGTGAGGACGGAGCTGAGGAAGATCAAGGCGAGGAAGGCGTCGGGACCGGACGGCATCAGCGCAAAGCTCCTCAAGTCCTGTGCAGACCAGCTGTGTGGGATTGTGACGTATATCTTCAACATGAGCCTGAAACTGGGGAGGGTACCACAGCTGTGGAAAACATCTTGTGTGGTACCTGTACCAAAAACTTCCCACCCCAAAGACCTGAACAGCTTCAGACCGGTGGCCTTGACGTCCCACTTGATGAAGACCCTGGAGAGACTGCTCCTTGCTCATCTCCGCCCCCTGGTGGAACCAGCGATGGATCCACTCCAGTTCGCCTACCAGCATGGCATTGGGGTGGAGGATGCGGTGATCTTCCTCCTTCACCGTTCTCTGTCCCACCTGGAGAAGCCCGGGAATATGGTGAGGATCATGTTCTTTGACTTCTCCAGTGCTTTCAACACCATCCAACCGATGATCCTGAAGGACAAGCTGCTGCGCGCAGGGGTGGACCAGCACCTGTCATCATGGATCCTGGACTACCTCACGAACCGGCCTCAGTTTGTAAGAACCCGGGACTGTGTTTCCGACACGATCATCAGTAGCACGGGGGCCCCCCAGGGAACGGTGCTGGCTCCCTTCCTGTTCACTCTTTATACTGCGGACTTCTCACACAACACAACACATTGCCATCTACAGAAGTTCTCTGATGACTCTGCGATCGTTGGTCTCATCTCCAGCGGAGATGAAGCTGAGTACAGAGGGCTTATCCAGGACTTTGTGGACTGGTGCCATCGGAACTGCCTCCAGATCAACGCGAGGAAAACTAAGGAGCTGGTGGTGGACTGCCGCAGGCATGGGCAGCCCCTCACAGCACCAGTAAATATACAGGGAACAGACATCGAGATGGTGACATCCTACAAGTACCTGGGTATTCATCTGAACAATAAACTAGACTGGTCACACAATACTGACGCACTCTACAAGAAGGGACAGCGCAGGCTGTTCCTGCTGAGGAGACTCAGGTCTTTTGGTGTACAAGGGGCGCTGCTGAAGTCATTCTATGACACGGTGGTGGCATCAGCCATCACTTTTGGAGTGGTCTGCTGGGGCAGTGGCATTACTGCAGCCGATAGGAAGAGACTGAACAAACTGATTAAGAAAGCTAGCTCTGTCCTGGGGCAACGCCTTGATCCGATGGAGGAGATAGGAGAGAGAAGGACGGTGGCTAAACTGTCATCTCTGCTGGAGTCCGAGTTCCACCCTATGCAGGACATACTGGATGCACTGAGGAGCTCATTTAGCAGCAGACTACATCATCCCAGGTGCACAACCGAGAGGTTTCGTAGGTCCTTCCTACCAACGGCTGTCAGACTGTACAACCTAAGCAGGGCTGCTCGCAGAGATAGCAAAAAGACGTAACAAACTAATAGTTTTTTTTGAATGCAAAAGATGCAATAGACTTACACAATGGTCCTCTCCGGCATACAACTAGGAACATACCGGTCGCTATGGAGGGTGAGAATATGTATGGGCACATAATCATACCATGTAGGATAACTAAATAGACGGTTATGCTGTTTCATCCCACCTAGCAACAATGCTCTGCACTGTGTGTGTTTATATATTTACATATTTATTCCATCTAGCTACAATGCTCTGCACTGGGTGTGTTTATATTTATATATCTATATATTTATTCCATCTAGCTACAATGCTCAGCACTGGGTGTGTTTATATTTATATATCTATATATTTATTCCATCTAGCTACAATGCTCCGCACTGTGTTTTTATATATCTACATATTATTCCATCTAGCTACATTGCTCCGCACTGTGTGTGTTTATATACTTGCATATTTATTCCACCTAGCTGCAATGCTCCGTACTGTGGGTGTTTATATATTTACATATTTATTCCATCTAGCTACAATGCTCTGCACTGTGTGTTCATATATTCATATATTTATTCCATCCAGCTACAATGCTCTGCACTGTGTGTCTGTGTGTGTGTGTGTGTATATATATATTTTATAGTAATATGTACATATGTATATTAGCTGCTCTTGCTTGCTTGTTTTTTTTCTTGCCTTCTGATTGTTGCTCTGAGTGTTGCTATCCCTGTGCTGTTGCAATCCTGGAATTTCCCCGTTGTGGGACTAATAAAGGCTTATCTTATCTTATCTTAATTTTAGTTAAAGTTTCTCTCTCTGAGCTTCAGGACCAATAACTAAAACTTCAGTTTTGTCCTGATTTAGCGGTAAGATATTCTCTGCCATCCAGGACTTAATGTCTAAAATGCAGTTAAAAAGGACATCAGTTGGTGCTGGGCCATCAGAAGAGACGGAAATGTAAAGCCGGGTATCATCAGCATAACTGCGGAAACTAATTCTGTGTCTCCTGATGACATTTCCTAGTGGCAGCACGTACAAATTTAAAAAAAATTGGACCTAAAATCAAATCTTGAGGAACACCACAATCTGTGCTGTATCTCTTTGATGAGTGTTCACCCAGGGTGACATAAAATTCTCTGCAAGTGAGGATTTAAACCAGCTAAAAACAGTGCCTGAGAGGCTGATCATATTGAGCACTCTGTTTAAATGAATATCATGGTCTACTGTGTCAAATGCTGCGCTTAAATCCAGTAAGACCAGGAACAAGAGCATGCTCTTGTACATGCTGATTCTAAGATCATTTAGAACCTTCATCAGGGCTGTCTCAGTACTGTGATTTGACCAAAAACCAGATTGAAATGTTCCATACAAATCATGAGTTTTCATGAAATCATTTAACTAGTTAAAAACTACTTTCTCTAAAATTTTGTTTAAAAATGGCAGGCTGGACACTGGTCTGTAATTGTTCAGTACTTCAGTGTCTAAATTATTTCTCTTGAGAACAGACTTGACAATAGCTGTCTTTAAAGCACTAGGAAAAACTCCTGTCTGAAGAGAAAATTTTAAAATGTTAAGAACATCATTAACTTAAAAGCTACAAATGGATTTAAAAAATAATGTATGAATTGGATCAGAAAGACAGGTTGCTGGTTTTAACTGGGAGATAACTTTCTCCAGCACCTTAGCATCAGCCAGGTCAAAACTGTTTAGTGTTTCCCACATAAAAACAAAGGTTCAGATGTATTAAAAGCAGTAGGTTGTAATAGATTAATAGCTGACCTTATAGCTTCTATTTTACTGCTGAACTGAGCTGTAAATTCCTCACATTTGGAGTCTGTAGACATCCTGCTAGACATGTTGGAGAAGAAAAAGGATGAGAAGAAAAGGATCTTCAGGTTGGGAAACAAGGAGGAGCTGAAGTCTGTACAGAGGGAGATAAGGAAGATTAGAGAGGGGAAGGACAGCTACAGGAAGAAGATGGAGGACAAGCTGCAACAGAGTGACATCAGCAGTGTCTGGAGAAGCCTCAAAACTATCTCTGGGAACCAGAATACCTCCTCCCAGGCCACAGGGGGTAGGGAGTGGGTGAACAACCTGAACCTGTTTAACAGGTTTGAGCAACCACCCTCTTCTCCGCCTGCCCCCTAACCACTGCTGCCTCCACTTTCATCTAGTCCCGCTGTCCACGGCCCTCCCCCACCCCCCTCATACATCCCCCACTGTTTTTCTCCCCACAGCCCCCCCCCCCCAGCACACAGCCCCTCCCTGCCCCAACCTGACCATCACTAAGACCCAGGTGAGAGCTGAGCTGAGGAAGATCGAGGCAAGGGAGGCTGCAGGTCCGGACGGCATCAGCTCGAGGCTCCTCAAGTCCTGCGCAGACTAGCTGTGTGGGATCGTGGAGCACATCTTCAGCCTGAACCTGAAGCTGGGGAAGGTACCACAGCTGTGGAAAACATCCTGTGTGGTACCCAAACAGAAGACCCCTCACCCCAAGGACCTGAAAAGCTACAGACCAGTGGCCCTCACATCACGCCTAATGAAGACCCTGGAGAGGCTGCTCCTCGCCCACCTTTGCCCCCTGGTGGGACCAGCAATGGAGCCACTTCAGTTTGCCTACCAGCATGGCATTGGGGTGGAGGATGCAATGATTTTCCTCCTATATTGTTCCCTGTCCCACTTGGAGAAGCCTGGGAGGACTGTGAGGATCATGTTCTTTGATTTCTCCAGTGCTTTCAACACCATCCAACCAGTGATCCTGAGGGACAAGCTGCTGTGCGCAGGGATGGACCAACACCTGGCAAAATGGTTCCTAGACCACCTCACAAACTGACCACAGTTTGTGAGAACTCAGGACTGTGTGTCTGACACCATCATCTGCAGTACGGGGGCCCCCCAGGGAACAGTTCTGGCTCCCCTCCTGTTCACCCTCTACACTGCTAACTTTTCACACAACACACCACACTGCCATCTACAGAAGTTCTCTGGTGACTCTGTGATCATCAGCCTCATCTCTGATGGGGATGATGCGGAGTACACAGGACTTATACAGGACTTCGTGGACTGGTGCCTATGGAACTGCCTCCAGATTAAAGCAAGGAAAACTAAGGAACTGGTGGTGGTCTGCCGCAGGTGAGGACAACCCCTCACAGCACCAGTAAACATCCAGGGAACAGACATTGAGATGGTGACATCTTAGAAGTACCTGGGTGTTCACCTGAACAATAAACTGGACTGGTCAAACAACACCAACGCGCTCTATAAGAAGGGGCAGCGCAGACTGTTCCTCCTGAGGAGACTCAGGTCCTTTGATAAGATAAGATAAGATAAGCCTTTATTAGTCCAACAACGGGGAAATTCCAGGATTGCAACAGCACAGGGATAGCAACACTCAGAGCAACAATCAGAAGGCAAGAAAAAAAACAAGAGCAGCGAGTATACATATGTACATATAAACATAAATGTATAGACACACGATGCGGAGCATTGCAGCTAGATGGAATAAATATATAGATATATAAACACACAGTGCGGTGCATTGTAGCTAGATGGACTAAATATATGAACATATAAACACACACAGTGCGGAGCATTGTAGCTAGATGGAATAAATATGTAAATATATAAACACACAGTGTGGAGCATTGTCGCTAGATGGAATAAATATATAAATATACAAACAAACACACACAGTGCGGAGCATTGCAGCTAGATGGAATGAAACAGCATAACCGTCTACTTAGTTATCCTACATGGTATGATTATGTACCCATACATATTGTCACCCTCCGTAGCTACCGGTATTTTGTATACCGCTAGCGGTATAGTTGTATACCGGAGGGGACCATTGTGTAAGTCTATTGCATCTTTTGCATTCAATACTATTAGGTTGTCACGTCTTTTTGCTATCTCTGCAAGCAGCCCTGCTTAGGTTATACAGTCTGATAGCCGTTGGTAGGAAGGACCTGCGAAACCTTTCGGTTGTGCACCTAGGATGATGTAGTCTGCTGCTAAATGAGCTCCTTAGTGCATTCAGTGTGTCCTGCATAGGGTGGAACTCGGACGCCAGCAGAGATGACAGTTTAGCCACCATCCTTCTCTCTCCCATCTCCTCCACTGGGTCAAGGCGCTGCCCCAGGACAGAGCTAGCTTTCTTGAGCAGTTTGTTCAGTCTCTTCCTATCGGCTGCTGTAATGCCACTGCCCCAGCAGACCACTCCAAAAGTGATGGCTGATGCCACCACCGTGTCATAGAATGTCTTCAGCAGCGCCCCTTGTACACCAAAAGACCTGAGTCTCCTCAGTAGGAACAGCCTGCGCTGTCCCTTCTTGTAGAGTGTGTCAGTATTATGTGACCAGTCTAGTTTATTGTTCAGATGAACACCCAGGTACTTGTAGGATGTTACCATCTCAATGTCTCTTCCCTGGATGTTTACTGGTGCTGTGAGGGGTTGTCCTTACCTGCGGCAGTCCACCACCAGCTCCTTAGTTTTCCTCGCGTTGATCTGGAGGCAGTTCCGATGGCACCAGTCCACAAAGTCCTGGATAAGCCCTCTGTACTCAGCTTCATCGCCGTTGGAGATGAGACCAACGATCGCAGAGTCGTCAGAGAACTTCTGTAGATGGCAGTGTGTTGCGTTGTGTGAGAAGTCCGCAGTATAAAGGGTGAACAGGAAGGGAGCCAAATCCGTTCCCTGTGGGGCCCCCGTGTTACCGATGATCGTGTCGGACACACAGTCCCGGGTTCTCACAAACTGTGGCCAGTTTGTGAGGTAGTCCAGGATCCATGATGACAGGTGCTGGTCCACCCCTGCGCATAGCAGCTTGTCCTTCAGGATCATCGGTTGGATGGTGTTGAAAGCACTGGAGAAGTCAAAGAACATGATCCTCACTGTATTCCTGGGCTTCTCCAGGTGGAACAGAGAACGATGAAGGAGGAAGATGACCGCATCCTCCACCCCAATACCATGCTGGTAGGCGAACTGGAGTGGATCCATCGCTGGACCCACCAGGGGGCAGAGGTGAGCAAGGAGCAGTCTCTCCAGGGTCTCCATCATGTGGGACGTCAGGGCCACTGGTCTGTAGCTGTTCAGATCTTTGGGGTGGGAAGTCTTTGGTACAGGTACCACACAAGATGTTTTCCACAACTGTGGCACCCTCCCCAGCTTCAGGCTCAGGTTGAAGATGTACTCCACAATCCCACACAGCTGGTCTGCACAGGACTTGAGGAGCTTTGCACTGATGCCGTCCAGTCCCGACGCCTTCCTCGCCTTGATCTTCCTCAGCTCCGTCCTCACCTGGGTCTTAGTGAGGGTCAGGTTGGGGGGCTGTGTGTTGGGAGTGGGGGGGTGATGATGGAGTGGGGAGTGGGCAGCAGGACTTGATGTCTTCAGTGGCAGCAGTGGTTGTTGTGCAGTTGAGGGGGAAGGCGGTTGGTCAAACCTATTAAAAAACAGATTCAGATTGTTTGCCCACTCCCTGCCCCCTGTGGCCTGGGGGGAGGTATTCTGGAGCCCAGAGATGGTTTTAAGGTTTCTCCAGACCCCACTGATGTCGCTCTGTTGCAGCTTGTCCTCCATCTTCTTCCTGAAGCTGTCCTTGCCTTCTCTGATCTTTTTCCTCAGCTCCCTCTGTACGGACTTCAGCATCTCCCTGTTCTCCAACCTGAAGATCCTCTTCTTCTCTCTCAGAAGTGTTTTTATCTCAGGGTTGATCCAGGGTTTGTTGTTTGAGCAACAACGTATGGTCTTGGTGGGAACGGTGTTGTCCACACAGAAGCTGATGTAGTCCGTGATGGTGTGAGTGAGGCCATCGATGTCCTCACCATGTGGATCGCAGAGCTGCTTCCAGGCGGTGGTTTCAAAACAGTCCTTTAGAGTGTCCATTGCCTCCTCAGACCATAACTTCACTGTGCGCATGGCTGGAGGTTGTCTTTGTACTAGGGGTTTGTACACCGGCCGGAGATTGAACCAAGTTATGATCCGATCTCCCGAGTGGGGGGAGTTGTAATGAGGTGTACGCCTCCTTAGTGTTTGCGTAGAATAAGTCCAGTGTTTTATTGTCTCTAGTGTGGCATGTGACATACTGGGTAAACGTGGGTAGAATGGGAGACAGTGAAACATGGTTGAAATCGCCTGAGATGAGGAGAAGAGCATCTGGGTGTTCTGTCTGCAGCCTGCCAGTTACTGAGTGGATGACGTCACGCGCTGTCCCAGCGTTCGCCGTCGGATTTGCATAAATAACAATGCAGATCACGTGTGAGTATTCCCTCGGGAGATATGTAGGCCGCATGCTAGCAGCTAGCAACTCGATGTCTTTGCTGCAGTGTTGGTGTTTAACAGTGATGTGTCCCGGTCTGCACCAGTTGTTATTAACATAGATCATCACTCCACCGCCCCTTGCTTTGCCACTGTCTGGCGTTCGGTCTGCCTGTATCGCGTGGAAACCCTCCAGCTCAATGTTAGCATCTTCTACTAGTTCAGATAGCCACGACTCGGTAAACAAAAGGAGGGAGCATTCCCGGTATAAGCTGTCGTAGCGGGAGATAGCCGCTAGCTCATCTACCTTTCCCAATATAGAGCATACATTCCCCGTAATAACGGATGGGAGGGTGGGTTTGTACCTTATACTCCTTGTCCGCCGTCTAACACCAGCCCGACAACCACGTCGTTTTCGCCTTATTTCTCCCGGTACGTCGAGTTTTTCCATTAGCACAGAGTGTCGATTAAGTGCAAGCAGCTGTTCCCTGCGCTACCGTCTCCTGCTGTAAACAGTGGCTCCGTCCACTGGCTCGGGAGACATTTTGGGGCGATCTGTGTGTCCGTGATGTATAAAGTGTGTAAAGAAAGAAAGAAAAAAACTCAGAATTGAGCCGCTGTTGCAAAAAGGCAGCCTATTCGTGTGGCGCCGGAAGTATGAATGCCCCCGGCATTCAAGGAGGAGTGCAAGAGGAACTCCTGAAGACCTTCTATGATTTGTTGGTGGAATCAGCAATCACATTTGGAGTGGTCTGCTGGGGCAGTGGCATCACAGCAGCCAACAGGAAGAGGCTGATCAGAAAAGCTAGCTCTGTTCTGGGGCGACGCCTCGACCCAGTGGAGGAGATAGGAGAGAGGAGTATCATGGCAAAGCTGTCATCTCTGCTGGAGTCTGAGTCCCACCCCACGCAGGACACACTGAATGCACTGAGGAGCTCTTTTAGCGGTAGGCTGTGTCATCCTAGGTGCACGACAGAGGTTCCACAGGTCTTTCCTACCGATGGCTGTCAGACTTTACAACCTAACCAGGGCTGCTCATAGAGGTCGTATTAAATGTACTCAATCTAACAACTTTCTACAATAGAGATCGTCACCTCCAATACACAACTAGGACAATAACAATTGTTATTGAGGGTGGCAGCAACACTGTTGATTCAAACAGGAAATATACTGCCTGGGTATATATTCATATTCTGCAGTGCAACGTAACACACTGTAATGCTGTTTATTCCATCTAGCTGCAATGCTCCTGCACTGTGTATACAGTATATCTGTATACATATTTATATTCATTTACTGCTTTGGCTAACCAGTTCTTATTAGCTTATTAACTATTGCTCTGAGTGCTGCTATCCCTGTGCTGCTGTAATCCTGGAATTTCCCCATTGTGGGACTAATAAAGACTTATCTTATCTTTATTTTATGTTAAAAACCGGGTTTATTAACTGATCAGTTATTGAAAAAAGAGTTTTTGGATTATTGTGATTTTTGTTGATGAGTCTGGCAAAATGTGCCTGTCTTGCTTCTTTTATTGCTTTAGTGTAGGTGATAAGTTGATATTTTAAAATTTGGAGGTTAATTTCTAATTTGTTTTTTCTCCATTTTCTTTCAGCATCTTGACCTTTCTGTTTTAGTTGTTTCATTTCTTCAGTTCTCCAGGGTGGGCTTGGACTAGTGGAAAGCTTTTTTGGTTTTAAAAGGAGCTACTGTGTCGAGTGCTGTTTCCAATTTTCTGTTAAAACCATCCACAATAAAATCACAAGACGAGGGTAAAAAGTCTGCAGGAATGTCCCTTAATAAATTAACAAACTTAGCAGCCACCTCAGCATTGAGATGGTGCCTCCTCACAGTGCATTCTTTGGATAAAATCATCACTCTGTTTAAAACAATTTATAGTAAAAAAATATACAAAAATGGTCAGAGATGGCTAAATCTAAAATAGAGGTCATGTGTGTTGACAGGCCTGAGGTAATGACTAGGTCCAGAGAGTGACCTTTAAGATGGGTAGGTTGTGAGATATGTTGGGTGAAATTTATACAGTTAAGAACATTTAAAAAATCAGCTGCAAGAGAGTCTGATTCATTAACAATGTGTAAGCAAAAAAGTTCCATCAATTACGACAAATCATCCAGGACCTGAAGCAGCAAAGCAGCTCCAGACCATCACACAACCACCACCATGTTTGGATGTTGGTATGATATTCTTTTTATGAAATGCTTTGTTAGTTTTACTACAGATATAACGAGACATACGCCTTCCAAAAAGCTCAAATTTTGTCTCATCAGTCCACAGAATATTTTCCCAAAAGTCATCGGGATCATCAAGATGTTTTTTTTGGCAAATGTGAGACAAGCTTTTGTGTTCTTTATGGTCAGCAGTGGTTTTTGCCTTGGAACTCTTCCATGGTTGCCATTTTGGCCAAGTCTTTTTCTTATTGTTGAATCGTAGACCAGTGTCCTAACTCAGGCAAGTGAGACCTCCAGGTCTTTAGGTGTTGTCTTGAGTTTTAATTTCTCGTCAGTTCTTGAAATTCTTTAGATTGTAGCATTATGTGTTGCTTTTTGAGATCTTTCAGCCAACTTCACTTTGTCAGATAGGTTCTATTCAAGTGATTTTTTTGATTCAACAGATCTGGAAGTAAACAGGCTTTGGTGTGGTTAGTGAAATTGAACTCCAAAAAAAAAAAAAAAAGATTATTCCTATTTAATTAATGATATAACAATGGGATCAATTACTTTCTCCACATTGACCACATTGGTTTGGATAGATTTTTTTCCCTTAATAAATGAAATTATCATTTAAAAAATGTATTTTGTATTTATGGTACTTGGGTTATCTTTGTTTAACCTCTTGCACTCCGGGATACTGCGGGCGGTCACGTCTCTGCGTCCTAGCGCGCCCTCGTGTGCACTAGGACGCACACTGTGCGTCTCAGAGCGCACTGGAAAAAAAAGCTGCATTTTTGTTCTTCCACTACAGACACAGCCGCGAACAGAAAGCCAAAGGAGTGCTTTGATTGGTTTAGATTTGATTGACCTCTCATTCGACTAATAAGAGCCTTGAATTGGGTTTCTGAAACCTTGAAGAACCAATGACTGGAAACCTAGCAAGAAGGACCCGCCTACCAACGGCTGCGAATACAGCGAGCCAATTGAAACAGAGAAGTAGGACGATTGAAAGCGTATGTCCCGTGCATAAAATCTGTTTTGTGTAAGCCGCTGGGTGACACACACGCGTTCGCCAGTCTTTTTTTCTTACTACTGTTCTTATATGTTTTGAAAAATCGTCTGCCAAAACCGCAATCATGGAAGCGCAAAACCGCAATAATGGAATCATGGTTTGACCGGGTCGCGTGACCAGAACCACGAGTCGTAACAAGCAGACCAGCGTCATGTTCATCTGACAATGAGGAAGAGAAGTTCGCCAGCGACACTGCTGTTGTGGACAGGTAAGTGTTATAAGCTAAATTATTCTTTATCACTGAAAATTGTAATCAAAATGACTTTTGACCGATCGGTAAATTACAACTGTGCGTCATCGCCACACGACGGACCGGTCCGTGCGCCGCGTCCGGATCGTGAACGCCCCCCCCGCTACTCTTCTGTAGCGGATTGCAGATACACTGCAGATATTTTAGTACAACTGTGCGTAGTAGACTGCGGCGCACCGTCACCGCGGTCCATCATGTAGCGATGGATGATGTCCGTCCTCTGTAGTGGAGGGGGGGGGGGAGTTGTTATCCTCTACATTACATATATTTTAGTATAATTTTTAGTGCACTGTAGGTTATTTTTTCTTGTAAAAAAAAGCCACACATTTTTTACGTGGCATGCTTCTTTGTGTGTGGGGCTTGTTTGTTCATTCATTCATTCATGAATGAAAAAACAACCCCCCCCACACACACACACAGCCCTGAGTGTCACCTTTCATTTGAGCCCAAGATGAAGCTTCTATATTGAATCATTCAAAAGTTAGACGTTTTTCCAAACTGTGCCATTTGGCACAATTTGGCACAGTTCAAAAACGCCTGGGAACAACCTGACAAAAAAGCTGTGTAATATATTCATTTTTTGTGGTATTGTTACAAAATTTTGACCTCAGCTGGATAACACTTGGTTCTACATTTCTGTTGCATTTTCCAGCCCGGATCTGACAGCTGTGTGTTATTTGCAAGCATTTGTATCCAAAAAAACACCCAGGCGAACTTTATTTTCTTCAAGTTCAGTATGTTTAGATGACTGTTACTCAGTGGCAGGAGCACTTAGAGAGATTATGACTGTTTTGCCAAAAAAAATCAAAGTGTTTTCTTTTAAATGAGACCAACCCCATGAAGATGCTGCAAAGGGTTGAAGAACAGCTTTTGATTTACTTTGGGTATGTTATTTTTAGGCGTTTTTAGGGAAATTGACCAGAGTGCAAGGGGTTAACCCTTTGAGTGTGTATGGTGCACAACTGCGCCATACCTCCTAGTGGGCAAGAGTGGTAAATATTTTTTGTCAATAAAATAGTTCAGATTTCCAAGGCTATAACTTTAAAGTGGTAAGAGATATTGGATTACTGTCAATTAGAAAGATGTAAAATATGATCCAAAGTTTCAGATAGGAATGAATTTATACATCTAATTTGTATAATGTCATGGCACCTCTTTAAATTCCATAACTCAGTCAAAACTGGACTTTGGACATATTTACACAAAAAATGGTTCAGTCTTTTGACACCATTTTTTGTACAGAGGCATCTCGTCTTATCTTCAAAGTATATGAACAAGAAATCAGTACATTAAAAAAAAAAAATCTCACTTTTGACAAGGTCAGAGTGAGAAGGCAGGCGCAGTGCTGCACCCTGCCACTTGGGGCATGCAAATTCTCACACTCAAAGGGTTAATATTAACATTTAATTGATGATCTGAAACATTCAAGGATTCAGTGTACCCCACCCAGTATGGGGTTACTGGGGCCCCGCCCTAGAGCCAGGCCTGGGGGAGGGGCTTGATGGCTAACATCTGGTGGCTGGGTTTCTGCCCATGGGACCCGGCTGGGCTCAGCCTGAAGGAGTTACATGGGTCTGCCCTCCAGTGGGCTTACCACCTGCAGGGGGGACCATGGGGTCCGGTGCAACATGGATCAGGTAGCAGTCGAAGGCAGAGACCTTAGTGGTCTGATCCCTGGCTTCCTAAACTAGCTTTTCAGACATGAAATGTCACCTCTCTGGTGGGGAAGGAGCTAAAGGCTTGTTCATAAGATTGAGAGAGACACCAGTTAGATATAGTCGGGCTCACCTCAACTCACAGCTCCAGTTCTGGAACAAGTTTCCTGGACACGAGCTAGAGCTTGGCCTAGTCTGGAGTTGCCATGGGTGAGAGGAGGCGAGCAGGAGTGGGTATTCTTGTATCCCCCCACCTTGCTGCCTCTACATTGGAGTTCTCCCTGGTGGACGAAAGGGTAGTTTCCCTGCACCCTTGGGTTGGGAAATGGGTCCAGACCATCATTTGTACCTATGCACCAAATGATGGTTCAGAGTATCAACCCTTTTTGGAGTCTCTGATTAGGGTGCTGGAAAGTGCTCCTCCTGGGGACTCCATTGTCTTACAGGGGAACTTCATTGCACACATGGGCAACAACAGTGAAACCTGGAGGGGTGTGATCGGGAGGAACGGCCTTCCTAATCTGAACCACAGTGGTGTTCAGTTATTGGACTTCTGTGCTAATCACAGCTTGTCCATAATGAACTCCATGTTCAAGCATAAGGGTGTCCATATGTGCACTTGACACCAGGACACCCTAGGTCACAGGTCCAAGATCAATTTTGTTATCGTGTCATCAGGCCTGTGACCATTTGTCTTGCCCACTTGGTTGGCCTAACCCTAACTGAAGAAGGAGTCCCATCAAGCTTGGTTGGCTTGTGGGACTCCCGAAAGAGCTGAGGTGTATCGGCATAAGTGGCGTGCAGCTTGTGTGGGAGGAGTTCAGTGAGGCTAAGACTTTCAGTCAGCCTCAAAGACATTTTGGCAAACTATCCGGTGACTCAGGAGAGGGAAGCAGCTCCCTGTCCACACTGTGTATGGCGTAGATAGGGCGTGCTGCTGACTTTGACTGGGAAGATTGTCGGGCGGTGGAAGGAATACTTCAAGGATCTCTTCAACTCCACTGACACACCTTCCACAGAGGAAGCAGAGCTTGAGGATGAAGGGGTCAACTCATCCATCACAGAGGCTGAGGTCACCGAAATGGTTAAAAAAAATTCTCCTGTGGCCGGGCCCTGGGGACGGATGAGATTCACTCTGAGAACCTCAAGGCTCTGGATGTTGTAAGGCTGTCAAGGTTGACATGCCTCTGCAACATTGCATGGAGGTCGGGGACAGTGTCTTTGGCATAGAAAACTGGGGTGGTGGTTCCTTTCTTCAAGAAAGGGGAATGGAGCGTGTGCACCAGCTTTAGGGGTATCACACTTCTCAGCCTCCCTGGGAAGGTCCTTGCCAGGGTACTGGAGAGGAGAGTCCAGCTGTTGGTTGAACCTCAGATTCTGGAGAAGCAATGTTGTTTTCATCCTGGTCGTGGCACATCGGACCAACTCTACCCTCTCGAGACTCCTTTAGGGTCTGTGGGAGTTTGACCAACTAGTCTACATGTGTTTTGTAGACCTGGAGAATGCATTTGACCATGTCTCCCATGGCCTCTTGTGGGGGGTGCTTCGGGAGTATGGGATACCAGTCTTGTGGGGCAGTTGTAGCGCAGGTGTAGTGTGGCTGACTACTGATCGGCGGGTCAGGGGTTCAATTCCCGCTCTGTCTGCAGTCTGCATGTCGAAGTGTCCTTGAGCAAGATATTGAACCCCCAGTGGCTCCTGCTGGGTCAGGCCAGTGCCTGTGTATGGCAGCTCTGCTGCCATCAGTGTGTGTATGTGTGTGTGAATGGATGGATAGCAGGATCTGTAAAGCACTTTGGTCATCTACAGATGAGAAAAAGGGCTATATAAGTAAACCTCATTTACCATTTGTTGCTACGAGCTCTCTGTATGACCGTTAAGAGTTTGGCTCACATTGCCAAGCAAGGTGAGACAAACAACAGAGGGTGTCATGTTTGGTGACCACAAGATCTCATCTCTGCTGTTTATAGATGATGTTGTCCTGTTGGCTTCATCCAGCAATGACCTACAGGTCTTACTGGGATGGTTTGTTGCTTAGTGTAAAGTGACTGGGATGAGAATCAGCACCTCCAAATCCATGGTCCTCAGCCGGAAAAGGGTGGATTGCCCTCTCCGTGTTGGGGACAAACTCCTGCCCCAAGTGGAGGAGTTTAAGTATCTTGGGGTCCTATTCACGAGTGAAGGGAGAGTGGATCATGAGATTGACAGACGGATCGGGGCAGCATCTGTAGTGATGCAGACATTGTACCAGTCTGTTGTAGTGAAGAGGAAGTTGAGCTCTAAAGCAAAGCTGCAGATTTACTGGTCAATCTACATTCCTACCCTCAGCTATGGTCATGAGTTTTGGGTAATGACCGAAAAAATGAGATTGCGGATAAAAGCGGCTGAAATGAACTTTCTTCGTATGATTGCTGGGCTCACCCTTCGAGATAGGGTGAGCAGCTCAGTCATCCGGGAGAGGCTAAGAATAGAACCGCTGCTCCTCCACATTGAAAGGAGCCAGTTGAGGTGGTATGGGCATCTGCTCAGGATGCCTCCTGGACGCCTCTCACTTGAGGTGTTTCGGGCACGTCCCACTGGGAGAAGACCCCGGGGCAAATCCAGGACACGCTGGACAGACTACGTCTCCCAGCTGGCCTGGGAACGCCTTGGTATCCTCCCTGAAGAGCTGGAGCAGGTTGCTGGGGAGAGCCACAACCCGGACCTCCAGAAAAGTGGTAGGAAATGGATGAATGGATCTGAAACATTTCTGTGTGACAAATATGCAAAAATATAAGAACTCAGGAAGGGAGAAAATGTTTTTTCACAGCTCTGTATATTCTCTGAAATTGCACATATGCAATATTAACGGTATTAAGGGAGAACAAACTCGTCTACAAATACAAAATGGAACTGAAGTTTGTTACCTTTAGTTTAAAAAATGTATGCTAATGAAGAAAAAATACTAATTTTATTCTATAATCAGACAATTCTACTCAAAAGAAAAAAAAAGAAACTTAGGACACAAATTTGCACCTCCCGTATAACAGACTGGTGATTTATGTCCTCCCCCATTCTCATAACATTGTGGTTCTGTTGAAAGCAGGTATTCAGTTTATGTTGGCTGTGACCAACTGGCAATATATATGAGGGGAGGCTGAAAAATTCATCGGCTAAAAAGTTCATAGTAGTCAAATTTGACCAAATGTGATTTATTTTTCAACATAGTCTCCCCTTCCGTAAACACACTTCTTCCATCGGTGTTGCAGCATTTGGATCGATGCAGTCTATGAACTTTTCAGCCCCCCCCCCCCCCCAACATTATGCATCCAGAATGAGGAAGTGTTGCACTGCTTGTATCTCAGCACTAGTTATACAGTTAGGTCCATATATACAGTCATGTGAAAAAAATTAGGACACCCTGTATAAGCCTGCGCTTTTTTTATATATATGTATGGACATATGGATATTTAATATCAATGTTAAAAATACTGGGAGACTCATGCAATACAGCTAAACAATTAAAAATGAATTAAAGACTTTTATCAAATTTTCTGTAAAATGTAATTCTAAACAAATAGTGAGGAATAAATTAGGACACCCCCGTCTTTTTTCAGGACACCCCCATATTCATTCCCACTTAAAATGGCAAAAATAAATGTAAAAAAATGCAGATAAAAACAAAAACAAGGATAGACATAGATATGTGAACATTCCTTAAAGAACTAAATATTTAAAGGGATATCCAAATTTTTTTCACATGACTGTACACACACACACACACACACACACACACACACACACACACACGGACACTGACTCAAGTTTTGATAGACCGTGACTGCAGCGGCGGTGTGCGACGAGACTACCCGAAGCGATTGCTAAGCTAACGCTAGTTAGCTTAATGCTGGCGCCAGTCATTCCACCTTACACCAGCCTGAATCGAAGCCCAGCTGCGAGGCCCAGCGGAGATACTACCAGGCAAGCGGCTATTTGTTGACGGGGCTCAGCAGAGATTTCACCCAGGCAGACGACGGTAGGTGGCGGTGCCTAGCGGAGGATTTACTGTGACCTCAGCGGAGCTCGGTGGCAGCGGCGGTGTGTGACGAGACTCGGTTGGAGGAGCGGGACGGGAGACCAGTTACGGCGACTATGAGCAACGAGACCAGCAACGGAAGGGGCTAGTTGGCTAGCTGAGGCCCAGCTGGATTCGAGGACGATCGGATCAGATTCTGGCGATATAAGCAGAATTTATTTTACTATCCACAGATTTTCCTTTTCCTTCTTTCCAAGAAGGACTGAAGATGGCTGCCACCGGATTAAAAAGTGGGCTGATGGGCACCACTAATAAGCCTTCTCTACTTCTCTACTTCCTCTTCGTTTTGTCTTTGTGTGTCTGGACCTGCAACAAGAAGGATTTTCCGACAAACTCAACCAAAGGTGAAGTTAAAAAGTTTTATTTATATGGATTTGGGCTTGGACATCTCACCCTACACTCTATGTGGTCTTTAAAAGCCCTGAGCAAAAACTTCCAAATTAAGGCAAACATGGCTGTTAAGCAAAAATCACAATATGGCAGAGGATATACAGTTAAAGTTCTGTTAGTTCTGCTACTTCTGGCAGGAGATATTCACCTTAACCCTGGACCTGCCACTATTAAACAGCAGACCACTGGGTTAGCACAAAACCGAGCTGTACAAAAGCAAAAACAACATTTATTTTTCCAAACTGTTAATCATGCACGAGTTCTTTGGGACACCAAGGCTAAACCAAAGGGGATCCTCGGCGGACATTTAAACATACGGAGCATAATCCCCAAAAGAGATGAGATTTCGGTGTTGCTGTTGGACTCAAATCTGGACTACCTTTGTCTCTCAGAAAGCTGGCTACACAGTAACATAGACACTAATATGATCGATATTGTGGGCTACCAGTGTTTTAGAAAAGACAGGCAGGTAGGGAGGGGAGGAGGTGTTTTAATTTACATCAAAGAGAAATATAAATGTCAACTGGTTGATTTGAATACTTCACTTGAATGTTTAGCTGTTAATGTATGTCTCTCTCCGGTAATGAATTTCAACATTGCAGTAGTGTACAACCCACCGTCACACAACTCTTCCTTTTATAATGAATTAAGTGATCTGGTTAAACAACTTGAGAAGAACAGAGAAACAATAATTCATGGTGACTTTAATATCAACTGGTCTGATAAAAAAGACAAACAAAAACTGAAAAGCCTCATGACTAAATTTAATTACCAGCAAATCATCAAAGGACCCACCAGGATAACCAAACAATCCAGAACACTTATTGACATGGTATTTACTAATAAACCAGAACGAATAACCAGAACCTATAATCTTGTAACTGGTCTCTCAGATCATAACATGGTTCTTGCTGTCAGGAAACTTACTAAAAAGCGACTACAGTATTTTGGGGGAGTCGATACTGACAAATCAAATTTTATTATCCCCAAATCAAAAAATGAGGAGTTTGAACATTACTTAGAGAATCAAAATTGGGAGCAGCTCATGGCAACATGTGAAGTAGATGATTGTTGTAATTTTATAACTGCAACAATCTCAAAGTCTATAGAAAAATTTTCAAAGCAAATTAAAAGTAGACAACAGAAGATTAGCCTACCATGGTTAAATAATGAAATAAGAAAACTTATGAAGAGGCGAGACTATGCACTGAAAACATCACTAACCTCCAAACTACAAAATGATCACCTTGTGTACAAAAGTTTAAGAAATAAAGTGGTACATGAGCTGCGAAAATCAAAAATATCTTATTACAATAAACTGATAGATCATGCAAAGGGTAACAACAGTTCCCTATGGAGGCATTTAAATAACTTAACTAATAAAAAAAACGATCAGAAGGGGGTAAAGGAACTTAGAATCAATGGCAAGACCGTCAGTGACAAGGCTACTTTGGCAAATGAATTTAATTCACACTTTGTGGGCTCTGTGGAAGACTTAACAAAAATTTTTGTGCTGCCAAATGTGCTCAACAACACAAATTCCATACTCCCAACAGATACTTTTCACATCGATGAGGTAAATGAGAAGTTAATTGCTGGTATTGTTAAAACACTGTCAAACTCAAAAACTAGTGATATCTACAATATGAGCACCTCCTTTCTCAAAATGCACAGCAAAATATTAATCAAACCACTGACTCATCTCATTAATCTCTCCATTAGGTCTAGTACATTTCCATCTGGCTGGAAAAAAGCTGTCGTCATACCAGTTCATAAATCAGGCAGTAAAGACGATATATGCAATTACCGCCCAATCTCTATCTTACCAGTCCTATCTAAGGTTCTTGAAAAAGTTGTAGCTACACAGCTGATAGACTACTTACAAGACAGTCAACTTCTTCATCCACATCAATTTGGTTTTAGACCAGGATACTCAACAGAAACAGCAAATTGTTGCCTTATTGAAAACGTCAAACAGTCCTTGGACAGGGGTAATGTGGTAGGAGCTGTTTTTCTAGATCTCAAAAAGGCTTTCGATACTGTAAACCACAGTTTGCTTTTATCCAAAATGGGATCGTCACCTTATCGTGGTGGGGGGGTTTGCGTGCCCCAGTGATCCCAGGAGCTATGTTGTCCGGGGCAATTTGCCTCTGATAGGGTCTCCCAAGACAAACTGGTCCTGGGTGAAGGGCCAGACGAAGAACGATCCAACAGACTCTCATGATAAATTGTATATCAAGGATTCAGTGTACCCCGCCCGGTATGGGGTTACCGGGGCCCCACCCTGGAGCCAGGCCTGGGGGAGGGGCTCGAAGGCTAGCGTCTGGTGGCCGGGTTTCCACCCATGGGACCCGGCCGGGCTCAGCCCGAAGGAGTTACATGGGTCCGCCCTCCAGTAGGTTCACCACCTGCAGGAGGGATCATGGAAGTCCGGTGCTATGTGGATTAGGTGGCAGTCAAAGGCGGAGACCTTGGCGGACTGATCCCAAGCTTTCTAAACTGGCTTTTGGTACGTGGAATGTCACCTCTCTGGTGGGGAAGGAGCCTGAGCTGGTGTACGAGATTGAGCGATACCGGCTAGATATAGTTGGCCTCACCTCAACACACAGCTCCGGTTCCGGAACCAGTCTCCTGGAGAGGGGCTGGAGCTTGGCCTTTTCTGGAGTTGCCCCGGGCGAGAGGCGACGAGCAGGGGTAGGTATTCTTGTATCGCCCCACCTTGCTGCCTCTATATTGGAGTTTTCCCCGGTGGACGAAAGGGTTGCTTCCCTGCGCCTTCGGGTTGGGAAACGGGTCCTGACCATCATTTGTGCCTATGCACCAAATGATGTTTCAGAGTACCCACCCTTTTTGGAGTCTGTGACTGGGGTGCTGGAGGGTGCTCCTCCTGGAGACTCCATTGTCCTACTGGGGGACTTCAATGCGCACGTGGGCAACGACAGTGAAACCTGGAGGGGGGTGATTGGGAGGAACGGCCTGCCCGATCTGAACCCGAGTGGTGTTCAGTTATTGGACTTCTGTGCTAACCACAGTCTGTCTATAACGAACACCATGTTCAAGCATAAGGGTGTCCATATGTGCACCTGGCACCAGGACACCCTAGGCCGCAGGTCGATGATCGATTTTGTTATCGTATCATCAGACCTGCGACCGTATGTCTTGGACACCCGAGTAAAGAGAGGTGCAGAGCTGTCAACTGATCACCACCTGGTGGTGAGTTGGATCCGATGGCAGGGGAGGAAGCCATTCAGACCTGGTAGACCCAAACGTATAGTGAGGGTGTGCTGGGAGCGTCTGGCTGAGGCCCCTGTCCGGGAGGTCTTCAACTCCCACCTCCGGAAGAACTTCAACCACATTCCGAGGGAGTCTGGAGACATGGAGTCTGAATGGGCCATGTTCTCCACCTCTGTTGTTGAAGCGGCAGCCCAGAGCTGCGGCCGCAAGGTGGCCGGTGCATCTCGTGGTGGCAACCCCCGAACCAAGTGGTGGACACCAGTGGTGAGGGGGGCCATTAAGCTGAAGAAGGAGTCCTATCAAGCTTGGTTGGCTTGTGGGACTCCCGAAGCAGCTGAGGTGTACCGGCAGGCCAAGCGGAGTGCAGCTCGGGTGGTTGCTGAAGCAAAAACCCGGGTATGGGAGGAGTTCGGTGAGGCCATGGAACAAGACTTTCGGTCGGCTTCAAAGAGATTCTGGCAAACTGTTCGGCGGCTCAGGAGGGGAAAGCAGCTCCCCGTCCACACTGTGTATGGTGCGGATGGGACACTGTTGACTTCAACTGGGGATATCGTCGGGCGGTGGAAGGAATACTTCGAGGATCTCCTCAATCCCACTGATACGCCTTCCACAGAGGAAGCAGGGTTTGGGGACGAGGGGGATGACTCGCCTATCACAGGGGCTGAGGTCGCCAAGGTGGTTAAAAATCTCCTTGGTGGCCGGGCCCCGGGGGTGGACGAGATTCGCCCCGAGTACCTCAAGGCCCTGGATGTTGTTGGGTTGTCATGGTTGACACGCCTCTGCAACATTGCGTGGAGGTCGGGGGCAGTGCCTTTGGCATGGCAAACCGGGGTGGTGGTTCCTCTCTTCAAAAAAGGGGACCGGAGGGTGTGCTCCAACTTTAGAGGGATCACACTCCTCAGCCTCCCTGGGAAGGTCTATGCCAAGGTATTGGAGAGGAGAGTCCGGCCGTTGGTCGAACCTCGGATTCAGGAGGAGCAATGTGGTTTTCGTCCTGGCCGTGGCACATCGGACCAGCTCTTTACCCTCTCGAGAATTCTTGAGGGTTCGTGGGAGTTTGCCCAACCAGTTTACATGTGTTTTGTGGACTTGGAGAAGGCATTTGACCGCGTCCCTCGTGGATTTTTGTGGGGGGTGCTTCGGGAGTATGGGGTATCGGGCTTGTTGTTACGAGCTATTCGGTCTCTGTACGACCGTTGTGAGAGTTTAGTTCGCATTGCCAACACTCGGTCGGAGTCATTCCCAGTGAGAGTTGGACTCCGCCAGGGCTGCCCTTTGTCACCGGTCCTGTTCATAATTTTTATGGACAGGATTTCTAGGCGCAGCCAGGGAATGGAGGGTGTCATGCTTGGTGACCACAGGATCTCATCTCTGTTGTTTGCAGATGATGTTGTCCTGTTGGCTTCATCCAGCAATGACCTACAGCTCTTGCTGGGACGGTTTGCCGCTGAGTGTGAAGCGGCTGGGATGAGAATCAGCACCTCCAAGTCCGAGTCCATGGTCCTCAGCCGGAAAAAGGTGGATTGTCCTCTCCGGGTTGGGGACAGGCTCCTGCCCCAAGTGGAGGAGTTTAAGTATCTTGGGGTCTTGTTCACGAGTGAGGGGAAAATGGAGCGAGAGATCGACAGACGGATTGGAGCAGCATCTGCAGTGATGCGGACGTTGTACCGGTCTGTTGTGGTGAAGAGGGAGCTTAGTTCTAAGGCAAAGCTGTCGATTTACCAGTCAATCTACGTTCCTACTCTCACCTATGGTCACGAGCTTTGGGTAATGACCGAAAGAACGAGATCGCGGATACAAGCGGCTGAAATGAGCTTTCTCCGTAGGATTGCTGGACTCACCCTCAGAGATAGGGTGAGGAGCTCAGTCATCCGGGAGAGGCTCAGAGTAGAACCGCTGCTCCTCCACATTGAAAGGAGTCAGTTGAGGTGGTATGGGCATCTGATTAGGATGCCTCCTGGACGCCTCCCACTTGAGGTGTTTCAGGCACGTCCCACTGGGAGGAGACCCCGGGGCAGACCCAGGACTCGGTGGAGAGACTATGTCTCCCAGCTAGTCTGGGAACGCCTTGGTATCCCCTCTGAAGAGCTGGAGCAGGTGGCTGGGGAGAGGGAAGTCTGGGCTTCTCTGCTTGAACTGCTGCCTCCGCGACCCGGACCTCCGGAAAAGCGGTAGAAGATGGATGGATGGATGGATGGATGGTATCTTTTAACTTCTCCCCAAATACATTAGAATGGTTTGCATCTTATCTCCAGAATAGAGAACAGTGTGTAAAAGTTCACCAGGATAAATCCTCATTTTTAAACAACCGCATGGGTATCCCACAAGGGTCCATTCTTGGTCCTTTACTTTTCAGCATTTTTATTAATGACTTGCCGTTACACTGCTCAGCTGCAACATGCCAACTTTATGCAGATGATGCAGTTATTTACACAGCTGCCAAGACTCCAGCACAGGCTGCAGATGTACTGTCTACAAGTATGGTTGATGTCCAAGAGTGGCTCCTCAAGAACCATCTATTGCTGAACCTTCAGAAAACAGTCTCAATGTGCTTTTCAATCAAAAAATGTAACCTGCAACATTTTAAAGTTAATATACATGATCATGACATCAGTTTAGCTACAGAATTCAAATACCTTGGCATTGTACTAGATCCTCAACTCAAATTTAATCTTCATATAAAGAAAATTTCAAAAACAGTAAAAAAAAATCTGAACTGCTTTAAATTAATTAGATATTACATACCTTACGAAGCAGCTGCACTGTATATGCATTCTATGGTTTTTTCTCATATATCATACTGTTTGACAGTCTGGGCTCAAGCAGCCCCTTCCACAATAAGACATATAGGTTCATTATATAATCAAACCCTAAAAATCTTGGACAAAAAGCCCATTAGGTGGCATCACTGTAATGTTTTAAAAAAATACAACCTATTGAGTTTTGAGAGCTTCATTGACCTCTGTCTTCTGAAATTAACGTTCAAATGTTTCCATAAATCAGCACCCGAGCCACTTGCTGGTTTCGTCCAAAGACAGGACAGCAGCAGAGCCACCAGGAGTTCTGTTAACAATAACTGTAAAATATTCCACCGCAGAACCACATTTGGACAAACAGCTTTCTCTATAAAGGGCAGTCACATCTGGAACACAATGCCAAATGAAATTAAAATAATAACGGACTTTAAAACATTCACTAAAAATGTTAAAAACTGGCTGAAAAATAAACAAGAATGTACTCATGTATGAATTATTTGTCTGCAAAGTGAGAGTGAATGAAGGGAAGGAATAAATGTGTTTGTTTATAGTGAGTGACGGAGGGAGGAAGGCCTGAAATAGGCAAATGTGAGTTATGTTATATGTGTTAAATGTGAGTCAGGCTGTTATATTTGTGTATTTATAATATTTATGTTAAAGGTGAGTCAGGCTCTTATATTTGTGTATTTATAATATTTATAATATTTATAATTGTGTATTTATAATTTTTCTGCATTGATGTATGTGGTTATTGTGTATATTTTTATCTTGATTCTTTTTTCTAAAGCCCATCCAGGGACAAGAGTTGCAAATTAGCTAATAGCTATACACTCTATGTGCAACACATCAGATTGATTGTCTTTGATTAATTGTCTATGTTTATTGCACTGTCCCTGTCAAATAAACTAATCTACTACTACTAGTTATATAATCAGTATGGCCTCAAAGTGCAGACTCATCTTTAATTTGAGGGTATTCACATCCAAACTAGAGTCATGGTTTAGGAATTGTAACCATTTTAATACAAAAATCCTCATTTCAGGGGCTCAAAAGTAATTGGACAATTGCCTTAAAAACTATTTCATGGGCTGCATGGGCCATTCCCTTTAATCCTTCAATCAAACAGGTAAAAACTGTGGTATTTACATTTGGAAGCTGTTGCTGTGAACCCACAACATGCGGTCAAAGGAGCCCTCAATGGTAGTGAAACAGACTATCCTTAGGCTGGGGGAAAAAGAAATCCAGACAGAGGGCAAATGTTATGAGTAGCCAAAACACTGGTACATTCTGAGTTAAAAAAAAAAAAAAAGCACTGGTGAACTTGGGAACTCAAAAAGGTCTTGATGTTCACAGAAAATAGTAATAATGATCACAGGATCCTTTCCATGGTGAAGAAAAACCCCTTCTGATACGTTTTCTACAGGTACAGACCCAAATGCAGACACAGACCTGGCACAGAAAAATAAGTTTTAACAAGGTTATTGATAGAGGATGTGCTGATTTGACTGGAGACCTAGCAACCCCTGCGGAGAAAGAGGAGAGGAGATGGTGAGTGAGCTTCAGGCAAAAGGCAGTTGTAACTGATATAGTGTGGAGCATGTAAATGAAGAGGCAGATTTGTTTCAGACGATTTATTACACACTCTCACATCTCAAGCATAGACAGAATGAATACTCCAGCAGAAACTCTTCTCTTAAGTCTCATGGCATTCTTCTAGCATTTTCTCACACACAAAAGATGACCTTCGCGTCACACTGCATTTCAACCCCACATCCTTGACACCTCCCTGTTATCTCACCAGCAATCCCCTGCTCTTTGTTCCCACTGTCTCTTGTCTGAGATGCTACACAATCAGGCTCTCCCAAGGTGCCACAATAGTTTCTTTTCTTACAGGCTGTGTTCTGGTAGCAAACAGTGGAGAAGATGACCAGGCTGCCCCGATCTACAGTTGAGTGTTGTTGGGGTGGGGTGGGGGTTGTCTTCTGTGGTGAAGTGGAAAGGTGCCTCGGTGTCAAGGACTAGGTGAAGGTATATTGCATGTGCAGTTAAGGGTGGTGACAGGAGTAATGGCCTAGTTGGTAGCGCATCCACCCCACAGCTAGGAGGTTGTGGGTTCAAATCCCAGCCGAGTCATACCAAAGACCATATAAAAATGGTACTTTACACCTTCTAGCTTGGTGCTCAGCATAATTAAATGGGGAAAGGAAAGCTAGCACACAGAGCTACCAGAAAGACTGACATCCCACTGTAGCTTTCACTACTTACAGTAGCTGTGTGGCCTAGGGTCTCTGAAATGGAGATAGGCGCTGCAGGTTTGCTACAAGTTGTGGCATGGGATGAACTTAACTTTAAGGTATGGGTGGTAGTGGTAGTTTCTGGCTATTAGTCCACCAGATGAGTTGGATGCAAACTGCCAGACCAGTGGTAGTGAGGGGTAGAAGGGAAGATTATTAGCTGAAGATATTACTTGCTTACAGAGAGGCCCAGCAAAGGAAGGTTGAGGGCACAAAGTACACAGGCTGTACACATGAGAGGAGCTCCCCACTGCTCAGCTGACCAGTGAAGTCTGACATTTCCATGGTGAGGTGGAGTCACCTCTTCCCTTTTCAAGGTGGAGATAATGAGACACAGGTGGCTAATCAAGACAAGTGAGAATCATCAAATAATTAGTGGTGGAGTGTCTTCAGACATGAAACACTACATTCTCAACATACACCCAAGTGAAGAACACTCTCCAGGAAGTACAGTAGGTGTATCAGTATCTAAGTCTACCATAAAGAAAAGAATTCATGAGAACAAATACAGAAGGTTCACACTGTGGAAGATGTGTTCAATGACGAGACATGAGTGTATTCCTCAGGTTCGGCTTTATTGCAGAACACAATCATCCAACATTCTCAAAAGCAAGAAGAGGCAGAATAATGTTACAGCACACTCTTATACCTCCGGGGGATTAAGAACTCAAGTCACATGGTGCTTCTGCAAACATTCAATCACAATGCAAGTCTCTGAAGATTCACCATTGTCTCTTATTCTCTGATGTTCCGGGAAACCCCCCAGGGCCTCCTCCCTGAGACAAGGGCCCGACTTCACACCTCCTCGCCATCTCCTGTCGGCCCCCGTCGATCCAGACTCTTGTTCCTCTAGACGTGAAGCCCCAATCCACATAAGCCATACATTTGTGGGAGATATGAACCAGACATATGTGCCACACTCTTGTGGGAAATAAGAACCAAACATATGTGCCACAACATGAAGTGCAAACCATTAATCAGCCTCAAAAATCAAAAGGCCCGTTTTGACTTTGCCCCAGAAAAGAAAGTCAGCCCAGTTCTGGAACAGAATTCTTTGAACAGATAAAAAGATCAACCTGTACCACAATTATGGGAAGAATAAAGTACAGAGACGGTGATGCATGGGCATCCATGTCTTCCATTGGCACTGGGTCACTAGTGTTTATTGATGATGTGGCACAAGACAGAGGAAGCTGGATGAATTCTGAAGTGTTTAGGGATACAGTCGTGAAAAAATTTGGACACCCCTTTAAATATTCAGTTCTTTATTAAGAAATGTTCACATATCTACGTATGTCTAACCTTGTTTTTGTTTTTATTTGCATTTTTTAACATTTGTTTTAGCCATTTTAAGTGGGAATGAATGTGGGGGTGTCCTAAAAAAGATGGGAGTGTCCTAATTTATTCCCCACTATTTGTTTAGAATTACATTTTACAGAAAATTTGAAAAAAGTCTTTAATTCATTTTTAATTGTTTAGTTGTATTACATGAATCTCCCAGTATTTTTTAACATCGATATTAAATATCCATATGTCCAGATATGTAAAAAAAAAACACAGAGGCTGAAACAGGGTGTCCTAATTTTTTCACTTGACTGTATACTGTCTTCTCAGATTCAGCCAAATGCAGCAACATTGATTGGATGGCATGCCACAATACAGATGGATAATGACCCAAAACATACTGCGAAAGGAACCCTGGAGTTTTTTTTAAAGCAAAGAAGTGTAGTTTCTGCAATCGCTGAGTCAATCACCAGATCTCAACCCAATCAAGCATGCATTTCACTTGCTTAAGACAAACCTGAAGGCACCAAGATCCACAAACAAACAACAACTGAAAACAGCTGTAGTAAAGGCCTGGCAAAACATCACAAAGGAGGAAACCAAGCATTTGGTGATGCCCATGGGTTCCAGACTTCAGGCAGTCATTGTCTGCAAAGGATTCTGAACAAAGTATTAAAAATGAACATTTTATTTATAGTAATGTTAATTTGTCCAATAACTTTTGAGCCCCTGAAACAAGAAGATTTTGTAGAAAAATGGTTGTAATTCCTAATCCTTAACTCCAATTTTTAAATGTGAATAACCTCAAATTGAAGCTGAGAGTCTGAACTTTGAGTCCATATTGATTTTTATAACTTTACCTTGAATATGTTTTGGTAAAAAGCTAAAATAACAAAACTTGTGTCAGTGCCCTAATATACACTACCGTTCAAAAGTTAGGGGAAACCCCCCAGGGCCTCCTCTCTGAGACAAGGGCCCGACTTCACACCTCCTCGCCATCTCCTGTCGGCCCCCGTCGATCCAGACTCTTGTTCCTCCAGACGTGAAGCCCCAATCCACATAAGCCATACATTTGTGGGAGATTTGAACCAGACATATGTGCCACACTCTTGTGGGAAATATGAACCAAACATATGTGCCACATGACCCCCCCCAAACGTCTGCATGGGACAAACATACTCATAAATGCATAACATAAAAGACATCACCACATAACCAACAATCAATCCCCCAATCTCTTAGGTCTTAGCTTCCTGCCGAATCTGCTGTAGGCCGGCTTCGCTGCGTCTGCAGCGTCTCCTCGCACCTGGGGATTAGATTTGTTAGCACATCTCTGTGGGAGCTCTGGAGCATGCCTTCTCGGTGGCCTGCCCCGGCGGGGGGCTTTTGCCAACTGCACGCGTTCATCAGCCAGGACAAAAGCGGGCTTGAGTCTGTTTATGCAAATTAGCTCCCTTCTGCCCCCCAAATCTAGCAAAAAATGCTTCTCATTTTTTTCCAGCACCCTGAACGGTCCATCGTAAGGCGGGCTCAGCCCTGGGCGTTGTGCATCATGTCTAACAAAAACAAACTCTGCGTTTTTCAAGGCCTCTGGCACAAAAACGCGTGGAAAACTGTGATGCACTGGACCAGGCAGCGTGTTTGATCCTGTGCCGCTCTGCAACAGCTGAGCGGGGGGGGCAATTGGGCGCAGGATTTTCCGGGAGAAATTCCCCCGGCAAACGGAGAGGTTGTGTGAACACTAACTCCGCTGGGGAGGCTTGCAAATCCTCCTTAGGTGCAGAACGCAACCCCAATAAAACCCATGGCAGTTTGTCCACCCAATTTGTATCCGTGAGCGATGCTCTGAGGGCTGCTTTCAATGACCTATGAAAGCGTTCACATAAACCGTTGGCCTGCGGGTTATACGCGGTAGTGCGGTGTACCTTCACCCCTAAGCTGCGGGCCATAGACGACCAGAGTTCGGAAACAAATTGAGGGCCTCTGTCTGACGTTATATCCAACGGAACTCCAAAACGCGCGACCCAAGCTGTTAAAAACGCGCGCGCAACCTCTTCTGCCATTGTTGACGCCAGAGGTACCGCTTCTGGCCAACGTGTGGTGCGGTCCACCATCGTCAAAAGGTGTGTGTGCCCTTGAGACGAGGGAAGCGGGCTCACCAGATCAACATGCACGTGATCGAACCGCTTAGCCGGGATGTGAAAAGGCTCCAAAGGGGCCCTCGTGTGCTTGTGTATCTTAGCCCTCTGGCACGCTACACAAGCCGTTGCCCATTCCTTGACCTGTTTGCGCAACCCCAGCCAGACAAATTTCTCCCCCACCATCTTGACCGATGCGCGTACCCCCGGGTGCGCCAGCGAATGGACTGAGTCAAAAACGCGGCAGCGCCACGCGGCTGGAACCACGGGACGAGGCTGACCCGTGGAGACATCGCATATTAAGGGGGGCATACCTATTTGCTGCACCCTGTGCTCCAGCCTTAACCCTGTTGGTCCAGACTGGAGCGCGCGCACATCCGCGTCACCAACCTGCTCCGCAGCCATGTCTGCATAATCCAAACCTACGTGGACTGGGGCTGCGTGCGCTCCCGCGTCACTGCCCTGGCCCACAGCCACCGAGTCTGCCCCCACGTGGCCTGGCGTTGCCACAGCACGTGAGAGACAGTCCGCCACTACATTGTGTTTGCCTGCTACATGCTGGATATCGGTGGTGAACTCCAATATTGCGGCTAGCTGTCTTTGTTGTCGGCCTGACCAAGGTTCTGAGATCTTGGCCATCGCAAAAGTTAACGGTTTGTGGTCCACGAAAGCGGTGAAACAACGCCCTTCCAGCCAGAACTGGAAATGGCGGATGGCCAAGTGTAGGGCTACAAGCTCCCTGTCAAACGCGCTGTATTTACACTCGTTATCGCGCAAGGATTTGCTAAAGAACGCGAGAGGCTGCCAGGTCCCTGCCACACACTGTTCAATGACTGCCCCCACCGCTAGGTCCGAAGCGTTGGTGGTGAGCGCCAAATGGGCTGTTGGAACCGGGTGCGCTAACAAAACGGCGCTTGCAAGGGCTGATTTGACCTGGGAGAAAGCACGCTCCCGCTCCGGAGACCATTCGACCTTATTAGTGGGTTTTTGTTTTTTTAGTGCCACGTACAGTGGCTGCATAAGCCGCGCTGCACTCGGAAGGAACCGGTTGTAAAAATTAACCATTCCTAGAAACTCCTGCAGTGCTTTTATCGTTTGAGGTCGGGGGAAATCTGTTATTGCGCAGACTTTCTCAGGCAGGGGAACTGCTCCCTGTGGCGAAACGCGGTGCCCCAAAAAATCGATTTGCGCCACCCCGAACTGGCACTTCGCTGGGTTAATTATCAACCTGTGCTCTGCCAGTCTCCGAAAAACCGCTGTGAGGTGGGTTTCATGTTCGTCCTCGGACGTGCTGGCTACCAATATGTCATCTAAATAGACGAACACGAAAGGCAGGCCGCATAAAACAGCATCCATCATGCGTTGGAAAGTTTGCGCGGCGCCCTTTAACCCAAACGGCATGCGCAAAAACTCAAAAAAGGCCAAACGGAGTTATTACCGCAGTTTTGGGAATATCCTGCGCGCGCACGGGGACTTGGTGGTAGCCGTGCACCAAGTCTATTTTAGAAAAAATGCGCGCCCCCGCCAAATGAACTGAGAAATCCTGGATGTGCGGAATCGGGTAGCGGTCGTGTGCTGAGATGTTGTTCAACCTGCGGAAATCGCCACAAGGTCGCCACGAGCCATCAGCCTTTGGGACCATGTGTAACGGGGAAGCCCAGGAGCTGTTCGAGCGTCTAATTATGCCCAGTTTTTCCAGGTTGGAAAATTCCTCGCGTGCTATTGCCAGTTTAGCTGAGTCCAAGCGCCGGGCTTTTGCAAAAACGGGCGGCCCGGTGGTGGTGATAAAATGCTCCACCCCGTGTTTGGCCACTGTCGCCGAAAACTTTGGAACTGTGAGTGCTGGAAAGTGAGTGAGCAGAGCATGAAACTTACCACCCGCAGCTGTGACGTTGGCGTGTGCAGTCGGCGGAGCCACCCGAGCTGTGCAGGGGATAGAATGGAAAGAAAGTGCATTAACCAGACGTCTATTAGCAAGATCAACCAATAAACCATGTGAGCACAAAAAATCAGCCCCTAACATGTTGAAACTGACTGCTGCTACAATAAAGGTCCACTCGAATGAACGGCCCTGTAAGGACAGACTCATGGTCCTCTCACCGAAGGTCTTAATCGCTGAGCCATTCGCTGCTGATACTGACACCCAGGGAGCTTTGGACGGCATCAGCCGTTCCGCGTAGGTAGGCGTGACGAAACTCAGCTGGGAGCCCGTGTCCACAAGGAATTGTTTCCCCGAGTGTGCATCTGTCAGGTAAAGCAGCTTATTTTCTTCTCCGAGGGACGCAGCTGCTACCAGCCGCCCGGTCTTGCCGTTTCCCTGACGCTTGAAGCGGCACGGTGGGAGACATCTGTGCGCCCTCTCTGCAAAACGGCGGTGGTAGAAACACAGGCCGTCTCCAGCTCCGCGTCGCCTGACGCCTGTCGCCGCCGTCGTCGGTTCGTCTGGCGCCGCCAACACTGGCTCCAAGCCATCTCCGGGCGCCGTCCTCTGCTCAGCTGCCGCGGCCGAAACCGCGCTCTGCTTGTGGGCGTCGACGAGTCGCTGTGCCTCCTTGCCGAGGCCATGGTAGTCCCGCTTGGCCAATCGGGGTGAGTCTGCCAGGGTCACTCTCACTGCTGGCGGCAGAGTCCGGAGGAAAAGGTGGGCGAAAATAAATTCGCCATCCTCGGAGTCTTTCAGTCTCAGCATCTTCACCATCAGGTCTGCCGGTCTGTCGTTCTCCGACTCCGTCAGTGCTAGGAGCCCCTCTGCTCGCTGTTGCACCGAGGGGGTGAAATGGCTGATCAGCGCCTCCTTCAAGGCGCCGTACTTGTCGGTGTCCGGTGGGTGGTTAACCAGATCTTCCACCCTCTGGACCGTGTGACTGTCCAGCTTCGCCACCACATAGTAGAACCTCGTTTCATCCTTTGAGATTCTCCGGAGGTTGAACTGCGCCTCGACCGCGCTAAACCAGGAGCGCGGGCTGTGCTGCCAGAAATCGGGCAGCTGGAGCGTGGAGGCAGCCATCAGGCCGGCCTCTGATGAGCTCCGCTCGGGAGAATTCTCCCTGCTCATTCTTTGTCGTGGGTTGCCAGTGTGGAAGATGTGTTCAATGACGAGACATGAGTGTATTCCTCAGATTCGGCTTTATTGCAGAACACAATCATCCAACATTCTCAAAAGCAAGAAGAGGCAGAATAATGTTACAGCACACTCTTATACCTCCAGGGGATTAAGAACTCAAGTCACATGGTGCTTCTGCAAACATTCAATCACAATGCAAGTCTCTGAAGATTCACCATTGTCTCTTATTCTCTGATGTTCAGGGAAACCCCCCAGGGCCTCCTCCCTGAGACAAGGGCCCGACTTCACACCTCCTCGCCATCTCCTGTCGGCCCCCGTCGATCCAGACTCTTGTTCCTCCAGACGTGAAGCCCCAATCCACATAAGCCATACATTTGTGGGAGATATGAACCAGACATATGTGCCACACTCTTGTGGGAAATAAGAACCAAACATATGTGCCACAACATGAAGTGCAAACCATTAATCAGCCTCAAAAATCAAAAGGCCCGTTTTGACTTTGCCCCAGAAAAGAAAGTCAGCCCAGTTCTGGAACAGAATTCTTTGAACAGATAAAAAGATCAACCTGTACCACAATTATGGGAAGAATAAAGTACAGAGACGGTGATGCATGGGCATCCATGTCTTCCATTGGCACTGGGTCACTAGTGTTTATTGATGATGTGGCACAAGACAGAGGAAGCTGGATGAATTCTGAAGTGTTTAGGGATACAGTCGTGAAAAAATTTGGACACCCCTTTAAATATTCAGTTCTTTATTAAGAAATGTTCACATATCTACGTATGTCTAACCTTGTTTTTGTTTTTATTTGCATTTTTTAACATTTGTTTTAGCCATTTTAAGTGGGAATGAATGTGGGGGTGTCCTAAAAAAGATGGGAGTGTCCTAATTTATTCCCCACTATTTGTTTAGAATTACATTTTACAGAAAATTTGAAAAAAGTCTTTAATTCATTTTTAATTGTTTAGTTGTATTACATGAATCTCCCAGTATTTTTTAACATCGATATTAAATATCCATATGTCCAGATATGTAAAAAAAAAACACAGAGGCTGAAACAGGGTGTCCTAATTTTTTCACTTGACTGTATACTGTCTTCTCAGATTCAGCCAAATGCAGCAACATTGATTGGATGGCATGCCACAATACAGATGGATAATGACCCAAAACATACTGCGAAAGGAACCCTGGAGTTTTTTTTAAAGCAAAGAAGTGTAGTTTCTGCAATCGCTGAGTCAATCACCAGATCTCAACCCAATCAAGCATGCATTTCACTTGCTTAAGACAAACCTGAAGGCACCAAGATCCACAAACAAACAACAACTGAAAACAGCTGTAGTAAAGGCCTGGCAAAACATCACAAAGGAGGAAACCAAGCATTTGGTGATGCCCATGGGTTCCAGACTTCAGGCAGTCATTGTCTGCAAAGGATTCTGAACAAAGTATTAAAAATGAACATTTTATTTATAGTAATGTTAATTTGTCCAATAACTTTTGAGCCCCTGAAACAAGAAGATTTTGTAGAAAAATTGTTGTAATTCCTAATCCTTAACTCCAATTTTTAAATGTGAATAACCTCAAATTGAAGCTGAGAGTCTGAACTTTGAGTCCATATTGATTTTTATAACTTTACCTTGAATATGTTTTGGTAAAAAGCTAAAATAACAAAACTTGTGTCAGTGCCCTAATATACACTACCGTTCAAAAGTTAGGGGTCACTTAGAAATTTCCTTATTTTTGAAAGAAAAGCACTGTTTTTTTCAATGAAGATAACTTTAAACTAATCAGAAATACACTCTAATATCTAATATACATTGCTAATGTGGTAAATGACTATTCTAGCTGCAAATGTCTGGTTTTTGGTGCAATATCCAGATAGGTGTATAGAGGCCCGTTTCCAGCAACTATCAATCCAGTGTTCTAATGGTACAATGTGTTTGCTCATTGCGTTAGAAGGCTAATGGATGATTAGAAAACCCTTGTGCAATCATGTTAGCACAGCTGAAAACAGCTGGTTAGAGAAGCTATAAAACTGACCTTCCTTTGAGCAGGTTGAGTATCTGGAAAAAATTATTATTTCAAATACAAATCATTATTTCTAACCTTGTCAATGTCTTGACTATATTTTCTATTCATTTTACAACTCATGGTGGTAAATAAGTGTGACTTTTCATGGAAAACACAAAATAATTGTCTGGGTGACCCCAAACTTTTGAACGGTAGTGTATGTATATGGACCTAACTGAACTTTTCTAACAAGACAAAACTTACTGAATGGACTCAACAGCACTTTTATTTAGCTAATTCATAGCTCTGAAACAGAACTCAAAGACTAGTGAAAGATAGTTTAAAGAGCTTTGTGCAAGTTGAAATTAGAAGGATGATGGTGGGGAATGCAGGCTGCAGAGGCTGACAGTTGATGAGTTCCTCGGCTGACTGAGAGGGAGCTCAAGATGGGGTAATAGAGACAAGATCAAGTTAGTGTGGGACTTGAGTGGCTGACAAGAGAGTTGTCAGACAGGTTGAAGGTGCTTACAGCTGGCAAGGAGGTTGGCAACACTCAGAATTGACCTCAAGCCAAATTGCAGCTTTAGTTAGTCACACAAAAAATAAAACACTAGAATTAGTCTGTCAAAGAAACGTTTGCAGTGATACTAAGAGATGAAAGTTATTTTCAAAAGTAAAACTTATCCAGAGAAAGAAGCAGTAGTTTGATGTACTGTACAGTAGGCAGAGGTGGGTAATCCCAGGTCCGAAGAGTAAAAGTCCAATTGCATATTTGTTCCAGCCCTTGACTAACCCAGCTGATTCTGATAAGCACAGATCTTGAAGAGGTGTGCTTATCTGCAACATTGTGTGGAGGTCGGGGACAACACCTTTGGCAGGGCAAAATGGGGTGGTGGTTCCTGTCTTCAAGAAAGGGGACCAGAGGGTTTGCTCCAACTTTAGAGGGATCACACTCCCCAGCCTCCCTGGGAAGGTCTATTTCAAGGTACTGGAGAGGAGAGTCCGGCCGTTTGTTGAACCTCGGATTCAGGAGGAGCAATGTGGTTTTTGTCCTGGCCGTGGCACATTGGACCAACTCTTTACCCTCTCAAGAATCCTCGAGGGTTTGTGGGAGTTTGCCCAACCAGTTTACATGTGTTTTGTGGACTTGGAGAAGGCATTCGACAGCATCCCTTGTGGTTTTTTGTGGGGGGTGCTTTGGGAGTATGGGGTATTGGGCTTGTTGTTACAAGCTATCCGGTCTCTATACGACCATTGTGAGAGTTTGGTTTGTATTGCCAACACTCGGTCGGACTCTTTCCCAGTGAAAAATGGACTCTGCCAGGGCTGCCCTTTGTCACCGATCCTGTTCATAATTTTTATGGACAGGATTTCTAGGCCTAGACAGGGAACAGAGGGTGTCATGCTTGGTGACCACAGGATCTCATCTCTGTTGTTTGCAGATGATGTTGCCCTGTTGGCTTCATCCAGCAATGACCTACAGGTCTTACTGGAACAGTTTGCCGCTGAGTGTGAAGTGGCTGGGATGAGAGTCAGCACCTCCAAGTCCGAGTCCATGGTCCCCTGCCAGTAAAAGGTGGATTGTCCTCTCCAGGTTGGGGACAAGCTCCTGCCCCAAGTTGAGGAGTTTAAGTATCTTGGGGTCTTATTCATGAGTGAAGGGAGAATGGAGTGAGAGATTGACAGACAGATCGGGTCAGCATCTGCAGTGATGCGGATGTTGTACCGGTCCGTTGTGGTGAAGAGGGAGCTAAGCTCTAAGGCAAAGCTGTCAATTTACCGGTCAATCTACGTTCCTACCCTCACCTATGGTCACGAGCTTTGGGTAATTACTGAAAGAATGAGATCACAGATATAAGTGGCTGAAATGAGCTTTCTTCATAGGATTGCTGGTCTCATCCTTAGAGGTCGGGTGAGAAAATCAGTCATCTGGGAGAGGCTCAGAGTAGAACCAGTGTGTAGCTGCCACAGTGAAAAGGTTTATGTATTTTTGGTTCTTTTTCTGGAAATGTTTGTTTATGGGTGTGTGCGCCAGTGTTTCGAATGTTAGCGGTGTCCTTTTCTCCGCCTTCAGTCCCTCCATATCGCGGCGCATATGCGCTCGTGCTGCCGAGCTCGCGGGTGAGTCGGAGAGTTTGTGAAGGTGGCTCGTGCAGGTGTCTCGCCCCGCCTATCAGCGCCATTGTGTGAGCGAGTGGGGAGAGAGGACGGAGTGTTTTTCCTGCAGGCAGCCGGACTGTTAAATGTTCTCCATGTTTGTGAGGAAACAGCGGCGGACCCGGACGATATGCAAAAATGGGTGGTAGGCATGCGCTGTTCACATGCCTGATTAGAAGAGTCACACAGCTGCTGGAGGCTGTCCACAATCAGATGCGGAGAGAGGACTTTGTTTGGGAAATTTGTGACATGACTAACAACTCCTAAATTCTAGGCAGAAGGCGCACACGGTATGTGATTATTTTTGTTTATGAACATTTGTTAAGTGTTATAATTTATTTTGTATTCATGTTTTTTATGTCTGTATTTTTAGTTTTCCACGGTGTTTAAGGGTGAAGATTTGCTGTGACAAAATAAACAAAAAACTTGTCAACATCAGCTGGAGCGTGGTTTTCTGACCTAGAAGAAGACTTTGGGAGCAGTTATACAGTGCTCCTCCACATTGAAAGGAGCCAGTTGAGGTGGTTTGGGCATCGCATCACGATGCTTCCTGGACGCTTCCCACTTGAGGTGTTTTGGGACACGTCCCACTGGGAGAAGACCCTGGGGCTGACCCAGGACTTGCTGGAGAGACTATTTCTCCTAGTTGGTCTGGGGACTGTCATGGTCCGAGCGCAGACTCTGTCCGCACTCGGGTTGTCCGGTAGTTCCCCGTTCTCTTCTCAGGCGCACCATATGGCCTCCGGGCTTTTATTGTGACAGAGTCTCGGCGGGGCTTCCGGCTGTCAGAGTCGAGCTCCACAGGGACAGCTGGAATTCAATCAGCTGATGACGTTCTCATATCTCTCAACCCTATTTAAGGGAGCAGCTCGGTTTACTCCGGGCTGCGACCTCGTCGATCATTCGTCAATCAATCATTCGTCAATCATTCGTCTCCCTCACCGTAAGTGTTTTCCCTGAGACTCTGTATCCTGTGTCTGAGTCATAGCCTTAGTTGTGTTTTTGCCCCTCGTGGCTCATTATTTTGTCTTTTGTCTATTGTTAATAAATTATGCAAACTCATCGGCTGGCATTCAGTGTCTTATTGATGGCTCGTGAGGGCCATCGTTGACAGGAACGCCTTGGTATCCTCTCTGAAGAGCTGGAGCAGGTGGCTGGGGAGAGGGAAGTCTTTGCTTCTCTGCTTGAACTGCTGCCTCCATGACCCGGACCTCTGGAAAAGCAGTAGAAAATGGGTGGATTGATAGCTGCATGGATGGATGAATAGATGGATGGATGGATAGATGGAGCATTTTTCAACCTTTTTTTTTTTTTACTCAAGGAAGCCTTTTTACATTGAAAAAAAATCTCAGGGATCCCCAACAACCAAACATGTTACAAAAAGACAAAATTTTAAATGAGACCTTAAAATGGGCAGGTTAGGGACCAGCCTCACATGCAGGGTAGGTGAGTCCACGGCTTCGGGGCCACAACTTCAAAAACCCCTGTGAACCAACCTAAACTTTGGAACAGCTAAAATCAGTTGATCTGTAGACCTCAGTAACCTAACCGTGGCATGGGGGGGGGAGGGGGAGAGGTCAGAAAGGTAAGAAGAAAGAACTCTGTTAAGAGCTTTAAAAGTCAAAAGTAAAATGTTAAAATCAATCATAAAATGAGCAAGGAGCCAGTGAAGGGATGCAAAGACAGGGGTGATGTGCTCTCATTTCAGAGTCCTTGTAAGGAGACGAACAGCAGCATTCTGGACTAACTGCAAATGAGACAGACAAGCTTAGCTGACACCAAAATAATGGGAATTACAGTAAACTAGTTGAGATGTAATAAAAGCAGGGATTACCCTTTCAAAATCTTCAAATGATAAAAAGGTCTTGACTTCGATAAAAGTCTCAATTTAAAAAAAAACCAAACAACAACAACAGAGTTGATCTGTTTGTCAAGTTTAAAATTATTGTCCAGTAAGACACCCAGGTTTATAGCATGAGGTCTTACATAGCCATCAAGTCCACACGTCAGTTACGGGAATGTTGCAGACACCACTTGGGTCAAAGATAAGGACATCAGTTTTGCTTTCATTAAAATTAAGAAAATTAAAATTAAACTAGGCCTTAAGCTTTATTAGGCAATCGTGTAGAAGTTTGAGGAACAGTGAACTGTTGCATTTAAGGGGCATATAGATCTGTGTGTCATCTGGGTAGCTATTAAAAGAGATACCATGTTTTCTGAGGATTGAGCCTTGAGGGAGCATGTACAAGGAAAATAGCAGTGGACTAAGAATTGACACTTGAGGGACTCCACAAATCAGAGGAGGATGAGGAGATGGACTCACCAAGACTGACAGAAAATGTTCTGTCAGACAAATAAGACTTGAACCATTCCAGGGCCGGGGCTTTAATGCCAACACAGTGGTCAAGCTGAGAGATGAGAATATTGTTGTCAACTGTGTCGAAGGAAGCTGTGAGGTCTAAAAGTATTAAAATGGCATTGTCCAGTGTTGGAGGACTCAAGTCCGGCCTCAGCCTCGCACTACTTTGCAGCTACTCTGGCTGCGCTTTGCGCATACACATGCAGCGCATGCATACATGACCTCTGCAAGTACTAGTACACGTGCATGTACAGTGTAGTACCGTTCATGTACTAGTACATGTACATGGCAGATTAATCTTTTCCCTTGTCGATTCACTATACATGTACAGTACTAGTACATGTACAGACTCGCAAGTTTCAGCAATACATGCACTAGTACATGTATCCACTCACTATGCAAACGTGCTTACAGTGCAGTACGCGGTGCATAATGCCAAAACATTATGCACTACTTTGCTGCTATGCTGGTTGCACTTAGTGTATGCAAACATTATGCAGTGCATGTATACATGACCTCTGCAAGTTGTAGCGTGTTGTGCAGTACACATCTGATTTTGACCTCTCTTGCACAAGTTATTGCGATGCTGCTTCTTATCGAGAAAAAAGCAATTCGTTGACGACTCAATTATGTCTTCCAAATCACGAATTGTTCAGTATGGATTCACCAGTCATGATGAATATGAGGAGAAAGGGAGAAGGAAACACAGGGCGAAATGCAAATTTTGCAAAGCAGTTTGAAGTTGGCCTCTGAAATATTGTGGTAACTTGGACTCAGACTTGGAATGTGGTGACTCAGACTTGGCCTCGGAATGTGGTGGCACGGACTCAGTCTTTGCCTTGGAACATGGTGACTCAGACTTGGCCTCAGCCTCAAAATATGGTGACTTGGACTCGGTCTTATCCTCGGAATGTGGTGACTTGACTTGACTAGAACACTAGCATTGTCACCATTGTCCATTGCTAATAAAAGGTCATTAAAAACTTGTTTTAGTGCTGTTACAGGGCTTAAAACCAGACTGGTACACCTTAAGAATGTCATGGTCATCTAAAAAGGTTTACATTTACATAAATGCAACCTTCTCCAATATTTTGGATAAAAAGGGGATCTTAGAGATAGGTCTAAAATTTGACAGTATGGGTGGGGGGGGGGCTGAAAAGTTCATAGGCTGACTAAGAAGAAGTTATACTACAGCAAAAAAAAACAACAAAAAAAAAAAACTAGTCATGCATTAAATTCAACCTTTTCTGATACTAACTGCATTATTTAGACAGTAATCTAGGACTTTGAAAAGGAGATCTAGAGCCATGTCGTGAAGATGGATAAAATTTGGCAGCATGGTGTTATCAAATCATCTGACTATTTTCTTCCCCATCATAAAAAATCACTTGACTGGGAAGCAGTAGGAGTCTCTATGCAAACTCTGATAGTATTAAGGAGTTTTAAAACAATTTAACACCACATTTAGGATTATTGCAATAAGTGAAACGTGAAGTATAAAAAAGGTATATATGATAAGGCAACAGCTGCATAACTGTACAGGGCTTCAAGGCCATCAAGCAGTCTACTCCCAGGAGAGGAGAGAAGGGGGGATGCAGTGAGAGCATGAAACCCTTTAGCTGGTCACTGTGACATAAAACTTTATCTTGGAACACAAAATACAATAGACATATCAAACAACTTGTTAATATAGAAAATTAAAACAGTTCATATATAGAAAAAAGTTACAGTCATATGTTGTAACACACCCACATACACACTTATGAAATATGTGATCTCAACAGATAAATGCATAATTACTGAATTTCTATTACAAGGTAATATTAGATGATAAAAGTAGTTGGAAATTACACGTCAGATAAATACAAAACAAAGTTGCAAAAATATTGCAGTTACAAATAAAATTAAGACAAATCACTTCATATCTTGTATTGCTCATTGATACTTCCATACTTGACCTATTGTATAGAGGCCTGGGGAAACAATTATAAAAGTACACTTAATTCATTGCTAACATTACAAAAAAGAGCAGTCCATGTTATACACAAAGTCGGGTATCTTGAACATACTAATTTATTGTTCACACATTTAAAGTTATTGAAATTGCGGGATCTGGTTGATTATTATATAGCACAATTAATGTTTAGAAAAAAGAAAAAGAAAAAACCTGCATAATTAATCAATTAACTTACTAAAATAGTTACAAAATCCATAAGTTGCATATTTTAATAACATTATTTTAAAGTATAGCTTAAATTTTAGAAAAATGAAAATCTTTATAAGAGCTAAAAGCTCAATAAAGCTTAATCTGGCATTGGTAATCATGTAGGTAGGCTTTTCTCTTGGGCACTTCCTTGTGGTAACGTATCGTCACTTCCTTGTGGTAACGTATCGTCACTTCCTGTTTTGCTGTCTGCCTGTGTGGTTTGCTTTGTGGTTTGCTCTCCAGCCATTAGCTATGGCTACTAGCTCTCCTTCCTCTCCTCCTCTGGTGTGCTCTCTCTGTCAGATGTTTTGCTACACCTCTGCCTCTTTTAGCGATAACGGTAAATGTAATAAATGTTGTCTTTTTGAGGCGCTCGAGGCGAGGTTGTCTGATTTGGAATCTCGGCTCCGCTGCATTGAAACACCGTCTGCGCCAGTTAATCTTG
Organism: Pholidichthys leucotaenia; assembly: GCA_020510985.1. NCBI lineage: Eukaryota > Metazoa > Chordata > Actinopteri > Cichliformes > Pholidichthyidae > Pholidichthys > Pholidichthys leucotaenia. The sequence continues at coordinate 186,824,013 of CM035847.1, forward strand.
ACGGACGCCCATTAGCTGCAGCGGAGCTAGCTAGCTTAGACCCCCCTGTCAGCGGTTCCCTGGCTCTCCTCAGCAGCGAGGAGACTGGGTGGGTGACGGTGAGAAGGAAGCCTAGTCGCAAAGCCTCGGTACACCACCAACCTGTTCTCGTTTCTAATCGTTTTTCCCCGCTCAGCGACACACCCGCTGAGGAAAAAACTCTGATCATTGGCGACTCTGTAGTCAGAAACGTGAACCTAGAGACTCCAGCGGCCATAGTCCAATGCATTCCTGGGGCCAGAGCAGGCAACATCGAGTCAAATTTGAAAATGCTGGCTAAAAGTAACTGTAAATATTCCACAATTGTTATTCACGCCGGCATTAATGACATCCGTCTCCAGCAGTCGGAAGTCACGAAACTTGATATAGAATCGGTGTGTGACTTTGCAAAAACGATGTCTGCCACTGTAGTATTCTCTGGGCCCCTCCCCAATCTGACCAGTGATGACATGTTTAGCCGCTCGTCATCCTTGAACCGCTGGCTGTCTGTGTGGTGTCCTAAAAATGACGTGGGCTACATTGACAATTGGAGCTCTTTTTGGGGAAAACCTGGTCTTATGAGACGAGACAGCATTCATCCCACTTTGGATGGTGCTTCTCATTTATCTAACAATCTGGCATCTTTTTTATCCAAATTTCCAAAACCATGACTACTCAGAGTTGGGACCAGGAAGCAGAGTCGCAGTCTTACACGCCTCTCTGCAGCTCCTCTTCATCCGCCACCCATCAGCTTAGCCCCTGACTTCCCCATCAGAGAATCGTTGTCTGCTCCCTCCAAAGTAAATAAAAATATAATGTATAAGCATCCCAAAGTGATAAAGCAAAATATTGGTAAAACTCAAATTAAACATAAAGCCTCTAAATTGAATGATTTGGCCTCTGTTCCTCCTCATAATTTAAAAATTAAATGTGGTTTAGTAAATATTAGGTCTCTAACTCCCAAGTCTCTGTTAGTCCATGATTTGTTAATTGATCATCAGATTGATTTAATTTCCCTTACAGAGACTTGGTTAGGACAAGAGGATTATGTTGGTTTAAATGAATCAACTCCCTCTGGTTATTTAAACTGTCAAAATCCCAGAAGTTCTGGTCGTGGAGGAGGAGTAGCAACAATTTACCATTCCAAATTACTAGTTAATGTAAAGCAAAAAACACGTTATAATTCCTTTGAGGGCCTGGTCCTCAGTATTGGGCACTTTAGCAATTTTAGGTTAAACCCAATTTTATTTGCCATAGTTTATCATCCCCCATCAACCTACTCAGAATTTTTATCCGAATTTGCTGATTTCTTAGCTGATTTAGTGCTGAAATCTGATAGAATAATTATAGTAGGGGACTTTAATATACATGTGGATGTAGATAGTGACTGCCTTAATGTGGCATTCAATTCAATATTAGACTCGATTGGGTTTTCTCAGAAAGTAGGAAATTCTACTCATTACCTCCACCATACATTGGACCTTGTTTTTACATATGGCATAGAAATAGAAAATCTTGTAGTGTCTCCTCATAACCCTGTACTGTCAGACCATTGTCTGTTAACCTTTGATTTTACTATTTCTGACTATTTGGCTCCTAAAGAAAAATATTATTACAGTAGATGCCTCTCAGATGATGCTGTTTCCAAATTTATGCAGATTGTTTTCTCTATGCCATGTGTCAACACAACGGAAATAAGCTATAGACAGCTTGCTCCTTCTGTAATTGATAACTTGGTGGATAGTGTTTCAGCTTCTCTGCATCAGACTCTAGACTTGGTGGCCCCTTTAAAAAAGAAAAAGTCTAATCAGAGATTTCTAACTCCTTGGTTCAACACAGAAACTCGTAGCTTAAAACAGAAGACTCGTCAATTAGAAAGAAAATGGCGCTCTACTAATTTAGATGAAATCTATTTAGCTTGGAGAAATCATCTTTTAATTTATAAAAAATCTCTTAGAAAAGCTAGAACGAGTTATTACTCTGCATTAATAGAAGAGAACAAGAATAATCCCAGGTTTCTTTTCAGTACTGTAGCCAGGTTGACAAAGAGTCAGGACTCTGTCAATCCTAGCATTCCCTTAGAGCTTACTAGTCAGGACTTTATGAACTTTTTCAATAATAAAATTTCATCCATCAGAGATAAAATCAATCAGATTCTTCCCACAGTTAACTTAAATACTGTAACTACTACAACTCCTTCTATTGAGGTCTGTCTTGATGAGTTTACTCCAATCGACCTTTGTGAGTTAGACAAAATAGTTTCCTCATCCAAACCTTCAACTTGTCTTTTAGACCCTATTCCTACCAGGTTATCTAAAGAAGTCTTCCCACTTATTGGTAGCTTTATTCTTCATATAATCAATTCTTCATTAACTTTAGGCCATGTACCGCAGGCTTTTAAAATGGCTGTAATTAAACCCTTACTCAAAAAGCCAACGCTAGATCCAGGAGCTTTAGCTAACTATAGACCAATCTCTAATCTCCCTTTCATTTCAAAAATCTTAGAGTTGTTGCTACGCAATTATTTGACCACCTGCAGGGAAATGGTTTACTTGAAGAGTTTCAATCTGGGTTTAGAATCCATCATAGTACTGAAACAGCCTTAGCAAAGGTCACTAACGACCTCTTCATTGCATCTGATAATGGACTAGTTTCTGTACTTGTCCTTTTAGACCATAGTGCAGCTTTTGATACTATCGATCATAATATTCTACTTGATAGATTAGAACACTATGTTGGACTTAATGGAACTTCGTTGCAGTGGTTTAGATCTTATTTATCTGATAGGTTCCAGTTGGCTCATGTAAATAATGAGTTTTCTTTCAACTCAAAGCTTAGTCATGGAGTTCCACAGGGATCTGTGCTAGGCCCTACTCTTTTTAGTTTATATATGCTTCCGTTAGGCAACATTATTAGAAAGCACTGTATACATTTTCATTGTTATGCAGATGACACACAATTATACCTGTCAATGTAGCCAGATGATAGTAATCAATTAGCCAAGTTAGAAGCCTGTCTTAAGGAAATCAAAGCTTGGATGACTTGTAATTTCCTGCTATTAAATTCAGATAAGACTGAAGTCATTCTTGTTGGTCCAAAAAACCTTAGAAATTCCTTTCCAAATCAAACTTTCAGTTTGGATGCAGTTACTCTTTCTCTTAATAGCTCTGTGAGAAACCTTGGAGTTATTTTTGATCAGGATTTGTCCTTCAATTCACATATTAAATTTGTTTCTAAGACTGCCTTCTATCATTTGCGTAATATTGCCAAGATTAGGAGCATCTTGTCTGAGTGATGCTGAGAAGCTGATCCACGCTTTTGTTAGCTCGAGATTAGATTATTGTAATTCTTTATTATCAGGCTGTCCTAAAACATCTTTAAAAAGTCTTCAGCTGATCCAAAATGCTGCAGCAAGAGTTTTAACAGGTACTAGAAAGAGAGATCATATCTCTCCGGTTCTGGCCTCCCTTCATTGGCTTCCCATAGAGTTTAGAATTAAGTTTAAAATCCTTCTTCTTACTTACAAAGCTCTAAACAATCAGGCTCCTTTTTATTTAAAAGATCTGATTCTACCGTAGTGTAGCGAACTCAATATGAGCACCCTACTTGGCTTGCCAAGTGGGTTGACCCTATTGGCGACACAGGTAGAGTGCGGGACTCCGGAGCAGGAGGCGTGAGTTCGAATCTCCTGGTGGGACGTCGCCATGTCGAGCAGCACGTTACATTGGTGTCAGAAGTGGGATTTACTGGTTCCCAAGCTGTGGTGCGGCACTGACATCGGGACGATGTCAAGAACAAGAGGGGAGTAGTGTAGCGAACTCAATATGAGCACCCTACTTGGCTTGCCAAGTGGGTTGACCCTATTGGCGACACAGGTAGAGTGCAGGACTCCGGAGCGGGAGGCATGAGTTCGAACCTCCCGGTGGGACGTCGTCGGTTGGCGCACACGTTACATTGGTGTCAGAAGTGGGATTTACTGGTTCCCAAGCTGTGGTGCGGCGCTGACATCGGGACGATGTCAAGAACCAGAGGGGAGTAGTGTAGCGAACTCAATATGAGCACCCTACTTGCTCATATTGAGTTCGCTACACTATTATCCTAACAGAGCACTACGCTCCCAAAATGCAGGATTACTTGTAATACCTAGAATCTCCAAAAGTACAATGGGAGGCAGAGCCTTCAGTTATCAAGCTCCTCTCCTGTGGAATCAGCTGCCAATCTGGATTCGGGAGTCAGACTCGATCTCTGTTTTTAAGAACAGGGCTAAAACCTACCTTTTTGATATAGCCTACAATTAGGGAGGGATCATGTGTTTCTGAACCCTCCCTTAGTTATGCTGCTAATAGGTTTAGTCAGCCGGGGGACCTCCAGTAATGCACTGGGCCTCACTCCTTTCCTCACTCTCTATGAAATATTTTTTTTTGCTGGTCATTAACATCTGTTTGTTCTCTCCCATAGATTGAGTCTCTATCGTGCTGTTTGCTCTCTACATGTCTGTTCTTTTCTTCTTCTCTATCCCCTCACCCCCCAGCCAGTCGCAGCAGATGACTGCCCCTCCCTGAGCCTGGTTCTGCTGGAGGTTTCTTCCTGTTAAAAGGGAGTTTTTCCTCTCCACCGTCGCCAAGTGCTTGCTCACAGGGGATCGCTTGATTGCTGGGGTCTTTCTGCAACTGTGGGGGTTCCCCCCTGCAGTTGATAGTGCTATGAGATGACTGTTGTTGTGAAATGGTGCTATATAAATAAAGTTGAATTGAATTGAATAGGTAGTTGGTTTGATAATATTTGGCAAATGGGGAAAAATAATTCAAGGAGCCCTTATAAGTATAATTATTAGTTTATTGAGCTTTGTTTTTTGCGGATGTTGTTGTATTCCCATGATTAAAGAATAAAAATTAAAATAAAATAAAAAATAAAAGAAAGATCTATTTTAGTGACCTTCTCTTCCAAGGACCCGCCTCCAGATCAAGAGGACCCACCTGCCCACCTATTGCCAGGATGATGATGAGGTTGTGCCACGACTGAACCTAGATGGGGATCTAGAAGATGCTGAGGAGATAGTTTAGGGTCTGCAATAGGGTCTACAATGCACATTCACATGGTGTTAGATTTTGCTCTGCTGTGCTTCTGCCCTACAGGTTTCCTTTGTGATAAATGATTAATGAAACAATAGACGCATGTATATGAATGTATTCATATATGCATATATATTCATATATGCATATATGCGTCTTCACATATATTCATATATATGCATAGATGAGGATAGTTTAGTTTTGAATATATTTTACACGTATTGGATTGCTAGCTATATTAACTCATGATGTCAGCACCACACCCGATGTCCTCTGGAGAAATGGTGACCTGAGGGGTGCAGGTCTATGCGAATGCCGGAAGGAGGACATCACGCACATATAGAACTTTATAAACACTACACACAGGGGATAGAATAGGGTTATGAGATGGGTTTAGACCCATCTCAACAGGGGGAGATGCAAAAACGTAAGTTTAGGTTTTAGATATATAGATAGATAGTGAAGCACCCTAATAGGACACCTCAACAGGGGGTATTATTGGTAAAATGACGATTGCTCTGTCTTTCTCACACTTCTTTATCTGCTTGCTTCACACGCTATACTGCAGAGTTTAGTTTACACCCTATAATTCATTTGCTGAAATCAGTTAGAATCAGTTCTGCACACAGCAGAGCTGCCACATAAGCGGAAGTGTATTGATACAATGAGGTAAAACCCCTCCCTCTTGCATGAGGGAATGGTTAAGCTTATAAAAATATAGGGCTCAATTTTGGGGTAGCACAGTCTTGGGGAATTGCCTAAAGAGTTGTGTTCCAGCGCTGCTTGTAATCCATATCTCACTTTTAGGAAATAAGTGAAAGTATACTTCATCTCTCAGTCTGATCATTTGGCCGTCGTATCAAAGAACTTGGGTTTAAGGTATTTTAGACTCAACACCCCCTAATAATCTGCAATGGCTGTGAAGGCGTCCTCTTCTTCCTGAAGTCAATCAACATCTCTCTGGTCTTGCTAATGTTCAGCCTCAGGTGATTCTGTTCTGTCCACTCCACAAATCTGTCCACCAGTGCCCTGTACTCCCCCTCCTCTCCCCCTCTTATAAACCCAACAACAACTGAGTAGTCAGAGAATATCTGCAGGTGGCATGACTCGGTGTTGTACTGAAAGTCAGTGGTGTATAAGGTGAAGAGAAAAGGAGATAGCACAGTCCCCCGTGGAGCTCCCATATCACTAACCACCACGTCAGACAAGACACTGCCCAGCCGGACAAACTGTGGCTTGCCTGTCAGGTAGTCAGTAATCCAGGAGATCACAGAGCTGTCGATTCCCATCGCCCGCAGCTTCTCACCAAGCAGCAGTAGCTGGATGGTGTTAAAGGCACTGGATAAATCAAAGAATGTGATTCTCACAGTGTCTCTTCCACCATCAGGTAGATGACAGCGTCTTCAATTCTTAAATGGGGCTGATAAGCAAACTGCAGAGGGTCCAGCCAAGTCTTCACCTGCAGCCTCAGGTGGGCTAAAACCAGTCTCTCCAGGACCTTCATCACATGGGATGTGAGGGCAACTGCTCGATAGTCATTCAGGTAAGATGGAGACTACTTCTTGGGGACAGGAACCAGGCAGGATGTCTTCCACAACACCGGTACTCTCTCCAGATTCAGGTTGTACAGGTGGTTCAGTACCAAAGCTAGCTGATTGTCACAGGTCCTCAGGATCCTGGCGGAGATGCCATCAGGGCTTGCAGCCTTCTGCTGATGGAGTCTCTCCAGCTGTTAACCTGTTAACCTGGTTTGTAGTCTCAGTGATGGGGGGGGGGGGGGGGGGGGGCTGGTGTCAATAGAGGAGGGGGGGTTTGGAAAGAGGTGCTGCACAGGAGGGTGGGGGTGTGGGGGGTCCGACTGTGTTGTGGGGGTGACAGGAGGGTGGGAGAAAGGTTGTGTGGGGGCCTGGCTGTGTTGTGGGGGTGAAAGACAGTGGGTTGAACCTATTAAAAAACAGATTCAGCTCATCAGCTCTCTCAAGGCTCCCCGATGTCTGTCTGTCTCTCCCTTTACACCCAGTCATTTGTTGCATTCCTGTCCATACATCCTTAGTATTGTTTTGCCTGAGTTTATCCTCCAACTTCCTCCTGTAATTGTCTTTACACCTCCTCAGCATCTCTCTCAGTTGGTGCTAGATTCTCCTCAGTTCATGGCCCTGTGTGAAAAAAGTGATTGTTCCCTAAACCTATTAATTGGTTGGGCCGTTCTTAGCAGCAACAACTGCAATCAAGTGTTTGTGATAACTGGTAATGAGTCTTTCACAGCGCTGTGGAGGAAATTTGACCCACTCATCTTTGCAGAATTGTTGTAATTCAGCCACATTGGAGGGTTTTCGAGCACGAACCGCCTTTTTAAGGTCATGCCACAGCATCTCAATCAGATTCAGGTCAGAACTTTGACTAGGCCACTCCAAAGTATTAATTTTGTTTTTCTTAAGCCATTCAGAGGTGGACTTTCTGGTGCGTTTTGGATCACTGTCCTGTTGCATAACCCAAATGCGCTTCAGCTTGAGGTCACGAACAGATGGCCAGACATTCTCCTTCAGGAATTTTTGGTAGACAGCAGAATTCATGGTTCCATTTACCACAGCAAGTCTTCCAGGTCCTGATGCAGCAAAGCAGCCCCAGACCATTACACTACCACCACCATATTTTACTGTTGGTATGATGTTCTTTTTCTGAAATGCTGTGTTACTTTTATGCTGGATGCAATGGGACACACACCTTTCAAAAAGTTCAGCTTTTGTCTTGTCAGTCCACACAGTATTTTCCCCAAACGTCTTGGGTATCATCAAGATGTTGTCTGGTAAAATTGAGATGAGCCTTTATGTTCTTTTCGCTTAGCAGTGGTTTTCACCTTGGAACTCTGCCATGCAGGCAATTTTTGCCCAGTCTCTTTCTTATGGTGGAGTCATGAATGCTGACCTTAACTGAGCCAAGTGAGGCCTGCAGTTCTTTGGATGTTATTGTGGGGTCTTTTGTGACCTTTTGGATGAGTCGGCGCTGTGCTCTCGGGGTAATTTTGGTCAGTTGACCACTCCTGGGAAGGTTCACCATTGTCCCATGTTTTTGCCATTTGTGGATAATGGCTTTCACTGTGGTTCACTGGAGTCCCAAAACTTTAAAAATGGCTTTATCACCCTTTCCAGACTGACAGATCAATTGATAGATCACTTACTTTGTTTCTCAATTGTTCCTGAATTTCTTTGGATTGCAGCATGATGTCTAGCTTTTGAGGATCTTTTGGTCTACTTCACTTCGTCCGGTAGGTCCTGTTTAAGTGATTTCTTGATTGAGAACAGGTGTGGCAGTAGTCAGGCCTGGGTGTTGCTCGAGAAATTGAACTCAGCTTTCCAAAAATGTGATAAACCACAGTTAATTTATGTTTTAACTGGGGGGGTGGGGGGTGGGGGTGTCCACATTCACATAGGGCCATGTAGCTTTGGATTTTTCCCCCCTTAATAATAAACACCTTCATTTAAAAACTCCATTTTGTGTTTGTGTTATCTTTGTCTAATATTTAAATTTGTTTGATCAGAATCAGAATCAGCTTTATTGGCCAAGTATGCACAACACATACAAGGAATTTGACTTTGGCTAAAAACTTGCTCTCGTTGTTCAGGTGGAGGATTTAAATAAGATTTAAATAAGGATTCAATGACAACAGAGTATGTACAGTAAATTACAGTCTGTCCATGTTTCTATAAAAGGATGCAAATATATACAGGAATATATGTATGCAGTTATTTACTCAGACTATCCACACTTTGCAGAAATATATGAAAAAATATACAGTCATACAGTATTTCAATGTGAACTCAGATTCAGTGATATAATGTGAATGAAGTAAAAAGCAGTGTGAGAGTTATGTGCAATGTAAGAATGGATGAAAAGTCATGAGTACAGCAACAGGTAGGACTAGGTGAATGTTAGGAGTTCATCAGAGTGATGGCTTGAGGAAAGAAACTGTTCCTGTGATGGGTGGTTTTGACCTTCAGTGATCTGTAACGACGACCAGAAGATAGAAGTTCAAACAGTTTGTGGCCGGGGTGTGACGGGTCAGCACAGATGTTTCCCGCCCGTTTCCTGGTTATGGACCGATATAAGTTCTCAATGGAGGGTAGGTCGATACCAATGATCCTCTCCGCAGACTTAATGATCCGCTGCAGTCTGGTCTTGTCCTGTTTAGTGGCAGATCCAAACCAGACAGTGATGGAAAAGCAGAGGACAGATTGGATGATGGCGGAGTAGAAGACAACCAGCAGCTCCTGAGGCAAATCAAACTTCTTGAGCTGACGCAGAAAAAACAACCTCTGCTGGGCCTTTTTCTGGACAGTGTCTATATGGGAGGACCACTTCAGGTTCCGGGAGATTGTGGTACCCAGAAACTTGAAGGAGCCCACAGTGGACACTGTGCTGTTGAGGATGGTGAGTGGGGGGAATGAAGGAGGGTGTCGCCTGAAATCCACAGTCATCTCCACCATTTTGGCTGGGTTAAGTTCAAGATGGTTCTGACCGCACCAGAGGATCAGCTGCTCCACCTCCCGCCTGTATGCAGACTCATCACCATCCCGGATCAAACCGATGACTGTGGTGTCGTCCGCAAACTTCAGGAGCTTCACCGAAGGGTCCTCTGAGGTGCAGTCGTTGGAGTAGAGGGAGAAGAGCAGTGGGGAAAGGACACACCCTTGGGGGGTGCCAGTACTAATTGTTCGGGAGCTGGATGTAAATCTCCCTAGCTTCACCTGTTGCCACCTGTCAGTCAGAAAGCTGGAGATCCACTGGCAGGTGGAGGGGGGCACCTTGAGCTGGAGGAGTTTCTGATGAAGAATGCCTGGGATGATGGTGTTGAACGCCGAGCTGAAGTCAACAAACAGGATCCTGGTGTACGTCCCTGGGGAGTCGAGGTGTTGCAGGATGTAGTATAGTCCCATATTCACCGCATCATCCACTGACCTGTTTGACCGGTAGGCAAACTGCAGTGGGTCCATCAGGGGGCCTGTGACAACCTTCAGGTGGTTCAGCACCAATCTCTCCAAGGATTTCATGACCACAGAGGTCAGGGCAACAGGTCTGTAGTCGTTTAATCCTGTAACAGAGGGTTTCTTGGGAACTGGAATGATGATGGAGCGTTTGAAGCAGGAAGGCACTTCACACAGCTCCAGTGATCTATTAAAGATCTGGGTGAAGATGGAGGCCAACTCGTTGGAGCAGACTCTCAGGCAGGACGGAGACACACCATCAGGTCCTGCAGCCTTCTTGATCTTTTGTCTCTGAAAGACCCGGCACACCTCCTCTTCACAGATCGTTAGTGCTGGTGGGAGGTCAGAGTGGAGGAGGGATGGAGTTCCTGGGGCTGCAGATAATCCTTTTGTGTGGGTGGGAGGTGAGAACTGTAGGTTCTTTTCAAACCTACAGTAAAAGCTGTTTAGGTTGTTAGCCAGCTGGAGGTTTTCCACAGGGTGGGGGGATGGTCTCCTGTAGTTGGTGATATTCCGTAGGCCTCTCCAAACAGAAGCAGAGTTGTTGGCTGAGAAGTTTTGTTGTAACTTCTTACTGTAGCTCCTCTTAGCAAGCCTGATCTCCTTCGTCAGCATGTTTCTGGCCCGTTTGTACAGAGTCCAGTCACCAGTCCTGTAGGCCTCCTCCTTGGTCTGACGTAGCTGCCTGAGTTTAGGAGTGAACCAGGGTTTATTGTTTTTGTATGTGCAGAAGGTCTTGGTCTGCACACACATGTCCTCACAGAAACTGATGTTTGATGTCACAGTGTCAGTGAGTTCATTTAGGTTAATGGCTGCATCTTCAAAAACACTCCAATCTGTGCAGTCAAAGCAGACTTGTAACTCCAGCTTTGATTCCTCAGTCCATTTCTTTACAGTCCTTACAACAGACTTGGAAGTTTTTAGTTTCTGTCTGTATGTTGGAATAAGATGGAGCAGACAGTGGTCAGAAAAACCCAGAGCTGCACGGGGGACGGCATAATAGGCGTTTCTTAAAACTGTGTAACAGTGGTCGAGTGTATTTGTGTCCCTGGTGGGACATTTTATATGCTGTCTGTATTTAGGAAGCTCATTTGTGAGATTAGCTCTATTGAAATCACGCAGAATGATAAGCAGAGAGTCTGGATGTTTTTCCTCCACCTCTGCTATCTGGTCAGTGAGGTGCTGCAGGGCCTCCGTTGTACAAGCAACAGGCGGGATATAAATTCCGACCAGAATAAATGAGGAGAACTCTCGCGGTGAATAAAAGGGTTTACAGTTTATGAACAATGACTCTAGGTTAGGGCTACAAAACTTCAACACTGTGACATCAGTACACCAACCTTCGTTTATGTAGAAGCAGATTCCGCCACCTTTAGTCTTTCCAGAGAATTCTCGGCTGCGATCAACGTGAAACAGTTGAAATCTGTCCGGGCGCATCGCGCTGTCCGGGATGTGTTCACTCAGCCAGGACTCCGTGAAACACAGGGCGCCAGATCTGCTAAAATCCAGGTTTTTGTGAGTCAGGAGCAGCAGTTCGTCCATTTTGTTTGCCAAAGAGCGGACATTCGCCAGATGGATCGATTGGAGCGGCGTGCGATATCCTCGTTTCTTCAGCCTGACTAGCGCACCGGCACGTTTACCACGCCGCCTTCGTTTCCGGCCAGTGCCAATAGCCACTGCTCCCACAGCTAAGATCGACTGAAAAAACTTCAGATTAGCAGCAGAAACTGGCGGAGAAGTTGCATTGGGAGATAGTCTGAGTGAAAGTAGTTCCTCCCTTGAAAAGGTGACTCGGACGGAAGAGCAGAAGTCCAAAAAACACACACAAAATTATCAAAAACTTCAGATCTGAACCATTAAGTTTGATAAACATACAAAAAAAATGAGAAATCAGGAAGGGGGCAAGCACTTTTTCACACCACTGTATGTTGAAAAATAAACCACATTTGGTCAAATTTGACCACTGTATCATGGTAAGCTTGAACTTTTCACCCCCCCCCCCCCCCACCCCGTAATGAAGTGTCCAAATATACAAGAAAAAAGTTACAAATCCATGAAAAAACAAAACAGAATGAGGAATAGCAAATCCACATTTCCAAAGGGGAACATTTTTTAAAGCATAAAGTGTTTAATAGTAATATGCTTTTTTCACTTTTTCCAGATTTTTTTTTAACCTTTATATCTATATACTCAAAAATTTGAAACATTTTTCTTTGTAACGTGTTTCTCATATATATTTTCTATTTTTCTTTTTTACTAGTATTTAATGGAATATAATACTAGTGTACCCTTTATATCTATATACTCAAAAATTTGAAACATTTTTCTTTGTAACGTGTTTCTCATATATATTTTCTATTTTTCTTTTTTACTAGTATTTAATGGAATATAATACTAGTGTACCAGTGCATCTCAAAAAGTTAAAATATCATTCTTCGGTAATATAGTTCAAAGAGCTAAGCCATCATCAGTGTAAAAAGACACAGCAATACACAAAAGCCAGTTTTCCTTTTGCAACTTAAAGCACCCTTTTTTAACATGATCCAATCAAGTTGCCATGGTGACTGTGCCCTACTGAACTATATGGCCACCTCTTTGTTGAACCTATAATAAAAACCTTCATTTACTTATGCCATAAAGTTGTTGGTATGCTAGTTAGAATTTAATCATAATAGCCATTTCTACTAAAGACAAAAAGAAGAAAAAAATAATTTACTGGGGCTTTGTTTTATTTTTTATATGAGAATCCCTGAGCGAGAGAAAGAAAGAAAGATGTAGTGTTGTCCTTCAGAATATCAAGGTTACACTTTAATGGAGCAGGCATGAATGCCTCTCCTGACACATCCACCCCAACATGACCATCTATTAGCGGGGGAGGGGGGAGAGAGAGAGAGAGAGAGAGAGAGATTTTTTTTTTTTTTTAATTTTTAACACACCTTTATTGTCACAAGTTCAACAGAAAATCACGCCAACTAAAAGGAGCAATGAAAAGTAAATTAATTCACTGACAAGAAATCAAAGACACAAGCAACTAAACCAAAACAACTAAAACAAAAAAATTTCATCTCACATCAGTACCACACCATAAGTAAGTTTCCCCTCTTTAACTGAACACAGGATGTACTTAAAGCACCACATAGCCTCAAAAGTTCCCACATTTTGCATCAAATTATAGTAATTACAATCAATCATTATTCGAGTCCTGATCATGTTTACCAGCATGTCTTTTACATTACAATCCAGCATTTGTTCAACTTTTCTTTTTCTACTAACATAAATGGCCATTTTAGCCTGACCCAGGATGAAATTTAACAGTTCACTTTTTTCTTGTTTTTCTGTCTATATGGGAAACCCAAGATAAAAATTCTGTAGGGAAAAGACTTCTCCAAACAGATAAAACAGCTTCCCCCCAAAAAAACCAAACAATTGCAGTCTGTTACAGTTCAGAAAACAATGTAATACAGCCTCTTTCTGAGGACAAAATGGACAAACCTCAACAACATTTGGGTTTAAAATAGAGAGAAAAGCATTTACAGCCACAGCACCATGTAAAACACCATGTAGTTAATGGTGGTTTATAGAGTGCTCTCCAGGCAGGCCTCTGAACCCAAACCCCAGTGTTTCCTCCATGGTATATCAGCTTGACCTTTTAATTTATTCACATTTAGAACTTTCACCGAGTCCATACATTTTTTTTTTTTTACCAGAAGAGTCACAAATGTTAATGGGTTCAGAGTTTAAAAACACACCAGTGCCATCTTTAAAATCAGGAGATAAAACACTAAAAGGAAAAGGCTCATCAGCAGTTTGCACAGAATCTTTGCAGTGTAAAACAGTAGCAGAGTGTTCTTCTGTGGAGAGGCAGTCTCTCCAATCTTCAGCAAGTTCATTATAACTCTGATTGAAGAAATGCCAAGAACCAAGCACAGGGAAACAGCATTGTCCAGGTTAGGACCACATAAGTTCACCAAGTGTCCCAGTGTTGTAAACTTTGCAGAAAGGAACTTTTTTAAAAACAGAAGGTCCTAAATCATTGCCTACATTGAAACGGGTCCCAAACACAAGCGGTTCCTTTAAAAGCCAAAAAGGCGACAAGGAAGCCTGGGGAAAGTTCTTTTTAAAAAGTCCCCAGATTTTAAAAGCACTTTGATAAAACAGAGGAAGTTCTGGGAGTTTTTGGTTCTTTAAGTCCATTAAAAACAATGACTCCTCTAGTCCCAGCCCCCCACAGCGAGCCAGGACAGCTCTGGCAGTAGGTCTCCACACAAGATTGAGAGGGCCACTCAGCAGTCGCTGAATGAACTGAAGACGAAAGATGGCCCCCCTGCTGGCCAGATGGATGCGTCCTTGACCACCTTCTTCCCTAGGTAAAACAGGATGCTCTGTGGAACCCAGTGAAAACGTCCACAGATTGTATTCTGGCCAGTGAGTTGGTTGGAGGGCTCACACAAGACAGTCGATGCCAGAGCATTGAAGTGATCAAGTTGTTAATGATTAAAACACGACCTCTGAAGGACAAGTTTGGCAAAATCCTGTCATTAATCTGGGTTTGGAGGCCAAACCTGATTCTGACTCAAGGTTATGCTTTGACCTAGTTTCCTCCTGACAGTTCAGGCACGCCCCCTCCCCCTGTCAAGCTCCATCAGCTGCACTGTCACAGGTGCTCACACATACACACCCACACCCACACACACAAGCACATGCTCCATTCACTCTCATTCACATACGCTTTCACACACCTGATGCCAATCAGTTCTGCCCACACATTTTCACACCAGCAATCTCTTTCCTCGTTAGCTTCTGGAGTATATGTTTGCCGCGCCAGAGGAAAGAGATTGTTGGGGCATTCACTCTCGTTCATGGCAGCATGATCGCCGTGAATGACGTACCACTCCCTTCACGTTCTCAGCCCGACATCTCCAGACGATCTATTCCTGGGTGTTCGTGGCTGCCTCAGTTTACAATCCTCCTCCACTGGACTGCTAGGATCGGTAAGTGTCATTTTGTTCCACCTTTCTTTTCGTGCTGTTTACAGCCCTGCAGTGCTAGGCTTATCGCCCTCCCTTTCTGCTATATGGTCCCGCAGTACTAGGCTTCCTGACCGGGCTGTAGAGCATCCTGTATGTCTGGTGGCCTCATCCTGCCATTACACCCCGCTGTATTTTTGTGTGCTGAATTGAACTATTACTTGGTGAGATTGGACTTGTGATTTTCTTTGTGTTATTAATAAAAGTGCACCATCTACTCTCGCTTTTGGGTTTATTCATATCTCTCCCTTGTGCACCGAGCCACGGCGCACGGAGGTTTATGACAGAATGCCCCGACCAGTGTAAAAACCCAGCGGAGAGGTGGTGCACAAGTGTATTTTCACTTTTTCTCCTTAGTGCGTTTCCTCATAGTTGGCTGCATTGATTTTTCTGTTTTTGGGCTGAGCCCCGAGGAGTGTGGAGTGGCTGATTGAGCTGTGGCATTCGTTTCCTGGGCTCGAGCCACCAACTACCCGGAAGAGAATTTCTTGCTGTTTGACATTGCTGTCAGGGTGATCCAGACGTGCCACGGTCTCTGGAAATATCCGGGGTTGATGTCGTTTCCCACCACGGTCCATGAGTCACACCGACAGCTGGAGGAGATGACAGGAGGAGCCATCGGAGCTCAACCGCGGCTTCACACGACGCGCTCCAGGAGGACCGGAGCCCGCCGCTCACCGTTCGAGCAGGAGTGCTCCTCCCCCCGCCGGATTTCTTGTCCTACTCCTGGGAGGACGAAGCAGGACACCGAGGCAGCAGCGGACATTATCACCAGTCAGGAGTTCAGGCAAGTTCATCTCCATTCTCTTGCTATGTCTCCTGAGGTGATTAATCAAATTTCTGTGGAGGAGCTTCAGAAATTGTTACCCTCTGAAGCTCCCCAAACAGTGCTGTCACGGCTCCTCATTCTCTGTCTTATGTCTCCCTTCATCCCCTGCCGGCCCCGGGAGATGATCGTCAGATGCAGGAGGAGTCAACCACTTGGCAGGAGGTTAATCCTAGGTCTAAGCGACGGAGGAGGCCCATCACCTCATCGATGGTTCCTAATCGGACGTCAAGCCCGATCGCTGCTGTGGCGAAGCCCCACTTGGTGCCAGCTATCGAACCAGCAGACGCCCCTTCAGCTTCAGCTACAGTTCCTTTCATTGGGTTGTCCACCCCAGCTGCCGGAAGGATTGTGTGTGCCACTCTGGACCCGCCCACCTCCGTGCCGTTCGGGGCGGCTCCTCCGTCAATCGCCGAGGAGCCTAGAAGACCTATGGGCATGGAGAGGGAGGACAACCTGCCATCGACAGCTACCAACATTCAGACCCGGGAGGCCAGGCAAGTGGGTTTTCATATAATCTTATTTATTAAGGATAAGCCTTGTCTGTCCCCTGGGAGAGATCCTCAGGCTGGGCAGTCACCTGAGTGCTCTCCCCCTGCTGTTTCTATGATGAACTCACCTATTTCCTCTGTGTCTCCATCCCCTGCCTGGGAGTGTCCACCAGCTATGGAGCTCGATGATCAGGGAAGGAGGGAATGTGCGGTGCTGTAGGACAGCACCCCGCAGATCCACTATGACCAGAGGAGGAGTGCTGTGACCGACCGGAAGCGGGTGCCAATGAAGGAGCATCCTCCTGCTTCAGTCTCTGTGGACACAGTGCCACCCAGGTCTCCACCTCCAGACTTCATGCCGGGAGGATTACCGGCATTAGGGGCTCCACTGGAGGAGACCACGACTGCCGAGACTATCATGCCTGCTGTGGGGGCCGCCATGACAGAGACATTCCCCGGACCCGACCTCCAGCCGATTGGGCCCCAAACATCATCGTTGAAGTCCTGGATGGTGGTAGAACTCGAGCACAGGCAAGTAATCTCTCCTATCGTTCACCTGTCATGTGTTGAGAATTCTTGCCTGGCTGTTGGGGAGGAGAGTCGGTGCAGCCCCCAGCTGCATCTGAACTTTCCTCGCTGGGCTCTGCTGCTGCCGGTGACCCTAACCGTCTCCATTCTCCCATCTCCTTCGAGCTCCTTCCTAGGGTCGCCGGAGAGGAGCTGCCGCAACCGGGGTTGCCCATGGATGACAAGGATGGTCCAGTTGTCCTGAGGGAGGTCGACACGGGTGCAGCACCCGACGGACTGGATAGACCTACGCACCCTAAGTCGCCGGAGTCCTGGACGGTGGTGGAGCCAGAAGTCAGACAAGAGTGCTCCATTATGTCAGAAGTGTCAATAGTAATGTCACACTACCCGACTTATGGTGAGGTGGACCCAGGGCAGCTCACAGTAGCCCTCGGGACCGCCACACTGGGCTGTGCCGCTGCCGGCGACCCTGACCCAGTTTCTCTTTCTCTCTCTTTGGGTTCGGGGCCTCCAGCCGGGGTCACCAGAGAGCTACTGGAGGCAACCAAGGATCGGAGTCCAACACCAGAGGACGTGAGGAGCATCACCTCCCTCGCTGGGGAGGCCACCGCTGGAGCAATGAGGTCCATGATGGGGGTCACCGCGGGTGCAACGGTGCTCCAACCAGAGCCCACCGCGGGTGCAGCAGGGCCTGAGCCAGGGTCCACCGCGGGTGCAGCCACATTCCAGACTGGGACCATTGCGGGTGCAGCCACGTCCCAGACTGGGACCGTCGCAGGTTCTACGGTCTCCCTGCCCCAAGCCTTGAACGGCAGGGGGGCTCCCGTTCTGTGGCTTCGCCACCGAGGTTCCCGAGTTTGGAGGCTGCCTCTCCGCCCTCTTCTCCGGTCCTGGTGGCTCCACCATGCTAGTCGGCCACCCAAAGGACTTGGCTTATGGGTCAGGTGGCCCATCGACCCAGGCAGGCTGCCGGACACTATCCTACGGGCCGCCTGCTGGACTTGGGACTGGGGCAGGCCACCTGATCTACCACTCCTCACCATACTGGGGGCCTGGGACTCAGGTTGACCCCCTGAACTTTGGACTTCAGGGGAGGGGGGTTAGTGTTCCAGGTTGGGGGTCGTTGGGGGGGGGGGGGTTGCTCCTTACTCTATTCTTGCGCTTACTGTGTTTTCACTGGTTGCTTCCCTCCTAACTGGTTTTCCCCCACCTCCCACCCTGGGTTTGTGTTTGTTGCCGGGGGGGAGGGGCTCCCTTAAGGGGTGTTGTTTCTTTTCTTCTTTGTTGATGGTACTGGGGTGTCTGGTATCCACCCCTGGGGGGGGGGGGGGCTGTCATGAATCCGGGTTTGGCCTCCAAACCCGATTTATAGAAATTGATTTATAGAAAGCAGCTGCAAAGCAATGGATCTCTGCAGACTCATGGGTTAGCCACCCGTCTTCTGAGCTGAGAGAGTGGATCTTCCTCCTCTGACCATTCTTCCTCTCCAAACCAAAGAAAAATTGAGATGGAGCGTCCATTAATGCGATGTTCTGGAACCTACTGCGTACCACAGCGCCCCTAGCGGCCACACCCAGTAAGTCAGTTAAAACAGACTTTTGCCATTGAGGGCCTCAAAATGTTCTCTTTCTCCTGTGGAGTCTGCCAAAGACTGCAGCTCCACTACTTCTCTCTCCAGGTCCCTGACAGACCTGGCCAAGTCTCCAGAGACATTGCGAGAAAACTGTAGGCACGGATTCTTTATTTGAATTTTCCCTACATCCCACCACTGCTGCAAAGAACTAAAATTTGGTTTTGTTAATTTAAAATTACTCCAAAAAACCTAAAAGCAGTTTTAAAACTATTATCCGATAAAAGTGATGTGTTAAAATGCCAGTATGCACTACTGCACTTTAAATTCTTGATAAAAACACAACACTGAACCAGAGAGCGATCTGTAAGACCAACAGGGACTAGAAAAGCACTTTTAAAAATGCTAAAATGGTGCCTTAAAACTGTAAACCCTATCTAGTCTGGCTAAGGACGGAATATCATCCTTGCTGTGGCTCCACGTGTACTGTCTAGTCTTACCATGAAAATTTCTTCACACATCACACAGATCATGAGTTTCTATAAGACCCTTTAAGCTTCTCTTGGATGCAGCATGTGGCTCTGGGTAATTCCTGTCCATGAAATGATTTTCTGTACAATTAAAATCACCTCCAACAAATAAAAAATTATTATTACTGCACTTTTTGATTATGTCATTTAAAATATTTAAAAAGACCAATCTTTCTGTGCCTATGGTTGGAGCATACACATTTACAAAAACAACTTTCACATTCTCAAAAACAGCTTGAACTTTTAAAATGTGGCCTGCAATTATCTTATCAATGTCATAAGAAAGTGGAATAAAATCTCGAGAAAACAAGATACCCACTCCACCATTGCTGCTATTTTTATGATTGAGGATAACCTCTCCTTGAAACTCCCTCCTCCAGTCAGCAGCATTATCCTCAGAACTATGAGTTTCCTGAACAAACAGAACATTAATTTTCTTACATTCTGTAAGACTAAAAACACACACTCGCTTGGACATTTCTCTTGCTCCATTGATATTGAGTGTGACAAAATTAAAACTACACAAATCAAATCATCCTTTATTGTCATGTTGCTGTACATACAACTGTAGTGCAGGCAAAATGAAATTAAGTTTCTCTAGGCATCCATATATGTAAAAAGAACATAATTTAAAACACACTCACTCACCCCCCCACCCCAACACAGCCATTCACACATCCCTAAGACACATTTAGTTATTACAGTAATATTAACTTATTACAGTTGCAGTTTAAAGTTATAACTACCTATGTATAAAATACCAATTGAAGTGGCTGAGTGAGTCAAAGTGGCTACTTGAAACTAACTAGAACTATAATATACATAAATGTCCACAGGTGCAGTAATATGTATGAGAGATTCCGGATCAACTGTTCAGCATCCTAACAGCTTGTGGAAGGAAGCTGTTAATCAGTCTGGTGGTTCTGCCTCTGATGCTCCGGAATTGTTTGCCAGAAGGCAGCAGTTCAAAGTGTTTATGCAGAGGGTGAGAGTGGTCCTTGACAATGTTCAGTGCCCTGTTCCTACAACGGCTCTGGAAAAGTTCTTGGACAGAGGGGAGGGAAACTCCAATTACCCTCTCAGCTCCCTTGACTATCCTCTGCAGGGGTTTTTTGTCTGACATATTGCAACTGGAGTACCATGTTGCAATGCAGTACATCAGAACACTCTCCACCACACCTCTGTAGAAGGTCCTGCGGATGCAGATGGGGAGAGAGGCCTGTGTGAGTTTCCTCAAGAAGTGCAGTCTCTGCTGGGCCCGCTTCCTGATCCCCGAGGAATTCTTGCTCCAGGTCAGGTCCTGCGAGATCTGCACTCAGAGGAACTTGATGTTCTCCACTCTCTCCACCAAACGGCCGCTAATGCTGAGAGGGACGTGTTCAGGCCGTGATCGCCGGAAGTCGATAATCATCTCCTTTGTTTTGTCCACATTGAGCACCAGATTGTTCTCCCTGCACCAGCCCTCCAGGTCTCTAACTTCTCCTCTGTACATAGATTCCTCATCCCTCTGAAGAAGTCCCACCACTGTGGTATCGTCCACAAACTTAATAATCTGGTTCCCCTCGTGTCTGGACACACAGTCATGTGTTAGAAGTGTAAACAATAGTGGACTGAGTACACAGCCTTGAGGGGATCCAGTGCTCAGCGTGATGGAGTTGGAGATGTTGTTTCCAACACGGGCAGATTAAGGTCTCTCGGTCAGGAAGTCCAGGATCCAGAGACATGTGGCGGTGTTTAGACTAAGAAGGAATGATTTCTCCATCACTCTCTGGGGAATAATGGTGTTGAATGCTGAACTGAAATCAGTGTACAGGAGTCTGGCGTAGGTGTCTTTCTGCTCCAGGTGGGTGATGACAGAGTGCAGGGTGGTGACTATAGCATCCTCTGTGGAGCGATTTGAATGATACACAAACTGGAGCAGGTCATGTGATGCAAGGAGGCAGGCTGTGATGTGTGGTTTGACAAGCCATTCAAAACACTTCATCACAATTGGTGTCAGTGCGACAGGACATTCAGACAAGACACAACTGTTTTTTTTTTTGCCACCGATACTATGGTAGAGGTCTTAAAGCATCTGGTTGCATCTTTGTTGTCGAGGGAGCGGACATTGGAAAGTAGGAGCCACGGTATTGCTGGTATGGAGGGGTTAGCCTTTAGCCTAGCATGAATTCTGGCTCTCTTTTCTCTCCTTTGTTTGTGTTCACGCTGCTTATGCTTCCTCCTCTCCCGGGTAGCTGCCAG
The DNA here is from genome assembly GCA_020510985.1 of Pholidichthys leucotaenia. Lineage (NCBI taxonomy): Eukaryota > Metazoa > Chordata > Actinopteri > Cichliformes > Pholidichthyidae > Pholidichthys > Pholidichthys leucotaenia. The sequence continues at coordinate 186,845,298 of CM035847.1, forward strand.
CGAAATCCCTGATAGTATTCCATGCTTGCGTAGAATGTCCAAATCACACCTGAGCGCCGCAGTTCTTGCAGCGTACGTTACCTTGATGCTTAATAAGGTCTCTCGGTTGTAAGTTTTACAGAATGTACGTCTGGGATGATTAAAACACTCAAAACTCTCACACTCACTGACGCCTAGAGGGGCCGCAGCGTCCATGCGTGCCACCATCATGTGTATAAAAGGGCAAAACCAATACAAAAACAGAGAGAAAAAAAAAAAGAGCAATAACAAACTAATCATCTTGGGCAGTTTGGTTCTTCACTTTTAGTACAAGCTTTTTTTAGTGTGTAGATCTCCTGATCAGTGAAGCTTTCCACCTCAAGCTCTCCCCTATTTTTCATGTAGGCTCCAGCATAGTCAACAAAGTGTTTTATGTCAGGAAAAAGTTTTCAGCTTTAACCATCCTGGATCCCTTTGTTTCCTGAGAAAACTTCAGTATTTTTGTGAAAGGGTAACCATCTCCACTGGCCACATCATCACTGGTTTCACCATCACTCTCTATCTCAGACCCAGCATAAGAATCAGGTTGCGATTGAGAAGCCTCAGAACTTTCTTTTACAGCCCTTTTCACTGTACTCCTCTGCTGTTTGTTTTTCAAATTCTTCTGTTTGACTGAAACTTTAGATAACTCTTCATCTATTTCAATGCCATCCTCATCCTTCAACACTGACTCAGCCACCCTGGTAGCTGTCTCTTCTTTCTGTCATATTGTACAAGTCTGTTTGTTTTTCACTCACCCTCTGCTGTGATTTTATATTCATCTTTAAGGTCCCGCGCTCTACCTGTGCGTCATTTGGCTCATCTGTCTTATCCTGAGCATGATCCTTCTCTATAATCTTACCCTTGTCCACAATGTTCGTCTGTGCATTAACCCTGCAATGTACTTTAACTTTTGTAGTTGTTCCGTTTATGACTGACAGGCTGGCCATGGAGGGCAGTGAAGTCACCCCGCTGCCGGACTGCCCCATGGCCATGGCCGGAGCGCCCGACGGCGAGGCCGCGCCAGCATCCATAGAGGGCGGCAAAGCTGCCCCGTGGCCTTGGCCAAAGCACTCGACAGTGAGGCCGCACCAGCAGCCACGGAGGGCAGCAAAACTGCCCCACTGCTGGACAGCCCCACTTGATTAACTTTTTCAACACTGTCCAGAAAAAATTACCACTGCATTATTCATTCTAGAAGCCTACCTGACGCTTTCATAGCCGACCAACTACCCACAGCCAGACTACAATCTTCCACCGAGCAGGTGACACCCGGAGCCAATTTGACAGCATGCCGGTGTGTCAGCTTCTCGAACCCGGAGTCTTGCTCCAAAACCATGCTGACCAGCAAAGCTGGAAGCAGAAAACCCCCCTCCCAGAACACCTACCCCACCCCAGCTACAGAAAACAACAAAACTTAATATTATTTTACAAAAAAACACCATAAACACAAAAAGATAGAGAAAAGTTTGAGACAACTCACTCATGCTGTCATACGCTCCAAGCTCACACTCACCACCATGCCCACTCAGAGAAAGAGAGAGCGAGAGAGAGAGATGGAGATAGGACAGAACTTGAATGACTAGCAAAGACTGACACAAAAGTAGACAGATGGAGACTGCCAATTCAGGCCTTCTGCACTGATGGAGAGGAGGAAACAGGGAGGGAGAGAGATGCAGAGATCCTGACACTCTCACAATATGATCATTTATTATTCCAGAGAGTGGAGACTGGGCTGGAGCAGAGAGAGAGAGCAAGAGAGAGAAAGATGTATACATGACACTGCAAAGTATTTTATAGCAGTACATGGCCAGCACTTGCTGTAATTTAGACATTGTGTTTTGGACTAATAAATAGTTCTTGAAGCTTTGGCTGTGTTTGGTCTATCTAATATAGATCATATTTAACAAGGAAATAGTTGTTGAAAATTGGGCTATATATCATGAATATAGTAACAGTATTGATGTCAGTGGTAGACCCTCAGGGTCAGCAAAGCCTTCTCTGCTGGCCTTAACACTATCAGAATTACATTTACAACCTACATTCTTATATTTGTTCCATGAGGATGTATTAAATTATTCCCAATAGTCTATTCTCTTCATTTTGTAGCTTTTCTCTTGGTTGCACTCCTTCCAGTAGTGCAATTAATGTTAGTTTTTTTTTTTTGTCCAATCATATTTCAACCATCTGTGTTGCCAGGGTCAAACAAATCTGCCTTGGGTCTTCAGGAAGAAACAGTCCACTCTGTAGGTTAAATTAACTGTTAAACTTATCCTGTTGCTTTAACCAATCAGATGTCTTCTGTACGTCCAAGGGTACACATAGAAGGCACCCAGAACACTGGCATTTTTACCTCTTTTGATTGGATGGTTAGACTCCTCCACCCACAATGCAGAGGATCCTAGCTAGCAAAACACCAATGCAAGGACTTGCTTAAGCAGCTACAATATACTGTATTCGTTTAAATTTAGTAGCTGTTTTTCCACCCACAATGGCTGACGGGGGAGAGGAAAATGATTTGGTCACTGATATTTAAAAAAAATCAATTTTCTAAACGGACTTTTCAAGAAAAGCTGGTTATTGTGAAGAGAGGTCGGCCAACCCCGAAGCTAGCAGGCCTGTCTCAGCCAGGAAAAGGATTTGTCCGTCACTTCCATATTAGCAACACGCGGTATCCTTGGATTACAGGCTCCGAGGAGTGCTGCAAATTATCTTGCTGGGAATGCCTGTTGTTTGCAACTGATTGAGTAGATACTAGGAGCTAAACAGAATTTGCAAACGTGAATTGTTTGTCACACCATGATGATTTAGGCAGCGTTTGCCAAACGTATAAAAACCAGTCTAAAATGTTGGGATACATGAAAATTTTCACTTTTGGCCGTATGCATTGCCTATCCATAACAACTTGGACATATAGATAACATATTAGTAACTTATATAGCAGTACTCAAATACTTTGCAAGCAGTTTTATGAAATGGTCAATCAGAAAGCAACTCATACCGGCTCGGACATCGCCCGGGCTTACAAGGTCCGCGCTGATCGGTTCACACTCCGACAGGCAGTGAAAAGTAAGCTAGGAGCAGGAAGACAAAAGAAGAGGAAAACAGCAGCCTTGTGTGTAGCAGAATGGAATGTACACACTCTGTTGGACAGAACAACATCACAGCACCCAGAAAGACAGACCACGCTTGTGGCCCTGGAAATGAATAGGTACAATGTAGACATAGCTACACTTAGTGAAACAAGATTGCCTGGATATGACAGCTTGGAAGACCATGGGTACATCTTCTTTTGGAGTGTGAGATCAACTCAAGAAAGGAGAGAAGCAGGAGTGGGCTTTGCAGTTAGAAAGGAGATGGCAGCAATGCTTGATGAGAAACCGGTGCCAATCAATGACAGGATAATGACTATGAGACTCCCACTACAGCGGAAGATGTATGCCACACTCATCAGTGTATATGCCCCAACAATGACCAACACAGATGAGGTGAAGGAAGAGTTCCACGGGGATTTAGGTGAGACTATCAGGCGTGTACCGACTGATGACAGGCTGATACTCAGAGATTTTAATGCCAGAGTTGGTTTGGACACTGAGAAATGGAAAGGAGTGCTAGGCAGTCATGGAGTAGGCAAGTGCAATGCTAATGGAGAACTTCTACTTGCACTATGTTCAGAGTACAACCTTGTGATAACCAACACTCTATTTAAGCACAAGGACACACACAAGGAGACATGGATGCACCCAAGATCCAAGTACTGGCACTTATTAGACTACATCATAGTCAGGCAGAGAGACATAAGGGATGTATTGGACACCAGAGCAATGAGAGGAGCGGACTGTGGTACTGATCATGTTCTGCTGAGATCTAGACTAAGGATTTGGAGATGAAAACAGCACTGCAGGAAGGGTGTGAAGCCACCACGGAAGCTAAACACTAGTGCACTGAAAGGCCAAAAGAAGCAGGAAGAACTTACACAGGAAATGGATGAAAACTTGAAAAACTGGGACAGCAACAACTCAGAGAATGACATAGAAGAGAAATGGGCAACACTGAAGGATACGGTGTATCAGACTGCGAGTGATGTATTAGGCTACCCTGAGAGGAAACATCAAGATTGGTTTGATAAGCATGATGAACACCTGAAGAAACTACTAGAAGCGATGAATACAGCTAGGCAGGAAAACCTACAGTGTAACACAAGGTCGAAGAAGAAGAAATACTAAAGGCTCAGAGAGAGCTACAGAAGTACACCAGAGAGATGAGGTCCAACTGGTGGGGTGAAAAAGTGGAGAAACTTCAAACTGCAACAGACAGAAAGGACATGAAAACATTCTTCACAGGTTGAGAGAAACCTACGGCCCTAAACCAAGAGGATTGATCCAACCAAAGGCTATGGATGGTGAAATGGTTTTGCAGGAGAAAGACAAGATCCTGGACAGATTTGCAGACCACTCTGATAAACTACGAAACAACCCTGGAGATCTCACTGAAGAGGCTAAAGAAGTTCTAGTGCAGCAACCAGCTGTATCAAGTCTGGATGAACCACCAACTCTTGATGAACTAATGGCAGCTATCAGGACAACACAGGATGGTAAAGCTCCAGGAAGGGATGGAATTCCAGCAGAAGTGTGGAAATTTGGTGGTGTTCAGCTGACCAACTGCCTGCACAAGCTCATCCAAGAGATATGGGATGCCCAGAAAGTACCTCAAGACTGGAAGGATGCAAGTATTGTGCCTTTGTTCAAGACAGGTGACAGGAAAAAATGTGGAAATTACCGAGGTATATCACTGCTAGCCACTGTTGGTAAGATTCTCTCACGTGTACTACTTAACAGACTCAATGAACACATCTCGCAGAATGTACTACCGGAAACCCAGTGCGGCTTTAGAAGTGGAAGAAACACAATGGACATGATTTTCTGCTTGAAACAGGTTCAAGAAAAGTGTATCGAACAGAACATGCCGCTTTATGTAGTCTTCATAGACTTCAGTAAAGCCTTCAATACTGTTTCATGACAAGGACTTTGGCAGGCACTCAAGAAATATGGTTGTACAGAGAAGTTTGTCAGCCTGACTGAGGCACTCCATACAGGTATGCAAGCAAACATGGCAATGAGTGGTTCAGTATCTAAAGACTTTTCAATAAGCAACAGGGTGAAACAAGGGTGTGTGCTGGCACCTACACTCTTCTCGCTATATCTGGCAGCCATGTTTTAGGTGGCCTTCAAAGACACTTCAGAAGGAGTATACATTCAAACAAGGAAAGAAGCAGACTTGTTCAATGTGGCACAGTTTAAAGCCAAGAGTAAGACATCGATAAAGGTAGTAAGAGAAATGCTCTTTGCCGACAACAGTGCTCTAGTTGCACACAGCATGGAAAATATGCAATCTTTAGTGGAGTAATTTGCAAGAGCAGCTAGCCAATTCAGCCTCCAAATCAACATCAAGAAGACACAGTGCCTTTATCAACCACCAAAGTTCCAGTTATCAACATCACTACCAGAAGAGATCAGCATTGGTACAGAGTCACTAGTCAAGTGCAAGACTTTCAAGTATCTAGGGAGTACTGTTTCAGAGAATGCTAGGCTGGAGGACGAACTATCTTTCAGAATGGGAAGAGCGAGTGCTGTGTTTGGAAACTTGAGGGAGAGACTATGGAACAATCGACATGTGTCTATCCATGTGAAATACAAAGTGTACAGAGCGACAGTACTGGCTACTCTATTGTACGGTGCTGAAACTTGGACTGTCTACAGAATGCAGGTGAATAAACTCCATGTGTACATGATGAGACACCTTCGAGCCATAATGAACATCTCATGGAAAGACAAGTTAACCAACATAGAAGTGTTGAAACGAGCTGGTCTACCATCAATGGAGGACATGCTAATACAGATGAACCTGAGATGGCTCGGACATGTTGAGAGGATGGACCACCAGCGTCTCCCTCGGCAGTTACTCTACTCACAGTTATGCAAGGGCAAATGCAATCAGGGTAGGCCAAGGCTCAGATTTAAAGACACTATAAAAAGAAACTCGAAGAAGTTGGACATAGACAGGAGTTCCTGGCAGCGGAAGGCTAAGGACAGAGCTGTGTGGAGGAATCTGATCAGACCTAAATGAAACAGTCATTGTCGCCCACGACAGACTGCTATGATGATGATGATGATAGAATATTTCCATAACATACGTAACTTAAATGAACTAATGCTTAGAGTGTTGCTGACACTCACAGCTTAGAATAGAATAGGCTTTATTGTACAATGAAATTGTGGGATGCACAATAATAGTCTAACTTCTGCATAGCGCAGTCATGCCAAACTGCCTTTGCCTCCTGACCTATGTCAGGAGGCAAAGGCTAGGTGTGTGAGAGATCATCTCTGTTCAGCCAAGATGATTTTCCCCTCAAGACACCACGGCGGGGGGCGTGACCGACTTGGCAGAGCTGTTAAATCTGTCAGGTCAGTCACTCCTGTCAGATGAGAGCTGTCACAACCTGGCTCAATGGCACGTGAACTGACGGCGATAAAAAAGTTTATTTTCAATAAAGTGAAAAAAAACAAGAATATTGCATGGAGTGTTCTTTTGCTGAGAGGCACAGCCAACACCAAGGTAAACAGCTGCTCTCTGTGCTTCAGACGATCAGCTGATTGGATCCTTCTCCTCTGGTGTTCTGACATTTTTCCATATCTATCAGGACAACACTGGACAGCTGATCATACAGACTTCAGTCAAAGATAAAAACACGGGGGAGGGCTAAACAGCAATTTGGATCTTAAATCCTGTAGCCTGAAAGGGCTCAGATACATCCCCGACAGGTCCCGTTATATGAACAAGTGTGTGTGTGTGTATGCCTATGTATTTTATGCATAGCAGGCAGCAGCAGAGCTCTATACGGGTTTTTCCTGTGAACCAACGCTGAAACACTAGTGTTTCTTTATTTTGTCGGACATCATGTTAAATATGCTAAACATTAAAAAAAATAAAATAAATGGGGCTTCTAGTAGATCGGGACCAGAGTGGTGACCTAGTTGGTAGAGCATCTGTCCCACACCCGGGAGGCCGAGGTTCCAATCCCGACCGGGTCATACCAAAAACCTTATAAAAATGGTACTTTCCACCATCTAGCTTGGTGCTCAGCATAATAGAACGGGGAAAGGAAAGTTACGCACAGAGCTATCAGAGGACTGACCCCCACTGTAGCTGTCACTGCTTACGGTAGCTGTGTGGCCTAGGGTCAGAGAAATGGAGATAGGTGCCGCCCCATATACCACATGGTGTCCCACATGCTGTGGAAGAGAATTAACTAACTAACGCTGCAAATACGCCATTATTATGCACGGTGGCGCAGTGGTTTAGCACTGTGGCAGCACAGTTTTACTCTCGGCCGGGGGACCACGGGGATCATGAGATCGTGGGTTCGATCCCAGCCCCCGACCAACAGTGAGCTGTGTGGAGTTTGCATGTTCTCCCCGTGTTGCGCGGGTTTACTCCGGGATTTCTCTGGTTTCCTCCCGCACACCAAAAACATGTAGGTTTAGGGCGCTCGCGCACGCAGCGACCAGCAGCCGGTGGCTTGTCACCAGACTGCAAACCAAGTCTACCTACGGGTACAAATAAGTAACAAAAAAAAAAAAAAAAAAAAAAAAAAAAAATTATTGTGTAGCTGTAAGTTAGAAACCCATTGAGTAAGCTACACATAGGTTCAAAGAACGTTACTTATGTAAGAAATAATTTTTGGGTATGCTAGACATTAATCTCAATGTACTTTGACTTTTGAGTAACTATGAGTCGCTGACAAGTAATGTGTGTAAACAAACGCATATGTAACCCAGCTGAGAAAATGACCCCTTTTTTTCTCAGATATCAATTGTATTAATACAATTGTGTGATTTTATTTTGAAAACTGATTATTTTGGGAAGAGGAAGTGTGATCCTCTTTATCCAACTTTTAAATTCCCGTTTCATGGTCACGTTGGGTGATCTGGGTCTTTTCATTCGTTAAGAGCGATATTAGCCCCGCCTTCTGAGCAGAGTGCCGAGGCGCTCTACTGGTTTGTCGGTCTTTACAATCTGAGAGCGGACGAGAGAGGCTGTGGGCGGTCTGGTTCACACTGATACCTCATCTTGGTGAGTGAAAACCAAACAATACATGCTAATGTTAGTGTTATGCTAATGCTAATCGCGAGTGGATTTTTTCTGTTTAAAAGCAATGGAAAAGGCTGTTATTTATGTCTGTATGGGTTTCCTATATGTGATTTCAGTTCCCAACAGTATGCTGAAGTACTTTTAGTTCTTATGCACTATTTCTGTCGAATGTAATGTGTAGTTTGATGCTAAAAGCACATGGTGTTGGTCTCCTATGTAAATGCATAGGTTATGCTAAACCCAGTAGCTCAGACCGGGTTTTATTGATTTTAAAAGGGAATATTGGAAGTAATGGGACAGTATATTCCCTGGTTATGTGATAAATTAATTGTATTTCATTTCATGATTTACAAAGACAAGGTTAAAAAGGATTAATCATAATTTCATGGTTAAATGATGTAGAGATAAAAAGAGGAATTCATTCAATTGGTTACATGAAATTAAGGGTATTTCATGTGCTACCAGAGAGATTGTGAGAAAAGAACACATGCATGTAAGATGTAAGATGTGAAATGTAAGATATTACTATATTGCTGGATTGTAATAATAGTAATATGAGAGAAGAATTTAAACACTAAGCTATGGTGTTATATAAGAAGAGATTGGAAAACGAATTACTCTAGCTGTAAACAATAATACCATTATTGCTGTGCAGGCTAGGTTTTTTTTGGTTGCCGATCAAGAACCTTCTGGATCCTGGATTCTCTCCGAATGGAGATGGTGAGCCTGACCCGAGACTGAACCGAGATCTAACCAAGATCTCGATTGATGAGCATCCTTCCTCTCTCCAGTGCCCAAGATTCAAAGTGGTAACAACCCAAGTCGCCGCTTTAAAAGAGGAAAAGAAACCTGAGTCTGGAGATACAAGATATCTTGAATGGTCAAACGACTAAACCGAAAGGACAAACAAACACTGAGCTCAGTAGGACATTTTTGGGGTTTTATTTCATGCCAGCTGTTGTTATATTTGTATAGTAGTAAATTGTTTGTATATATTGTTCGCTTTATCTCTACAAATAACAACTATTATTGCTCATTCCTTGCCTCCAACTATTTCATTCCACACTCATTTTAATCCCCTATTGTAACCCTTACGAACCTAGCAACTGGTCTACACTTAATAATTTCCCTTACCTAATTAACATAAGGCAAGGATTACACATAACTTACCTACAACCTTTGCTCCACGAATGTGGGACGTATCAGCCATACGCTGGATATGCTGGGAAATTTTCTGCATGCTGAAGATTAATTTTCAGAGGAACTTGGCGAACAAGACCATATACCAGTGTGCTTCAGCATGCTCTTAACTTAGTGTGACAGGGCCTTAATCAAGGCAGCAGCCGGACATCAAACAACAGGTGCCAGCTGGACACTTGTAAGCAACAGTACTTTTAAATCTTTGGGGAAACAAGAGTGGATGTGTAGCAACAAGTGTGCAGAGAAATGGAGCCCCATAACAAAAAGGTAAATATTTGTAAAACTATAATTTTATAGTTAAAGTTATCTTTAACATGCTTTGTGTGGCTAGCCCTATAGGCTATTTTTATGGTGCTTGATATGAATGACACTTAAATTGGGTAGCTCACCACTGAAGGCCTCGTTGTAAAATACATGGTCCGCCACTGATTGATGGTAATTGTAACCCACACAATAAAGTGGTGGAGGGTATGTTTTGACCAGTTCGTCCATCCGTTTGTTCGTTTGACACTTTATTTATGATCAGATTGACTTAGCATTTATAAATCTGGGGGGGGGGGGGGGGGGGTTCCATTTATGGGGAGTGAAGCTTGTACTTTTTCCACTCCATTTTATGTCGTCACCAATATAGCTGCTACATTTCTGATCAGCTTGACGTCCTATTTATACAGAAGTTTTGATTCAAATGTGGCATTCCATTTTTGGAGGGAGAGGGATGCTTTTAGTCTATTTTATGTTAATGACGGTTGTTTGTGGCGGCACCTTACATAGCAGCGACCCCTCTGATTCTAGATGTGTTTATCATTGTAGAGAGGAGAAACGTAATTTTGTTCTACTGTACATGATTGGTTGTATGGATTGAATGACAATAAAATTGGCTTCTTCTTCTCATTGGTGGCCCCTGGTATGCATATACATGTGGTATGTGAGCTTGCTGACTTAGGTTCTTTGTTTTTATCTAAATTAATTTTGTTTTATTTCATTTTATTAGGGTTGAGGCTGTAGAGATGTTGGAGATAAGAGGTGAATGTGGTGATTGAATGAGATCAGTAAATAGAGGACAGGGGAGATAGGGAATGAAGATAGAGAATCAGTGAATTCTTTCTCCCAAAACTTAAGCAGAAAGACTGATAGGCTGAAGATAGGGAAACAAGGAAAGGTCAATAGAGACACCTTAGAGAGGTGAGGAAAGGCAATCCACCATGGCTCAGTTATTGGAAGTTAATTTACGTTTAATATGATGTATTATATGATGTAAATATGTATCATTTATGCTAAGGTTTGGTGTCTAGGTTTCAAACCCAAAACTTCTCCCACTACTTGTATGGAAGTAATACATGAAGACTGTCTTCCAGAGAAAATAGTTGCTGGGGTGGTGGTGGGGTTTAAACACCAGGCAGCGATGCGGTGCAACAGTGCCTTCACCTCATCAGAGGGGAAATGCGTCTGCTTAAATATGCTGCCAAACTGGTAGGATTTCATTGTACTGTACAACTGTACAATGACAATAAACCCTATTTTATTCTATGATGTGCTTGTTAGAGAGTGAGGCATGTGGCATATCTCAGCTCAGTTTGACTGCCTTAACTAACTCACATAATCTGTTCCAATTTCACTACTTTTTTTTTTTGTTTTTACAAAACAGTTTACACAGTAGAGTAAGCAGAGTTAAGACTGCAAAGATCTTGAAATGAAACTTTGCAATAAAAAAAGTGAAAATGTAGTACATTTAAATTGTTATATTCCACTCCTAATTGCAAATGCTTGTAAACAATTAATGTGATTTTGGCATTGTTTATCAAAGTGGACAGCCTGGTAACCCATTTGAATTGCTGTTGGCACGTATTTGCAAAAAAACCCCTAATATGTACATCAGGTAAGGGCCCTGTTACACAGCACGGAGATCATTGAGAGATTGTCCAGTTTTTGATCTTTAGGATTGTTTGTGAGACCCGTGTGTGTTTTGGACTGAATCAAAACTTTGAGGAGACCATGGTGACTGTGCAGAATACTGAAGATCTTTGATAGATCAAAAATTGGCCAGATCTCTCATACCCCCTGTCCACCAAAAAAGAGCCAGTGCTAGTTTGGTTCTAGTGCCTGTGCCAGGGCTTAACCAGTTCAGCTGTTGTGCCTTGTAAGAACCAGCTGGTTTTCGACCGACACTGAGCTAGTAGGGGCTACGTCAGGGCTACGTCATTACGTAGTGTAAAGCGTCTTTGCGGAACCCACAGAACAGCACAGAAGAAGAAGGTAAAGAAGGAGAAGAAGCACTAACTTGTGAACATGGAGGAGATTGTTGTCTCTTTAGGAGTGCTGCTTTAATTATCCCATTGCCGCTACACTCAAGATCTCTTTTATGGTCTCTGAATTCTCTCTTGAGCTTTTTGAATTTATTTATCAGTTGGTTGAGGGTCCAGTCATAACCCGCGGGAGACATCTCCCTCTGTATTTGCTCAAAAATGGGCTTTGTATGACTGGCCCCCTCCAATTTATCTTGTACTTTAGCAGATGATCATAGAGCAAGGAAACTCTGGGTCTCGTCTTTGCTCCAACTCTGCTTTGTTTTGGAATCCATGCTTGCTCTGCTGTTTGGAATGGAAAATGGCAGTCAGTAGTGTTTTGGAGCACTTTCAGCTGGTCAATTGACCCCACCTATGGAAGTGGATGTAACCAAAATCAAGTGGTTTGCAGCTCTGGCCCAGCAAGGAGTTGGAGCCAGCTAAGCACCAAATTTGAGAGCCTGGAGCTAGCGCTTAGGCAGTCGAAAAGCAAAGAACTGGTGCCAAGTCAGCCTCTGGCTCCAGCTAAGCACCGGAACCAGCTTGGTGGAAAAGGGGTATCAATGAACTCTCAGTGCTCTCCACCCCTGTGTAAAGGGGTGAAGAACTAAGACAGGAAAGAGTGTGAGTGTGCATGTGTCAGATAAGGTCATTGTCAACATAGAAGCTGTACAAAGTATTGTGTTACTGCAACACCACTACGTTTGCAGTAAACTTGTGTAATGAAATTCTTCTTCTTGCTCACTATTCAAGGATTTTACCCCAGATCCCCTTCCTGACCCTTCCCATTTACCCGAGCTTGGGATTGACACTAGCTTGTATTCCCTCCATCACTTTGAAACTGACTTTCCTTCCCCCATTCTATTATTCTGAGCACCAAGCTAAAGGGCAGGAAGTATAAATTTTTTATGGTCTTTGGCATGACCCCACAACCTCTTGGCTGTGGGGCAGATGATTTACCACTAGGCCACCACTCCAGTCCGTTGTGAAATGAAATTACTTTTTTCAAATTACATAATGCCATTAGAGTTACTGACATTTTAACTTTTACCAAAATTCTAGTTTTACTCCTTAATTTTACTTTACATAACACAGACAATTGCATCCTAACGTAGACAGACATGGAACTGTCACTTGATCTGACCTGTCACAAAGAGGGTGAATCAATCAATTTGACAGTCACAAACAAAATAGAAGCAGTGAATTTCTTTGCATGAAAATGTGCACATTTTTTTTCTTTCTTGAGGTTAACAAGAAAAATATATTGAGATGCAAACTATGTGCCCTCTCCACATCAAGAAATAGCAGCTCAAATCTTCAGAAGAACCTGATTAAACAACATGCTAAAGAAAAGCCCGCTACTTAGCACCACTGGAGTCACATCGTCTACACAGCCAGGGCTGGAGTTCAATCCCTGGTAGGCATCTGGACAGTGTGTGACCCAGTCAGAATTAAACCAAGTGATTACCAGATACGTTGCTGAAGACATGATATTGTTGTCAACAGAGTCAGTTGCCTTCACTGAGCTGATTAGTAAAATACAGGTGACAACAAAAGAATCTATGGCACTGCAGAAACACATTTTTCAGCTAAGGATATGGAATATTCAAAAACTGCTTTTGAGTTTAAAAGGACATTTAAGGGACTGGATCATGTCTCTACCACAGCAGACATTTGGATCGGAACTTGTTAGCTGCACTGGGGGAGTCCTTTACATAGCCATGATTATGTTATCACCACATAGGGATGAGAAGTCTCTGATCGGGTTCTTGAATCCAACTTCACCATGTCCATTTTATCATTCATTTTCCTATGTAAAATGGTTCAGCTGATGCGGATAGTGGCTAACAGGGATTTAGCTTTGTGGCAGTCCCTGCTTGTTGAAGGGCACTTTGCTCACTTTACCTTGGTATCTTCAGATGAAATAAAGAGTCAGTCATCACATACTATGTGGACAGACAACATTTCTTGTAGATACAAGCCATTTTATTTTTTTCACTGTGTTTTGCTGCTTCCAAACAGCACTAATTGCACAGCTTCTGGGGTGCGTAGTCATATGACTGCACATGTTATAGGGGAAGGATATGAAAGCTCTCATATACTCAAGCACGCAACAGGGAGAGGGGAAAAACTGGAAAAGCTGACATGAGCAAAATTATGTTGGTTTTACACCCTGAACGTCAGTTTCATTTTTTTTTCTCTTTTGGTTAACTGCAGAGCCCTAGTATGTATGCTAGATAATTTAAGTATTTGAAAGTAACATTAAAGGGCCTATATCATGCAAAATCGACTTTTTTGAGCTTTTAAGCATGTTATAATGTTAATTCCTCACCAAAAACGCCCCCAAAGTGGTATTTTGCTCCATTCACGCATCTCTGAGTATTCCTCCTCAACCCTGCTCTCTGAGCTGCTGCTCCGCCCTGTCCCTGATAATGACTGGGTCCCCACGTTCATACGTGAGAACGTGGGTGAGCCGCCCACTCCAGGAAGTGCCTGTGCAGCCAGCACCGCCCCCAGGCTAACGCACACACCCACTTTCTCCGCGCAGCTAACGGAGCGGTGATCGGCAAAACTCTTTCACTTTAGCATTGACGCTGTGAAGAAGTAGTTCCTCTCGCACCTAATCTGCTCAGTGACAACAACTGTTTGCTTTTTTACTTAAGACAATGTCTTCTAAGTTTTCGTGGGTGGAACCCAGCGACACGCTGCAACAGCTGGCTCAGGCGTTACGTCATGAAATGGGCGGCAGCCACAAGAAGGAGAGGCTGAGCCTCAGAGATCGAGGCATCTTACTTCCGGGTTGGAAAAGAAGCTCGCGAAAAAACTCATATTTCATAAGAAATTCATTCTCCAGTGTACAAAAGGTGATATACTATCAGATACATGCATATAGTTTACTCTGAAAGGCTTAAAATAGCATGATATAGGCCCTTTAAAGTTACTTTCTTTAGTAACTAATACATATAATCATGCGGTAATTAGTAAAGTCACTTAGTAACTTTTGAAAAGAAGTAAATAGTAACTTTAATTAGTCACTAATTTTGAATTACTTGCCAACACTGGAAGAGAGTAAATAACAAGAAAAAAAACAAAACAAAAAAAACAAAACTGACACCTATGTAAAAAAAAAAAAAAAAAAAAGTAAAGGGTAAATATGAAAATCTGTATTGTCATAAAAAGTTTACTTTAGTTTATTGGTTTATTTTTCAGGGACCATGCACAGAAAAAAAAACAACAAAACATTAAACACAGGGTAAAGATGCTCTGTACCAGATTATAGCATTGTCACTAATTTCCATCTGTAGTAGAGCCATGCTACTGATTTGGCCAACAGTTAAAGCTATTCTAGTTAAAATGTATCACTCAAATTATGCTGCCTGAGTTCAGTGCTTGAAAGTCAATTGGAATTGGTAATTAATTTAATGATTTTTATATGGCATATCATATGCACTTCTAAGTATCAAATCAATTTGTCCATAAAATATAGATGTTATTTTGAGGTGACTAAAATAGTATAGTTTTGTTTAAAATCCTTCTTGTTATTACAGTATATCTTACTATTGCCTCTTCATCCTGCCCATATCCTGGGATTTTAAGTGGGATATTAACACATTTCAAAGCTAGAAATCATCAATTTCCTTAACTGAATTCTTATTTGAGGCCACTGAAAAAAAAACTGCCACCAATCAAGGTGTGTATTTACTTTCTGAAATTCCAATTTGTGTGTACATGTGTTTGTGCATCAGCACTAGTGTGTGCATGCATGGATGTGCCTCTGAAAGCCCAGATTCAATCAGTCTTGTTAATTAGCAGCAGATGTGTTGCTTCCCAAATTAGAAAGTGATGATTCAGTGAAAACGTACCAGCGTTTCATCTCCCTCATATCCATTAGAAGGACAAACAAAGACAAAGGAAAGCTTAATTTACTTTTAAAATGATAAATATATATGGAGAGATATTTTTGTGTGATGATAATGAGATTTGGGAAATGGTCAAAATATGTAAAGTACGGTACTGATGACATTAATTGATAGTACAACCTTAAAATGTGACATGGTTGTCCTGTGGTCTTCTACAGGAGCCTTAGAATTTTTTTTTAAATAACTGACCTGAATTGGTGCTATATAAATAGAGTAAAACTGAACTGAACTGATAAAGGTGAAGCCACTATAACCACCTGAATAGTTTAGTGCTTCTTAAAGGTCTCATTCACTCAGAGATGGCATGATTTTAAACTTCTATAATGCTTTCTTGGGTGAAATGATGACAGTAAAAATATTAAAATTTCACTTCACTTAGAAACATATATATTTTAAAATTTTGACAAAACTTCTCCTGGATCTTTTCCCCTACGTCACTGACAAAATGCTTTGATCTTCAGTTACAACCCATCATCATGCTCTTGACTGTGATGATTCAGTCCCCACCCAGGGTTTCTGCCTAAGCGTCAGCGTCAGAGCTAACAGTGTAAGTAGGAGTTTGCTTACCAAGCATGATATATATATTGTTATTTTATTTAGATTTCAGTCACCCTAATAGACATTGCTGTTCCCACCTGGTTCACTAATCCACAGTCCATAATATATCTTGCATCATTCTGACTATTCTGACTAATTTTGTTATATTGTTATGAGGGAGGGAGCAACCCCCCTCCCTCACCTTGGACAATCAGACCATCTCTCCCTGTTTTTAATACCTGCTTACACCTCTCTTAGAAAGAGTTCCCCCAAGCAAACAAGCAATTAAAACCTGGCCTGAAAATGCTCTCCTCCAGCTACAGGACTGCTTTAGTTGCACAGACTGGAACATCTATCAACAGTGGGACCTGGACTCCTACACAGTCTGTCCTCTACTATATTAAATGCTGTGTAGAAAATGTGACAGTCACCAAAAACATCCGGGTCTTCCCAAACTGGAAACCCTGGATGACCAATGAGGTCCAGGCTCTGATCAGAGCCTGCAACTCAGCCTTCAGGCGGAGGGACGGCTCTCTGTACAGCATTGCCAGAGCCAACCTGGCAAGAAGCATAAAACTTGCTAAGAATTCCTACAGGAGGAAGGTGGAGTCCTCCCCTCTCTCTCTACAAGTGCATGAGGTGAGGAGGCAAGTGAGAGCAGTGAACCCGCAGAGCTGCTGGTCTTGACGGCATCCCAGGAGCAGTGGTCAAAGCATGGGCAGACCAGCTGGCAGAGATCCTCACTAAGCTGTTCAACCCTTCCCTGATGCACACCACCATCCCCTTCTGCCTCAAGGCCTCCATCATCATCCCCAAAAAGTCTGCAATTGACAGCCTGAATGACTACAGACCCATAGCACTCACGTCTGTAGTCATGAAGTGTGTTGAGCGACTGGTGTCCCAGCACATCAGGGATCGTCTTCCCCCCTCCTATGACCTCCACCAGTTCACCTACAGGGAGAATCAGTTTACAGAAGATGTCATCGCCACCACACTCCACTAAATGCTGGCCTACCTGGAGAACCTAAGGAGCTATGTGAGGATGCTCTTTGTGGACTAGAGCTCAACTTTCAACACCATCATCCCAGACATCCTGCTCAACAAACTGCACCTCCTCCAGATCCCCCGACACAAACAGTCAGACTTGGCCCCCACCACTCCTCCACACTGTCTCTCAGCACTGGCTCCCCCCAGGGCTGTGTGCTAAGCCCACTTCTGTACTCCCTGTACACCTTTGACTGTATTCCATCTCACCCAACCACCGCCATCGTGAAGCACGCAAATGATACCCCCTTGGTTGGGCTCATCACTGATGGCCAGTGTTGGGCAAGTTACTAAAAAATAGTAACTAGTTACAGTTACTAGTTGCTTTTTTCAAAAATAACTGAGTTACTTACCAATTACTGCATGATTAAAGTAACTAGTTACTTGGAAGAGTAACATTTACATTACTTTTAAGTGCATACTTAAATCATTTTGCACACATAGCAAGATAATTTAATGAATTACATTACGGGCATATTGATGTCAGGCTGAAAACAGACTGTTTCAGTTTTTAGAACATGTTCAGTCTGCTTTATCCTGCCTTGAGAGCTCTTATTATGGGAAAAATCTGAAGAAAATCAACACAAAATTGCCAGTAATTTCCTCATTTTGGAGTGAGAAATAGGGTTTGTGGAGTGAGAGAGGGAAAAAGAGTGAGTTAGAAACACTCCATAAAGTTGTCGGTTTCTTACCTTTAATATTATGGATTTAATCAGATGTGCAGTGATCCAAAGAAAATGTCCATTATCCACAGTCTAAATGTCTGCTGTGACAGAGACATGATCTAGTGCTTTTGGAGATCAAATCCATTTTTTAATAATCTTTATCCAGGTAGCAAGCAAATGTGTTTTAACTTCAGTGGATCACAGTCTCAGCTGTCTGATGGAAAATGACTGTTATCAGATCTTCATTCTGTAATCACATATCTGGCAATCAATCGGTTTAACCCTTAATCAGTGTTGATTGCATGAACGGATAGCGCCACCACTGTGACAGGTGCAGCACTGTGCCTGTCATATGATGTTATGTGACGTGCCAAACACTCCCCAGCTGTACTAAGAATTCTACCTCACAAGGTGGTAGACACATATAACTTACTGCTCTTGCCTTGGAGGACTTATGGTGGACATAGAAGCATCCTTATTTACACACAATAGAGGATGAAATTTTTAGACAAAAACATATGGATGTTACCGATTGCTGTGGACATACTCGGTTGTTGATGGTAGAGGATTTGCTCCCAAATTTGCCAACTATGATTCAAAAAAGAGATTATTTAGCTTATGAAGGTAAATGTTTACATTTTGTTATAACAGAGGATGGGCGAAGCTGTCTGATGTTCACCTGCTGCCGACCCCAGCACCATGTGACTAGACAATGACCGTGTCGGTTCCATGTCTTTGTATAACATAAATAGCGATGGAATAAAAGCGAAATTGAGGTGGGATAATCATATCAGTTTCTGGATGTGGGAGAGAAAGCGAAAATGCCTGACTGAAGAGAAAATAATGGCCAAGATGCCGCATAAAGGGCAAAGCAAGCCGCCTTCGCCAGCCGTAAGTGACGAATGTCTGTATTTGTTTATTGTTTTGTTTACATTGTACTGCATTGTACTGATTTTCTGGTTCATATACTTTGAAGATAAGCTAACAAAATGCCCAAAACACAAAATGGTGACAAAAAGCAAAACCATTCTTTGTGTAAATATGTCAAAAGTCCACTTTTGACTGAATGTTTTGTAATTCAATATGGCTGCCGTGGCATTATGCAAATTAGATGTGTCGATTTACTCCTATCTAACTTTGGATCATATTCTACATCTTTCTAATTGACAGCAAGCCATTATCACTTACCACTTTCAAGTTATAGCTTTTGAAAACTCTGACATCTTAACTGAATAGTTTCTTGAAAAAACCTTCACCACTAAGGGCTGACGGCACAACGGAGCACCATCCACAGTCAATAGGTTAATTCTTGTTGGGTCACAAAGTGTCCAGATGCAAACCTGTGCTCAAAATCCAGCCGTGGGTGTTCAGACAGTGTAAATCCACTAGCACAGTGTTAGCTTAGCATAGCACTAGCTTTGTAGGACCTTGTTGCTGTTCTTGGACACTTCTGGAGATTGCAGTCGGTCTCAACTGCATTTAGCTTGCAACCCACCAATATGCTTTTGTCCTTAGCCATGACAAAGGAAATATAATCTGTCTATTTCCACAAAATCAAAGTAGCTTCATCTTTTCTGCCGCTCAGTAGTGAATGGGCTGTTTTGCAACAGGTTGACTGATGGCTGCGTCATCTAAGTAGGGTCAGTTTGTATTTATTTGTGCGAAAAATATCTATCCATATTAATAAAATGAGTAACGCGAGTAATGCATCTGCTCAAATTTCAGTTACTGTAATACATTACTGAATTTGTAAACAGTAATTTCGTTACACAGGACGTTACTGCAAAAGTAGTGACATTACAGTAACACGTTACTTTGTAACACGTTACTCCCAACACTGCTGATGACGATGAGAAGGTATACAGGGCGGAGGTACAGAACCTGCTACTGTGGTGCCAAGCAAACAACTTGAAACTGAATATCCTAAAAACTAAAGAACTCATACTGGACTTCAGCAAGAACAGACAGGACGCCCCCCCCCCCCGCCCCCGTTCCTGGGCACCCACATCTCCTCTGACCTCTCCTGGACTGTCACACCAAGGCCCTGGAGAAGAAAGCCCAGCAGCGGCTGCACTTCCTCCGTGTCCTGAGGAAGAACAACCTGGACCAGAAGCTGCTGGTGGCCTTCTACTGCTGCTCAGTGGAGAGCATGCTCACCTACTGTCTGGGTGTGTAGTACGCCAGCTCCACAGCCAAAACCAGGAAGGCTGTGCAGAGGGTCATCAACACCACCCAAAAAAAAAAATCATTGGTAGCCCTCTGCCCTCCCTGGAAGACATCTCCAAATCCTTCTGTTTCAGAAAGATCAAAGCCATCACAGGAGACCCCTCACATCCCACCTACCACCTGTTTGACCTGCTCCCCTCTGGACGATGGTTCAGATCAACCAGGTTCCACACCTCCAGACTGACAAACAGTTTCTTCCCCTGGGCCATCCAAACTGCAAACAGTCAGAGGCCCCAGTCCAATCCCTCCGAACACTCACATGCACAGAACTGAGGACCTTTATAATTATCATAATAACACACCTGTCTTTGCACTCTGCACTTTCATGTACATTGACTCATCTGTGAAACCACTACCATTCCTGTGTATATTTTCATTAATCCTTGGGCCATTTTATTCAATCGTGTGTTCTGCACTCCGTACTCTTATGTACATAGCTCCATCCGTGAAACCACTACCACACTTGTGTATAAACCAATGAGCTATTTTTATTTTTATTTCAGGCATATGTTTAACCCTTTAACTTTCCGGCTGTCATAAAACACGTGCGTCACCTGCTGCCTATGTCGCAGGTCCATGCCTGTCTCGTGATGTGTCCCGAATCTACAGAAAACACATTTATAACAAGCATTTCACATCACAAGATGTCAGACACGTATAGCTTACGGCTCATCACTGGAGGACTGGAGGACTTCATCCAAATGAGCTGCCTCCGCACTGTGTGTGTTTATATATTTACATATTTATTCCATCTAGCTACAATGCTCCGTACTGTGTGTGTTTATGTATCTGCATATTTGTTCCATCTAGCTACAATGCTCCGCACTGTGTCTGTGTGTATATATATATATATATATATATATATATATATGTATGTTTATATGTACATATGTATACTTGCTGCTCTTGTTTCTTTTCTTTTTTTTCTCTTGCCTTCTGATTGTTGCTCTGAGTGTTGCTATCCCTGTGCTGTTGCAATCCTGGAATTTCCCCATTGTGGGACTAATAAAGGCTTATCTTATCTTATCTTATCTTATCTTATCTTATCTTATCTTAACATTTCCAGAAATGTGAAGAAGAGAATGTAAACAAAGGGTCCATCCCAGCATATATTTCTACAAGGAGGAAGCGTTTGCTCCAAATTTTGCGAACTGATTCTAAAAAGAGATTATTTAGCTTCTGAAGGGAAATATTTACGTTTTGTGACAGCAGAAGATGGTCTGGCGTGTGTACACTTTTGTCTGCCATCGACGGAGCTGCAGGTGACGACAGAGAAAAATAATGCCGGTTTGGCTGTGTAATGTAACCAAAATTGAGGTGGAATAATTCATAAAATAAATGTGAGTTTCTGGATGTGGGAGAGAAAGTGAAAATGACTGGCAGAAGACAAAATAAGGGCCGTGGATGACGAAAATGGATGAATGAAGACATGATGAGAAGTAGGTCTGACCGGTTTTTATCGATTTATGTACATTCTACTGATTTTCTGATTCATGTATTTTGAAGATTAGAAAACAAAAAACCAAAACCAAAAACGGTGACAAAAAAAAAAAAAAAAACATCCTTTGTGTAAATATGTCCAAAGTCCACTTTTGACTGAAAGTTATGGAATTTGATACGGCTGTTGCTGCATTATGCAAATTAGATGCGTAAATTTACTCCTATCTCAAACTTTGGATCATATTCTACATCTTTCTAACTGACAGTAAGCCATTATCTCTTACGACATTCCAGTTACAGCCTTTGGAATTTGTCATATCTAAACTGAATATTTTCTTGAAAAAAATCTTGACCGCCAGAGGGAGGTGAGGTGATGGGAGCACTGCTGTGCCATAGGCAGAAGGGGGATTAATCGTGTATTCTGTAACTGTGTTTTATCAAATCCTTGTCTCTTACTTGTCTCACCAGTAGCCTGGTGGAGCACACACAATTTTGTTGTACTGTACAACTGTACAATGACAATAAACATATGCTATTCTATGATGCTACATTGAACAATTAGCTTTAGCTTAGCTAGGTGGTCAGAGTCAATCATTTTACCAGCACTTGAACACATATGATGTTCTTAGATATTATTTTAGCTTCTTTCTGTCAACGATGGCCCTCATGAGCCATCAATGAGACACTGAGAGCCAGCCGATGAGTTTGCGTATTTTATTAACACAAGGTAATAGTACAAAATAATAAGCTACGTGGGGCAAAACACAAACATACACTTGGGTGCCAAATTACAGGTTACAAGAGAAAAGCACACTGTGAAACAGACTAAGAGGGAAAACACTTACAGAGGGAAGAAAACTCCAGAATCCAAAGATGGGATTAAACCGAGGAATGTTCGACGAGGTCGCAGCCCGGAGTAACCTGAGCTGCTCCCTTAAATAGGGCTTCACAGAATACTCAGCTGATGAGAATGTCATCAGCTGATTTATTACCAGCCATCCCAGCGGAGCGTAGCTCTAACAGCTGGAAGCCCCGCCGAGATGCTGTCACAATAAGAGCCCGAAGGCCCTGTGGTAAACCAGAGAAGAGAACGGAGAACTACCGGACAACCCAAGAGCGGACAGAGTCAGCACTCGGATCATAACAATTTCACTATTTTTTCTGACACTAGCAGTTTAGCCATTCACTCATTCACAAATGTTTCTGTGCTTCTTGTCATCCAGGGATTGGTCATACATACCCTATTGACCACTGAAACCACACAGCCCTGTCCATCAGTGATGCATTATTTCATTCATTCTTAAAGACAAATTTGCTTTAGTTGACTCAGCCTCACTACCTGAGCTTGGAGCTCGCCAGCTAAGAATAGCAATAGTGATGAAAGACAGAAGGTGGTTAACTGCAGCTCTTGACCATTTAAAGAGATATGCACTGAAATGAAAAGTTCTGAGGAAGGGTACAAACGATGAGTTACAGTAATACTGTAATAATTAAAGGCAATTTGGTCAAAGTATGTTAAAAATATTTAATTAAAGGAGCTGTCAACATGTAGAAAAAGTGCTTTAAATTTGACTTTTAAAGTTTGGCGAGATATATTTAATCCTAGATATAAAACTAGTTAACTCCCATTGAAACAGTGTAAAATGGCACAAGTGGGATAATAATCATGTTTGTGCTGACAGTCACATTTTTTTTATTGCATTCTTGTAGTGTTTTGTGGTAAAAACAGCAATTACTGCTATTTTCAGCAGGGAATTTGTATATACCTTTTGCATTTCCCGAACAATGCCATTACACAGCTTCTTACTGATTGCATATTTTCAACACTGTCAGGGGTTCACTGGATCTGAGCTGCTGTTAAACAATTTTCAGGATTCTGAAATGGTTGTGGCATGGCTCCAAACTACTCATTAAAGAATTTTATAGTTACAATCACTGAAGCATACAGAGTTGAATGTTGCAGCAATGCCGCCGTTCTCAATGCTTGAGAAGTAAATGGCATGGGACAGCCCAGCAGTGCAAAGGTATGGCACAGCAGTAAAATCACATTTAAGCTCAGCATGATACCACACTGCAAAGCACAGAATGAAAATCCATATAGCAGTGAAGAAGAGCAAGTCACGGTGAAGTATATACTTTAAGTGTGCTTGACTGGAATAATGCAGCAAAAAATGCAGTGATCGGCTATGGAGCGCTAGCGTATGTAGCATGTCACTGCTCAGCACAGCATGCCATATCAGTTCATAAATCACTGAACAGAGAAATTAATGATCTGGAAATAAGAAATCATAAAAAAGGAAAAGCACATTAAATAAGATACTCATTTTTCATGATGGTACCATTAAAAATAACCAGTCTGCTCAACCATTGTTTGGTGGGACACTCTCCAGTCTCCCTGTGACCCTGAACAAATGAGCAGAAGCCTTATGAATTATTAACAGCATTTTTAATAGTCACTGTTAAGTCCAATTTGCAGTAAAACCAGACTGACAGTCAGTCACATTAATTGGTTTGTGAGGCTGCACTTAGCCGCATGGCTTCTTTGAGCTAGCTGCTAACGTCAGCATGCTAATATGCTGATGCAGAGCAGGCATAATGTGTACCTTGTTCATCATCTCAGCAAAACTCAATCAGTTCAATTGTTATTGGCATAGTATAACTGCTAAAACAACAAATGCTCCCAGCAAGATTAAAGGTTTCAGGGAACAGGAACACCTGTAGCGCATTTGTAGCTGATCCACCCAGTAGTTGTCGAGATATTTATGAGTTCTCAGTATTATTAGAGTTAACTTGACTTACAGTGTATCTCTGTGGGACAGTTTCCGAGAAGGACTATGTGTGAGAGAGATTGAGAGCGACCATGATAACAACGTACAGCAATAGGCTGTAATGTGGACTTGAACACACAACATGACAAGCATATGAGATGCCCCTGCTGCTCCACAAAGCCCTCAGCCCTGCTGTGCCCTGTTCTGTTCCGTGCTGAGGCATTCTGTTTCATGCCAAGTAGGCTAACTACACTATTATGCTTCACTGGTGCAGAACGTCAACTGCATCTGCTACACTGTCCTGTCGGTGTGTGAGCAAGGATGAATAAGTATGAGGATAAAATAAGCAACAAAAAGAGCGGCCACAACAAAATAGAGAGAGGGGAAAGCAAAAAGAAATGGGGAAGTGGAGAACCTTTTACCGCACTGTGGGGGGAAGTATATTTTGTGAGGTGGGGAAAAAATAAGTGAAGAAAATTCAGAGAGCTCAGTTCACTGCACAGACAATTTACTCCAATGTGCTGTGGATTTTCTTCTGGATAAAACTAACAGTGGAATCTGAAGTAATGAGGCTGGGCCAAATTTCTGTTACCGTGTCTAGACCATCCATATGGTGCACATCTCTGTGACATCTGTCTACCATCTGCTGCAGTGTAAAACTTTTCCAAAAAATCATCAATTTTAATTCTGTCTTTTTCATTAATAATCATTTCTAATTTAGTACAAGTGGATTATTGTTTTTCTTGCTCATTTTGCTTTTAAACCATTTCATTCATTGTAGGTCTCATATCACCAGTCTCTAATATGAGCTCAGTTCATGACTGTAGTTTTATTCATGTAAGAACTTTCAACATCTTAAGACCAGCAACATAGAACCCTTTGGATTTGTTGTTCTTTTCTATGAAGTTATCCTCTCATTACTTAACAGACCTGCCCCGTGGCTAGTCTGGCATGCCCATAAACACTTGGAAGTGAAGAGGGAGGGAAGTTTTTAACTGAGCTTTGGAATGTACACAACTACAGTGCAGCTAGTTAGCTGGTAGCCAAGCCTGGGTTTTTAGATCTCCATCCATCCATCCATCTTCTACCGCTTAATCCTTTCGGGTTGTGGGGTGGTGGTGGGGGTGGGGCTGGAACCTATCCCAGCATCTTTGGGCGAGAGGCAGGGTACACCCTTGACAGATTGCCAGTCCATTGCAGGGCTAGGGTTTTTAGATCTATTCTCTATAAATTCTACTCATCCCCACTGGAGATCTGTCTTTCCAGCTTGTTCATTAATCCACAGTTGATTTTAGATCTCACACAATTCTGGCATTTTTTTTATGGTTGGTATGACTCAGGTTAGCGACCTTCACTGCTGTTAACATTCATTCACTCTGAGCTGTTTCTATGTCTATTGTATCGAAGGGACCGGCCATATATTGACAATTCACACCTCACACCCCTGTGATAATGATTTAGTTGGACTTTTGCATTCTCATATTAAACCAAGTATATATTATTCCAATATATGGAGTTAGCCAGCTAACATTAGCCTCAAAATTTCCATAGTCATCAACACACGCAACTCACAGAAATGACGAAAGAGGGAGGGTGAGGTGAACTGCAGGCTGTTACCATTTGAAGCAAAATGGTATAAAACAGGGTGTTCTGAGGAGAACTCCTTCCTCTGTGCGTAAAATGGCTCTGCAGTAATTAACCCTGAGCTGTATTAACCAAAGCCTGCAACAGACATTTCAGCAATACCACTGGGAACTGTGTCAACATGTGGAAGAAGTGCTTAAGAGGGACTCTAGAAAATCTTGTATACCCTGGGGAGAAAAAAAAAACAGTTAAAAAAATCAGTAGCCATTCTTTATCACATTTTAAAGTAGACTGATTGGAACATGTAGTTTAATAAAATAAAACATCACATTTTTGCATCTTATATTGCTAATTTATACTGCCAAACAATATGAGTAATCACTGTTATTCAAAGTTATGTTGACCCATGATTCTGTATTTATATTGATATCTATATCAATCAGCTGACACGATACGTTTCAAGCAGACATTATTCTAGAACAGGAAAGAAACCTACAGAGCCACAATAACACACTGACATACTTACTTAAAATACAACAGGGAAAAAAAAAATAATCAAAGTAGCACCAAACAACATTGGGTCAAATGTGGAATTACTCCCAACATGACCAAACAGGATTTTTTTTTATTGTTATTTTTAAGAACTCTAAATGTTTAAGCATTTAACCCAATGCTTGGGTTTCCCGAAGCCTTGTTTTCAGGCACTGCAAAAGCAAGCTGCATGCTGCCGAGCTTGTAAATACTGAGGAGCATTTAACAGCTAAAATCAGAGGCATCTCCCTTGGGATTTGGTGGAGATGAGTCCAGTGCTAGAGGGAAAGGGATTATTGGACCTAATGTTAATTAATGCTAATGTTGCTGTGTGTCTGATGCATCTATAAATAGGTGTTGAACTGGGGATATGCTTTGCAGGCTCATAAAAAGTCTCAGATAATTAAATGAAACATTTTGAATTTTAAAAATCAAAATTACAAGAATAATTGAAAATGCCATGCAAATTATTTTAATATTAGCAGTTCCACCTTCATATGAAGGAGAAATAAATAAGCCAAACTAGAAAAGTACTCAGAGAGTGCATACCTCCACCAAGGCTCCTTCTGTAATGAGTTCATATGTAGGCCAGGAGCCAGTTCTGGTGAAAATCGCATCAAAGTGTTTCCAGTAGTTTTGGAGGATTCTTGTGAACACATTGTGAGAAGAAAAGAGCCTTGGTGGAGGTATGCATTCTGGGATCATCACCAAAATGTTTTGGATTTCTCTCTAGCCCAAGGACCACCTCTGGTGAAAATTTCATCCAAATCCATCCAGTAGTTTTTGCTTAATCCTGCTAAAAGACAGACAAACAAACGGACGGACAGACAAACAAACCACCCCGATTACATTACCTCCTTGGCGGAGGTAATAAAACATCTATTGGGTTGACCTCAAATGAAAATCTGAAATTTCAGTTTGAGGAGGTAAATAATGCTCACAATTATTATATCTATAAGGATCATTATGAAGCCTTTCATTATCAATAGTCATTTTCCATGTAAATGACCAATATATACTTAAATATATACATTCATTAAATACAATGAAAGCAAGACACACAAGCTCCATAGTAAAATCAGAGACAGACAGGGAGGGAATACAAATGTGCGGCTTTGCATTTACATACATTTATAAATAGACTCCATATCTATGGAAGCATATTGCTCTCATACCAGGAAAAGGAAAAAATAAATGGCTGAATATCATGCTGGAACATGACAGGTTTACTTCTGGTACAAAATGTGTTTCCCGTTATTTCATGATAACTCTGTTTCATGTAATGATGAGGAAAAAAAATTATATTGTCAGGGAAAAATTTTTTTTTTTCAAGTTATAAGTTTATTGTAAGGACAATATACTTTTCATGTTACTACATGAAATGTACTTTGAACAGTATATTTTTGATGTAATCATGTGATGCTTTTATTATTAGAACAATATTTTTCATGTTATTTAATGATAATAATGAACATGAAACAGAACTAAGTTCAGTGTTAGAACAATATATTATTCATGTCATAAAGGGATACTGTGTTACCATGTTGTAAGATTAAATAATGTATATACAGTATTGTTCTAACAACAAAATTTTTATAGTGTAAAACAGTTATTGTGAAACACATGAAACACATTGTTCTTACAATAAACTTATTGTTTACACATAACAGTTATCATGAATTAGAGTGAAACATATTTTTCTAACAAAAACTTTTTTATAACAATATTCAAACTACTAAACTTTTTGTTCACATATTTATTCATTTTGAGTTTGATTCTTGCAACACGTTCTAAAAAAGCTGGGACAAGGATGCATTTACCACTGTGGTACATCATCTTTCCTTTTCACAACACTCAGTAAATGTTTAAGAACTGAGCACACTAATTGTTCAAACTTTGTATATGGAAATTTTTCCCATTCTTGCTTGATGTACAGCTTCAGTTGCTCAACAGTGGGTCTTCATTGGCATATATTGCGCTTCATAATGTGCCACACATTTTCATTGGGAGACAGGGCTGGATGGCAGCAAGGCCAGTCTAGGACCTGCCCTCTTTTACTACGAAGCCACACTGCTGTAACACATGCAGAATTTGACTTGGCATTGTCTTGCTAAAATAAACAGGGATGTCCCTAAGAAGTTATTTCTTTGATGGCAGCGTATGTATACTGCTCCAAAACTTGTATGTACCATTCAGCTTTAATGTGCCTTCACAGATGTTCAAATTACCAATGCCATGGGCACAAACACTCCCTCATTCCATCACAGATGCTGACTTTTGAACTTTGTGCTGACAACAGTCTGGATGGTCCTTTTCCTCTTTAGCCCAGAGGATACAACATCCAGGATTTCCAAACTAATTTTAAATGTGGACTCGTCAGACCACAGCACACTTTTCCACTGTGAGTCAGTCCATGTCAGATGAGCTCTGGCCAAGAGCAACTGGCGGCATTTCTGGGTGTTGATGGTACTGTACATCATGCCTTTTTCAAAGAAATCCAACAGCTGACTGAATAAGCAAATTTTTTTTCCTGATAAAGCACTATGTACAATGTGATCAATAACATTTACTGCATATCCCCAGGTATTGGATTATTGTGACCATCAGTGACCCTCAGGAATTGTAACACCAAGCCCTACTAGTACATTTTTGTATTTTAATTTCCATTATTTGTGTTCAGTTGGATGATATTTTTTGTGGTTATTCTCATACTGTAAAGCCACACTACCAAATATACATAAATTACTGCATGGATTTGTCCTTCTGAAATGATCAATGCCTATGATTTCCAGTAACACATTATTTTTACAAGTTATTCTGTAACAAGTTTCAAATCATAAAGAAACCTAGTAAAAGTTATAACAACGTAATAGAGCTCTATTTCACTGTTAAACCAGTGATGTATTGCAGACTTGCACTATACTATCAACAGCTAATATGTTCTTTCTTTTTAACAGAGTCAAATGTGTTAAATCAACAGGCACTTAAACTCACTTCAGTCCAATTTCCTAATCTATGCACCATCCATAGCACATGCAAACCTTGGAAACACACAGATACTTATTGCACTACTGATTACAAAGTCTTGCATTTGGCCCATCTCTTTTTCCTGCATCGCTACATCCTGAGATACAATGTGGTCACATACCAAGTAGGGTAATGGATATTGTGCCCACTGGGAAATTATTGCTACTCCATTTAAAGATTATATCTGTGTGTGTAGTCTTGACATCCTGTGTTGTTAAGGATATCCAAAAAGAAGTTGGCATTGATGAAAAACTACTCATGATATATCTTTTTGACTGACTTCTTTGGATTCTACTGCATTTAAACTGACATTTACCGAAACAATGTGATTGTCTTATGCACAGTACCCCATAATGACAAACTGAAAGGAGAGTTTTAAGATTTTTTGTAAATTTATAAAAAAAAAAAGATTAAATAAACAAACAAAAACAGAAATATCACATTTGCATAAGTAATTAAAAGACTTTATCTCAGGTGCCTCTTATTTATTTTGACCATTGCTGAGATGTTTCTACACATTGTTTGGAGTTTACCTGTGGAAAATTAAATTGACCGGACATGATTTGGAAAGACGCACACCTCTCTACTGAAAGCCTCACAGCTGACAATGCCTATCAGAGTAAAATCCAAGCTATGACATCAAAGGAACTGCCTACAGAGCTCAGAGACAGGGTTGTTGCAATGCACAGATCTGGGAATGGCTCAAAAACAAAACAAACCAAAAAAAAAAACTTCTGCACAGAAGGTTCCCAAGAGCACAGTGGCCTTCATAATACTCAAATGGAAGGAGTTTGGCATAACCATGATTCTTCAAAAAGCTTGTCACCCAGGAAAACTGAGCAAGCAAGAAAGAATGGCCTTAGTGAGAACGATGACCAAGAAACCGACGGTCACTCTGCCTGAGCTCCAGAGATCCTGTGTGGAGATGGGACTAAGTTCCTGAAGGACAACCATCACTGCAGCCCTCCACAGAGCTGGACTTCATGGCAGAGTGGCTAAACAGAAGCATCTCCTCTGTACAAAACACAAGAAAGCCTGCACCAGTCCTTCAGGTGTTTTTTTGCAAACTCCAAGTGAGAGATGGTTATATGCAACTGCTACTGTTCCTGTATGAGATTAAAATTTAAAAGAGTACACTTCACAAAGTTCTAAGTTTCATGAAATGAATCTTTCTATATTTATTCACCTTTGGTAATTCAACTTTTGTCAGATTTGCCCAATTTTACACTTCATCCAGCCTATGTGAGCTAAACTACCAGTAATATTGGTAATAGTACAGACAAAGAATCCCTCTATAGGTACATCCCAAATAATTAGAATATCCTGAAAAAGTTAAATATTTTTTTGTCATTCATTTCAGAAAGTGCAACCCATATATTATATAGATTCATTACACAGAGAGTGATATATCGCAAGTGTTTATTTATTTTAATTTTGATGATTATAGCTTACAGCCCATGAAAACCCCAAATTCAGTTTCTCAAAAAATTAGAATATTACAGAAAATTAATTATAAAAAAATATTTTTTTTAACAGAAATGTTGGCCGACTTAAAAGTATGTCCATGTACACACTCAATACTTGGTCAGGGCTCCTTTTGGATTAATTACAGTATCAATGTGGCGTGGCATGGAGGTGATCAGCCTGTGGCACTGCTGAGGTGTTATGAAGGTCCAGGTTGCTTTGATAGTGACCTTCAGCTTGTCTGCATTGTTGGATCTGGTGTCTCTCATCTTCCTCTTGACAATACTCCATAGATTCTTTATGAGGTTTAGGCCAGGAGAGTTTGCTGGCCAAACAAACACAGTGATGCCATGGTCATTAAACCAGGTTCTGATACTTTTGGCAGTGTGGGGGAGGGGTGTGTGCCAAATCCTGCTGGAAAAAGAAATCGGCTTCTCCATAAAGCTTGTCAGCAGAGGGACGCATGCAGTGCTCTAAAATTTCCTGGTAGACGACTGCGCTGACTTTGGTCTTGATAAAACACAGTGGACCAACACCAGCTGATGACCTCTGTTCAGATCGAAGTAAATTTTGCATTTCATTTGAAAATCAAAGTCCCAGAATCTCGAGAAAGGGTGGAGAAGCACAGAATCTAAGTTGCTTGAGGTTTAGTGTCAAGTTTCCACCGTAAGTGATGATTTGAGGAATCATGTCATCTGCTGGTGTTGGTCCACTGTGTTTTATCAAGACCAAAGTTAGCACAGTCGTCTACCAGGAAATTTTAGAGCACTGCATGCTTCCCTCTGCTGACAAGCTTTATGGAGAAGCTGATTTCTTTTTCCAGCAGGACTGACACTGCCCCTACAATTTCTTTATTAGGAACTTGCGGCTCTTTTAAAAGTGGCTATTAAACATTTGCATTAGTGCTCTCATCTTCAAATGCTGACAAATTGGGCTAGCATTATGACAAACCTAAAACACCACAGGTGGGGTCACTCTTCATTTGTGTCCAGATGTTGGCCACTTTGACCAAGCAGCAATGTATTACACATACAGACTGAGACCAACATGCATATATGTGATAGCTATCTATCTATCTATCTATCTATCTATCTATCTATCTATCAAGTTATTACATAGTTATTATATAAATAATTATATAAATAAATGGTATATATATATATATATATATATATATATATATATATATATATATATATATATATATATATATATATATATATATATATATATATATATTTGACATTCAAACCGCTGCCATAACAGGGAACATCCGTGGTATGTACGACGGCATCAAGAAAGCACTTGGTCCGGCTCAGAGCAAGACGGCCCTCCTCAAATCCTCCACTGAGGAGATGATCACAGAAAAAAAACAAGCAGATGGAGAGATGGATGGAGCACTACTCTGACCTCTACTCCAGACAGAACGCCGTGACACTGTCAGCCCTCGATGCCATCGATTGCCTGCCATCCATGGATGAACTTGATGCCGAGCCAACGATCGACAAACTCAGCAAAGCCATTGATAGCTTGGCCACTGGCAAAGGCACCTGGCAATGACGGCATACTCCCCGACCTGATCAAGCACTGCAAGACCGCCTTACTGTTGCCATTGCATGATGTCCTCTGCCAGTACTGGAAGGAAAGTGCTGTACCACAGGACATGAGGGACGCCAAGATCATCACCCTCTACAAAAATAAAGGGGAGAGAAGCGACTGCAACAACTACAGGGGCATCTTCCTCCTCAGCATTGTTGGCAAAGTCTACACACGAGTTGTCCTCGTTCGTCTACAGAAGCTTGCCGAACGTGTATCGACGGTGGACATGATATTCCCCATCCGCCAACTCCAGGCGAAGTGCAAAGAACAGAACATGCCCCTGTACGTCGCCTTCATCGACCTCACCAAAGCGTTCGATCTGGTCAGCAGAGAGGGCCTTTTCAAAATCCTGCCAAAGATAGGATGCCCACCAAAGTTGCAAAGCCTCATTGAATCGTTTCACACCAACATGCAGGGGATAGTGCAGTACGACGGCAACGTCTCAGAGCCATTCAATATACACAGCGGAGTGAAACAGGGCAGTGTACTTGCGCCAACCCTCTTTGGGATTTTCTTTGCTATGCTCCTGAGGCACGCCTTCAGCACAGCAACAGAGGGAACCTACCTGCATACAAGATCTGATGGCAGGCTTTTCAACCTCGCCCACCTGAAAGCCAGAACCAAAGTACGTGAGGCTCTAATCAGAGATGTGCTGTTCACAGACGACGCTGCAATCACGACCCACACACAGCAGGAGCTTCAGACCCTGATGGACTGCTTCTCCCAGGCATGCATGGACTTTGGGCTTACCATCAGCCTGAAGAAGACTAACGTCTTGGCGCAAGGCATGGAAGCACCACCAATCATCACATCGACGACTACGAGCTGGAGGTCGTGAATCAGTTCACGTACCTGTGGTCCACGATCAGCAACAACCTCTCCATTGATACAGAGATTGACAAGAGGATTGGAAAATCAGCCTCCACACTCACTCGCCTCACCACACGAGTGTGGGAGAATCCCAAACTCTCTGTCAAGATGAAGATGGCAGTGTACAACGCCTGCGTCATCAGCACACTGCTCTATGGGAGTGAGACGTGGACAACATACGCCCGGCAGGAAAAGAGACTGAATTCTTTCCACTTGCGCTGCATTCGCCGCATCCTGGACATATCCTGGCAGGATGAAGTGCCCAACACAGAAGTCCTGTCTCGCGCCGGCCTTCCCTCCATGTTCACTCTACTCAGGCAGCGCAGGCTCCGCTGGCTAGGCCATGTTCACTGCATGGAGGGTGGCAGAATCCCCAAAGACGTCCTCTATGGAGAACTGGCGACTGGCAGGAGAGACGCTGACTGCCCACAGCTGCGCTTCAGAGACGTCTGCAAGAGAGATATGAAGGCCCTGAAGATCAACACAGAGCGCTGGGAGGATCTTGCAATGGACTGCTCCAAATGGAGAGGCACCCTGACCAGACAGCCCAAGGCGGGTGAAGAGAGACTGACTGCTGCAGCAGATGAAAAAAGGACCCGCAGGAAGAACCGCCACAGACCCAGCAGCACGGAGACCATCCACAAGTGCGACCTGTGTGACAGGGATTGCCATTCGCGCATCGGCCTGTTCAGCCACAGGCGGTGCTGTTCCAGCAGAGTAGACATCTAGGATTCTCTTCCATGGTCATCATAGACCGACGGAGGCCGACGACGAGTATATATATATATATATATATATATATATATATATATATATATATATATATATATATATATATATATATATATATATATATATATATATATATATATATATATATATATATATATACCATGTATATGGTAATAAATAAAAAATATTATTTATTTATAATAAATAAATAATAAATAAATACAAGTTTTTATATATATATATACAGTATATATATATATATATAAAAGTAAGTCTTATATAAATCTGAAGTCTGTGTTTAAATGTTTAAACACAGACTTCTCCGCTTTTAAGGTTTGGATTTGTTTTCTTGGAAAAAGAGAACCCATGGTCCTTCTCCACCAAAAAAATGTCTATCTTGTAAACAGTGAATACCAGTTCCCCAGGTACTGAAGCGTTGCTTCAAGGACACTGAACTGACACACTGTACACACACACAAGTGCACACTAGCATTCAGAGACCATTTTGCATGCCCAGACAGCCATCCTCTCAAGCACACCTCCACAATACCCACGCACTGAACATCCCCACATGAACATTAACTTGTATATGACAGATGGATAGGTGAATCATGTGAATTATGTGACTCTATGTACACAGAAGTAAATAATTAGTTATTCTTCTTTGGCTTGAGATAGAACAAAGAAAATAGGGAAACTTGTTTTGTGTCTGTGCCATTTGTATGCATGAATGTACAAACATCACCTGTATATTTGTGTGTGGGGGTTTCAATATGTAAGAGTGGGCATACAAAATGTGTGTCCTTTTCAGACTATTTTTTTTTCTTTTTTTTCCAGTGTTTTTGTTTATCAGTGTGGATTTCTGGGATTGCAGGCTGTTGGACTTTGTTAGAACACCTGAACGAGTTCAACAGTATGGTCAAAACAAACAGATTAGAAACTGGAGGTGGCTCTCAGTACTTGCAGCACGCTTCTGGCAAAACCAAGCCTGTTATTTAAGTTAATTGTGGTGTTGTTCTCAGTCTGGATGTGTAATACATTGCTGCTTGGTCAAAGTGGCCAACATCTGGCCACAAATGAAGAGTGGCCCTACCTGTGGTGTTTTAGGTTTGTCATAATGCTAGCCCAAGTTGTCAGCATTTGAAGATGAGAGCACTAATGCAAATGTTTAATAGCCACTTTTAAAAGAGCCACAAATTTCTAATAAAGAAATTGTAGGGGCAGTGTCAGCATAAATCTGTGGTCTGTCATGGATGAGGCACAAATTCATTTGCTTGTTCCTCATTCCGGTTTCCTGGTGTTGCAGATTCCACTTAAAACCTTGATTACACAGGGTTGCAAAAATAATTTTTTTGTAAGTTGTCTGTGTTTATATAAAGGTAAGTACATGTAAATTTAATGTTATGTCATCATTGTTCAAAATTCAGAGAATTTCAAGACATAAAAAAGAATTTTGCATCATATAAAGCGAAATACCCGTACATGTAAACAAAAATGTATAAAACAACATGTGGCCATAATTCAACAAGTTGACCTGACTGAGCAAAACCAATGTGATTTTCGGATTCAGCACATCAAAATTGTCCTAAATCAGCTAAAAAAACCTTAGACAATAAATCTGGTGTTGACCAGTGTTATGTTTACACTCAAGTCACTTGGTCAGATTTAGCACTATGAAAAGATTGCAGGATGGCTTTTTATCAATATTTTATCATACTTAAAGCATTACCCTGTTCATAACAATGTGATACCTGTGGGCTATGTTACTGATCCTATATACAGCCCAGTGTGTCATCATATTAAGACTAAGGGCACAATTTGTTGTGTCATAAGCAGTTACCACTGGACTGGTGGCTCAGTTGGTAGAGCATCCGCCCCACACCCGGAAGGCTGGGGTCCAAACCCAGCCGACTTATACCAAAGACCAAAAAAATGGTACTTTCAGCCCTCTAGCTTGGTGCTCAGCATAATAGAACAGGGAAGGGTGGGCAGTGTGGTGACCCCTGTCCTGTATAAGCCAAGAAAGGAACACTTGTTCCTGAGGTGACTCCACTGCAGAAAAAAAAAAAAAAAAAAGCAATTACAGAATTCTATTCAACATAAAGGGTAAATCCACAATATTATACAGGAGCTATTACACATCATGTTATCTTAGGCTAAACTTCACATGCTTATAAGGAAAGAAAAATTTAAGCAAGACAACTTCTTTGTCACCCATTTTTTTCTACTTGACATCCAGTATTAGGTCCGTATTGTTATGATTGGGTGAGCATGGTTATTTTTCTCTCTGTTCTGTAATCATTCCCTGGACAGTGTTTTTTCTCTCTCTCCCCCTCTCTCTCTGGAGCCAGGATGGAGCTAATTACTGGCAGCTGGCAAGAACATCTTCACCTGCAGACGCCTAGTCCCAAGCTATTTAAGAGCCAGTCTGGGACTAGAGCTCCGTGGAATCATTACACTGGTAACCTTAACCTGACTGTGTGATTGCTGCCACATTTGAAAAGCACCTAACCTTTCTGTGAAAGTTTTTGACTTTTTGTGCATAACCTTTTTGATTGTGCTCCTTGTCTCCAGGAATTATCTCCCAGTCCTCTGCCACCCGAGCTCCTCCTGGCTCCTGCCTGTGCTCACCACCCTGCCTGCCCGCTCGTGCAAACATGGGACCCCCAACCTCCCCCCCCTAATCCTACCTGTTGATGCTGGAATCCTCCAAACCAGAACAGTCTCCCACTGGGACTTTGGTTGAACCTCTGCGGAGGCACCACAAGAGGACTCGGTTCACGGCTCCCCCAACTGTGGATACAAGTAAGCCCTCAATATCTCAGCCGCCTCATTATTCCTCAATTCTCAGTATTGCTACTACTGTTAGCTCTGCCCCACTCACCTCTCCCTCTTCTGTTCCCTCTAAGCACACTTCCTCCTTCTCGAACAGAAAGATCCCTAGCACCTATTCAAGCAGGGAGAGAAAGAGAAAAATTACTTTACTCACCTGTTGCAAAAGGAAATGGGCGTGTGACATCACCTGATGGAAAAACCATAAGGAATTGTGGGAAAAGTTTTCACAAAGTGAGCAACGAATGCCGTTAAGCTGAAGTTTTTGAGAGGGTTGCTTCAGTGTGTTATTATTATTCATCCAAAGGCCACGTGTTAGAATGTAGAAGTCTTACTGCGTTACCAAATGCAGCAACCACTCTCTTGATCGGCGTGAGAAAAAAATTCATCATGGCGTACTCTTTTTAACTTCCTGACTTGGAAGAAAAGTGGAGAGACTCGGTTATCCGGGCTAACAAAGAGGCATTGGATAGAATGGATTGCAGCGGTCAGAATCAGACATCAGTGTAAACAATATTCCAGCACACATGGTCATGTGTTCATGGCATTTTCACGAAGGTAAGTTGTGATTTGACTGAAAAGCTCCCATTAAGTATTTATTTATCAGTAACGTTTCGGGTCACCAGCCCTTCCTCAGACTTCTATCCAGAAGTCTGATTTGACTCTGATCTACAGCTGAAGATTAAAATATATACAGTATCTATAGCATATTGTTTGACTTGGATGAATGTTTGATTAAATGTTGTTCATTTTAAAGCATACTTAAATGTGAGAATTTATTACTTACCATTTAGAAGTGCAGAGAGACATCCCTTCTCCAGAGCAGCTGTCTTGTGCGCCATGCGCTTTGGCTGTACCTCAGCCACGGCTCTCTGTTGTCTCTCAAAAATGTGTAAAAACGCACAGGGCAAAATCAAATCATTTCCCCACATCTTCTCTGCTATTCCGAATTTCTCTTGCTAACCAAGAGCAATGTTTTTTTTGCTTTGTTTTTTTTTAACGGGAGCTTTTTGGTGTGTGGATTTTCTTTGATTTTTCTGAAGTTATGATTACTTGTTGCCTTCATTATGCAAACATCTAAAATCAGCTGGGGACTGAAGTCTATAGAATGTTTGGTATCGTTAGATCGGGCCAGCAGTGGCTCAGGAGGTAGAGCAGGTCGTCTAATAACCAGATGGTTGGCGGTTTGAATCCTGCTCTCCCCAGATATCCTGCTGTTGTGTCCCCAGGCAAGACACTTTACCCACCTTGCCTCCAGTGTCCGTAACACTGGGTATGACTGTGAATCAATGTTCGGTGGTGGCTGGAGAGGCCGTTGGCGTGGATTGTCAGCCTGCTCCAGGGCAGCTGTGGCTACAGTAGTAGCTTGCCACTACCATTGTCTGTCTGGAGTGAATGAATAATGTATCTATTTGTAAGAGTGTCTATGATAAAGCGCTATATAAATCTGATGCATTTTTATTCAGCAGCTTCTCTTCTTTCAGGTGACTATAAAAACGTCCGGGTCAAGGCAGTGTTTACTCTTTGTTTTCATCTTGTCCCACATCCCATTTAAATCACTAAACAGGGTAGAAATCATTTCTAAACATTAACGTTTGCACTAAAATATACTTTTGCTCTTGTTTTGTAAACACTGTGGTCTAAACTTTGACCAACAATTGGAAAAAAAAAAATCACTGTCCTAATTGAGTATGTTTTAATAGTATGTACAGGTAATTATACCAGTTATTATTCTGGTGTGCCAGTGGGAGCTTCGGGCTTAATTCAATCACTTGATTAGTATTTCATGTCCAGTTGTGTAATGTGTGTATAGTATACTTATCAAGCATCATATGACAAATTTGAACATAAATCCAACATTTCACCGCTGGAACTGAGAAATGCCTTTAGTTACAGAAACACATGCTAGTGCAGAAAACTGTGTAGAAACAATGATTGCTTACCTTTCTGCAAACAACGGTAGGCAAACACATCTGACAGCGTGATGCGAAAAGTTGGTCGAGATCCGAGGTCCATTTCTTGAGCTCATACAGATTGATCCTGTTTATTTCTTTTATTTTTTGGAGGTAGGGCTCCTTTGCTTCCTTATTCAGCTTCTCTGAATAAAGAATTTTAATTTTCTGTTTGTTCCGTTCCATTGCACCTATGTCTGCTCCCATTAGCAATTAAGTAAACAAAGAAGCGTGACGACGACAATGGCGATGACAGCCCAGAATGTGGCGCGGCATGACATCAATGCCCATTCTCTATTTTTGATTGCGCTCTTGTGTCATATTTTCACCTGGGTCTTCCCTTGTTTGGAATGTAACACATACACACTACTCACAAAAAGTTGGGGATATTTGGTTTTCGGGTGAAATTTATGGAAAATGTAAAAAGTTCACACTACAGTGATATAATATCATGAAAGTAGGGCATTTAAGTAGAAGCATGCAATGGTGATTTCCTCATCTCAAACAATTTATTGAAGCAAAAGCCAACAACAGTGGTGTGGGTATGCCACAACAAAAAATGTCAGTGTCACAATAACTTGTCATATGACCTTGGAAATCAATTACAGCTTGACAACGACGTCTCATGCTGTTCACAAGTCGACTTATTATTGTGATGGCCACCTATCATCCTCAGCTGCGCGCACACCTGCTTCCCATCATGGCCAGGGTTATTTAGACCGCGCTGCCCTCGGATCAGCGTGGAGTCGTCTGTCTCCATTCACATGAGACCTGCACTCGCCTTCATCTTTGTTCCTGAGCTTCCTAGCCTCAGCCTACCTTTGTCATTGTATCCAACCTCCTGCCAGCCGGTGTCAGGAAGAATTTACTCCTCAGTTCAAGTAAGCCTTCGCTCATTCTCCTTAATCCTCTCTCAATCCCCTGTGCACAGGCGGAGCTCCATGGCGGCAGACCTCACTCCCTCCTGGTGGCAGACCGAGCTGCACCACATTTACCAACCATCTCCGGCCACAACCAGGAGAGCGGGCACTGTCTTCCTGGCCGTAGCTGCTGAGCTGAACCTGAGCTCAACTCCATCACCGCAAACAGTAAGCACTGGACAATTCTGTACATCCCCTCCGGGGTTTGCCACTAACTCACCCTGTCTCTGTTTGTCCCTAGGGTTGCCAGGTCGTACGGTGCTCTGCTTGCCCCAGCTGCTACATGATTACACACACACACACACACACACACACACACACACACACACAATAAAGATAATTGTGTCTATTTCCGAGTCCAAGTCTGCTCACTGGGTCAGAGAACCATATCAGTATGACTCTGCCAGACTGACCCAGCAGACAGCACCCTAGTGCGCAAAGTTAACAAACTTGAGGCTTGAGTAGACCAATTAGCTTATCAACAGCAGATTATTCTCACCCAATTGACTCGTATAACTGATCGATTGGATCGCTTGGCTGGTCCGCAGGCTTCCCCTCCGGCCCCAAGTAGCTCCTGTGCTCCCGCTAGTTCCTCATCCAGTCAATCCATGCAGGGCCCCACTTCCTGGCTAACACCCATCCCCACTCCCACCCACTTTAGTGGCAAGTTAGACGAGGCTTGGGGGTTCATTCTCCAATGTGAGATAGTGTTCCAG
This sequence comes from Pholidichthys leucotaenia, assembly GCA_020510985.1. Lineage (NCBI taxonomy): Eukaryota > Metazoa > Chordata > Actinopteri > Cichliformes > Pholidichthyidae > Pholidichthys > Pholidichthys leucotaenia. The sequence goes on from CM035847.1 coordinate 186,885,776, forward strand.
CAGGTACCCGGGGACTTTTCCACAAATCATTGCCGGATCGGCTATGTTGTCAATCTTTTGGAAGGGCGAGCACTAGCTTGGACATATGCTGTGATGGCTAGGGCGAATTATGCTAGTTTGACTTATCACTAATTCGTCAGTGAGTTCATTGAGGTGTTCAACCACTCCGACCGAGACAGTGTGCTTACCTCCTGGCTGTTAAACCTGAGACAGGGAACCAAGTCCGTAGCAGACTACGCTGTCGATTTCTGGGTGGTGGCCATGGAGGTTGGGTGGGAGGACGCCTCGCTCTGTAGCATTTTTATTAGGAGCCTTAGTCCTAGCCTGGGGGATGAGCTAGCCCGTTTAGAAAAACCAAGTATGCTAACTGAGTTAATTTCCCTGGCCATTAGCCTCGATAACAGGCTAAGGGAGCGGGCGGCCCAGCGTAAAACTTCCAGTCACTCTGATACCTACAGCCACCCCCATTGGCCCTACCCTCCTCTGATTCTCCGGATGCCCCGGAGCCTATGGTAGTGGGACAGTCTAAGCTGCCGTTAGTGGAGAAACAACATTGCCGTGAGCTGGGGTTGTGCCTCTACTGTGGGAGTGAGGAGCACGAGGTAACATGATGTCCCATTCGGCCAAAAGGAGGAGTCTGTGCTTCGCAGTAGGGGGACTCATGGACTCACCTCAATCCAATCCCCTCTCTAGGTTTCTCCTTCCTATTCGCTTTACTCACAATCACACTGAAGTAGTCACACACGCATTGATTTATTCAGGGGCTGAGCAGAGCTTCATCTCGGGGGGAACTGGCAACCCGGCTGGGGCTCCCCGTCAATCGATAAAAACTCCGCTCAAAGTCATTGCCTTGTCTAAAGCCCCCCTCGCCATAGTATCCCAACAGACCACCCCGGTGTCAGTCATAGTATCTGGTAATCATCGGGAAGAGTTGAGGTTTTTCGTGCCGCTGGTTTCCTCTTCCCCGGTAATCCTCGGCTATCCCTGGCTCCGTCTTCACAATCCCTCTATTGACTGGTGCTCCAGGAGTGTGGTCTCATGGAGTTCATTTTGCCTTAGTGCCTGCCTGCAGTCCGCTGCTTGCTCACCATCCGTGTCCCTGGGTGCCCCCGTCACCTCCCCCCCTCCCGACTTGTCTAAGGTCCCTCCAGAATATCATGACTTGGGGACCGCCTTCAGCAAGACCCAGGCACTTTCCCTCCCCCCTCACCGCCCATTTGACTGTGCAATCAATCTCCGTGCTGGAGCCCCACTGCTGTCTAGTCGACTCTACAGCTTGTCAGCACTGGAGCGGGAGGCCATGGAGGCTTATATAAAGGAGTCATTAAACTCGAGCATAATCTGTCCGTCGTCCTCGGCGGTAGGGGCGGGTTTTTTTTGTGGGCAAGAAGGACATCTCGCTGAGGTCGCGTATTGACTTTCGGGAGTTAAATAATATCACCATCAAGGACAAGTACACTCTTCCATTAATTAATACAGCGTTCGATTCCCTCCGGGGGGCCTCTTGGTTCACCAAGCTGGACCTCCGCAATGCTTACCATATGGTGCGGATTCGGGTGAGCGACGAATGGAAGACGGGCTTCTGGACCCTGAGCGGGCAGTTTGAATATCTGGTCATGCCGTTCAGGCTGACCAATGCCCCCACCGTATTCCAGTGTCTGATTAATGACATGCTGAGGGACTTTTTGGGTGCATTTGTGTTTGTCTATCTGGATGATATCCTGATTTTTTCACAGTCCTTGGATGAGCATCGGGTGCACGTGAGGCAAGTACTGCAGTGGCTCTTAGAGAATAAGCTCTTTGTGGAGACTGAAAAATGTGAGTTTCATGTCTCCAAGACATCCTTCCTTGGGTTCATCATCTCCCACAAAGAGATCATCCCCGATCCCGACAAGGTAAAAGCGGCGGTAGATTGGCCCACTCCTTCATCCAGGAAGCAGCTCCAGCAGTTTTTGGGATTCGCCAATTTCTACCGCCACTTCATTCAGAACTATAGTATTATTGCTCTTCCCCTGTCCCATCTTACATCTCCCAAAGTGCCCTTCTAGTGGATGGAGGAGGCGGCTGTGGCCTTTGCTGAGCTTAAGAGTAGATTTTCTTCCTCTCCCATCGTGGCACAGGTGGACCCCGCTCTCCAATGCCTGGTGGAGGTGGACGCCTTGGACTCGGGGGTTGGAGCCGTGTTATCCCAGCACTCTCCGGTTGATGGCAGGATTCGGCCCTGTGCGTTCTTCTCCCATCGCCTATCACCGGCAGAGAAAAATTTTGACATCGGTGACAGGGAGCTCCTGGTGGTGAAGCTCGCACTGGAGGAGTGACACTATTGGCTGGAGGGGGCCTCCCAGCCATTCGTTGCCTGGATTGATCACAAGAACCTGGAGTACCTCTGGATGGCCAAGCACCTGAACGTGCGCCAGGCTCGCTGGTCCCTGTTCTTCGAACGCTTTGACTTCACCATCACCTACTGCCCCGTGTCCAAGAATACTAAGCTGGACACCCTGTCCAAGCAGTTTGCCTCGGATGCTGCGGAGGGGGCTGAGCACCCTATTCTCCCCCCATCGTGTGTCGTGGGTGCCCTCTTGTGGGGCATTAATGAAAAGGTTCTGAGGGTGCAGGAGGTCGAGGTGGACCCGGGCGGGGGGCCAGCGGGGAGACTATTTGTCTCATCTGCCGTTTGCGGCGAGGTGATCCATTGGGCCCATTCTTCCAGGTTCTCATGTCACCTCAGAAGGGCTTGCACGAGCTCCTACAAAAGACGTTTTGGTGGCCTTCGCTCCAGAAGGATGTTGGGGAGTACATCCATGCCTGCCCCCAGTGCGCCACTGGCAAGACGTCCTCTTCCCCACTGGCCGGACTGCTCCACCCACTCCCTCCCCACTCCTGGCAGGCCTTGGTCCCATGTGGTGTTGGACTTTGTCACCGGTCTCCCACCTTCTAACCACCACACGGTAATTCTCACCATCGTCGACAGCTTTTCTAAGGCCACTCATTTCGTCCCCCTGCAGGGGCTGCCTACGGCAAAGGAGACAGCGAACCTTCTCGTCGAACATGTGGTGAGGTTACATGGGATTCCCCTGGACATCGTCTCTGACCGGGGACCCCAGTTTGTTTCCCAGGTTTGGAGGTCATTTTGGGGTTACAGTGAGCCTGTCGTCTGGTTATCACCCTCAGAGTAATGGACAACGTGAGCGGGTGAGCCAGGAGTTGGAGGCTGTGCTGCGGTGTGTCGCCACCGCCAACCTGGCATCTTGGAGCATCCATCTCCCTTGGATCGAGTACGCCCATAACACCACCATCTCCTCAGCGATCAGCATGTCTCACTGGGCTACAACCCCCCGTTGTTCCCTGAGTAGCAGAAGGACATCACCGTTCCCTCCGTCCGAGCTCATCTGAAGCCCTGCCACTGGCTCTGGAGGGCGACCCAGTCAGCACTGCGATGCACGACAGAGCGCAACTCCACGGCTGCTAATCACTGCAGGACCTCCCCCCCCCCCCCCACCTGGTGGGTCAGCAGGTATGGCTCTCCACCAAGCATATTAACTTGAAGGCTGAGGCGAGAAAGATGTCATAGCGGTTCATTGGGCCTTTCACCATAACCCGCATCATTAATCCTGTGTCTGTGTGCCTAGCTCTCCCCCCTCCCTCCACATCTATTCAATTCAATTCAATTCAACTTTATTTATATTGCACCATTTCACAACAACAATCATCTCTGTCCAACCTTCCATGTCTCGCAGGTCAAGCCCTTCTGTTCCAGCCCTCTGTGTCCCCCTCCCAGGGCTCCACCTCCGCCAGTGGTGGTCAAAGGCGACCCAGCGTGGAAGGTCAACGCCATCCTGGATGTCCGCCGCCGGGGCCGCGACCTACAGTACCTGGTAGACTGGGAGGGTTACAGCCTGGAATGGAGGTCCTGGGTGCATCCCTCCTTCATGTTGGACAATCAACTCATCAGGGACTTCCACCGGACGCACCCAGGTAGGCTGGATGGACCACCGAGAGGCGTCTCATAGTGGGGGAGTACTGTGATGGCCGCCTATCATCCGCAGCTGCGCGCACACCTGCTTCCCATCACGGCCAAGGTTATTTAGACTGCGCTGCCCTCAGATCAGCGAGGAGTCGTCTGTCTTCATTCCCATGAGACCTGCACTCACCTTCATCTTTGTTCCTGAGCTTCCTAGCCTCAGCCTACCTTCGTCATTGTATCCATCCTCCTGCCAGCTGATGTCAGGAAGAATTTACTCCTCAGTTCAAGTAAGCCTTCGCTCATTCTCCTTAATCCTCTCTCGATCCCCTGTGCACAGGCGGAGCTCCATGGCGGAAGACCTCACTCCCTCCTGGCGGCAGACCGAGCTGCACCACACTCACCAACCATCACCAGCCACAACCAGGACAGCGGGCACTGTCTTCCTGGCTGTAGCCGCTGAGCTGAACCTGAGCTCAACTCCATTACCGCAAACAGTAAACACTGGACAGTTCTTTACATGCCCTCCGGGGTTTGCCACTAACTCACCCTGTCTCTGTTTGTCCCTAGGGTTGCCAGGTCGTACGGTGCTCTGCTTGCCCCAGCTGCTACACACACACACACACACACACACACACACACACACACACACACACACACACACACACACACACACACACACTTATTACATTAAAGATAATTGTGTCTATTTCCGAGTCCAAGTCTGCTCACTGGGTCAGAGAACCATGTCAATTATTTGCTGAGGCATGGCATTCCACTCTTCTTAAAGGGAGGCCCTCAGTTCATTGTGGTTGTGAGGTGCAGGGTTACAAGCCTCTACACGGCAACTCAGCTGATCCCATAGCTTTTCTATGGGATTCAGGTCTTGAGAAAGTGCAGGCTACTCCATTTGAGGTACCCCAGCCTCCAGAAGCTGTTCCTTAATGATCAGAATCAGAATCAGAATCAGAATCAGCTTTATTGCCAAGTATATTTACAAGTAAACACACGAGGAATTTGACTTGACATTGGACGCACACGTTAGGCGCATCCAATGACGCGTCGCCATACAAGGCGCCTGTCAACAGTGGAGGTAAAGAGGGGAGGGGAGGGGGAGGAAAACACAATAGGAGAGAGAAAAAACATAGTAATCAGAATAAACGCTCGTATATGAGCCAAATTTTGACTACACAGAAAAAAACCCTCATGCATTAGCAGACAATAGATACAATCACACAGCAGAGGGAGGGAGAGCAGTGTGTGTATATTTGCATGTCATTGTGTAGTGTGAGTGTAACAGTTGTTAGTGGGCAGCAGAGGGCGCCTCCAGGCAGTGGATAGATGTTATAATCATGTGACTTATAAACAAGACCAGAGATCAGAGTCTGTCTCTCTTTTCCTCTTCCTTGCAGAAGGCACATGGGCATTGTCCTCGAGAGACCAATCCGCTGACGACAACAACTGATTGTTGATGTATGGGTAGACATAAGCCACTTCTCTGGCGTTATCTTATCGAGGAGGAATGTAAACAAGGGTACCAAAACACAAGGTCAAATCTGCACAGTGCACTCAGAGAATAAAAAAAATTTCTCTCTCTTCGATTCTGTGCTTCAATTTCATACAGGCTTGAATCATACTTTAGATCATTCTCTGGAGAGCACTCAGCATTCCACAGATGTTATCCACCTACCAAAACATAGGTAAAACATGTCCAGAGAGTTCGTTCTCTCTTCAATGCATGCCAGGTAGTAAATTCCATGTTAATCCTGCCGCTGACAGTCAGTGCTCCCCCCAGCTGGACGAATTGTTGAATTTGTTAAGGGAGCTACGCCGGGGTCCGCATTTGATTAGCTCACCCAGATAATTTCGATACACTAGGAAAACTCCAGGGGCCAGAACAGAAGATCCTGTGATCAGTTCAATCTCAGTCGAATCACACAGACACATGAGTTCCAATGCCATGAGTCTCCCTTGGGTTCCCCCTGACCCGCTTCTTCTTTTAAAGGTGACAATCGCATATAAGCCGCTTTCCAGATCCATAATTTCCATTTGGATTAAGATTCAGCCAGGAGAAGAGTGACATTGCAAGCTGGGATCAGAAGGGAGAGGATTAGGAGGGAGAGGGAAGAAAAGCGTCTGCTCTCTCTCAGAAGCGGAAGTAGAATGATGCAACCTCAGTGAGCATTGTTGTCCATGAAGATGAAATTAGGGGTGTGTTGTCCATGCAGGGGCACAATGACTGGATTAATGATGCTATTCAGGTAGTATTGGCTTGTCACTGTACCATTCACAAGGTGTAGGGCAGTTCTGTATTGACTAGACACACTTGCCCAGACTGTAACACCACCACCTCCAAAGGCTTGTCTGGTGACAACAGTGGCTGATGCATAGTGCCCTCCTTGACATTTCCAACATCGTTGGCGGCCACCATTTCTGCTCAGTGTTAATCAACTTTTATCAGAGAACAGCACTGGGGCCTCTGTTCCCTTGTCCAGGGTAAATGCTCCCTGTCCCATGCAAGATGTTGACCCCTGTGCCTGGTGGTATGGTCAGGTACCCTTGCAGGTCATCTAGCACATAGACCATGCTGATGTAAATTGTTTTGAATGGTCTGACGTGACACTTGGTTGCCTCTTACCTCCCTTAAATGCACCTGGAGTTGAGAAGCATTCATCATCTGGTTCTGCAAGGCACTGTTCACAATGAAGTGGTCATCAGCATATGATGTGGCCAAAGGATGTCCACTTCTATGTCTTTCTGTGACTCTTCCAGTTTCTCTGCATCTCTGTTGGAACCTGCTAATAACACTGTGACACTCTAAGCTCAGTGGCCACTTCCCTCTGAAAACATCCTGTTTGAAGTCTCGCAATGGCGAGGTACTGTTGATCAATTGTTAGGTGTTGTCTTGGTCTCATGATGTCAAAATGTGAACAGCATGATGCAGAGGACTGTTTAAATACCAATTCTGATTGAAACAGAAAATGTATTGGTCATTTAATGGATCAAACACCTGTTGTGAATTCTCCTGTTAAGCACCTTGTTAGAGAACAGCAAGTTATGCAAAAAGTACTGAAATAATCAATAGTTGGACATGTGCATTCAAAAGGTTAGAGAAGGTCAAATTAAGTTCACCTGTAAAGATTAGAGTGCATTTTAGGTGCATCCTGAAATTTCACCCGAAAGCCTAACATCCTTAACTTTTTGTGATCAGTGTATGTTTGCACACTGACTCAAGTTTATTTTAGCCATTTACCAAAACATATTTAAGCTAGTTGTATAATCAATATGTGCTTAAAGTGCAGACTCTCAGCTTTGATTTGATAGTACTCTCATCCAAATAAGGAGTTACAGTTTAGGAATCGCAACTCTTTTTATACAAAAAGTCCTCATTTCAAGGGCTGAAAAGAAAATGGACAATTGACTCAGAAGTTACCTGTATTTCATGGGCTGTGTGACAGAATTGGTGAGAGCACACAATTTGCCACCATTTAACATCTTTCACAAACTAGGTTTACCATACTTGTTTGTTTTAACCTGTATACATTTTGTTCTGTAGTCTGCAGATACTTACTATCCGGGGTTTGTTTGTATTTTGTTTTAAATTTGATTACAGTTCATATATTAATATCTTGGTTTAACACTAAATATTATGATAATATTTCAGACCTAGAAAACCATACATACAATCATTAAAGAAAATCAAATAATCCATTTGAATTAAACTAAACAAATCCCTCGTACATGATCTCTTCCAGTGACAACGCTAATGAGATCAGGAAACTATAAATACAGGAAGTGAAACTGCACTTCCTCCTTTTGACCCTGGAAGACATGGAGAGATAAGTGACACAGGACTAAATGAAATAATGATTAACTAAAGCAATATGAACCAGTAAACTATAGTTAAACCTAGTGATGGCCAGATGAGACTTTCTGGAGGACCTGAAGACTTTCATCAAAATGGTTCATATAGACAAGGCCTCATGTGAAACTTCATTTTCTCTACTAGCCAATCTAGTGGAGAAAACGTATACAACATGCAGTTTTTTGCAAGGGTGTTACTGTTTTGTGTATTTTTTTCATTTCAATAAATGCTTTTATGAAATATCAATGATCATAAGGGAAAAAGAAATAAAACTGAGGTGACTACAGTGAAAGTGCTTGTGCTATTTATCCATTTTTATTAAGAAATAATAACTTTTCAACAGTCTTATACTGTCTTTTCCAGTACATTCATCTATGTCCTTATTGTCATGCAGGGCACAATAGTGCCTCAGCATAATGATGTGTTATTATTGTATCCAAGCTTTTTGAAACACAACAGACGCTTCACCTTGCAAATAAAAATAAATAACAATAACCCACTGGGACTTGAACCCTAGTTCTCCAGATGCAAAACAGCCATTTTACCCCTGGGCTAACACAGTAACAGCCAGATAAGGCTTTCTTGAAGACTTGAGCCTTTCCATCAAAATGGTTCATATCGACAAAGCCTCATGTGAAACTTCATTTGCTCTACTAGGCCATGTAGTCAACAAAAAGTATACAGCATGCAGATTTTTACAAGGGCATTATTGGTTTAGTGTGTATTTTTTTCAATTTCAATAAATGTGCTGTCTTTTAAGAAATACCAATGATCATAAGAAAAAAAAGAAATAATCTGGGGTGACTACAGTGAATGTGCCTGTGTTAGTTGGTGTGCTTGTACTACTTATCCATTTTTTTAAGAAATAATAAATTTCCAACAGTCTTATACTGTCTTTCCCAGTATATTCAACTCTGGCCTTATTCTCATGCAGGGCACAATGACAATAGTGCCTTGCCATAATGATGCGGAATAATGATCCAAGCTCTTTGAAACACAAATAAATGCAATTGCAAATAAAAATAAAATTACAAGAACAACCCAGCTAGGACTCAAACCCAGGCCTCCCACTTATAGAACAGATGCTTTACTGCTTAGCCATCACCTCATTTACAATAAACACCCACTATTTGTGGAAAATATATCAATGGGAGAAATGCACTCAAAATGTTCCCAAACAGGAGAAGTCCATGGTTTTGGTGTTGCCTCCATCTGAAAATTGGTTGTGACAAATCAACACAGTCAAACATCGACAACACAAAACGTGAGGGACAGGGATTTTCATTGTATATCACTGCTCACTTTATTTCATGCAAAGTCATGAATGGCTGCCTGACCCAGTCACGTGGTACAACGTCAACACATTCGTTAGCAATACACGCCTTGAAACTCACTTCACCAAATATTTCCTGGATAAGCTTTGAGCACCCTTGAAGCTCCGGAGCCTGCTGTCCCATACCTATTACTTGTTGTGTGTTACTTTAAACTAGTGATGACCAGATCCAGATGAGGCTTTCTAGACGACTAGAGGCCTTTCATCAAAATGGCTCATAATAGACGGGACCTCATGTGAAACTTAATTTTCTCTACTAGGCCATTTAGTGGACAAAATGTATACAACATGCAGATTTTTACAAGGGCATTATTGGTTTAATGTCAGTTTTGTTTTTCTTTTAAGGGATATCAATGATCATAAGGGAAAAAAGAAATAATAAAACTTGGGTGACTGCAGTGAATGTGCTTGTGGTACTTATCCATTTTTATTAAGAAATAATAACTATTCAGTCTTTGGACTAAGGCAATTTCTTTTTTTTTTTAGATTATTTCTCCAGCTTTGAAGAATACTCTCAGAGCACAGAGGATGCAGGTGTGCAAAGGAAGGCTACTGCAAGTTTGTACAGTGTAGGGTAGACATGTTTCTGTCTTTCCCAGTGAATTCACCTCTGTCCTTATTCTCATGCAGCACACAATAGTGCCTCAGCATAATGATCCAAGCTCTTTGAAACACAACAGACACTTTGCCTTGCAAATAAAAATAAAATTACAAGAATGGCCTAGGTGGGACTTGAACCCCTGCCTCCTAGGTACTGTGTAGATACTTTAATGCTAAGCCATCACTTCAGTTATGATTAACAGCCACTATTTGTGAAAAAATGTATCAGTGGAAGAAATGAGCTCAAACTGTTCCCAAACAGGAGAAGTCCATGTTTTTTGTGCTGGCTCCATCTGAAAATTGGCTGTGACAAATCCCTTACACAGTCAAACATCGACAACACAAAACATGAGGGACGGGGATTTCCATTGTGTATCGCTGCTCACTTTATTTCATGTTGCATGCAAAATCATGAATGGCTTCCTGACCCAGCCACGTGGTACGATGTCAGCAATACACACTTCAAAACACACTTTGCCAAATATTTCCTGGACAAGCTTAGAGCACCCTTGAAGCCTGCTGTCCATTCACTACTTTAATAATGGTTGATGATGAAATGGAGTAACCGTTATACATATTTGGGTTCCTGTTAAAAGTACCTTACTTACCTGTACAAATGAAAAGGTCCAGAAGCAGCCATTTTGTGGCGAGGACCCAAGGTATTTAAGGAGCTGATTTTAGTCTTTTAGAGGAGATTGGTCAGCAGTGTTGCCAGGTTTCACAAGATAAACAAGCCTAAAAAACCCAACAGGCAACCTATCACATTGTAAAAGAGAGGCTGCTTGATAAAACACATCAATATATAGATTTATTTTTGCTTGCAGTGAATTGACTGTAAACAGTCAACATTAAATAATGGAATTTTGTAAACTCTAATTAAAGGAAAATACATATGCATTATGCATAAGCAACAGCAAATTTATAGTAAACACAGTCAACATAAAAACTTTGAATAAATTACATTTTAAAACTGATCAAAAGAAAAGATGTGTGCATTCTGCAGAGGTAACAGCACTGAACACGATTACAGTTTAGTGATGTGGGATGATGGGAGTTGTTGCCCGCTAGCCCTTTAAACAAAAACTAAATATTACACTACAGCCGACAACTTTAATTACATGGAAAATTATCTTTTAAATTGGCAAACATCATATGTGTAACTCGCAGCAAAATTTGATCGGGATCAAAAGATAATTTTGCTCTCGCCATTCATTTCAGTGGAGATTTTTTTTTCAATTTAAGGTCCCATATGCACTGATCTGTATTTATATATATATATATATATATATATATATATATATATATATATATGTTCTCGCCATTCATTTCAGTGGAGATTTTTTTTTCAATTTAAGGTCCCATATGCACTGATCTGTATATATATATATATATATATATATATATATATATATATATATATATATATATATATATATATATATATATATAAACCTTGATAGCTCGCACCCCATTAGCGAGTACAGAGCCGAGTGGAGTCGGGCGGGCGACTGGATGGATCATAGTCAGCCAGAAGTGAAGCCCCTGGCGAGCCACTTTTACCTCAATAACTTCCCCCAAAATTGACAGATTTTGAACTTCTTGGTATGGAGACACAGCTTATAATCTTGCACAACCGGGCTGGGAGAGCTGTCACACAGACAGCAAAGCAATCCCAAAAAAGCAACTACACAATAAAAAAACAAGCCCAGAAACCCACAACCAAGCGGACATGGCAACTATGTTGGTCAGTGTAGGCGTGTGTATGTGGCCTTAATTTTTTGCTCTTTTGAGTTCAGGTATGTTGAGTTTCATAGAGCTGACCTTTAAGTTTTGCTTTTTTTGATTTTGGATATGCTTTTGCACCTACACTGATGTCGATAAAGACTGGTAATTTGAGAAAAGTCTGTCTTCTGCCACTTCTTCAGCCACTCTTGCCAGGCTACCTATCACAGGCTGCATGGGCTATTCCCTCATTAGCTCACCATCTATCAAGCAGGTAAAAGGTGTAGAGCTGATTCCAGGTGTGGCATTTGCTGTGAACCCACAACACACGGTCAAAGGAGCTCTCACTGGAAGTGAAGCAGACCATCCTTATGTTGAATAAAAAGGAGCAACCAAATCAACAGTTTGGTAGAGTCTGAGAAACAAAGAGCACACTGGTGAGTTTGGGATCTCATAAAGGCCTGGACGTTCTCAGATAGCAACAGTAGTGGTGATTGCAGGATCCTTTCCATGGTGAAGAGAAACCCCCTCACAACATCCACCCAAGTAAAGAACACTATTCACGAAGTAGGTGTATCAGTAACTTGTCTAGCATAAAGAGAAGAATTCATGAGAGCAAATGCAGAGGGTTCACCACAATGTGCAAGCCAATAATCAGCCTCAAAAATATGCCAGATTAGACATTGCCAAAAGACATCTTAAGAAGTCACCTCAGTTCTGGAATTGCATTCTTTGGACAGATGAAACCATGATCAACCTGTACCAGAATGATGGGAAGAAGAAAGTATAGCAAAGTCTTGGAATGGCTCATGATCCAAAGCACACCACACCTTCTGTAAAACATGTTGGACGTGATGTGATGCATAGGCATGCATGCATTCCTATGGCACTAGGTCACTAGATTTTGATGATTTGATGCAAAACAGAAGAAGCCAGATGAATTCTGAAGTGTATAGGGCTATACTGTCAACTCAGATTCAGCCAAATGCAGCAAAGTTGGACGACACTTCACAGTACAGATGGACAATGATGCAAAACATACTGCTAAGCAACTCATTAGTTTTTTTTAATGCAAAGAAGTGGAATATTCTGCAGTGGCCGAGTCAATCAACAGCTCTCAACCCAATCGAGCAGCATTTGACTTGCTTAAGACAAAACTTAAGGTAGAAAGACCAAGAAACAACTGAAGACAGCTGCAGTAAAACCCATGGGTTCCAGACTTCAGGCAGTCAATGCCTTCAAAGTTTTAAAAATTAACGTTTTATTTATGGTAATGTTAATTTGTCCAATTATTTTTGAGGTCCCAAAATGAGATTTTGTATAAAAATAGTTGTAATTCCTAAACCATAACTCCAATTTGGATGTGAATACCCTCAAAGCCGTATAATATATGGGTTTCACTTTCTGAAACCCATGTATTATATAGATTCATTACACAGAGAGTGATATATTTCAAGTGCTTATTTACTTTAATTTTGATGATTATGGCTTACAGCCTATGAAAACTCCAAATTCAGTTTCTCAAAAAATTAGAATATTACATAAAATTAATTAAAAAAATAGTTTTTTAATAGAAATGCTGGCCGACTTAAAAGTATGTCCATGTACACACTCAATACTTGGTCTCTGGAAATTTTGGATTAATTACTGTATCAATGTGGCGTGGCATGGAGGCGATCAGCCTGTGTTACTGCTGAGGTGCTGCATTGTTGGGTCTGGTGTCTCTCATCTTCCTCTTTAGATTAGATTAGATTAGATTCAACTTTATTGTCATTACACATGTATGAATACAAGGTAACGAAACACAGTTTAGCATCCAATCAGAAGTGCAAAGGACAGCGGTGCAGTATATACGGTAATTAACAGTATGTGCAATTTAAGCAAATATATGCAAATATATGCAGCAGTGCAGAAAGTTAAGAGTACTGTTATGTGCAAATAATGTACAATAAGTTAGATGGGCAGTTATGTACAGGTGAGGATGGTAAGAGATGATGGTAAGAGAGTCAGCGGGGAACTAAGTTCAATTACATGACAGCTGTTGGAAAGAAACTGTTCCTAAACCTGCTGGTTCTAGTCCGAAGGCTTCTGAAACACCTTCTGGAGGGGAGAAACTGGAACAGTCCACGAGCAGGATGGTTGGAGTCCCTAAGAATGCTGCGTGCCTGGCGCAGACATCTTTTCCTGTAGACGTCCTCTATAACTGGAAGTGGAGTCCCTGTGATGCGTTGGGCGGTTTTCACCACCCGTTGCAGTGCCTTACGGTCAGTGACAGAGCAGCTCCTATACCAGACTGTGACACAGTTGGTCAGGGTACTCTCTATCACGCAGCGGTAGAAGTTGCCCAGTATGTCAGTTGACAGATGGTTTTTCTTCAGTGTCCTCAAGAAGAAGAGGCGCTGATGGGCCTTCTTGATCAGGCTGGTGGTGTTAACTGACCAGGACAGGTCCTCCGAGATGTGGGTCCCCAGGAATTTGAAGCTGGGGACATGTTCAACTGCTATGCCATTGATATGGATGGGGTCATGTGTCTCTCCCCTCTCCTTCCTGTAGTCCACTATGAGCTCCTTGGTTTTGCTGGTGTTAAGTAGCAGGCTATTGTCAGCGCACCAAGTAGCCAAGTGCTCAACGTCTACCTTGTAATCTGACTCATTGTTGTCCCTGATGAGTCCAATCACCGTGGTGTCATCTGCGAACTTTATGATGGAATTGGATCCATACATAGGCCTGCAGTCATGGGTGAAGAGGGAGTAGAGGAATGGGCTAGGCACACAGCCCTGTGGTATACCAGTGTTGAGTGTGATGACGGAAGAACGGTTGGGGCCTGACCTAACATGCTGGGGTCTGTTGGTCAGAAAATCCATGATCCAGTTGTAGGTGGAGGTACTGATTCCTAGGTCCCCAAGTTTAGTGATCAACTTGGAGGGGATAACTGTGTTGAATGCTGAGCTGAAGTCAACTAACAGCATTCTTGCGTAGGTGTTCTTGTCATCCAGGTGTGAGAGTACATAGTGCAGCGCTGTAGAAACCGCATCCTCTGTACTCCTGTTGCTCCGGTAGGCAAACTGGTGAGGGTCCAGTGTAGGGGGCAGGCAGTTTTTGAGCTGTGCCAAGACCAGTTGCTCAAAGCACTTCATGACTATGGGCGTCAATGCCACAGGGCGATAGTCATTTAGGCACGATGGTGTTGAATGTTTCGGCACTGGTACTATTGAAGTGGTCTTGAAGCACGCTGGTACCACGGCCTGGGCCAGGGACAGGTTGAAGATGTCTGTGAAGACCCCTGCCAGCTGCTCAGCACATGCCCTCAGCACATGCCCAGGAATGCCGTCAGGGCCAGCAGCCTTACGTACGTTGACATGACTCAGTGCGTTACGGACGTCGGTGTGGGTGAGTGTGAGGTGGTGGAGGTCGTCAGAGGGTGGGAAATTGATATTCTTTTCATTATTGTCCTTGTCAAAATGAGCATAGAAGTCATTTAGCTCATTGAGAAAGGGCACAGTCATGGCTATAGGTATGGAGTTGCTGGGCTTATAATCAGAGATAGCTTGAATGCCCTGCCACATGCGTCGGGGGTCAGAGTCCCCAAAATGTTCCTCCACCTTCAGCTTGTAGCTGTGCTTGGCCTTCTTGATGCCCCTCTTCAGATCTGCCCTGGATGAACTGTAGGCCTGTGCATCACCAGATCTAAAGGCATTGTTACGTGCCTTTAGCAGAAGCCGCACTTCTCTGTTCATCCACGGCTTCTGATTTGGGTACGTGGTGATCTGTCTTTCCGTGGTGACACTGTCAATAGTGGTGTTGATATGGTCCAGGACTGAGTGGGTGTAAGAGTCGATGTTTATGTGGGAGCCACAGGTAGCCTGAGAGGTGAACATACTCCAGTCTGTGTTCCTAAACTTCTCCTGGAGTACAGAGTCAACCCCCTCTGGCCACACTTTGATGGTCCTCACTGATGGCTTCACCCGGTTGATGAGCGGTACATACTTGGGGGTAAGGAACAAGGATAAGTGATCAGACTGACCTAGGTGGGGGAGGGGAGTTGCAGTGTAGGCTCCCACAATATTGGTGTAAACATGGTCCAATGTTTTGTCCCCTCTTGTGTGACAAGAGACATGCTGGTAGAATTGAGGAAGCACTGTCTTGAGGTTAGAGTGGTTAAAATCACCCGCCACAATAAATGCTGCCTCTGGGTATGCAGTTTGTTGTTTGCTAATAGCTGCATGCAGTTCTTTCATAGCAAGCTTAGCATTAACATCCGGAGAAATGTAAGCGGCTGTTATGATGGTACAAGTGAACTCACGTGGCAGATAGAAAGGTCTACATTTAACCATGAGAAACTCCAGGTTAGCTGAGCAGTGTCTCTCAACAGTGACAGAGTTCGTGCACCAAGCCTTGTTAATATAAATGCACACTCCCCCACCTCTGGCCTTACCGGAGTCATCTGCTGCTCTGTCTGCCCGGAGCGTGTGTAGGCCGGCTAGCTCAATAGCATTGTCGGGTATTCCACTGTGTAGCCATGTTTCCGTGAAAATCATGATATTGCAGTTCATAAGTCTCTTATTGTTGGTGATCCGAAGCCATAATTCATTCATTTTGTTCGCCAGTGACCGTACACTAGCGAGGAAAATACTGGGTAGAGAAAGCCGGTACGGTGTTAGCTTTAGCTTAGCTCTTAGCCCACCGCGCTTCCCCCGCCTTTGTTTACGGTCTCTACGCCGCCTGCGAGCGCTTCCGGTCAGCCGGGAAGCCTGCCGAGCGTCGGGTGTTCTCCGGAGCTCAGGGATGAGACGTAGGTTGCTGACAAAAAGATCGTTATCGTTATTTTGTAATCCAGTGTCCAAAAGCTCATTTTGGGTGAAAGATGTGAAAGTGAAGCTGTTCTGAACGAACATACCCGAAATGAGCAGAAATAACACTGCTAATCCACAAAATCTGAGAAGACGCTGAGCCTCGCGTTGTGCACGCGCCGCCATCTTGGTCATCTTGGTCATCTTGACAATACTCCATAGATTCTCTATGGAGTTTAGGTCAGTAGAGTTTGCTGGCTAATCAAACACAGTGATGCCATGGTCATTAAACCAGGTTTTGATACTTTTGGCAGTGTGTGTGTGTGTGTGTGTGGGGGGGGGGGGGGTCAAGTCCTGCTGGAAAGTGAAATCAGCTTCTCCATAAAGTTTGTCAGCACAGGGGAACATGAAGTGCTCTAAAATTTCTTGGTAGACGACTGCGCTGACTTTAATCATAATAAAACACAGTGGACAAACACCAGCAGATGACCTCTGTTCAGATAAAAGTAAATTTTGCATTTCCTTTGGAAATCAAAGTCCCAGAGTCTGGAGAAAGAGTGGAGAGGCACAGAATCTAAGTTGCTTGAGGTTTAGTGTGAAGTTTCCACAGGCAGTGATGATTTGAGGAACCATGTCATATGCTGGTGTTGGTCCACTGTGTTTTATCAAGACTAAAGTCTGCGCAGTCGTCTACCAGGAAATTTTAGAGCACTTCATGCTTCCCTCTGCTGACAAGCTTTATGGAGAAGCTGATTTCTTTTTCCAGCAGGAATTGGCACCCTCATACACTGCCAAAAGTATCAAAACCTGGTTAAATGACCATAGCAACACTGTGTTTGATTGGGCAGCAAACTCTCCTGACCTAAACCCCATAGAGAATCTATGGAGTATTGTCAAGAGGAAGATGAGAGACACCAGACCCAGCAATGCAGGTGAGCTGAAGGTTCAGGTTCAGGTTACTTTATTTGTACCCGTAGGTAGATTTGTTTTGCAGTCAGGTGACATCCATATTTGCAAACCACAATTACATTCAACATGAACACAAACACAGGCACACATGAAGCTGATTATAAACATGATAAAAGTACTCAAGGCTCCACCAATCAGGACATAGGACAAAGAGATAAGAGAAAAAACAAGGAGATAAGAGAGAAGGGTCATAAGTTAAAGACTAGTCAAAGAGGTTAAAGACACCAAAGTCTAAAACCCAATATAAAAGATTTAGAACCCCAATAAAAAACCTACAAAATAAGTAATTATAAAATCAAATTTAATAAATAGGTAACTAAATTATGTGCAATACATTGTTACATCTTGTTCAACTCTTTAACGGCAGCAGGAACAAAGCTGTTTTTGTAGCACTAGGTTTTACTTTTTGGGACAGTAAACCTCCGTCTGGAGGGAAGAAGGTGAAGGTGGCAGTGCAAAGGGTAGGAGTCATCATTTAAAATGGAGGTAGCAATCCTCTGTGCCTGTCTGGTGTACAGGGATGCCAGGCTCAGCTGTGACTCACCAAGCAAGCGACTGGACCATCTAACAACCTGATCCAAGGATTTCCTCTGTTTCAGTTTTGTCTGACCAAACCATGACACTAAAGAAAAGGATAAAACAGATTCAATAAAAGCCCGATAAAACATTGTCATTATGGTTCGGTCAGTTTGGAAGCGTGCAAGTTTCCTTAAACAATACAAATGTTGCTGACCCTTTTTGCACACCCTTTCACAGTTCTCTTCAAAGTTCAAATAACTATCAATAATCGTCCCAAGATATTTGTAGTACTGTACACATTCAGTGGTCTGGCCTTTTAGTACAGTGACTTTGTGCCTGAGAGTTTTCCTCCTAAAGTCAATAATCATATCTTTAGTTTTTTCTCGTATTCAGCTGCAGGTAGGAATCCTCACACCAGTGAACAAAATCATCAACTACTGGGCTGTGGCCACTCTCACCATCCTGGAGGAGACTGACAACAACTGAGACATCAGCATACTTTATAATGTGTCTGTTGTCATGTCTGCTCTGACACATGTTTGTGTACAGGATGGAGAGTAGTGGTGACAACACACACCCCTGAGGAGAGCCAGTAGAAGAGCACTTTAGGTCAAACAATGTACCATTGACCCTTACTCTCTGTGTCCTGTTGGTTTAAAAAATCCAGAATCCAACCCACCAGATTATTACTCAAATCAAATTGTTGCAGGAGCCTTTCAACTAAAATATGAGGTTGGATTGTATTAAAGGCGGAAGAGAAGTCCACAAATAAAAGCCTGGCGTGTGTCCCATTAAAATCCAAATGTTTAAAAAGCATATTAAACAGAGTGACAGTGGCATCCTCCGCTCCTCTGTGAGGCCTATAGGCAAACTGCAAAGGATCCATTGCATGCTCAGTCTGCTTTAGGACTTCAAATCTGACCAGTTTTTCAAAAATTTTCATTAAAATTGAGGTCAGAGCAACTGGTCTAAAATCATTTACCATTTCTGGACAGCTGGATTTTGGAACAGAGACAACCACGGCATCTTTCCAGGTCTTAGGCACATGTTGTGTCTGTAAGGACTTATTGAATTTTTTTATTGAAAATGTAGTGAAGGTCACTATCAAAGCAACCTGGACCTTCATAACGCCTCAGCAGTACCACAGGCTGAGCACCTCCATGCCACACCACACTGATACAGTAATTAATCCAAAATTTGCCCAGACCAAGTATTGAGTGTGTACATGGACATACTTCTCAGCTGGCCAATATTTCTATTAAAAAACAGTTTTTTTTTATTAATTTTCTGTAATATTCTAATTTTTTGAGAAACTGAATTTGGGTTTTCATGGGCTGTAAGCCATAATCATCAAAATTAAAATAAATAAACACTTGAAATATATCACTCTCTGTGTAATGAATCGACATAATATATGGGTTCACTTTCTGAAATGAGTGACAAAAATATTGAACTTTTTCATGATATTCTAATTTTTTGAGATGTACCTGTAAAGGTAACTGATATACAGTAATTTTAGCAAGAATAATTTTGACTATTTTGGCAGAGTATCGAGTAGAAAATTACTACTGAGAAACAGAGATTGGCTGAATGGACTTAATTCACTGTTTTAAGTAACTAAATTACAACTGACTTTAACTTGAAATTCATGACTTCAAATTTACTTAACCTTGAGACATGTGACTCCATATTTTTGATAATTAAACTTTTGCATTCTTCTAAATAATGCAAGTATGAAAACTGCAAATATGTGAAACTATCTAAGTCGACTTAGTGTGTGGTAAATCTGTAGGTTAAAAAATATTTTTTTTTGTCCTAAACTCATAATCAATTTGTGTTCTTAATCTGTCCTGCCTGGGTAAATAAAGGTTAAATAAAAATAAAGTAACATTTTTGATATGAAAGTTGAACATAACTTCCGATAATGGTGACAAAGAAAAAAGCTCAGATATTTGTGACTGTATTGGTGACCTGACTGACCTGATCATTTATCTGACTTACAGGAGCAACTTGGATTGCTTGAGACTCGGAAGTTATAAGGCTTGTAATGTGTTTTCAACTTGCTCTCACGTCTACTGAAGAACAGCATTCTCATCTTAGCCTTTTAACAGTCGCTTCTGGAGATGACTGCAAAATCCAAAATCAGTTTATCTCAGTGATCATATACATGTCCTGACTGTAAATCTTTTGTACTCATTTTTGTTCTGTGTGTGTGTTTGTTCGTTTGCTCTCAAACTGGACAAAACAATTTATCTCAGAATGATTTATTCTTTAACTTCCCATTTCTCCTCAGGATGAATCTCCAAATAAGAAGATGATTTATTTCTGCCGAGACAAAAACAGGACTATTGTGAGCAGCAGAATTTTCCCCTGGGTATCACATTTAAATTGGATTTTGTCAGTTCTCAAACATAAACCGGGGTTTTTTCCGAAGATAATTATGCACATTTTAGTGCCTGCCTGAGAAACACAGCAGCATGGTTTAAAAATCAAAGCATAACAAACAATAGTTTTGCCTGAAGGGCAGTATACAACTTTAAACATACAGGGAGGTGAATAATGTTTGGATTTGTCAATTTTTCTCCCTGATTTTTGAAAGAGATTTTTGTCATTCAAAGGCATGCTCTTAAATTTTTAAAAATGGGACAATATCATGACAACTGCTGACAGACCATTTTAGGATAACGTTCAAAGAGAACAACATTGCTTCTTTCTCCACTGGGTTGATTTCAACTTCAGTAATGGGACACAAATAGTTTCTTCGGGGGGATGACACAGCAATTACATAAGTAACCGACTAAAATTGGGTCCATTCTGGGTCCTACACTACCTCTTCTCTGTATTCAGTGCTGTCACCTTGACCTTTCATTTCAAGTCTAAAATTAACAGTTATGTGTTTTGCTTGGATGCCTTGTCTGCTCATTGATATGAACGTAGCAGGAGTTTCTACTTCAGATTTGAAATTACACAATGGGAAAAAAGTAAAAAGGAAAAGCCTATTTGCATGTGTTTTCTTTCCAGTGTGTATTAGTAGTTCTCTCTGCTTATTTTTTGGTTGAAATGGTAAAAAAAAACTGAGATGCAGCTCTCATGCTTACAGTATCTCACAAAAGTGAGTACACCCCTCACATTTTTGTAAATATTTTATTATATCTTTTCATGGGACAACACTGAAGATATGACACTTTGATACAATGTAAAGTAATCAGTGTACAGCTTGTATGTATATCAGTGTAAATTTGCTGTCCCTGTCATGAACGGGCCCCTCCGGGGCAGAAAGGCAGATCCAAACGCTGAATTACTTCGTGACATGTATTAACCAAAAAGTTCAAACAGTGCAGTAACATAAAAGTACAAACAAACAAAATGACGAACAGAACTGGAGCCCCAGAGCAAGGAAAGCTCTGGAGGAGAGGAGAGAGGAATAGTCCAAAATTCTTTGCAAGTCAGAAAATAAACATGGCACACTAAACAGAGCTGACCATGAGCGCAACAAAAGACAACATACAAAAATGGCAACCCAGAGCAGGGCATGCTCTGGGGAAGAGGAAGGAAAAGTCCATGGAATGAAATCCAAGTAGAGAGTCCATGTAATGCTGCCGCAGTGAAACAGTGAACTAGCAGAGCTTAAATACTGGGCAGACAAATGAGCAGCAGGTGTGGCTGAGCAGGCAGGGTGACCTAATTAACAATCACTCACAGCTGAGAACTGAGGCAGGCTGCGAGTGAATCGTGGGTGCCTGGGAGAGGAAGAGGCTCATGTCACACTACCAAAATAAACAGAACCAAACAAGAAAATAATAACAGGCAGAAAAACACTCAAAAATACATAAAGAGTCTGAGCAGGGCTCTGACACATGACAGTCTCCTCAAAACAACTCAACACACAGCCATTAATGTCTAAACCGCTGACAACAAAAGTGGGTACACCCCCAGTGAAAATGTCCAAATTGTGCCCAAAAAGCCATTTGCCTTCCCCGGTGACATGTGACTCATTAGTGTTACAAGGTCTCAGGTGTGAATGGGGAGCAGGTGTGTTAAATTTGGTGTTATCACTCTCACATTCTCTCATACTGGTTAGTGGAAGTTCAACAAGGCACCTCATGGCAAAGAACTCTCTGAGGATCTGAAAAAAAGAATTGTTGCTCTACATAAAGATGGCTTAGGCTATAAGAACATTGCCAACACCCTGAAAATGAGCTGCAGCACGTGGCCAAACTGCTTTCCTTTTAAACAATGGTTTAACAGGAAAGGTTTTGATTGATTGATTGTATTTATTTGAACATTCAGACAAAAAAGAAAAAAAAAATTAAAACAAAAATCAAAACCAAAAAAAAAAAATGTTCAAAAGGAGTGGGAAGAAGCCATCGCTTATATAGTCCCACCCCTTCTCCATACCCAATAAATTACATCATCCTAGTCATTATTCATCCCAGAATTACATTCATTAAACAATACCATGATATATAATACACCTTATAATTAAATTATGCAATAGAAATGATACAACAATGATAGTTTATATTGACAATAATACCAACATCTAATAATAATTGTAATAATAATAAATAAATACCTCTGGTATGTTTAATATAATTATAGACAATATTATCATCATCATAATCACCATATATACCACCATATACCCCCACATGGCTTACATTACCTAGGCGCAATAAGTAACCATATAATTATAATAACCATAATAATAGGTAGCCATATGGTAGTTACAACAACAACAACAACAACAATAATGATGATAATAATAATAATAATAATGCCACCTGGCCTATACAATACTTCAAATAATTCCATCCTAACAACAATCCTAATACTATAATTCTAGTAATAATGATATCAATAATAATAGTACTCAGCATATATAGTCACAATAACAACCTTTCTTCATTAAAGACACATTGTAATGTAACTGTCCTTTATTTTTATATTGCTCAAAAATAACTTCTTTATATGTTGATTTAAATATAAGGATATTTGGACACTGCCTCTGTTTCTCCCCCAACCCATTCCACAATTTTACCCCACACACAGACACACAAAAACCTTTCCTAGTAGATCTTATAGGTGCATTTTAAATTTTGTGTTCCCCCGTAAATTATATTTCGCTTCTCTCTCACTTAAAAAATTTTGTATATTGTGTGGCAAAAAGTCTTTACTAGCTTTAAACATTAACTGTGCTGTATAATAATCAACCAGATCCCATAATTTCAATAACTTTGAGTGTAAAAACAATAAATTAGTATGTTCAAGATACCCAACTTTGTGTATAAGACGGACTGCCCTTTTTTGTAATATTAGCAATGAATTAAGTGTACTTTTATAATTGTTACCCCAGACTTCTATACAATAGGTCAAGTATGGAAGTACTAATGAGCAATACAAGATAGGTATGAAGCGATATGTAATCTAAGACTTGCTTAATTTTATTTATAACTGCAATATTTTTTGTGACTTTGCTTTCTATGTATCTGACGTGTGGTTTCCAACTAATTTTATCATCTAGTATTACACCCAAAAATTTGAGCTCCTTAACATTTTCAATAATTACATTATCTATATGAATATGTATCTTCCTTATTTTTACATTTACCAAATATCATTACGTTAGTTTTATCTATATTTAGTTTTATCTATATTTAGTGCCGGCGGAAGGCAGGGCTGGCTCGGTGGATCTGACAGGTCTGCTGAGCTGACCCTGCCTACGAAAGTCAGCTGATAAATGTCACCTGGCAGCAATCAGCTGACTCTTCTGACGAAGGCTGCAGTGTACAGTCGAAACATGTTAAGAAGGTTAAGACATCTCCTTTCTATTTTTGTCTTTAATAAGAATAAAAGGTAAATAATTTGGTGATAATTTATTACAATCCATCCATTTTTTAAACTATGGATAAATTAGTTGATTATAATTATTTCCAGAATAAAATATATTAGTATCATCAGCAAATAATATTATTTTTAATAATTTAGAAACTTGGAATATACAGTATCATTTATATACTGTATATGTTAAATAATTTGGGGCCCAATACTGAACCCTAGGGGACCCCACAGGCAATTTCCACACATCCAGACAGATATTCTCCCATCTTCACAAACTGTTGTCTCTCAGATAAATAACCTGTAACCCAATTCAGTGCCACTCCCCTAATACCATACATTTACAGTTTATTAAGAAGTATTGAATGATTTATTGTATCAAATGCTTTTCTAAAATCTATAAATACACCAATTGCATATTTTCATTGATCTAATGCATTTATTATATCCTCTATTGCTTCCATTATTGCCAACGATGTTGTACTCTTTGCTCTAAATCCATATTGATTCTGATTAAGCACACTGTGTTTATTTAAAAAGTTTTCTAATCTGTTGTTGAAAAGGTTTTCCAAGATCTTTGAAAATTGTGGGAGAAGCGATACTGGTCTGTGGTTTGTGTAGTGGTGTTTACTTCCTTGCTTGAATAATGGTATTACTTTTGCTATTTTCATTTTCTGCGAGAATGAGCCAGTTTGAAATGATAGATTACAAATATATGTGAATGGTTTTAATATGCCATCAACAGTTCTTTTTACTAGTGCCATATCAATACCATCACAATCAGTAGAAAATTTATTTTTACACTTTTCAGCAACAGATTTTACCTCTAGTTCATCCACTGCTGAGAGAAAGATTGACCGAGGGTTATTTCCAATCAATTTCTCACTCACAGTGTCTCTTCCTTGGTTTGGGATTTTTGCTGCCAACTCTGGTCCAACATTTACAAAAAAATTATTCATTTTATTTACTACTATGTTCTTATCATAATTATCACCACAATTATCAGTAAAATTCTCTGGATATATCGTTTTCTTAGTTCCATTTTTCCTTAATTTATTTAATATATCCCAGACTCCTTTTATATTATTTTTAATTTCATTTAACATTTTCCTATAGTATAATTTTTTAGTAGTTCATATTATTTCAGTTAATTTATTTTTATATGTTTTATATCTTTTTTCAGATTCTTTTGGTTCTTAATTTAATGAAATTTTTATAGAGATAATTTTTCTTTTTACAAGTATTTTGTAGCCCCCTGGTTTACCACGGGCAATTTTTGTATTTATGTTTTTTGTAAATTTCTTTAATTGGACGGTTTTTATCATATTGTGGGACACATATGTATCACTTTAAGCTTCACATCTCAGAGTAGAACAAAGAACTGGGCCTCCTTGGAGGTAACAGGAGGATGTGAAAATTTAGTCTTTGGTATGCAAGAGACGGCCTTGGGGGATTTCCTGGTCTGCCAGAGACTATGAGGAGGATGTTATAGGATTTAAGGGAAAATGCATTGTTACTTGTGATAAAATGCAATGTGACTGTGAGCTTTGAAGGTCCTGGATATATAAAGGACGAATGTCTGTGTTTTTCCTCTTTCTGCTGTGCTGATGTTGGAAGATATGAATAAACCTGACTCGTGAGATAAACTCTGCCTCGTCATTTTCACATTTCCACACTGGTGACCCTAAGACGTATCATGGATGAAAGAAATTCCCCCGGGCCAGCTGAGTCAGGATCTCCCAGCCAAGCGTATGCCGCTACCGTCCAGCTACCGGACTTTTGGCAAGACAACCCACGCTCCTGGTTCCACTTGGTCGAAGCACAGTTCGCCCTCCGGGGGATAACGGTAGATGACACGAAGTTCTACCATGTGATTGCAAAGCTCAACAACCGCACGGCTCGGCATGTGGAGAGCCTTTTGGAGCGGCCACCGGCCAACGACAAATAAGGCGGGTTGAAGGCTGCACTTATCCAGCGCTTCACTCTCTCAGTCGAGGAGAGAGCGGAGAGGCTCCTGGCTCTGAACGACTTGGGAGATGGCACGCCAATTGACCTGATGGAGAACATGCTGAGGTTGAGGGGCTCAGACGACGACGACGACTTCATCTTCACCCACATTTTCCTCAGGACCCTACCGTCGGCCACGAGAGCGACCCTGGCCAGTTCACCATTGTTGGCCCAGCGGGACTTCCGTGCGCTGGACCAGGAGGCGCACCGGATTCTCAACGCCAGCAAACAGCACGCGGCCACCGCGGCAGCGACAGAGTTCGGCGCGACGGCCGGAGATGGCGGGGGGCCAGAGACGGCGGTAGCAGAACCACTGACGATGGCGGCGGCGGGGGCCAAGGATCGCGGAGGAGACACCCTCTGTTTCTACCATCGCCGCTTTGCAGAGAAGGCACGCAAATGTATACCACCGTGCCAGTTCAAGCGCTCAGGAAACGCCAAGACCGGGGGTCGGTAGCAGCTGTGGCCCTCGGGGAGGAGAACAAGCTGCTCTACTTGAAGGATGCGCGCTCGGAGAGGCATTTCCTCGTGGACACAGGCTCCCAGTTGAGTTTCATCACACCTTCCTCCGCTGACCGGCTGGCGGTTTCCAGAGGTCCCGGGGTGGCAGCAGCGAACGGCTCGGAGATTAAGACCTTTGGTGAGAGGATTCTGCTTCTGTCCCTACACGGCCGTACATTTGAGTGGACTTTTGTCATAGCTGCAGTGAATTTCAATATGTTGGGGGCTGATTTTCTGTGCTCACATGGTTTGTTGGTTGATCTTGCTAACAGGCGCCTGGTTAATGCACTTTCTTTTTATTCTATTCCCTGTACAGCCCGAGTGGCCCCGCCAACAGCACAAGCCAACGTCACAGCTGCAAGCGGTAAGTTCCACACACTGCTCACTCAGAATCAGAATCAGAATCAGAATCAGAATAAGACTGGCGCCTAGCGGCTGCCCCGGCCTTGAATGCGCTCTGCAGAGCGTGCCCAAATGCCAAGTCACGTTTCGTTACCTTGTATTCATACATGTGTAATGACAATAAAGTTGAATCTCATCTCATCTCAGAATCAGATTTATTGCCATTGTTCATGTAGTACACAAACTAGGAATTTGTCTCGGTGCAATGCTGCAACATTAAACATGATAAAATAAAAGAAATAAACTATACATGCAATAAAGTGTAGAATAAGAATGAGTAATACTAGTCAGCAGTTTAAATATATTAGCGAGCAGCAGATAATGTGGAGAACCATGTAGTGCAGTCGGTAATGCAAGAAGAAAACAGTGATGATTGATATGAGTTTGGTTGAGCTGCTGTACATAATGCACGAGAGTCAATAAGTCACTTAGTGTTCAGCAGTCTGATGGCAGAGGGGAAGAAGCTGTTCATGTGACGGGAGGTTTTAGTCTGAATGAACCGAAGTCTTCTACCTGAGGGGAGAGGGGCAAACAGTACGTGACCAGGGTGTGAAGGATCGGCTATGATCCGGCCAGCACGCCTCCGGGTCCTGGAGATGTACAGATCCTGGAGAGATGGGAGCTTGCAGCCGATCACCTTCTCAGCAGTGCGCACGACGCGCTGCAGCCTTAGTCTGTCCCTGGCAGTGGCTCCTGCGTACCACACGGTTATGGAGGTGGTGAGGATGGACTCAATGATGGCTGTGTAGAACTACACTAACATCTTGGTGGGTAGCTTGAGCTTCCTCAGCTGCCGCAGGAAGAACATCCTCTGCTGGGCCTTTTTGATGAGGGAGCTGATGGTTGGCTCCCACTTGAGGTCCCTGGTGATGGTGGTGCCTAGGAAGCGGAAGGAATCAGCAGTGGTGATGGGAGAGCCTGTGAGGGTGAGGGGGGGGCAGAGGGGTTGTGACTTTCCTGAAGTCCACAATCATCTCCACTGTCTTCAGAGCGTTCGGCTGCAGGTTGTTGTTGTTGCACCAGGACGCCAGCTGGGCCACCTCTCTCCTGTAGGCGGACTTGTCGCCGTTGGAGATGAGCCCGATGAGGGTGGTGTCGTCCGCAAACTTGATCAGCTTGACAGACTGGTTGCTGGAGGTGCAGGAGTTGGTATAAAGGGAGAAGAGTAGGGGGGAAAGTACACAGCCCTGGGGTGATCCGGTACTGATGCTAACAGAGTCTGAGACAGTCTTTCCCAGCTGCACATGCTGCCTCCGGTCTGTCAGGAAGTCAGTGATCCACCTGCAGAGGGAGTCAGGCACGTTGAGCAGGGACAGCTTGTCCCGGAGCAGAGCGGGGCGGATGGTGTTGAATGCGGAGCTGAAGTCCACAAACAGGATCCTGGCGTAGATTCCCGGGGAGTCCAGGTGCTGCAGGATGGAGTGGAGGGCCAGGTTGACTGCGTCGTCTACAGACCTGTTGGCACAGTAGGCAAACTGCAGCGGGTCCAGGAGGGGAGTGGTGATGGACTTGAGGTGGGGCAGGACCAGGCGCTCAAAGGACTTCATGACTACAGAGGTGAGCGCTACAGGTCTGTAGTCGTTAAGTCCAGTGATCCGTGGCTTCTTGGGGACAGGGATGATGGTGGAGGATTTGAGGCAGGTCGGCACATGGCATAGCTTAAGGGAGGTGTTAAAAATGTCTGTGAAGACAGGAGCCAGCTCTTTCGCACAGTGTCTCAGGGTGGAGGGAGACACGCCGTCCGGACCGGGGGCCTTGCGTGGGTTCAGTCTGGAGAACTGTTTGAGCGCGTCCTGCTTACTGATGACAAGGGCAGGGGGGGAGGGGGGCGCCTTTGATGAAGTAGGGACCGTGGAGGCTGTGGAGCTGGAGGGAGGGGGGGAGTTGGACACAGCTGATGAGGTGTCAAAACGGGCATAGTGTTGGGACAGTCTTTGACAAAGGGCTTTGTCATCCTGACCTTTAGGAGCCTGAGGCCGATAGTTGGTGATTTGCCTCAGTCCTCTCCACACAGAAGCCGAGTCGTTAGCAGTGAACTGCTGCTGGAGTCTCTCAGAATACACAGATTTAGCTCTCCTCAGCTCTCTGTTAAACCGATATTTAACCTCTCTGTAGTGGTCCCTGTCTCCACTTTTCAGCGTTGCTTCCTTCTCCTTCCTGATCTGTCTGAACTTAGCAGTGAACCAGGGCTTGTCATTTGAGTACCTCACCCTGGTGCGCGATGGAAGAATGCTCTCCTCAAAAAAGTGGATATATGAGTTCACAGTGTCCGTGTACTCATCCAAATCATGGGTGGCTCCTTTAAACATGCCCCAGTCAGTTATTTCCATGCACGTTTCCAGCTTCTCCTCAGCTTCACTGGTCCATTTCTTCGTAGTGCTCACAACAGGTTTAGTGAGCTTCAGTCTCTGTCTGTAAGTGGGAATGAGGTGGACCATCCCGTGATCAGATAGTCCGAGCGCAGCGCGGGAAACAGCACGATACGCGTCCTTAACTGTGGTGTAACAGTGATCCAGCGTGTTTTTTCCTCTGGTGGGGCATTTAATAAACTGTTTGTAGCGGGGGAGATCGTGGCTCAGATTGCTCTGGTTAAAGTCGCCAACCACAATAACCAGTGTAGCATCATCGTCCTCCTCAAAACCAAGACAAGATCACTTCTCTCCAGTTTACAGGAATTTCAATTTATTCATTACACAGGAATATCACCTTTCTGCCTTCTCAGGAATATCACTGGCTTTTTGCTGACTCATGTAGGCTTCTTCCAGACCTGACCAAAGATGCTTGCTTTCCCAGGACCCCAATGTAAACAATTGCCGCTTGCAGAGATTGTAAGGATCAGAGTTTGCTTTTAAAGGCTCAAAGGAACATAAAACTCAGGAGACCAGACCTCTCAACATGAACACTGCATTTGATAACGTACCTTTTCACAGGAAACCAATGTTTTTAAAAGAGTCATAAACCACTTAATCTGACGGTTTTATAGCCTATGCTGTCCAGGCCTTCGCCAGATACTAAGGAAGTCATCTACAGCTCAACAGTACCTCCTAGCGGATACCTACGGAATGTGTTTTCAGTACGTAGGATAACTTTTAATTTGTTCTAAATATTAAGTTTCTTTCAGCTTATCCTGGATCCTAAGGACACTGAAAATCATCCCCCTTATCACCAACCATGGTTTGCTGCATGTTCTGCTGTTCTAATCTTGATCTAAATGTGAATGCATGTATTATAATTATGTATAAGAAATGTTATATTCATGAGTGTTATTGGAGTAATGGTATAAATGCATGATCACCATATATTAGCCAAGTCATTTAATTTAGTTAGATTTTATATTGAGCATTTATCTTATAAGAACTGACTGTTGATTTTTCCCTCTGAAAATTCATGGGATGGTGTCTCCATTTGGTTGGCTGCTCTCAAACAAAGAAATGTTTTCACATTGGATAACAGCCATTTCAAACTGATTCTGAAAGAGTAGATTGGTCGTTTGACGACTGACCTCATCAGTTTTACGACCCGGCGAGGTAACTTTAAAAGACAGAAGTTAGATTTGAGTACACAGAGGGAAAACAGGGTTAACAGTTGAGTCACAGCACAGTTAAGAGTTTTAAAAAAGTCAGAGATCAGACAACAGGCAGGAAGATTAGCTAGAAATAGAATTAAGAATTAGAAACACAGAAAGAAGAAAGAGATTTTGAGAAAGATTAGGAACTAAATTCAGATTAAAGAAGCAGAATAGTAATCTAGATCTCAGAAGAAGATCTTATTCCACCGTTTCAAGGCCCTGTGAAGTTTTATTTTATTCTCTGTGTGTTTGTCAAATCTTTTCTTATATTCTGGAAACTGAGGAGAAACCATTTTTCTTTAGAGCTCGTCCCTTTTTAGAGAATCAAATTCTCAAACTTTTTCCTTCACCTCAGAAGCCATTCTTATCCTAGTAAATGTTTTTCTAACACTTTTTTTAATGACTTTTCACGCCATTAAAGTGGACCTTTAATTTGCCTAGTTAAAGAGAACAGAGACTGAGAAGATTTTTCTTCAGTTTTTGGGTCGATCCCACTACAAGAGACCCCAAATTTGGACTCTTTTTCAAAGGACTTTTCACGCCGCTCTGTGACAGACCACCCACTGCTGCCATTGTCTGGAGAGCCCCCAGCTGAGTTATCACCTCCAAGGCTGTGAGGAGGCATCTTGCAGCAGCTTCCTCCGACGTCCTAACTTCAAAACCCAGCGGTACCGACCCGCGGAACTTGGACCAACGGCCGTGTGTGAGTGAGACTCTTATTTCTCCTATTTCCTGGGTTAAAACGTGATGTCCTAACAATTAAATTACAATTGAATATGGCCCGTATTTCAGGGCTCAATTAGTCTCAGCTGCAGGATAGAGCTGTAAACTGAAGCAAAAACTCTTAGTCATTTTAAGTAACTGCCCTTAAAATTTTGTAGATTAATTCAGGAGTCATTTTTAGATAATTAGCTTATGAATTTTCCCCATAAAATTGCGTTGTTTTGTTAAAACATTCCAGCCTCACTTACTGTTGAAACATAAGTAGTTTCTCCTTGGTTCTGCAGAGGTGTAATGCTGGATTTTATGTTCAGGAACTCAATATCAGTTGATGTGATATTTTACGCTGTCATCATCTGAATCTGTTTATTCATCATTTGAACGCCATGTCATGTAACCTGAATGATTTTAATAAACGAGTGAATAAGAGCAGTTGAAGCGTTTTCCTTTCGCATATACAGGTTTCCTAATCACGGCAGGACAAAAACTCACTGAAACTTTGAGACTGATTCATTAAGTAATTTAAGGTACAAAATTAATTAAAATTAAAGTTAATCTTATTGTCCGTTAGGACTGGTGCCCCTTTTACGAGTGCTTTTATTTAATTTAGCGGGTGTAGAAGTGATGGTTCAACTCCGCCCCTTTCACACCCACTATTAAATAAAATAAATAATTCCTGTACCTTATGACAAATAATTTTATAGGCTCTTCATCCTACACCAGGGAGTCCAGAAAAGTGCGCTCTGTATGTTGGATATGATCCGCGAGCGCGCGCTGAGGTGCGCGCGCTGAGCTACGCGCGCGTCTGCATCGGGAGGGACATACACAGCGGCGAGGATGAATGAAGCGAACTCCCGCGGTGAATAAAATGGCTTGCAGTTAATAAAAAGAAATTCCAGGGCGGGAGAACAGTGTTTGGAAATTACTGTTACATCAGAGCATGAGCTGCTGTTGATGTAAAAGCAGACTCCACCTCCTGAGGATTTACCAGAGAGATCTGTGTCACGATCAGCACGAAACAACTGAAATCCCTCGAGGCGCAGCGCGCTGTCCGGTGTATTTTCCCTGAGCCAGGTCTCAGTAAAACAGAGGGCAGCCGAGGTAGAGAGGTCTTTAAAACGCATCAGCAGTCTTAGTTCATCTACCTTGTTAGAGAGAGAATTGGCATTGGACAGAAATATGCCAGGCAAAGCCGTGCGCGTGCCTCTCCTGCAGAGCCGAACGAGAGCGCCCGCTCGTCTTCCTCTCGTTCGCCGTCTCACTTTTCGAGCCAAGCAATGAACCATATCGTGGCAGGAGCTAAAAAAACTGGGAGTAGGTCCGGGGGAGTGAAAGTCCTGATATTTAGAAGCTCTTCACGGGTATAAGAGCAGGCAGACACACAACTGACAAACAAAAACAAACAAAGGGCGCAACGAAGCACCATGGCAACCACTGTGGGCGCCATCTTGCACAGAAGGAGTTCCCAGCACTCACGGTTCCCACATTTTCAGCAGCCGTTGCTAAACACGGGGTAGAACATTTTATTACTACCACCGGACCACCCGTTTTTGCAAAAGCTTGGCGCTTGGATTCAGCTAAACTGACCATAGCGCGCGAGGAGTTCGCCAACCTGGAAAGGTTGGGCATCATCAGGCATTCCCCGCTTCACATGGTCCCAAAAGCTGACGGCTCGTGGCGACCTTGCGGAGATTTCCGCAGGTTGAACAACGCCACAGCGCACGACCGCTACCCAATCCCACATATCCAAGATTTTTCCATTCATTTGGCGGGGGCGCGCGTTTTTTCTAAGATAGACTTGGTCCGCGGTTACCACCAAGTCCCAGTGCGCGCTGTGGACATACCCAAAACAGCAGTAATAACTCCGTTCGGTCTATTCGAGTTTTTGCGCATGCCATTTGGGCTTAAAGGCACTGCGCAGACATTCCAACGCATGATGGATGCGGTGTTGCGCGATCTCCCCTTCGTATTCGTCTACCTGGATGACATCTTAGTAGCCAGCGCGTCCGAAGACGAACACGAAAACCACCTCACGGCAGTTTTCCGGAGGTTGGGAGAGCACGGTTTAATAATCAACCCAGCGAAGTGTCAGTTCGGGGTGACGCAGATTGATTTTTTGGGGCATCGCGTCTCTCCAGAAGGAGCGGTTCCACTGCCTGACAAAGTGCGCGCGGTAGCAAATTTTCCCCAGCCACAAACGGTCAAGGCATTACAGGAGTTTTTGGGAATGGTGAATTTTTATAACCGTTTCCTCCCCCGATCAGCGCAGCTCATGCAACCATTGTATGCCGCACTCAAAAAACAAAAACCCACAAATAAGATCGAATGGTCTCCGGAGAGAGAGCGAACATTCTCGGAGGTCAAAACAGCCCTGGCAAACGCTGCGTTGTTAGCACATCCAGACCCAACAGCCCGCATAGCACTCACTACTGATGCGTCAGATGTGGCCATAGGGGCGGTCGTGGAGCAGCATGCAGCCGGGGCTTGGCAGCTGCTCGCCTTTTTCAACAGGACTTCACGCGATAGTGAACGAAAATACAGCGCATTCGACAGGGAGTTGTTAGCTCTCCACTTGGCCATTCGCCACTTCCAGTTCTGGCTGGAGGGACGCTGTTTCACCGCGTTCGTGGATCACAAGCCGCTGACATTCGTGATGGCCAAGGTTTCAGAACAGTGGTCGGGCCGGCAGCAAAGACAGCTGGCTGCCATCTCAGAGTTTACTACCGATATTCAGCACGTGGCGGGTAAACTGAATGTAGTGGCAGACTGTCTCTCACGCGCCGTGGCGGCCCCAGTCCGCGTAGGGATAGATTATGCAGCCATGGCCGCGGATCAGGTTAGCGACGTGGACGTGCGCGCGTTCCAGTCTGGACCAACAGGATTAAGGCTGGAGAACAGGGTGCTGCAAGACGGTATGCCCCCCCAATCTGCGATGTCTCCACCGGGCGACCGCGTCCTGTGGTACCGGCCGCGTGGCGCCGCCGCATTTTTGACTCGATTCATTCTCTGGCGCACCCGGGAGTGCGCGCGTCGGTCAAAATGATAGGAGAGAAATTTGTATGGCCGAGCCTGCGCAAACAAGTTAAGAAGTGGGCAGCAGCCTGCATGGCTTGTCAACGAGCCAAGGTACACAGACACACGAGAGCTCCCTTGGAGCCATTTCACATCCCTGCTAAGAGGTTCGATCATGTTCACGTGGACCTCGTAGGCCCCCTCCCGCCGTCACAGGGGTGCACACACCTTCTGACAATGGTGGACCGCACCACGCGCTGGCCGGAAGTGGTCCCACTGGCGTCAACCACAGCCGAGGAGGTGGCGCGCGCATTTTTAACAGCATGGGTAGCGCGCTTTGGAGTCCCGTCGGACATTACATCCGACAGAGGTCCTCAATTTGTTTCCAAACTTTGGTCAGCAATGGCCCGCAGCCTGGGGGTAACGATCCACCGCACAACAGCGTACAATCCGCAGGCTAAGGAGTTATGCGAACGTTTTCATAGGTCCTTGAAAGCGGCTCTCAGAGCGTCGCTGATGGATTCAAATTGGGTAGACAGGCTACCGTGGGTTTTATTGGGGTTGCGTTCTGCACCTAAAGAGGATTTAGAAGCCTCCCTGGCTGAGCTAGTTTTTGCGCAGCCACTTCGGCTGCCCGGGGAGTTTCTCCCAGATAATCCTGTGCCAGATAGCTCCCCATCTCAGCGGTTGCAGCGTGGCTCGGAATCAGGCACGCTGCCTGGCCCCGTTCGCCACAGTTTTCTGCGCGTTTTAGTTCCTAAGGCTTTGAAAAACGCGGAGTTTGTTTTTGTCAGACACGATTCCCATCGCCCACCGCTGTGACCACCTTATGATGGACCATTTAGAGTGCTGGAAACAGGGGACAAGCATTTTTTGCTAGATTTGGGGGGCAGGAAGGAAAAGATTGGCATAAACAGGCTCAAACCCGCCTTTGTGGTGGCGGACGATGATGTGCTGTTGGCCAGGGCTCCTCGGCGCAGCAGACCCCCTCGGGGACATTCCCCAGAACACCCACAGGGAGTGACAAACAGTTCTCATCCCCAGACAGCAGCTCCCCAGCGGGATGGCGCCGCAGAAGTGGCGAAGCCCGCTTACAGCAGATACGGGAGGAGACTGAGGTCCAAGCAGCACGAGGGTTAATGTGTAATGATTTTATCATGACATGCAGACTGTTATTCTGTTGTTCCATCTTAGATGTTTTTTTTTTGGGGGGGGGGGTCATGTGGGACACATATGTATCACTTTAAGCTTCACATCTCAGAGTAGAACAAAGAACTGGGCCTCCTTGGAGGTAACAGGAGGATGTTAAAATTTAGTCTTTGGTATGCAAGAGACGGCCTTGGGGGATTTCCTGGTCTGCCAGAGACTATGAGGAGGATGTTATAGGATTTAAGGGAAGATACATTGTTACTTGTGATAAAAGGCAATGTGACTGTGAGCTTTGAAGGTCCTGGATATATAAAGGACGAATGTCTGTGTTTTTCCTCTTTCTGCTGTGCTGATGTTGGAAGATGTGAATAAACCTGACTCGTGAGATAAACTCTGCCTCATCATTTTCACATTTCCACAATATAATGATTTAAATATATCAATAAATTTAGCGTATGCCAAGTCCACTTCTTTCTCTCTATAGACAACATCCCAATTCTGTAACATTAAGTCATCTTTTAAAGCATTGACTCTATCTTCTGTTCGTATTCTTTTTTTGTCTATTCTTTTTTTACATGGTTTATTATTATTCTTACTCTCATTAACCCCATAATTAACATCTAAAGAAACAAATACAGGCAAGTGGTCACTAATATCATTTATTAGTATACCACTCACCATATTATATTCAATAACATTGGTAAAAATGTTGTCTATCAAGGTAGCACAGTGTGTCGTTATTCTTGTAGGCTTTGTAATCTTTGGAAATAAGGTTAAGCTATACATTGTATCTAAGAAATCTTCAGTTGGTTTATGTTGTTTTGTTTTCATTAAATCTATATTGAAGTCACCACAAATAAAGATATATTTTTGTCTTATCTTTGTATATATCTTTTCCGTACCATTTCTAAATTTTTCCATATCAGATCCCAGTGCTCTATATATACAACTTACTATAATGTTTTTTTTTTCTATTTTCCATCATAATTTCGATTGTTAAAACATTCCATACTTTCATTCACTGTTGATGCCATGCTGTCCACTTTTTTACTTTTTAATTTTCTATCAACATACAGTGCTACCCCACCACCACTTTTACATTTCCTATTTTGTGTGTACATCTCATATCCATGTAGTTCAAAATTTGCATATTATTCTTCATTAATCCATGTTTCACTTATTGCTATAATCCTAAATGGGGTGTTAAATTGATTTAAAAACTACTTAATACTATCAAAGTTGGAGTTGAGACTCCTCCTATTAATATGTATTATTGTCAATGTCTGATCCGAGTTCATAATTCCATTTAATTGTTGTTCATCATAATAAGCACACTTATTGTTAATGTGATTAAAATAGTTATTATCTGGGTCAATATCTCCTAAAATGTCTTGTGGTTGCTGTTCAGTATTGACAAAGGTTTCAGCTTCGATTTGTCCTAATTCACTTCCTGTCATGGGCAGCGGGAACGCGCCCCTCCCCTCCGGTCTCACCTTCTACAACTCATCACTGCACCTGAGGCAGAAGACACACCTGCGCCCGTTCATCAGCCAGTGTACTTAAGGAGGCTTCCTCTGCGCAGTCAACGCTGGCTCGTCTGGGTATACTACCCATGTTCAGGCAAGCAAATTAACAAGTTTAATCGTTAACATGCTGTTAACCCTTCTTCTCTTCTCTTCCTCAGGTTGCTGCCACCGTGTAGGTGTGTCGCCGGGACTGCGCATGCTCTCCTGCCTCACCTCACTGTCCTTCAGCACCATCATCCCCCTGTCAGGCACCATCAGCTCCATTCCCCTCCTACCCTACTGGTTCATCTATCTTCCCGCTGGGTCCTGCCGGTCATCTCTGGATTTCCCAAGTAAGTGGCAATTTGGCTCACCCATTTTCCCCCTTACTCTACTCCTCAGCTCACGACTCTCGTCTTCTCTCCACAGGTCCAATTCCTCTGGCAAGGGACTGTTTCCTTAGCTGTAATCTGTATTTTGTCATTCAACAAAAGCTGTCAAACACACCCCTCAGTGTGGTTCCATCCTGTGCTTGGTATCGTGCGTGTGAGCTGTCTAGAATTTAATACGCCATGACAGAACAAGCCAGCCAGGAAGGTAGCTCAGCCGGTGCCTCACCGCGGGAACAGTCGGCTATGGATCGCCTAGCGGTGACCGAGCAGCAGCTCACTGCGCTGACGCAACAGGTTTCCAACATGGCCACTTTATGGTCTGTGGCGCATTCCATGGTCGCCCCCCCACCCCAGCTTGCTCCGCGTGCT
The DNA here is from genome assembly GCA_020510985.1 of Pholidichthys leucotaenia. Taxonomy (NCBI): domain Eukaryota; kingdom Metazoa; phylum Chordata; class Actinopteri; order Cichliformes; family Pholidichthyidae; genus Pholidichthys; species Pholidichthys leucotaenia. The sequence goes on from CM035847.1 coordinate 186,922,998, forward strand.
ACACGCTGTACTTATTCCATTCCTTCGCCCTCCCCATACGCGGGGGAGGTGGGGAAATGTAAACCTTTTCTCCTCCAACTTCATATGTACTTGGAGCAGGTTGGGGATGAGCATCTGGGAGACGTAGCCAAAGTACAGCTTTTTGTCCTGTCGCTCAGGGATAGAGCCCTGGAGTGGGCCCAGGCCACTCTAGACAACCCTGAGGGGCGCCGATATTCGTTTGACCAATTGGTGGCTGCATTCTCTAACGTGTTTGGTCAGACCAAGCGTCAGGGCAATGTTATGAGCCACTCCGCCAGGGTACCCGTTCGGTGGCCGAGTACTCGGTGGAGGTCCGGGTTGTGGCATCCAATTCGGGGTGGAACGAGACTGCTCTACGTAGCGCATTCCTCCACGGCTTGAGCGACTAACACTGTGACGAATTGGCAGTCCATCCTGTTCTGGAGACGCTCGACGATCTGATAGATCAGGCTGTTGGGCTAGACAACTGACACCGTGAGCGTGCAAGGGAGCACGGCCCCATCCCTTGTCTGCGCGCTGAGCGCATGCCCACTGCGATTGCTGAGACCGGCGGCGCCAGGTCTTCGCCCGAGCTGATGGAGCTCTCTCGGAGTTTTGCTGCCGAGGAGCGTTGGTAGAGGCAAAGGGCTGGTGCATGCATGTACTGTGGTTCACTCAACCAGTCTGGACAGGTGCTGCCGGCGACCAAAAGATACGGCCCGCCAGTAACCGCGGGGGTCTGGCAGGCGGGACTTATTCTTCTCCCCCGGGTAAACTGTGTGTTTCGGCCCTCGTGCAGTTGCCGGGGGTCGAGAGGAGGGTTGAGGCACTGATTGATTCAGGGTCCGAGGGTAATTTCATTTCAGCTGCTCTCGTGGAGCAGGTGGGTATTCCCACACGCAAATTGCCCCACAGGCAGAGAGTCACTGCCATACCCGGCAGCGAGCTCGCGGTGGTTATCCTAAGCACGGTGCCAATTCCCATCCTTCTTTCCGGGAACCACCGGGAGGAACTAGCGTTCCTGGTCCTTCCCGTATCATCTTCCTCGGTGGTCCTAGGTTATCCGTGGCTCCAGAAACATAACCCCACAATCAGTTGGGCTCAGAATACCATCTCTGCCTGGAGCCCTTTTTGTATGGCCAATTGCATGCATTCGGCTGACTGCTCCCCGTTTCTCCCTCCCGGGCTGAGCTGCCGAACCTCAGCCTCATCCCTCGGGCTTATCATGATTTGGGTGAGGTCTTTAGCAAGTCGAGAGCGTTGTCGCTGCCACCTCATCGCTCTTACAACTGTGCTATAGATCTCATCCCGGGGGCGAGGCTGCTGTCCAGCCGGCTGTATAGTATTTCCGGCCCGGAGAGAGAGGCGATGGAGCAGTACATAAAGGAGTTGCTGAACACCGGCCTCATTCGGCCATATTCGGCTCCACTTGGTGCTGGGTTCTTCTTCATCGAGAAGAAGGATGGCTCACTGCACCTGTGTACCAACTACCGGGAGCTCAACACCATTTCAATTAAAGACAAATACCCTCTGCCTTTAATCAATTCAGCGTTCAAGCTCCTTCAGCGCTGACGGGTTTTCACCAAGTTTGACCTCAGAAACGTGTACCATTTGATTTGCATTCTCAAGGGCGACGAATGGAAGATGGCCTTTAAAACACACCTGGGCCAGTTCGAATACCTAGTGATGCCATTCGGGCTCACTAACGCCCCTGCCGTCTTCCAGCGGTTAATTAATGACGTCTTCCGCGACATGCTCCACCAATTCGTGTTTGTCTACCTTGAAGTTATTTTGATTTTCTTTCGCTTGCCAGAGGAACACGAGGTCCACGTGAGAGCCGTTTTACAATGGCTCTTGGAGAACCAGCTGTTCGTGAAGGCTGAGAAGTGTGAGTTTTCAACATCATCAACAACCTTCTTAGGCTTCATTGTGGCTGAGGGGGAGCTGATTGCCGATCCAACCAAGATAAAGGCAGTGTTGGATTGGCCTAAACCCCACTCCCATAGGGAGCTTCAACGCTTCCTCGGGTTTGCAAATTTCTATCGCAGCTTCATCCGGAACTATAGTGGGATCGCATTGCCTTTAACACAGCTGACCTTGGTTAAAATCCCCTTTTGGTGGACTGAGGCAGCTGAGCAGGCGTTTAATAAATTAAAGCGCCAGTTCACGGACAATCCAATCTTGGCCCAGGTCGACATGCAGCTCCTGTTCATCGTCGAAGTGGATACATCTGATTTGGGGGTTGGTGCTGTGCTGTTGCAGTGCACTCCCCCCAATCAGAAGCTCCACCCGTGCGCATATTTCTCCCGGTGGCTTTCGCCAGCCGAGAGGAATTATGACGTAGGGGACAGAGAGTTGCTGGCCATTAAGTTGGCTCTTGAGGAGTGGAGACACTGGCTTGGGGTGCTGTTCACTCCATCGTCATGTGGACCGACCAAAAGAACATTGAGTACTTGTGGTCGGCCCGCCGACTGAATGCCAGGCAAGCTCGCTGGTCATTATTCTTCCAGCGATTTAACTTTACTATGACATACCGGCCTGGCACCCGGAATACCAAACTGGACGCGCTGTCACGCCAGTTTGACTCCAGGGACGTAGCCCCCCCCCCCCCCCCCCACCAACTGTCGTGCCACCGGCACGCATTATCGGAGCCCTTACTTGGGACATCGAGTGGAAGGTCCGCCAGGCCCAGTCCCAGGAGCCTGTGCCGGTAGGGTGCCCCTGGAACCGTCTGTATGTCCCAGCCATCCTCCGCAGCAATGTCATCCAGTGGGGCCATACTAGCCGCTTTGCCTGCCATCCTGGCATCGCCCGGACTATAGATTTTGTCAAACGGGCGTTCTGGTGGCCAACGCTGCGGCGGGATGTTCAGGAGTACGTCAGAGCCTGTCAGACGTGTGTCCGTGGGAAGACTGACTCCTCCCCCCCGTCGGGACTTCTTCATCCTCTCCCCATCCCTGGCCCGCCGTGGTCCCACATCGCCGTGGACTTTGTTACTGGGTTACCCTCCTCCCACGGCAAGACGGCCATTCTGACGGTCAGGCGCCATCAGCTCCATTCCCCTCCTACCCTACCGGTTCGTCTGTCTTCCCGCTGGGTCCTGCCGGTCATCCCTGGATTTCCCAAGTAAGGAGCAATTTGGCTCACCCATTTTCCCTCTTACTCTACTCCTCAGTTCACGGCTCTCGTCTTCTCTCCACAGGTCCAATTCCTCTGGCGAGGGACTGTTTCCATAGCTGTGATCTGTATTTTGTCATTCAATAAAAGCTGTCAAACGTGCCCCTCAGTGTGGTTCCGTCCTGTGCTTGGTATCGTGCACGTGAGCTGTCTAGAATTTAACACGCCATGACACTTCCATTATTAAATGAGGAAGGATGATTGGTTAAAGTTCTAATCATAAGTTGTGTCAACAATGTGCACCAAAAGGAAAAAAAGAGAGAGAAAAAAAAAAACTAAAAGAAAGAAGAACACAAAAATTTCCACTCATAATCTTACTGTGCTGTTATTTGTGCATAAGAGCTAAAGTTTAAATTAGTCTAATTCCACCAATTCTCTAATCATTATTACTTTAGCTTCTTCTGGAGTGCCAAGCAGTTTTATTCACACCTTACAGTTCTTTGTCCACGTTGATTGTATTTTCCCCTGTTTTCTGAGATCCCCGGCTTGTCTAGCTATTTCAGAGTTCTTTTTTGTTAAATGTTCGTTTACATAGACAGCCGTTCCTCTCAGTTTTCTTACTTGTTGCAGAAGATCAGTTTTTGCTTTGCTGTTGACTAATCGGATGATGATCGCTGGTTTTCCTTTACGGCCTTTTTAAGGTAACTTCCCCCAGCTGACTTTACCATCCAGACAGCTTGGCAAGAGGAATGGGAGACCAAGGAGGTCCCAAACAAACAGCTGGTGATAAACCCCAACCAACAGGTCCCGGGCACCAACCTCCCAAGGAGACAGTGGTCTACACTCAATCGCTTCAGGACTGGACATGGCCCCTGCTTGGCCAGCCTTCACAGATGGGGCAGTAGCCCTAGCCCACTGTGCGCATGTGGAGAGGAGCAAACTATGGAACACATCATAGAGGCTTGCCCGCTCCAAAGACTGGAAGGAGGATTACACACCCTCCATACAGTAAACCAGGAGGCAACTGCTTGGCTTAAGGACTTTGCATTCGCTAAATAAATAAAATAAGGTAACTTGTGGCAAGCTGAAATAGTCTTATTGTCCACAGCAATGTTTTTAGAGTTGAATAAATGTAACACCTGCTGCTCAAGAGTGTGTGATTCTGCCAATGTCTCATCCTCCCCATCCTGGTTATCAACTCCAGCTGTCACACGTGCAGAGGAGCGGTGTCTGGTGTTAAGACCGCTCACAATGATGTCATTCAACTTTATTTTATTTTCAATTCAACTTTATTTATATAGCGCCATTTCACAACAACAGTCATCTCATAGCACTATCAACTGTAGGGGGAACCCCCACAGTTGCAGAAAGACCCCAGCAATCAGGCGATCCCCTGTGAGCAAGCACTTGGTGATGGTGGAGAGGAAAAACTCCCTTTTAACAGGAAGAAACCTCCAGCAGAACCAGGCTCAGGGAGGGGCAGTCATCTGCTGCGACTGGCTGGGGGGTGAGGGGACAGTGAAGATGAAAAGAACAGACATGTAGAGAGCAAACAGCACGATGGGGACTCAATCTATGGGAGAGAACAAACAGATGTTAATGACCAACAAAAAAAAAATATTTCATTGAGAGTGAAGAAAGGAGTGAGGCCCAGTGCATTATGGGAGGTCCCCTGGCTGACTAAACCTATTAGCAGCATAACTAAGGGAGGGTTCAGAAAAACATGATCCCTCCCTAATTGTAGGCTATATCAAAAAGGTAGGTTTTAGCCCTATTCTTAAAAACAGAGATTGAGTCTGACTCCCGAATCCAGATTGGCAGCTGGTTCCACAGGAGAGGAGCTTGATAACTGAAGGCTCTGCCTCCCATTGTACTTTTGGAGATTCTAGGTATTAAGATAAGATAAGATAAGATAAGCCTTTATTAGTCCCACAACTGGGAAATTCCAGGATTGCAACAGCACAGGGATAGCAACACTCAGAGCAACAATCAGAAGGCAAGAAAAAAAAAGCAAGCAAGCAAGAGCAGCTAATATACATATGTACATATTACTATAAATATATATATATATATACACAGACACACAGTGCAGAGCATTGTAGCTGGATGGGATAAATATATGAGTATATAAACACACAGTGCGGAGCATTGTAGCTAGATGGAATAAATATGTAGATATATAAACACCCACAGTACGGAGCATTGCAGCGAGGTGGAATAAATATGCAAATATATAAACACACACAGTGTGGAGCATTGTAGCTAGATGGAATGAATATATAGATATATAAATATAAACATAAACATAAACATAAACACACCCAGTGCGGAGCATTGTAGTTAGATGGAATAAATATGTAAATGTATAAACACACACAGTGCAGAGCATTGTTGCTAGATGGGATGAAACAGCACAACTGTCTACTTAGTTATCCTACATGGTATGATTATATGCCAATACATATTCTCACCCTCCATAGCGACCGGTATTTTCCTAGTTGTATGCCGGAGGGGACCATTGTGTAAGTCTATTGCATCTTTTGCATTCAAAAAACTATTAGGTTGTTACTGACATAACGCACGGCTCAGGAGACACACACACACAGGCTTAGAGTAGTTCAAAGAGTTTATTAACAGCAGGAGTGAATGAGTGCGTGTCTGCGGGGTGTAAATGTGTTGGTGATGGCGTCTGCTTCAGGCACAGAGGCAGGTGACCGTTCAGCCGAGCAACCCTATGGAGAGAGCACAGGGAGAGGGTGACGGGCATACACCAACACAGGAGGGATTTATGGCGAGAGAAGGACTTACTTGGATTGTCAGGATAGCTGGCACAACAAGGGGGCGAAGCCCGGAAGACAGCCACCTGGAGAGCTCTGTACAGCAGCGAGGAATGGGCGATGGAGTGGAGATGTCCGCCGCCGGGGAATCCACCTGTGCACAGGGGAGCAGACTGGGAAAGAGAGGTAAGGGTTCTTACCCAAATAATGTTTGCTGAAGAAGGAAGTAGCTCACAACGGTGAGGGACGAAGTCTGACAGCTTCAGGCCGAGCCTCCGGGCGAGACGGCCTTTATCCCTCGCCGCTGATGATGGTCAGGTGCGTGAGCAGGTGGCGCCGCTGATGAATGGCGCGGCGTGACGGTACTCCCCCCTCTAGCAGCGCCTCCTGGCGATGGCTTATCCGGGTGCGCTCGGTGGAAGTCCGCGATGAGCGATGGGTCCAACACAAACGACGGGGGCACCAATTGTCGATGCTCAGGCCCATAGCCCTCCCAGTCCACCAAGTATTGCAACCCACGACCTCGGCGCCGGGAGTCCAGGATGGAGGAGACGGACCAGGCCGGATGGCCACCAATCATCCGGGGCGCGGGTTGCGCTGCAGGAGGAGGGCAAAGGGGGTCAGTGACTGCCAGTTTCACCTTCGACACGTGGAAAGTGGGATGGATGCGGAGGGAGGGGGGAATAGCCACGCGCACAGCCACCGGGTTGATGATCCGGGTGATGGGAAAGGGACCCATGAACTGCTGTGCCAGCTTCCTCCTCTCGCCTTTTAATGTGACGTCCTGGGTAGACACATACACGAGTTGCCCAACTCTGTACGCCGGGGCAGGTCGTCTGTGCCGGTCCGCCGCGGTCCTGTTGCGCTCCGCTGTGCGTAAAAGCGCATGACGCGAGGCAGCCCAGGTGGAGCGGAACTGCCTAAGGTGCGCCCTAACAGAGGGGACAGTTACCTTGCTCTCCTGCGCTGGAAACAGCGGGGGGGTCGTAACCCAGGGACACCTTGAAGGGGGACATCCCCGTTGCAGAAGAGCGGGCGGTGTTGTGGGCATACTCCACCCAGGCGAGATGGTTGCTCCAGGACGTCGGCTTGGATCTGGTAACACAGCGGAGCGCAGCCTCCAGCTCCTGATTGGTCCTCTCACACTGCCCGTTAGACTGGGGGTGATGGCCGGAGGAGAGGCTCACCTTGGCTCCGATGGCGTTACAAAAGGATTTCCAAACCTCGGATGAAAATTGGGGGCCCCGGTCTGAGACCACGTCCACCGGAATCCCGTGCAGCCTGACCGCGTGTTGGACGAGGAGGCCCGCCGTCTCCAGGGCGGTAGGGAGACCTCGCAGGGGGACGAAGTGTGCCGCCTTGGAGAAACGGTCCACGATGGTCAGGACGGTGTCAAAGGAGTTGGAAACGGGGAGTCCGGTGACGAAATCCAGTGCGATGTGCGACCAGGGCCTGCCGGGGACGGGCACAGGCTGGAGCAGACCCGCTGGAGGGGCATTTCCCGACTTGCTGGTGGCACAGATTGGGCAAGCCCAGGCGTAGCAGGCTGCATCCCTCCGCAGGCCTGGCCACCAAAAGGACCGTTGGAGGAGGCTGATCATCCGAGAGGTGCCGGGATGACAGGTGAGCCGGGAGGTGTGGAACCAGTGGATGACCTCTCCTCGGACCGCAGATGGGACGAACAGTCTTCCCTCTGGTCCGCCGCCAGGATCAGGTTCCAACTCCTGCGCCTTCCGGATCTTGTCTTCAATGTCCCAAGAGATGGCTCCCATGACGCACGACCTGGGCAGGATAGTGTGGGGCGTCTCCTCAGCCTCCACGGGGGTGAACTGCCTAGAGAGGGCGTCAGGCAGGCCGTTCTTGGAGCCTGGCCTGAAGGTGATTGAAAAGCGGAACCTGGCGAAGAACAAAGACCAGCGTGCCTGGCGGGCATTCAGGCGCTTGGCAGATCGTAGATATTCTAAGTTCTTATGGTCCGTCAGGACCACAAATGGCAGGTCCGCCCCCTGTAGCCAGTGGCGCCACTCCTGTAAGGCGAGTTTGATGGCCAGGAGCTCTCTGTCCCCCACATCGTAGTTCCTCTCCGCCGGGGACAGGCACCGGGAGAAGAAGGCACAAGGTCGTTTGGAGCCATCGTCCGGTGACCGCTGGGATAACACTGCCCCCACTCCCGTGTCCGATGCGTCCACCTCCACAATGCACTGCAGCGTGGGGTCGACCTGGCGAAGGACCCGGGAGGAGGAGAACTCCGCCTTCAGCGCCTTAAAGGCAGCAGCGACCTCTTCAGTCCACCGGAACGGGACCTTCGGGGACGTGAGGCGGGTCAGTGGTCCGACGATCGAGCTGAAATTTGGGACAAAGCGGCGGTAAAAATTGGCGAAGCCAACAAATTGTTGCTCCTGCTTCTGGGATGCGGGAGTAGGCCACTCCACCACCGCCTTCACCTTCTCTGGGTCTGGGAGCACCTGGTCTTGAGCGATGATGAATCCCAGGAAGGATGTGGTCCTAGCGTAGAATTTGCATTTCTCAGCCTTCACGTACAGACGATTCTCCAGCAGTCTTTGGAGGACCCGCCTCACATGGACCTGGTGCTCGTCCCTGGACCTGGAGAAGATAAGAATGTCATCCAGGTAGACGAACACGAAGAGGCCGATGAAATCCCGGAGGACGTCATTAATGAGGCGCTGAAAGACGGCAGGAGCGTTGGTCAACCCGAACGGCATGACAAGATACTCAAAGTGGCCGTTCGGGGTACGGAAGGCTGTTTTCCATTCATCTCCCTCCCGGATCCGGACGAGGTGGTAAGCGCTGCGTAAATCCAGCTTGGTAAACCAGGTCGCCCCCTGGAGGGAGTGAAAGGCAGTGTCCATGAGGGGCAGGGTGTAACGGTCCCTCTCAGTGATGTCATTTAGCGCTCGGTAATCTATGCAGGGGCGGAGGGATCCGTCCTTTTTCCCGACAAAGAAAAACCCTGCCCCCACAGGTGACGACGATGGGCGAATAATCCCAGCGCTCAGTGATTCCTTCAGGTAAGTATTCATGGTCTCCTTCTCCGGCGCCGACAGGCTGTAGAGCCGACCAGAAGGAAGGGGAGCCCCCTGGCGGAGGTTGATAGCACAGTCATAGGGTCGATGCGGGGGAAGAGACATAGCTTTCGATTTACTAAATACCATACCCAGGTCATGAAATTCTGGAGGCACCAGCGACAGGTCCGGAGGTGCTGTATCCGCCACAGGGGGAGCCGCGGACGGGGAGCAGGCAGCGGACTGAAGGCAGGTGCCCATACAGAAGGTACTTCACGCCGATACCCCAGCTGACCTCCAGTCCAGGACAGGGTTGTGGAGGCGTAGCCAGGGATACCCCAGGATGACGGGCGACACAGAGTTGGGCAGGACGTAAAATACCATCTCCTTCCGGTGGTTCCCTGAGATGATGACTGGGGCAGGCATGGTTTGGTGAGAAACTCTCCCAAGGGAGGCACGGGAGAGATGGACCAGGGAGATGGGGTGTTTTAATGCCTGACAGCGGATGCCCAATCGGGTTGCCAGGCCTTGTGAAATGAAGCTGCCCTCTGCGCCCGAATCCACCAGTGCGTGGGTGAGGTGCCCAGTGGGATTGTGGCAGAAACGGATGGGCAGCTTTAATTGGGTGAGGGGACTTTGCCGATTGACGTCCACGAGGCCCCCTACAGTGACTCGCGGACCCCGCCGTTTGGCTTTTGTGGGCAAAGCTCTACCGTGTGTTGACTGTCTCCGCAATACATGCAGAGACCCAACTCAAGGCGGCGCTGTTTGTCTGCCGGGGAGAGCTTTGCCCAGCCCGTCACCATCGGCTCCGACTCCTCGGGGCACGATGGTGGCGGCGTCGCCAGGGGGCGAGCTTGGGGCAGGCGTAGCGGGGCTCCCCGAGGGCGAGAAGCAGACGGCTTCCGTCCTGAGGAGCGCTCGCGCAGCCTGTTGTCCAAGCTGATTGCCAGTGAGGTTAGCTCCGCTAACGTTCCGGGGATATCCCGTCCAGCCAGTTCATCCCTCAGATCACTATTGAGGCTGCGGAGGAACAGGCCGCAGAGGGAGCGCTCCTCCCAGCCCAATTCCTCCGCCGCTACCCGGTATTCGATGGCATAATCCGCGGCCGACCGGTTTCCCTGCTGGAGAGCGAGAAGCCGATCGACCTGGACCGCCTCGGAACGAGAATGATCGAACACCTCCAGGAAGCGCCTCACGAACTCGGCATAGGTGAGGGTGGCATAACTGGGTCTCGCCATAATAGCGTAGGCCCAAGTTAAAGCGCGCCCCTCCAGGAGGTTCCCTATATAGCCGATTCGGCTGTGATCTGAGGGGAAGTCTCCGGGCACACGGTCAAACACGGACTCGCACTGCATCACAAACCCCCGCGCTCCGCCAAGCTTTCTGCTAAAGCGAGCGGGGGTCGGAATCAGTGTGAGTCGGGCCGGTGCCACCGGAGCTGGCTGGACAGCCACCGGAACAGCAGGAGCTGCGCCACCCTGAGGAGCCGGGGGGAACGGCTGCTGGGGGTCCAGGCGGTCCAATCGGCCAGTGATAGTTATCAATTGATTCAGGATAACCTGCTGTTGATAAGCTATTTGATCCACTCTAGCCTCAAGAGTGGTAAGCCGGTGTGCGAGCCCGCCGTCCACCGAGCCACTCTGCTGAAGCCGTACTGACATAACGCACGGCTCAGGAGATGCACACACACAGGCTTAGAGTAGTTCAAAGAGTTTATTAACAGCAGGAGTGAATGAGTGCGTGTCTGCGGGGTGTAAATGTGTTGGTGATGGCGTCTGCTTCAGGCACAGAGGCAGGTGACCGTTCAGCCGAGCAACCCTATGGAGAGAGCACAGGGAGAGGGTGACGGGCATACACCAACACAGGAGGGATTTATGGCGAGAGAAGGACTTACTTGGATTGTCAGGATAGCTGGCACAACAAGGGGGCAAAGCCCGGAAGACAGCCACCTGGAGAGCTCCGTACAGCAGCGAGGAATGGGCGATGGAGTGGAGATGTCCGCCGCCGGGGAATCCACCTGTGCACAGGGGAGCAGACTGGGAAAGAGAGGTAAGGGTTCTTACCCAAATAATGTTTGCTGAAGAAGGAAGTAGCTCACAACGGTGAGGGACGAAGTCTGATGGCTTCAGGCCGAGCCTCCGGGCAAGACGGCCTTTATCCCTCGCCGCTGATGATGGTCAGGTGCGTGAGCAGGTGGCGCCGCTGATGAATGGCGCGGCGTGACAGTTACGTCTTTTTGCTATCTTGCTATTACTAGTATTACTAGTAATCCTGCATTTTGGGAGCGTAGTGCTCTGTTAGGATAATACGGTAGTATCAGATCTTTTAAATAAAAAGGAGCCTGATTGTTTAGAGCTTTGTAAGTAAGAAGAAGGATTTTAAACTTAATTCTAAACTCTATGGGAAGCCAATGAAGGGAGGCCAGAACCGGCGAGATATGATCTCTCTTTCTAGTACCTGTTAAAACTCTTGCTGCAGCATTTTGGATCAGCTGAAGACTTTTTAAAGATGTTTTAGGACAGCCTGATAATAAAGAATTACAATAATCTAATTTTGAGCTAACAAAAGCGTGGATCAGTTTCTTAGCATCACTCTGAGAGAAGATGCTTCTAATCTTGGCAATGTTACGCAAATGATAGAAGACAGTCTTAGAAACAAATTTAATATGTGAATTGAAGGACAGATCTTGATCAAAAATAATTCCAAGGTTCCTCACAGAGCTATTAAGAGAAAGAGTAACCGCATCCAAACTGAAAGTTTGATTTGGAAAGGTATTTTTAAGGTTTTTTTGGACCAACAAGAATGACTTGAGTCTTATCTGAATTTAATAGCAGGAAATTACAAGTCATTCAAGCTTTGATTTCCTTAAGACAGGCTTCTAATTTGGCTAATTGATTACTATCATCTGGCTTCATTGACAGGTATAATTGTGTGTCATCTGCATAACAATGAAAATGTATACAGTGCTTTCTAATAATGTTGCCTAACAGAAGCATATATAAACTAAAAAGAGTAGGGCCTAGCACAGATCCCTGTGGAACTCCATGACTAAGCTTTGAGTTGAAAGAAAACTCATTATTGACATGAACAAACTGGAACCTATCAGATAAATAAGATCTAAACCACTGCAACGAAGTTCCATTAAGTCCAACATAGTGTTCTAATCTATCAAGTAGAATATTATGATCGATAGTATCAAAAGCTGCATTAAGGTCTAAAAGGACAAGTACAGAAACCAGTCCATTATCAGATGCGATGAGGAGGTCGTTAGTGACCTTCGCTAAGGCTGTTTCAGTACTATGATGGATTCTAAACCCAGATTGAAACTCTTCAAGTAAACCATTTCCCTGCAGGTGGTCAAATAATTGCTTAGCAACAACTCTTTCTAAGATTTTTGAAATGAAAGGGAGATTAGAGATTGGTCTATAGTTAGCTAAAGCTCCTGGATCTAGCGTTGGCTTTTTGAGTAAGGGTTTAATTACAGCCGTTTTAAAAGCCTGTGGTACATGACCTAAAGTTAATGAAGAATTGATTTTATGAAGAATAAAGCTACCAATAAGTGGGAAGACTTCTTTAAATAACCTGGTAGGAATAGGGTCTAAAAGACAAGTTGAAGGTTTGGATGAAGAAACTATTTTGTCTAACTCACAAAGGTTGATCGGAGTAAACTCACCAAGACAGACATCAGTTGAATGAGTTGTAGTAGTTACAGTATTTAAGTTAACTGTGGGAAGAATCTGATTGATTTTATCTCTGATAGATGAAATTTTATTATTGAAAAAGTTCATAAAGTCCTGACTAGTAAGCTCTAAGGGAATGCTAGGATTGACAGAGTCCTGACTCTTTGTCAACCTGGCTACAGTGCTGAAAAGAAACCTGGGATTATTCTTGTTCTCTTCTATTAATGGAGAATAATAACTCGTTCTAGCTTTTCTAAGAGATTTTTTATGAATTAAAAGATGATTTCTCCAAGCTAAATAGATTTCATCTAAATTAGTGGAGCGCCATTTTCTTTCTAATTGACGAGTCTTCTGTTTTAAGCTACGAGTTTCTGTGTTGAACCAAGGAGTTAGAAATCTCTGATTAGACTTTTTCTTTTTTAAGGGGGCCACTAAGTCTAGAGTCTGATGCAGAGAAGCTGTAACACTATCCACCATGTTATCAATTACAGAAGGAGCAAGCTGTCTATAGCTTATTTCCGTTGTGTTGACACATGGCATAGAGGAAACAATCTGCATAAATTTGGTAACAGCATCATCTGAGAGGCATCTACTGTAATAATATTTTTCTTTAAGAGCCAAATAGTCAGAAATAGTAAAATCAAAGGTTAACAGACAATGGTCTGACAGTACAGGGTTATGAGGAGACACTACAAGATTTTCTATTTCTATGCCATATGTCAGAACAAGGTCCAATGTATGGTGGAGGTAATGAGTAGAATTTCCTACTTTCTGAGAAAACCCAATCGAGTCTAATATTGAATTAAATGCCACATTAAGGCAGTCACTATCTACATCTACATGTATATTAAAGTACCCTACTATAATTATTCTATCAGATTTCAGCACTAAATCAGCTAAGAAATCAGCAAATTCGGATACAAATTCTGAGTAGGTTGATGGGGGATGATAAACTATGGCAAATAAAATTGGGTTTAACCTAAAATTGCTAAACTGCCCAATACTGAGGACCAGGCCCTCAAAGGAATTATAACATGTTTTTTGCTTTACATTAACTAGTAATTTGGAATGGTAAATTGTTGCTACTCCTCCTCCACGACCAGAACTTCTGGGATTTTGACAGTTTAAATAACCAGAGGGAGTTGACTCATTTAAACCAACATAATCCTCTTGCCCTAACCAAGTCCCTGTAAGGGATATTAAATCATTCTGATGATCAATTAACAGCTCATGGACTAACAGAGACTTGGGAGTTACAGACCTAATATTTAATAAACCACATTTAATTTTTAAATTATGAGGAGGAACAGAGGCCAAATCATTCAATTTAGAGGCTTTATGTTTAATTTGAGTTTTACCAATACTTTGCTTAATCACTTTGGGATGCTTATACATTATATTTTTATTTACTTTGGAGGGAGCAGGCAATGATTCTCTGATGGGGAAGACAGGGGCTAAGCTAAGACAGGGGCTCATCCATTCTTGTATACTGTTCTAATTCATCCACAGGTCTTTCTAAGAAATTAATTTTCTTGTCTTTTTCCATAACTTCAGCCTTTAATTTACACACTTGATCCATAAGGCCAACAAGCAGAGTTTGTTGTTTTGCTATCTTAGATATTTCTTCAGACATAAAATTTAGTGAGAGTTTGATCTCCTCCAACTCCTCTCCATTTCTCTGATTCTTTTTCGGAGGCATACTGACCAGTCTGATTGGGATCAAAGCAGCATCTCTCCTGTTGGCTAGTACAGGAGCCAAAGTACATCCGATGGCTAGTGGAGGCTGTCAGCTGGCTTGTCGTCTAATTATAGCTGTTATCTGGCGATGAGGTCGAAGCTCTCCTGATGGCTAGTGAAGGCCGCTAACTGGCATCATCATCTAGTAGCTGGATCTGCCGGTGAAGCCGAGGAAGCCAAGGCTCCCTCGGTAGCTAGTGGAGGCCTCTAGCTAGCATTGTCCTATCTGGCAATGAATCTGAAGCTCTCCCGGTGGAGAGTTCTCCTGGTGGCTGTTGGCTAGTACAGGAGCCGAAGTACGTCGGATGGCTAGTGGAGGCCGTCAGCTGGCTTGTCGTCTAATTATAGCTGTTATCTGGTGGTGAGGTCGAAGCTTTCCCGATGGCTAGTGAAGGTCGCTAACTGGCGTCGTCATCTGGTAGCTGGATCAGGTAAGACTGAAGGTGTGTTCACACCAAATAAATGCACAAATTTTTCGTGTTGCACAAATGTATGTTAACTCGGTGTAATTGTGAACAGACGTGAATTCACTATTCCACTCAGAACAGGCCTTGATTGGTCGACCAAAGAAGTTGAGTGCACATGCTCAGTGTCATATCCAACAGGTAGTCTTTTGAAAATAGACGTATGAGTGCTGCCAGCATTGCTGTAGAGGTTGAAGGGGTAGGGGGTCAGCCTGTCAGTGCTCAGACCATACGCCACACACTGCATCAAATTGGTTTGCATGCCTGTCGTCCCAGAAGGAAGCTTCTTTTAATGATAAGATAAGATAAGATAAGCCTTTATTAGTCCCACAATGGGGAAATTCCAGGATTGCAACAGCACAGGGATAGCAACACACAGAGCAACAATCAGAAGGCAAGAAAAAAACAAGAACAGCTAGTAAACATATGTACATATTACTGTAAATATATACTATATATATATATATATATATATATATAGACACACAGTGCGGAGCATTATGGTTGGTGAATGTGCAGCAGAAAGTCTCCACGGATGCGGCGGGCCAGCTGGAAGTCTTTGGGCATGATGGCGACCCCCTTAGCGAAGAAGAGACCCCCAGGTAGGCCTCACCGGCCTCCTGCACAGCCACGATGGCGAAGCTCAGGAAGCGCAGGTCGGTCTTGGAAGTCCTGAGCGATCTCCCTCACCAGGCGCTGGATGGGCAGCTTACGGATGAGCAGCTCCGTGGATTTCTGGTAGCGACGGATCTCTCTCGGAGCCACGGGCCTGGAACGGTGAGGCTTCTTCACTCCGCCGGTGGCCGGAGCGCTTCTCCGAGCAGCCTTGGTGGCCAGCTGCCTCCCGGGGGGCCCTCTCCTCCAGCAGATTTTACGGGTGGTCTGCCTGGTTCTTGCCATCGCTCTTTATCATTCCGTCTTATATTTCCCGCACGTCGCCCGAACTCCAGCCCGGCACCCGCGTCGTTTTCGCTACAGTTCCCGGTATATCGAGTCTCTCCGCTAGCATCGGGTGGCGGCTGAGTGCTAGCTAGCACTAGCTCTTCCTGCTGTATCATCTCCTGCTGTAAACAGAGGCTCCGTCCGCCGACTCGGGAGACCTTTGGGGCGATCTGTGTGTCCGATGATGCACAAGAAAGCCCACAGACAGTTTGCTGAAGACAAGCAGACTAAGGACATGATTTACTGGAGCCATGTCCTGTGGTCTGATGAAACCAAGATAAACTTATTTGATTCAGATGGTGTCAAGCGTTTGTGGCAGCAACCAAGTGAGGAGTACAAAGACAAGTGTGTCTTGGCTACAGTCAAGCATGGTGGTGGGAGTGTCATGGTTTGTGGCTGCATGAGTGCTGCCGGCACTGGGGAGCTACAGTTTAACATGTACTGTGACATACTGAAGCAGAGCATGATCCCCTCCCTTCAGAAACTGAGCCGCAGGGCAGCATTCCAACGTGGTAATGACCCCAAACACACCTTCAAGACGACCGCTGCCTTGCTAAAGAAACTGAGGGTAAAGGTGATGGACTGGCCAAGCATGCCTCCAGACCTAAACTCTATTGAGCATCTGTGGGGCATCCTCAAAGGGAAGGTGGAGGAGCGCAAGGTCTCTAACACCATGATGTCATCATGGAGGAGTGGAAGAGTATTCCAGTGGCAACCTGTGAAGCTCTAGTGAACTCCATGCCCAAAAGAGTTAAGGCAGTGCTGGAAAATAATGGTGGCCACACAAAATATTGACACTTTGGGCACAATTTGGACATTTTGACTAAGGGTGTACTCACTTCTGTTGCCAGCGGTTTACACATTAATGGCTTTATGTTAAGTTATTTTGAGGGGACAGCAAATTTACACTGTTACACAAGATGTACACTGACTACTTTACATTGTATCAAAGTGTCATATCTTCACTGTTGTCCGATGAAAAGATATAATAAAATATTTACAAAAATGTGAGAGGCGTACTCACTTTTGTGAGATACACAAAATTATACAATTCTCTTTTGAATTGTTAATATGCATTTAAGTGTCTTATTAGTAATGCTAAGGCCTAATCATATTCATCTTACAAGGTTTGCAGCTGTATTTGTCATGTCTCCATTTGCAATAACAACACGCCCTAAGAGACCATCCCCTTTTAATGCACAAGAGGTGTCACTTGGGTGAAACATGCAAATGTGGGACTCTAGACACAACACAGACTGATAGACCAATGGCAAGCAGAGTCAGCTTATAGAGGCAGACCCTTGTACAAGCAAAATATGTAATACACTTTTCACATTTTAAACAAGGGATTATAAATTCTTTTCAACCTGCATTCAGTTGACACTACAAAGAAAATATATATAATGTTCAAACTGATAAAGTTTATTGTTTTTTGCAAATATTCACTCATTTTGAATTTGATACCTGCAGTGTGTTACAAAAAAAGCTGGGACAGGGGCATGCTTACCACTGGGTTACATCACCTTTCCTTTTAACAACACTTTATAAGTGTTTAGGAACTGAGTACACTATTGTTGAGGCTGTGTATGTGGAATTCTTTCCCATTTGTGCTTGATGTATGACTTCAGTTTCTTGACAGTCCCAGGTCTCTATTGGCATATTTTGCGCTTCATAATGACCACACATTTTCAATGGGGGAGAGGTCTCCAGATTCTCTGAATCTTTTGATGATATTATGGACTGTAGATGATGAAATCCCTAAATTCCTTGCAACTGTATGTTGAGGAACATTCTTGGGCAGCTCGGTGGCACAGTGGTTAGCACAGTGACAGCACAGTAAGAAGGTCATGGGATTGATTCCACCTCTGACCATCGTGGGTTTGATCTCACCATCAGTCAGGGGGTGGGAGTGTGTGGAGTTTGTATGTTCTCCCCATGTCTGTGTGGGTTTCCTCCCACAGGCCAAAAACATACAAGTTAGGTTAATTGGAGACTCTAAAGTGGCCCTAGGTGTGAATGGTGAAGGGAATGGCACCACACCGTGGCTGCCTCATCCATTCCCGTGGATTCCCTGATTTTCCCTCTGGGATTAATAAGGTATACAACAAAAAATTACACTGTCCAACTATTTAACCACGCAGTTGTTCACAAAGTGGGGAACCTCACCCCATCCTTGCTTGTGAATGACTGAGATTTTGGGGATGCTCCTTTTACACCCAGTCATGACACTCACCTGTTTCCAATTACATGTGGAATGTTCCAAAAAGGTGTGTTTTGAGCATTCCTCAACTTTCCCAGTCTTTTGCTGCCCCTGTCCCAGCTTTTTGGAACATGTTGCAGGCATTAAATTCAAAATGAAGGAATGTCATGCAATGTTTATCAGTTTGAACATTACATAGCTTGTCTTTGTAATGTATTCATTTGAATACAGGTTGAAAAGGATTTACAAATCATTGTATTCTGTTTCTATTTATATGTTACACATTCCAACTTAACTGGAATTGGGGTTTGTACATTTTTACACTCCTATATTATTACAGCTCCTGGCCTATGTGAGGCTCTTTGGTTGATGAGTACTAAACAGAATCTCATCTGACAAGACAGAGTATTTACTTGTGGACTTTTTATTCCACCCCAGCATTTGAAGAGATCACAATAATGAATGCACCCTCAGTGACCAGAATTACTCTCTTCAACCCACAAACTGCATCCTGAGAAATCTGTTAATAGGGTCATTGGGGCAGTGTTTCAGGTAAATGCTACAAGTCAATAATACACAGTCTGTCACTCTGGTAAACTGTCTTACTCTATATAGTATCTTCTCACTCTAATGTTTATCATTCAATTAGTCACACACCATGGAAGCAGAGTTACTATTCCACAGGTTCACCTCCCCACAGGAAAAAGTTGGAGTTTATCAATGTGTCCGTGGGACATACGTAGATGTGGCAGGATACAACTAAAATTAGTGGACAAAAGCAAAATAAGCAACAGTATGACATTTCAAGTATGCTATTATTCTGTATTTCTGAATTTGCATTCATTTATGTGGACATTGCTCAAAGCAGGGAAGAAAATATCTTAACTCTACCTCTTGAAGTGAGAGTTTGTTACACTACAGTCAAAGTCTTCTATCAAACTAACATTTACTGAAGACAATTTTAAAATGATAAAACATTATAAAATACTTTATTTCCGTAAGTTGTTTTGAAATAGAGTGACAAGTGCTGTGGACTACCATTTTTTGTTGATGAACGTCAAGCCCTGTTAAGACTGACACAAACACACAGTATGTAAAAGTCACCATTGGGCGGTGTGGTGGCGCAATGGTTAGCACTATGCCAGCACAGCAACTCACCCTTGGCCATGGGATCCCTGGTTTGATCCCAGCCCCTGACCAACAGTGATCTGTGTGGAGTTTGCATGTTCTCCCCGTATCTGCGTGGGTTTACTCGGGAATTTCTCCGGTTTCCTCCCACAGGCCAAAAACATGCAGGTTAGGTTAATTGGAGACTCTAAAGTGGCCCTAGGTGTGAATGTGTGTGTGAATGGTTAAGGGATAGCGCCGTACCGTGGCTGCTTCATCCATCCAGGTGGATGCCCTCAATTTCCCCTCTGGGGATCAATAAAGTATACAAAAAAAATTACCAGGGTTTTGTCAGCAGTAGGAACAAATTCAACCATTATTAACTAATGGATCAAATGAAGCAATGAGCAAAGTGCTGTGAATGTCACCCCAGTGAAAGCACAAATCAAACTGACAACAAAGGGATCAGACTGGTAACTGAAGACCACAAAAACTCATTTTTTTTTTAACAAAAATTAAAAGGTTTGCAAAGACTTATCTAACTTATCCAACATTTATGCATGCTGTCAGCCAGGTCTATTCTGATGTCTTTTAACTACTTAATCAGTTCTCTACATTATTCTATTATTCTGTTCAGTCTGCACTGAGTTTGTATTGTTTTCAAGGAGCAAAAGTAGCCTATAATATATGTAAAAATATCTACTTGCAGTGGCAAGAAGTCAGTGCAGGATTGTTTAAGTGTTAACTCATGTTAATTTGGAAATAAAGCTCTCTAACTGTGGTATGAAAGTGGCTTACAATATTTATTTATTTATTTTACAATTTGTCGATTTGTCAATTACAAGAAATAGTAGGTTTACGTAAGTTTACATCATAAAGTTTCTGCACCTATATACAGCACAGCCTTTTGCTAATAGTAATAGTTGCATTTCATGTCATCGCCAGTGACATTTTATGTGAATTATATACTGTGGACATCTGATTTATTTCATAGTCCATTTCAAAACTTTTAGTTAACATATTGTCTCTGTCGCTTCAAGACCTCATGTCTCCATATTTCTTTTTACTGTATAAACTCATTTTATACAACAGTTAGTTCCGACTAAGCAATTTGATTGGACAATAGGGATTCCAGGAGTTACTATCTTCCATGATAATTGCACGCCAGTGTTTCACTGGATATGTATCACTCCACTTCAAAGGTGTTCTAGTAACCGTTAGTTACTAACAGTAATTTACTGTCAACTCTCAGTGAGAATTGCAATACTGTGTTGGATACCTTAATTTACACAGTGAGGCATTGTTTGAAAAGAAATCTTACCTGACCCGGAAGTCCCACCCTTTTGAAAAAAACAAAAACAAAACAAAAAAAAACTTTATTCAGTTAATTCAGTTTACAAAGTCTGCCCTTGTGTAAATATTGTTAAGATGTTTCACATTTGTTTAAAAAAATAGGCAGTGCTAGAGTTGGATTTATTGTCTTGATTAACAAACCACACAACCTTTGTGGTGATGGACTCTTTGGGTTGTATTACAACAATGGTTAGTCAATTGTCACTGATGCAGAATGCATTTATGGGCATTTCCAAGTTCATTTCCTTATCACAACAGCATAGAAACAAACACTCCACTGGAGCATGACACAAAGAGGCCGGTCTAATCATTCAGAGGTGTGTTTTTTGATGATAAGATAAGACTTTATTAGTCCCACAATGGGGAAATTCCAGTATTACAACAACAAAGAGATAGTAGCACTAAGAGCAATAATTAATAAGATAGTAAGAAGTAGTTAGCCAAAGCAGTAGATGAATATACATATGTACACAGATATATACAAAGTGCAGGAGCATAGCAGCTAGATGGTATTAACAGCATTATGATTTGTTAAGTTACCCTGCAGAATATGAATATCTAGCCAGACAGTATATTTCACATCAGAATCAGAATCAGAATCAGAATCAGAATCAGAATCAGCTTTATTGGCCAAGTATGCACAACACATACAAGGAATTTGACTTTGGCTAAAAACTTGCTCTCGTTGTTCAGGTGAAGGATTTAAATAAGGATTCAATGACAACCACAGTATGTACAGTAAATTACAGTCTGTCCACGTTTCTATAAAAGGATGCAAATATATACAGGAATATATGCAGTTATTTACTCGGACTAACCACACGCAGAAATATATGAAAAAATATACAATCACACAGTATTTCAATGTGGACTCAGATTCAGTGATATAATGTGAATGAAGTAAAAAGCAGTGTGAGAGTTATGTGCAATGTAATAATGGATGAAAAGTCATGAGTACAGCAACAGGTAGGACTAGGTGAATGTTAGGAGTTCATCAGAGTGATGGCTTGAGGAAAGAAACTGTTCCTGTGACGGGTGGTTTTGACCTTCAGTGATCTGTAACGACGACCAGAAGATAGAAGTTCAAACAGTTTGTGGCCGGGGTGTGATGGGTCAGCACAGATGTTTCCCGCTCGTTTCCTGGTTATGGACCGATATAAGTTCTCAATGGAGGGTAGGTCGGTACCAATGATCCTCTCCGCAGACTTAATGATCCGCTGCAGTCTGGTCTTGTCCTGTTTAGTGGCAGATCCAAACCAGACAGTGATGGAAAAGCAGAGGACAGATTGGATGATGGCGGAGTAGAAGACAACCAGCAGCTCCTGAGGCAAATCAAACTTCTTGAGCTGACGCAGAAAAAACAACCTCTGCTGGGCCTTTTTCCGGACAGTGTCAATATGGGAGGACCACTTCAGGTTCCGGGAGATTGTGGTACCCAGAAACTTGAAGGAGTCCACAGTGGACACTGTGCTGTTGAGGATGGTGAGTGGGGGGAATGAAGGGGGGTGTCGCCTGAAATCCACAGTCATCTCCACCGTTTTGGCTGGGTTAAGTTCAAGATGGTTCTGGCTGCACCAGAGGATCAGCTGCTCCACCTCCCGCCTGTATGCAGACTCATCATCATCCCGGATCAAACCGATGACTGTGGTGTCGTCCGCAAACTTCAGGAGCTTCACCGAAGGGTCCTCTGAGGTGCAGTTGTTGGAGTAGAGGGAGAAGAGCAGTGGGGAAAGGACACATCCTTGGGGGGCGCCAGTACTAATTTTTCGGGAGCTGGATGTAAATCTCCCTAGCTTCACCTGTTGCCACCTGTCAGTCAGAAAGCTGGAGATCCACTGGCAGGTGGAGGGGGGCACCTTGAGCTGGAGGAGTTTCTGATGAAGAATGCCTGGGATGATGGTGTTGAACGCTGAGCTGAAGTCGACAAACAGGATCCTGGCGTACGTCCCTGGGGAGTCGAGGTGTTGCAGGATGTAATGTAGTCCCATATTCACTGCATCATCCACTGACCTGTTTGACCGGTAGGCAAACTGCAGTGGGTCCATCAGGGGGCCTGTGATGACCTTCAGGTGGTTCAGCACCAATCTCTCCAAGGATTTCATGACCACAGAGGTCAGGGCAACAGGTCTGTAGTCGTTTAATCCTGTAATAGAGGGTTTCTTGGGAACTGGAATGATGATGGAGCGTTTGAAGCAGGAAGGCACTTCACGCAGCTCCAGTGATCTGTTAAAGATCCGGGTGAAGATGGGGGCCAACTCGTTGGAGCAGACTCTCAGGCAGGACGGAGACACACCATCAGGTCCTGCAGCCTTCTTGATCTTTTGTCTCTGAAAGACCCGGCGCACCTCCTCTTCACAGATCATTAGTGCTGGTGGGAGGTCAGAGTGGAGGAGGGATGGAGTTCCTGGGGCTGCAGATAATCCTTTTGTGTGGGTGGGAGGTGAGAACTGTAGGTTCTTTTCAAACCTGCAGTAAAAGCTGTTTAGGTCATTAGCCAGCTGGAGGTTTTCCGCAGGGTGGGGGGATGGTCTCCTGTAGTTGGTGATATTCCGTAGGCCTCTCCAGACAGAAGCAGAGTTGTTAGCTGAGAAGTTTTTTTGTAACTTCACACTGTAGCTCCTCTTAGCAAGCCTGGTCTCCTTCGTCAGCATGTTTCTGGCCCGCTTGTACAGAGTCCAGTCACCAGTCCTGTAGGCCTCCTCCTTGGTCTGACGTAGCTGCTTCAGTTTAGGAATGAACCAGGGTTTATTGTTGTTGTATATGCAGAAGGTCTTGGTCTGCACACACATGTCCTCGCAGAAACAGGTGTATGACGTCACAGTGTCAGTGAGTTCATTTAAGTTAATGGCTGCAGCTTCAAAAACACTCCAATCTGTGCAGTCAAAGCAGGCTTGTAACTTCAGCTTTGATTCCTCAGTCCATTTCTTCACAGTCCTTACAACAGGCTTGGAAGTTTTTAGTTTCTGTCTGTATGTTGGAATAAGATGGAGCAGGCAGTGGTCAGAAAAACCCAGAGCTGCACGGGGGACGGCATGATAGGCATTTCTTAAAACTGTGTAACAGTGGTCGAGTGTATTTGTGTCCCTGGTGGGACATTTAATATGCTGTCTGTATTTAGGAAGCTCATTTGTGAGATTAGCTCTATTGAAATCACCCAGAATGATAAGCAGAGAGTCTGGATGTTTTTCCTCCACGTCTGCTATCTGGTCAGCGAGGAGCTGCAGTGCCTCCGTTGTACAAGCAGCAGGCGGGATATAAATTCCGACCAGAATAAATGAGGAGAACTCTCGCGGTGAATAAAAGGGTTTACAGTTTATGAACAGTGACTCTAGGTTAGGGCTACAAAACTTCTTCAACACTGTGACATCAGTACACCAACCTTCGTTTATGTAGAAGCAGATTCCACCACCCTTAGTCTTTCCAGAAAATTCTCGGCTGCGATCAGCGCGAAACAGTTGAAATCCGTCCAGACGGACCGCGCTGTCCGGGATGTGTTCACTCAGCCAGGACTCCGTGAAACAAAGGGCGCCAGATCTGCTAAAATCCCGGTTTTTGTGAGTCAGGAGCAGCAGTTCATCCATTTTGTTCGCCAAACTGCGGATATTTGCCAGATGGATCGATGGGAGCGGCGTGCGAAATCCTCGTTTCTTCAGCCTGACTAACGCACCGGCACGTTTACCACGCCGCCTTCGTTTCCGGCCAGCGCCAATAGCCGCTGCTCCCACAGCTAAGATGGACTGAAAAAACTTCAGATCAGCAGCAGTAACTGGCGGAGAAGTTGCATTGGGAGGTAGTCTGAGTGAAAGTAGTTCCTCCCTTGAATAGGTGATTCGGACAGAAGAGCAGAAGTCCAAAAAAACACACAAAATTATCAAAAACATCAGAGAGCAGAAGCCAGTGGCTGCCATCCGCGGCGCCATCTTGGATTTTTTATTTATTTTTTATTTATTATATTTTTTATTTATTTTTTATTTATTTTAGACAGTATATTTCACATTTGAATCACAGTGTTGTTGCCACCCTCAGTAATGATTGTTATTGTCCTAGTTGTGTATTGGAGGGGACGATTTCTACTGTGCAAGGTTGTTATGTTTGGTACATTCAATATGACCTCTACAAGCAGCCCTGGTTAGGTTATAAAGTCTGACAGCCATAGGTAGGAAGGACCTGAGGAACCTCTCCGTCATGCACCTAGGATGGCACAGCCTGCCACTAAATGAGCTCCTCAGTGCGTTCAGCATGCCCTGCATGGGGTGGGACTTGGACTCCAGCAGAGATGACAGCTTAGCCACCATCCTCCTCTCTTCTATCTCCTGGGCCTATCTCTTCTATCCACTGGGCCGAGGTGTCACCCCAGAACAGAGCTAGCTTTTTTGATCAGCCTGTTCAGTCTCTTCCTGTCGGTTGCCGTGATGCCACTGCCCCAGCTGACCACTCCAAATGCGATGGCGGAATGCCACCACCGAATCGTAGAAGGTCTTTAGGTGTGCCCCTTGCACTCCAAAAGACCTGAGTCTCCTCAGGAGGAACAGCCTGCACTACCCCTTCTTGTAGAGCGCGTTGGTGTTGTGTGACCAGTCCAGTTTATTGTTCAGGTGAACACCCAGGTACTTGTAAGATGTCCCCATCTCAATGTCTGTTCCCTGGACGTTTACTGATGCTGTGGGGGGTTGTCCTCACCTTTAGCAGTCCACCACCAGTTCCTTAGTTTTCCTCGCATTGATCTGGAGGCATTTCTGTAGGCACCAGTCCACAAAGTCCTGGAAGTTCCTAATCCATTCCAAAGCGCTCATGTCCATCTCTTTAATTTCTGACGATAGACCTCCTTTTTTCTGATCAAAAGCGGATTCTCACGGAATTCACTAGAATAGTAATGTGCATTAGATTGCACACCTCTTTGAAATGAGCCTCCGCCTGTCAATGCACAGTAAGCGCACTGTCTACTGGTTATTTGATGGCATGATGCAAAGCGTAAAAAACAGGCAATGCGCTGACAGAAACTAACAAAAACACTGGCAAATAGTGGAAAGTCTGCAGATGATCCTAATAGGGCCCTTTGTTTCACCTAAGAATGCCAAGAGAAAACGAGCAAAGTGTGCTGAGGCTTAATTGCTAGCATGCTAATTAGCAACCAGCATTGGCCACATTTTGATCTCAGCCCTTCTGTAGTACTGACTCAACAGGTGACCAGTATGTTTTGTAAATTCTGACTTTTGCAGTTGACAATATTAAACTTGTTTACTTGTATGTAAAAATGTAGACTTCTTCATGCTGAATGAGATGTTTAGCAACAGCTACTGGCTACATTTAGAAGGGACTATTTTTTTTTCTCAGCTATGCAAAATAACTGATTAAACAAACAAATCATAATATTTTGTCCAGTATTGATGTAATTTAATAAACTGTGCTCCACTATGCATTGGGCATATGACGTATCACACCCGCAGTTACGATATTCATTGATACCATACTCCCTCTAGTGTAATATTGCTTAATTATTGGTCACTCGTTCTTCCTTTAGAAGAAGCCATCTTTATTGTCATTCAGTCCATACAGCTAATCATGTACAGTAGAATGAAATTACATTTCTCTTAACTACAATGTTTATTAGAATCAGAGGGGTCGCTGCCATGCAAGACGCCATGACAAACAACTTCTCCTTCCCTCATTCTATTATGCTGAGCACCAAGCTAGATGGTGGGAAGTACCATTTTTGCATGGTTTTTGGTATGACCTGGCCAAGACTTGAACCCCCAACCTCCCGGTTGTGGGGCAGATGCTCTATCAACTCATCATCATCATCATAGTCTGTCGGGGGCAACAATGACTGTTTCATTTAGGTCTGATCAGATTCCTCCATGCAGCTCTGTCCTTCGCCTTCTGCTACCAGGAACTCCTGACCGTGTTAACCCCGGCGACGTCCAAGCCGGTATGAGTTGCTCTCTGACTGACCATTTCATGAGACTGCTTGGAAAGTATTTGAGTACCGCTAGCTTCTGCTGGACTAGCGGCACATTCTTGGTAGACAGAGGTATTATCAGTGGCAAGGACAGGCCAAGACAAACTGACTCCAGTATCTGTTGCAGTGACTGACCAGATGATAGGTTTGTTTATCTCTGCTCTTTGTGTAGTACATGTCATGATGCCCCAACTGGCAAAAGTCCACCACAGACCTTGCGACAGATGCGCTTATCTGCCAGGATGTCCAGTCTCACCCCGTATAACTGGGAGTGGTCCACCACAGACCTGATCTATCAACTAGGTCACCACTTTAGGTGGGCTTTACTAATATCGAGGAAATCATAAGCTTAGAAAGGCCATTTGAATAAATTTCATAACTACTAATTCAATCAAAAAATACAGTTTTTCCCATCTTCTGAAAAAAAAAATCTGCTTTGGAGGTACAAAGTTTGCATGTGAAACTGATGATGTTTTGATATGACATAAGTCATAATGATTTCCAGTTTCAGCGGTTTCACACTTCACTATGAATTCTTTTATTGGCTTTTAAGGCTTAATGGCCTTAGTCCAACCTATTTTTCTGAACTTTTTTTTTTTTTTTTTTTTAATACTAAGAGCCTACTAGAACCCTTGGGGCTTCTAGTTTGTTTTTTGTTTTTTTAATCGTTCCAAAAGCTGGAACTAAATTCCACTGTGAACACATCTTTTTGTTATTATGGTTCTCATCTGTGGATCAGCCCTCCTCAAGTCCTTAGGGCAGAAGTAAATCTTGATGCTTTTAAAAGTAAATTAAAGACCCAGTTTATTAAGCTGTTTTAATTAAACTGACCAATCAATAAATCAGTACTTTATTTATATAGCACTTTTCATACAATAGGTTGTAGCACAAAGTGCTTTACAAATTAACCTTTAGATGCATGACCAACCAATTCCTACACTCTTCCATGAGTGTGGTCAAAATTACCCCAATTAGAATGAATGCGTTTTAAGCTGTAAACTTCAGAAATTTCTTTCATTTTGGTTAAAGATGATTATTTGGTCAACAAAAGAATTATTTCATGTTTGACATGTTCATTTATTACTTTTTATGATTGTGGTCAAAATTACCTGAATTAGAATGAGTGCGTTTTATGCTGTAAACTTCAGAAATTTCTTTCATTTTGGTTAAAGATGATTATTTGGTCAACAAAAGAATAATTTCATGTTTGACATGTTCACTTATTACTTTTTATTAACATTTTATCACAGAAAGTACAGTATGTACACAGCAATAATGAAAACATACTGAGCAATAAAACGGCATAGCTGGCCATGGTTATGCTGCCATTGAACCCAAATTCAGTGCTGAAGAGCTCCCTGGTCTTGGAAGCCTTCATCACAGGAGGGATGTCTGGCTTGTTTTGTCGCAATGTTCCCACAATAGTCAGACCCTTCTCCAGGAGATGCTCTGCAAGAGGCACACTGGTGAAAAAGTTGTCTGTGGTGATGTTGCGACCTGTGTGTCTGAGTCCACTGCACAACTGACTGACAATGTTAAGACCCAGATTCTTACTGGCTCCTTCCCCTGGTTGTCTCCCAGTGTACACAATCCCATCAATTGCGTAGGAGGTTTTTGCATCACAAGCCCAGAAGATCTTTATGCTGTACTTTGCGGGCTTGCTCTTCATATATTGCATAAACTTGGTCCTCCCTCTGAATGGCACAAGTTGTTCGTCCACTGTGATACAATCACTGGGGATGAATCTCTGCCTGCAGTTGACCAGGAACAGGTCCCATACGTAGCGGAAGGGTGCCAAGTGGTCTATTTCCAGTCGGGTGGCTCTGGTCCTCTTGTCATCAAAGCTCAAGAATCGGCGAATATCTTCAAATCGTCCAACTGACATAGTGGCCTTGTACATGGGGATATACTGTATAGAGGACTCCCAAAGAGCTCACGGACTGATACATCCCAGTTCTTCTCACTTCCTGCAAGAATGGTCAATCCAATGAAGGCCATGAGTTCATCTTTGCTGACCTTTTTCCACTCCTTTCCTCTACCTGCAGCTACTCTTCGTCCCTCCATATTTGTGCATCTCAGCACCTCTTCTATTATATTATCAGTGATAAACAGCCTCCATGCATCTTTTGGTGAGATGGTGGTAAGCCCAGGTGCTGGTCCTGGCCGGCTTCTCACAATATTGTGCTTTGGTGTTCTGCCCTGGCTGAGAGGTAACTCTGCCCAGTAAGAGGCCTTGCGGCTCATTCTGTTGGACATGATAGGCCCATCCATTTCCTCTTCCTCTTCGGAGGCCTCGTCAGAAGACTCTTCTGTGTCTGACTGATATTGTTCATGTTCATGTTCATGGGGGGGTTGGGGGTTGATTTCTCTGTGGCCTGACAACTCCAGGTGGACAATAGTTTGGGTCCTCTATTAGGTCCTCTTCATTTGAAATGTCAGCTACTGAGTCAAAGTCCATAACAGGTTCATCTCCCAGGACCATTTTTATGACAAGGTCTAAAGGAATCCTTGCAGGCATCCTAACAGCCATAATACTCTAGATGAGAACATAAAAAAATATTTTTTGATTGGCACACAAAACTGTGAATCAATATGAAGCTGCATAAGCAGCAGCTGACCAGCAGCTTACAGCTGCAGCAGCAGATATAACATAACAGTATCACACAAAATTCATGGTCGAGGAAAATAAGTTCATAATTTATAACAGCAGATATATTAGGAGGTATAAAAATGATAATACTTACATGTATGTTGCTGTGTAAAAATAACCTTCAGGGTGGTGAGTAGATGTGTTCTTCCATGCTGAGTCTTCGAAGCGTGTGTCGAGTAACCTCAATACACCAGGGTCTCTCATTTTATATCATTCGCCCATCTCACATCACAATACATTCATCCCTTCTCCCCCCAGCTACTCCTTCCTGCTACTCCTTCCTGCTATATTACCGTTATCTCTCCCATCTCAATACCTATTGTCCTCATCTGTTCACCCTCTCTGTTTACCCTCGGCATGCAGTCTGTGATTTTACTTGCAGTGTCTGCAGTGTTACTTATAACCGTGGTGAAATTCCAAGGGGACAGCTTTGAGAAATGCTTGGGATCATTTTTGACCCCACATATGGAATAGTGTGGTACTGATACAAAAAATGCAATTACTTAAAAAATATAACAATTAGATACAAATCCAAATGGCCTCATGTCAAACACAACCTATTTGAGGAATACATGGAAGATTAAATGTTAAAAAATTAAAATTACAAAGATATTGGAAAAAAAAAAAAAAACAAAAAAAAAAAACAACTGCCCGGGTCATTGTGCCCCACTTATGCATCTAAGGGTTAAAAAATATGTCGATAAATATTTTTAAACTACTGCTCATACTTTTATCTTGTTCTATTTGGCCCTGTTGTATTTAGTGCTTTTTTAGATCCCATTTTATTTTATTTCCTTGTCTTTGATTGATTGATGAGTGATGAGCACCTCAATGTCAGTTCAATGTTTAGCTCTTCTTGATTTTTATGTAGACAGTAGCTGATGACAACAAGTGTTAAAGCCTGCATGTCTTGGGTTGAAACCTACAGTATAAAATGTTTGTTTTTTTCACTTAAGCTTGGGGCTAGGTGTTAGCTGCTTAATATGCAGCCTGGTGGCATTAAGGGAGTAAGACTACCAGTGCTATTGCTAATATGTGGCATAAGGCTGGTGATGCAGAGGGCTAAAGCTGCTAGCTGTGATGCCCAGGGAAATCCCTGCTGCTGACCTTTCACTGACAGGATGAAACCTGACACAGACGCACACATGGTAATGAGGGCTGGGAGGGAGAAGGAGGAGAGATTGGAGGGAGAAAAGGAGGGAGTTAGAGAGGAAAAGGCTGATGGGAAACTAATAGGGGAATTAGGGAAATAAAGGAGATGGACTTCGGAAAATAAATGAAGAAAGTGGTTGCAGAGCATGTGGTAGCTTTGGGGGAGAAAAGGGAGCAAGCAGTGAAACGATGAAAAAAACTGAAGAGAACTGCAGGGAGCGTCTATTGAAGCAGAGTTAAAATTAACAAAGAAGGTGTCAGGGAAGGAGGCAGGGAGAGGAAGAAATTTAAAAACGAAATGATGTAAGATGAACAAAGAAAAGCGATGATAAGCAACCCAGGAGAGCCAAACAGGTGAACGCAGAAATTAGAGGAGACAAGGCTTGAAATAATAAAAGAGAGGAGCAACTGTAAAGTGGAAAACAACAGGTGAGGCGAGAACAGGTCTCCGAGCAGTGAGGAAGATTAGTGAAGATAGAGATGGAGGAGAATGTGAGAAAAGGAGTCGGGGCGGGGTGGGAGGATAAGAGACAGCAAACAGAGCACACAGTGATTCCCTCACAGCAATGATGGTGAGGCTGTAATTTAACGCTCCACCAGGTCGCAATCAGGGGCTGTGTGTGCATGTGCATGGTGTGGAGAGCTGGCTTGGGGGGGACAGTTAAGCACACGCCAATGGTGGATTGAGGAGAGGGAGAGGGGAGTGCAGACAAGTAGACGGGAGGGACTGGCAGGGAAGATTCTTAGTCTTTGTAGAGATTTTGTTTTTCCGTTGCGCCCTATAAGTCGCTTTGGGATGGGAAACTGAGTCGGATGAGAGGAAGAGAGAAGATAAAGGTCAAGGGGGCAGGAAGTGGAGGGGAATGAGAAAAGGAAAGAGTGCAAGAGGAAAAAGAGGCTGGTGGGAAACAGGAGCAGTGGATAGGGCGGAACAATACAGACCAAGATAAGGAATGTAAGGAGAAGGAATGATGAGTTCGGAAGTCAAGTGAAAGAAGTAATGGGGGAAATGTCAGAAGATCAAAGCAAAAATTGAAATGGGAACTAGCAAGGAGGAGATGAGAAAGGAGGATATTAGAGGAGAGAAGGGAGTCAAGGAGAAAAAAGGATAAGGGGGAGATGAGGGCTGCAGAAAACGGAGGAGGAGATGGGACAGTAAGGAAGAGGAGAGGAAGGGGAGAGGTGAGGGGAGGGGAGGATTCAGAACAGGGGGGAGAGAGAAAAAGATGGGATTAGAGGAAGGCTGGAAAGAGAACAGCAAAGGGATAACCAAGAGGGAGGGGAGAGGGGACAAAAATGAGTTTCTTTTTCATCCAAAGAATAATCCCCCCAAACTGTACAGATAAAAGGAGTTCAAAGGACTTGTGACAAAAAGGGAGGAGGAGGCATTTGCTTATGTACATGAGGAAAATGTTTAACTTTAAATGGTGTTAGATACCTTTCAGATTGGAGAAAGCAATCACAGAGGATAGATAGTGATGCTACAAAACTGATTGTTAATTTAGTTAGTTAATTTAGCACCCATTAATTTCTTGCACAATGGTAACAGTCACAGTTATTTTATGGTGAACCTATAACATTTCAATGAGAGCTCAGTTAAAGGGCAGCAATATTTATTACAAGGTAAAAATGCAGGATTTTGAGTAAATGTTGGTTACAAAGACATCATGAAGAAGGACTTCCAGGTAAAGCTATCAGACAGTGACTGGATCCCTGGTATAGTTAAGTAAACGATTGAGGCTCGATGAGGTGCCCTGGACCACTCAGTTGAGGTGAAGATGGGTAGGAAGAGGAAGAGGAAGAGGAGGTGGGATGCAGATTAAAAGGCAGAGTGACAGATGACAGTGACTTTAAAGGCCTGGACCACAGTCTTGCAGAATGCAGCCTGATGGATGAATGAGAGTTTGACAGCACTGGAAAACCGAGGTGACTCAGGAATTACCCATCATTACCGAACTGATGTTCCATCTCATTTCTGGAGAATTCCAAAAGAAGGCAAAAAAGATAACATATGTAACACAATGATTAGATGTTAAAATGTATCAGGAAAGAAAACATAGGCACCATAGCTCACGTCTGCATATGAAGCATGTGACATAAGTCCGGACCCAGGGAACACGCACACACAAGGCTCAAGCAAGTTTTCAGTGATTTTATTGAACAATAATAGTGTATGAGTACGTGAGGGCGAGGTGTGATGTAGTGCTGGAGAACGGGGTGCGTCAAGGGCAGAGAGGAGCGCCGTACAGCCAGGCAACCTTGCAGGTGGGAGAGGTGGTTGGCGTTGGATGATGTTGCAGGCACTCTGCCTGGAAGACAGCATCCAGCTGTGCGCTCGGCGTGGTGAGGAGAGTGGTGGCTGGGACGAGGGAGCGATGTCTGCCGCCAGAGGAGCCACCTGTGCACAGGGGAGAGACTGGAGAGAAGGTGAGTGGTATTATCTTACGTACCAGGGTGGTTGGTATCAGAAGAGTGCCGGCCGTAGATGAATAGGCGAGCTCTGGAGAGAACAGCATGGATGAGCAGATGGCTCCAGACCGAGGCTCAGGGTGAAGCGGGATTTATAGCCCGACCTTGATGAGGTGCAGGTGCGCGCACAGCTGAGACGGGAGACAGGTGAGAGTGAGTTGTGACAGTACTCCCCCCCTGAGCAGCGCCTCCCGGCGCTGGCTTACCTGGGTACGCCCGGTGGAACTCCGTGATGAGGCACTTGTCCAGCACAAACGATGGGCATACCCAGGACGTCCATTTGGGGCCATACCCCTCCCAGTCCACCAGATATTGGAGACCGCGACCCCGGCAGCGGGAATCCAGGATGGAGTTGACAGTCCACGCCGGGTCACCGTCGATCACCACAGGAGGGGGGGGGGAGACCTGGGGGGGACAGAGAGGGTTGGTTATGAAGGGTTTAATCCGGGAGACGTGAAACGTCGGACAAACCCGGAGGGAGGGGGGGAGAGCCAAACGCACAGCCACCGGATTAACAATCTTGACGATGGGGAAAGGCCCAATGAAGCACTGCACCAGTTTCCTTTTTTCGGCCTTCAGGTTAATGTTCCTTGGTTGACAGCCAAACTTGCTGGCCAACTTGATAGTGGGGGGCGGCCTTCCTATGACGATTTGCCGTCTTGGAGTTGCACGCAGCCGTGCCTAACAGCGCTTGGCGCATAACGGTCCAAATGTGCCGGCAGCGCCTCAGGTGGGCCCGGATGGACGGTACTGCCACTTCCTTCTCCTCCTCAGGGAACAGCAGGGGGTCGTAGCCCAGAGACGCCCGGAAGGGAGACATCCCTGTGGCGGTTGACAGGGTAGAGTTGTGGGCATACTCCACCCAGGGTAGATGGACGCTCCAGGAGGAAGGATTGGTTGAGGCGACGCAGCGCAGAGCAGCCTCCAGCTTCTGGTTCATGCGCTCACACTGCCCGTTGGTCTGGGGGTGGTGACCGGAGGATAAGCTCACCGTGGCCCCCAAAGCGCAGCAGAAGCTCCTCCAAACTTTGGACACGAACTGGGGCCCCCGATTGGAGACGACATCCACTGGGATCCCATGCAGCCTCACAACGTGCTGGATCAACAATTCTGCCGTCTCCCACACCGTTGGGAGGCTGTGGAGCGGCACAAAGTGTGGGGCCTTGGAGAACCAGTCCACGAGGGTCAAGATGGTATCAAAGGAGTTGGACGTCGGGAGACCGGTAACGAAGTCCAAGGCTATGTGGGACCAGGGCCTTCCTGGGACCGGCAGGGGATGGAGGAGCCCCGAGGGGGGCTCCTCCCCCTCAAGGTCGAGGTCTTACCCGTAGCACACTGGGGGCAGGCACGGACGTAACTGGCCACGTCGTCCCGTAAACCCGGCCACGAAAAGGACCTCTGGAGGAGTTCAATAAGACGGGAGGTCCCCGGGTGGCAGGTGAGCTTCAAGGTGTGCGCCCAGTGGATGACGTCACCCCGGACAGCAGATGGCATGAATAACCTCCCAGCCGGGCCTCCGCCAGGATCAGGTTCAACCTCCTGTGCCTTCCGGACCTTGTCCATGATGGACCACAAAACAGCACCCACGCCGCACAAGGCCAGTAGGATGGTGTGCCCGAGTTCCTCGGCGACCTCCAGGGTGAACTGCCGGGCCAGCGCGTCCGGTTTCCCATTCTTAGAGCCGGGGCAGTAGGTGATGGAAAACCTGAAGCGACCGAAGAACAGGGACCAACGCGCTTGGCGAGCATTCAGGTGCTTGACCGTCCTCAGGTACTCCAGGTTCTTGTGATCTGTCAGGACCACGAATGGTTGTGCTGCCCCCTCCAGCCAGTGACGCCACTCCTGCAGCGCAAGCTTCACTGCAAGAAGTTCACGGTCGCCAATGTAATAATTTCTCTCCGCTGCAGACAGGCGCTGGGAGAAAAAGGCGCAGGGACGCACCACCCCATCTACCGGAGAGCGCTGAGACAACACTGCTCCCACCCCCGTGTCAGAGGCGTCCACCTCGACGAGGCACTGAAGCGTGGGGTCCACCTGAGTCAGGACCCGGGAGGAGGAGAATTCCCTCTTCAGCGTCGTGAAGGCCAGCGCAGCTTCCTCAGTCCACCGGAACGGCACCTTGGGGGAGGTGAGGCGGGTCAAAGGAGCAGCGATCGAGCTGTAGTTTGGGACAAAGTGGCGGTAGAAGTTGGCAAACCCCAGAAACTGCTGGACCTGTTTCCTGGAGGGGGGGGCAATCGACTACCACCTTGACCTTGGCTGGGTCCGGGATGATCTGGTTGCGAGATATCATGAAGTCCAAGAAGGAGGTCTTATCGGTAAAAAACTCGCACTTCTCAGCTTTTACATAGAGCCTGTTCTCGAGAAGACGCTGAAGGACCCGCCTCACGTGGACCAGATGCTCCTCCCGAGATCGGGAGAAGATCAAGATGTCGTCCAGGTAGACGAAGACGAACAGACCCAGGAAATCTCGCAGGACATTGTTAATGAGCCGTTGGAAGACGGCCGGAGCGTTGGTAAGCCCAAACGGCATAACGAGGTACTCGAAATGGCCACTGAGCGTCCGGAAAACCGTCTTCCACTCCTCGCCCTCCCGGATCCGAACAAGGTGGTACGTGCTGCGGAGGTCCAGCTTCGTAAACCAGGTGGCCACCTGGAGGGAGTCGAAGGCAGAGTCCATCAACGGCAGCGTGTACTTGTCCTTGACTGTGATGTCGTTTAGGGCCCAGAAGTTGATACACGGCTGAAGGGACCCATCTTTCTTGGCCACGAAGAAGAATCCTGCTCCGACTGGGGATGAGGAGGGGCGGATGATGCCCGCGCTGAGTGACTCCTTTATGTAGACGTCCATGGCCTCCCGCTCCGGGGTCGATAGGCTGTATAAACGACACAATGGCAAGGGGGCCCCCGGGCTGAGGTTTATGGCGCAGTCATACGGGCGGTGGTGGGGGGGGAGAGACAGCGCTTTGGATTTACTGAAAACCATCCCCAGATCGTGAAACTCTGGAGGTATCATGGAGAGCTCCGGGGGAGGAGTGTCAGGAGGCGAGAGAGGCCGCGAGGGGGCGCAGGCAGCTGACTGGAGGCAGGCGCTCATTTAGAATGTACTCCAAGAGAGGACGCTCCCGGAACGCCAATCGAAGACCAGATTGCGGAGGCGTAGCCAGGGGTAGCCTAGGATCACGGGCGCAGCGGAGGAGGGCAGTACATAAAGACTCAAGTCCTCCCTGTGGTTGCCAGAGACGAGGACGGAAACGGGGATGGTCCGGTGAGTGACTCTCTCCAGGGGTGTCCGTGAGAGAGTGACTAAATTGAGGGGGACTGGAAGGGCTTGGCAGGGGATGCCCAAGCGGGTTGCCAGGCCTCTGGAAATGAAGCTTTGTTCTGCCCCCGAGTCCACCAGTATGTGAGTGAAATGCTCCGTGAGGTTATGGCAGAATCTAATAGGGAGGTCCGCAAGAGTCCGCAAGACCCCCTACAGTGACTCGTGGACCCCCCCCTTTTGGCTTAACCGGGCAGGATTCCACAGGGTGTTGGTCATCTCCGCAATACATGCAGAGGCCCAATTCCCTGTGGCGCTGTTTCTCCGCTTGCGGAAGCTTGGTCCACCCTATCAGCATCGCCTCTGGGTCGTCGGCGGACTCTGGCGCGGGCAACGCCAGGGTGCGAGGTTGAGGGGCGCGGGAAGAGGCTCCACTCGAGCCGCTGAACGACTTCCGCTCGGTGTCCCGCTCCCTCAACCTGTTATCGAGGCTAATAACCAGGGAAATGAAATCAGAAAGACGCTCCGGCAAATCCCGGCTGGCCAATTCATCCCGGAGACTAGCATTCAGGCTACGAGCGAAAATACTGCAGAGGGTAGCATCTCCCCACCCAACTTCTGCCACCGACACCCGGAAGTCGACAGCGTAGTCGGTGGCCGACCGGTTACCCTGACGAAGGTTGAGCAGCCGGGTGGTTAATACGCTGTCTCGATCCGAATGATCAAAGAACTCGTTAAAATCACGGACGAACTGGGCGTAGGTCAGGTTCGCGTAGCTGGGCCTCGCCATTACGCCGTAGGCCCAGGCTAACGCTCGCCCTTCCAGGAGGTTAACGATGTACCCAATTTGGCAGTGATCGGTCGGGAAGTCCCCAGGGATGCACCGAAACACCGACTCGCATTGGAGAAGGAACCCCCGCGCTTCACCGACCTTGACGCTGAAGCACGTGGGCGTAGGAATGGGAGTGAGCCGGGTGGGTGGCCCCGGGCTAGCCTGGCTAGCTGGGAGAACGCCGGACACCGGAGCGCTACGCTGAGCCAGAGGGAACGTCTGCAGGGGATCCAGGCGATCCAACCGGCGATTGATCTGGATCAGCTGATTCAAAATCACCTGCTGCTGGTGAGTAATCTGGTCTACTCAAGCCTCAAGGATGTTCAAACAGTGTGCGAGCCCGCTGTCCGCTGGGTCGCTCTGCTGGAGCCGTACTGACATAAGTCCAGACCCAGGGAATACGCACACACAAGGCTCGAGCAAGTTTTCATTGATTTTATTGAACAATAATAGTGTATGAGTGCATGAGGGCGAGGTGTGATGTAGTGCTGGAGAATGGGGTGCGCCGAGGGCAGAGAGGAGCGTCGTACAGCCAGGCAACCTTGCAGGTGGGAGAGGTGGTTGGCGTTGGATGACGTTGTAGGCCCTCTGCCTGGAAGACAGCATCCAGCTGTGCGCTCGGCGTGGTGAGGAGAGTGGTGGCTGGGACGAGGGAGCGATGTCCGCCGCCAGAGGATCCACCTGTGCACAGGGGAGAGACTGGAGAGAAGGTGAGTGGTATTATCTTATGTGCCAGGGTGGTTGGCATCAGAAGAGTGCCAGCCATAGATGAATAGGCGAGCTCTGGAGAGAACAGCATAGATGAGCAGACGGCTCCAGACCGAAGCTCAGGGTGCAGCGGGCTTTATAGCCCGAGCTTGATGAGGCGCAGGTGGGTGCACAGCTGAGACGGGAGACAGGCGAGAGTGAGTTGTGACAGCATAGGCATATGAGAGGAATTCATTGTCATTACTCAAGTTTATTGTCTTAAGGACAGAAAAATAAGATATATAGATGCACTGTACATTTTCATGATAATGATATTCTTGGTGATATTAGAAAATAATTTTTTTTTCCTTGTAATTTATAAAGGACAGTTTGACAGGCGAGTATTATTTGCAGGGGTGGACTCAGTCCATTTGGGGCCCAAGGCATAGACAGAAATGGGGCCCTACTTTTTCTTTGTTCTACACTTTCTTTTCAGGCCTTATTAAAATCCTACCTGAAACTTATTGTCCTCAGAAGTCCTCAAATGATGATATCATTCAGGCATCAGGAATTACATCTGAAGAAAAACAAAGAAGTTTAACAAACTGAATGCAGACTCATCTATTATATATATATATATAAAAAAAAAATTCACATGGAAGATTTGTTGTTTGCTCACACTTACCAGTCTCTCCAGGATTTCGTGATATTGTGATTGCACTAATTCACACAAAATCAGACCACCGCTTCATCTTTTGAGTGACCTTGCAACTTTGTCCAATCACCGCAACTTTTCCACAATTTTGGCCAATCTTCATCAACTTCCACCAATTTCACCAATCAAATTTGTCCTGAGTAGTGCTCAAACACTCAGTCTTAACCAATCAAATGTGTTGCTGCACCACACTTACTTCCATGTCTACAGTATTAACAGAACACATCAGCAAAAAACTGAGTGTGCGATTTAAATAAAACACTCACCTGCGAGTTTTCCCACACTGTCCCATCTTCAGTCTCCCCCGGCCTGCCGGTGGATGTCTCCCCACGTCTCTGTCTTGACCGAGTGTACAAAGTGTCGGGTTTGTGTTGAAAAAAGTCCGCCTGCCCGAAAAGCACCCCGTTGCGGAAGCACCATAGACATATAGTATGATAGTTGTGACACTCCAATACAGTTCAATAGAAACTTTTGCATGCGGAAGTCACGTGGGTCATGGAGCAGCAATTAGATCCAAACAATGTAGTTTCCCACATAGACCATCATTCATTTCCCGGAGTGTCTGCTTAATAATCCCTAGTAAGTTAATGAATGGCCATTGCTTTGCTCATTTCACCACTTAAGTTAACATGTAGACTATGTAGTCTGTGATAGTGTTTTATTTCGTCAGCTTTTTTCTTCCGATAGAAGCTCACAAACTTGCTCATCAGCTTGCTCCACACTAGAGCTGCACGGTGGCGCAGTGGTTAGCACTGCGGCAGCACAGTTTACCCTTGGCCGGGGGATCGTGGGATCGTGGGTTCGATCCCAGCCCCCGACCAACAGTGATCTGTGTGGAGTTTGCATGTTCTCCCCGTGTTGCGTGGGTTTACTCCGGGATTTCTCCGGTTTCCTCCCACATGCCAAAAACATGCATGTTAGGTTAATTGGCTGGTCTAAATTGTCCCTAGATATCTGTTTCCTATAGGCCCTTAGAATAGAGGGTTAGTATTAATGAAAGCGCTTTGAGTGGTCTTTGTGACTAGAAAAGCGCTATATAAGTGCAGGTTAGTTAGTTAGTTAGTAGATTCAGGTGAACAGTAGTTAGCTCAACTTGATAACCTGTTTATTGGTGGCAGTGTCATTTAACATTCATAAATAAGCAATTTTAATATTTTATCATTCTGTTGTGTTGAAAATATTCTGTACTTATTTGAAGAAATTGTTGGGAGAAACGTGGAGTGAATGACACTTGGGATATAGACTGGTTTATTTTTTTTAATACATTTGAAAACAAGTGATTATTTTAAGTTGGTAAACAAAGAATCAAATGTTAAAAACAAACATTCTAAACACAACTGGCATATTTACAAATGTGAAATACTCAGTTTTATAAAATGGCTCACTTGAAATTAATAAAAAAAAAACTAACTGAACTATTAACAGAATATGTTTTCTGTCCTTTGTAATTCTATTGTGGCTCAGGAAATTCATTTTATTTATGACTGTCTGTATATGAATTTGATTGTTTTACAGAGTACACGTGTGTAGTTTGTATTTTTTCTTCAGAGAAAAAATGTAACGTTTCCAAAATAGTTCACAAATGTGTGCATAAAAAGCTAGAATGAAAAAGAAAAACTTTCAAATTTAGTATAAAAATACATAAATCTGTAAGAAAAAAGTATTGATTTTTTTAAAACTAAAAAAGAGCCACATTTCAATTTGAAAATAGTCTCAAATGAACAATAAAATATTATAATATAAAATAAAATATAATACAATATTATGAGGAAAAAGCAAATTTATGCGAAAAAGTAAAATTTAGAATAAAGAAGGTAGTACATTTAAAAGGAAAAAAATGCACAATTCTGTCAGAAAAATGTTAATGTTAATGCTGCTTATTTGTATTATAATACAGTTAAATCTGTATTTTGAATATTTACCTAATATGGCTAAAAAATGTTTTTGATGCCGCAGATTGTCACAGCTGCCATTCACACGCCATTATAGAAAGGCTGTTGTTTGGAGCCCCATGAACCATGTGACCAGTCAGCGGCGAGTTCAAAGTGTGTCACAACTATCATACTATATGGCTATGGGAAGCGCGCATAAGGAAAGATGTTGTAAAACTACAAACAAACAGGAAAATCTAACACTACAGCCAGTGATTGAAATTTTATACTTCTTAAGAGGTAAAATCATTGCCACATCTTGTCAATGAGCTTTAAAACTGTGAATCTCTTGTCTGGACATGCACCATAAAAAAAAAAAATAGTTGAGAAAACTTAAAATTTCAAGGCAACCTTTTGCAGAAAAGTTTTTGAATTGTCTCAAGGATCTGCTATTTTATATTCCCAAGTCATATTTCATTGTTGTACCAGTTACATTTACGTTGTTCTGTGAATAGTCACTACTATTAATTCTTCATGTGGCCAATATAGACTTGTTTATTAGCTGAATAGCTTGATTCACAGAACTACCTAAAATTGTGGGTGGTCGTGGGGTTGATTAGCTTTTGGTAGTTCTGTGAATCAAGCTATTTGACATGTTTGTAAGACTCAGGGGACAAAAGACAGACTCGAGGAGATAAAGTTAACCTTTTATTTCCCAGTGAGTGATGTGTGCGTGTGTGAGGGTGTAGTGTGTGAATGTGTAGTGCGTAGTGCAGTGCAGGACTCGAGCTGGAGCTGAGCAGGTCTGAGCTTCCCCTGGCAACCCTATGAACACAGAGCAGAGAGATTAGCGCTGCACCAGCAAAGGGAGATGTGATGAGTAACTGCTGCTTACTTTGCAGGTAGCGGTACAGAGCTGCTGCTTGCCTGACTGGCAGCTGCCAGGGAGTGAGCGTCCTGCTCGGAGCCGTGAGGCGGGGAGGTGACTCTGACGCCGGGAAGATGCTGAGCTTTTGCCGGGAAGAGGAGGTCCGCCGCCTGGGGGGTCCACCTGTACACAGGGGAGATTATCTTGACAAGGTAAGACAGAGGAGCGCTTACGTGCGTTGCTGCGTTGCGCCTCCGTGGCTGTAGTCTCTGAACGAGGACGGGTGATGTGCCTCCTTGAGTGTGGCAGACGTCTCCGTGCTGAGCTGCAGACCAGGCTGGCTTTTAAGGGCTGCTGGTGATTAATCACAGGTGTGTGCGCAGCTGGAGCAGGTGTAGGCCCTACGGGCACCATAACACTATTCAGCTAATAAGCAAGTCTATATTGGCCACATGAAGAATTAATAGTAGTGACTATTCACAGAACAACGTAAATGTAACTGGTACAACAATGAAATATGACTTGGGAAAATAAAATAGCAGATCGTTGAGACAATTCAAAAACTTTACCGCAAAAGGTTACCTTGATATTTTAAGTTTTCACAACTGTTTTTTTTTATGGTGTGGACCCATGTGTACTCCTGGGCAAACCCCCAAGGAGAACCCCTCCTCCCCATAAAAAGGAGAGATGAGTATCTGATGAGACAGATGTGTGTCAAGACGCACAGCAGACAGACAGGTAGGAGTAAGGCATAGAAAAACAGAGAATATTAAGTAGCCAGGCAACCCCAGAGGCTTCCTGAAAGTGCCTGATGGAAAATAGGACACAAAACACACAAAAGAACAAGCAGCCACTGCATCATAGAACTGGGCTTGAAATATCAACCCCAGTTCATGACAGAGCCTCCCCCTCAAGGGGTGGAACACAGACACCCCAGTAACATCAAAAAAGAGAAACACAAAAATACCACAAGGGACACCCCCACCCCCACCCCCACGGGGAATTAATACAACAAACCAGGATGGGAGGTGGGGGAAACAGGTCAGGAGGGAAGCAACAAGTACAATAACACATTAATATAATACACCAAAGCACAGTGAACCTCAACCATAAACCCAAGACAAAGCCCCCCAAGGCCAGAGAGTTCAAAAGTTCAGGGGGCCGACCAAATTCCCTGGGCCACAGGGCAGCGAGCGGATTCCAGTCAGGTGGTTTGGCAAGTCCAAACCCAGTTGGACCGCCCAGGAGAGCGGGTCAGGTGGCCGGCCAGGGACACCTAGCCCCAGAGCACAGTTTACCGGGTGGATGGCCTGGGTCCTTAAGCCACCAGTCCAACAGAGGCGGCCTGGGAGGTGGTCTCCACACGGGAAAACTCAAAACAGGGAGAGGAAGCCGGGAAAGGGGAACCCCGACGTCGTCGGACAGAGACGAGAGGGGGACCGCCCTGCCCCCCGCAGCCTCGAGCTGAAGGACAGCTGTACCCATGGTGGTCCTGGTCCAGGACAAAGCTACACCCACGGAGGCTCCAGGCTGAAGCTTCCTGGCACCCGCGGTGGACCCCGACTGGGCCATGGCAGCAACCTTGACAGCCCTGGCTTGGGACCACACTGTACCCTCAGTGGACCCCAGCTGGGCCAACGATGCACCCTCAGTGGACCCCGGCTGGGCCAACGATGCACCCCTGGCTGGGCCAAAGCTGAACCCGCGGTTTCTCCAGACTGGAGCTCATCAGCACCGGTGGTGGGCTCCGGCTGGAGCTCTGCAGCCCTTGTGGTGGACTCCCACTGGAGCTCAGTGGCACCCACGATGGACTCCGCCTGGAGCTCTGAGGCACCTGTGGTTGAACCAGCTGGAGCTATGCAGCACCCGCGGTGGACTCCGGCTGGAGCTCAGCAGCACCCACGGTGGACTCTGGCTGGAGCTCTGAGGCACCCACGGTGGATCCAGCTGAAGCTCTGCAGCACCTGCGGCGGACTCCGGCTGGAGCTCTCCAGCACCTGCGGTGGACTCTGGCTGGAACCCGCGGTGGACTCTGGCTGGAGCTCAGCGGCACCCGTGATGGACTCCACCTGGAGCTCTGAGGCACCCGTGGTGGATCCAGCTGGAGCTCTGCAGCACCCGTGGTGGGCTCCGGCTGGAGCTCTGTAACACCCGCGGTAGAGCAGCTAACAGCGGGGGTAGCTGGAACCTCCAGTGGCAAACCTAGATCTTCGGATGCCTTTGGTGGTGCTGACTCCTCTCTGATGACCCTGGGAGTAAGCTCAGAGATAGCAGAAAAGGGAGAGGGGTCAGGGCCACCAGCAGCGGCAGAGCCCGGTGAGGCAAGCTCAGGTGTGGCAGGCAGCTGCACCCAGCTTTCCTCACCAATGGCCAGGCAAGGATGCTCAGAAACAGGGGAAAGAGAAATAAATGAGAGCACTTGCATGGGCTCAAGCTCCACCGCCGGCCAGGACTCCGTCGATCTTGATGATGGTGTCATGGGCCCAGCCTTGAGCTGGTTCAGTGCACTGCGGCATCCCCCGCAGCAGGCATGATGGTCTTGGCAGTCCCGGTCAACTCCAGTGATGTCTCCAAAGCAGGTGATCTCCCCAGTGTGGATCCTGGAGGCGGCGTTGCTGGGGTCGAGGAGACTGAAGCCAGGGGATGCTCCTTCGCCAGTGCAGGCTTCAGATCGGTCATAGCACCCTCCCTCTGATTGTAGCGATGCTGTGGGGCTGGGGTGGAGTCCTCCAGCACTGCGGATTCCTCCATCATCCGGTGATCGAGCTCCGGGGTCGATGGACACTCAGCAGCAGATGATGGAGACAAGGAGGAAATGGGAGAATTAATTACTTTAGCAGCAGGGGGAGAGCACTCAGGTGACTGCCTAGCCTGGGGATCTCTTCCAGGGGACAGACAAGATTTATCATTGTTAACTGAGATAAAATGAAAACACACTTGCCTGACCTCCCGGGTCTGGGTGTTGACTGCTGCGGACGGCGTGCTGTCATTCTCCTCCATGTCAATAGTTCTTCTGGGCCCCTCAGAGGTTGGTGGAGGAGCCGGCTTGAACGACACAGGAGTGGGCATGTCAGGAGAAGCTCTGGCGGTCCCTTCATCGGCAGGAGAGGACAACCCGATGATGGAGGCTGTGGCTGAAGCAGAGGAGGTGTGACAGCTGGCACAGAGGAGGGCTTCACCGCAGAAGTGGTCAGGCATGACGTCCGGAATTTGGCTGCCGATGAGGTGATGGACTTCTTTTGGCAATTTGACATAGGATGATGCTTACGACATGCGGTTAGCTCCTCCGAGACCTCTGGCTCCCCCTGAGTCCCATGACCTCCTCCTGGGAGCGGCAAAAAGTTAGGAAACAGAGAAACAGGTGATGGAGGAGTGGTTACAGCAGCTGATAGGGGAGCCCCAGCAGATTGTAAAAGCTGGAGCTCCTCCACAGGAATCAGGCTAATCACTTCTGGA
The DNA here is from genome assembly GCA_020510985.1 of Pholidichthys leucotaenia. NCBI lineage: Eukaryota > Metazoa > Chordata > Actinopteri > Cichliformes > Pholidichthyidae > Pholidichthys > Pholidichthys leucotaenia. The sequence continues at coordinate 186,967,322 of CM035847.1, forward strand.
GAGAGAGCTAATGAATGGAAAAGGACTTACCTGAATTCCTGCTTGGTGATGGTGTCAGCTGCTGCCTCGGTGTCTCGTCCCGTTTTCCCGGGAGTAGGATGGGACGTCTGGCGGGAAGAGGAGAACACCGGCTCGGGAGGTAAACTGCGGGCTCCGGACTTCCGGGAGCGCTTCGAGGATTGCTGTTGTTGCGCTCAGAAAGTCCCCCTAGTGGCCTCCTTGAGACACTGTCGTAGCTCGTGTACCTGGGTGAGCAGCGGTGTCAACCCCAGATATTTCCATAGACCAGGGCACGTCTGAGCACCCTGACTGTCATGTCCAACAAACAAAAATTGACCTCTGGGGAGTTGGTGGCATGAACTTGAGAAACAAAGTCCACTGCTCGGTTGGCCACTGCGCACTCCTCCGGGCTCAGTCCATAAACCAAAAAGTCCATGGTTCACAGGCTGGAGAAAACACAGAAGAGGGAATAAAAAGGAAAACACACACGCACAACCTCTCCGCTGGGTTTTACAAAGGCCGGATCATTCTATTATGATTCTCTGTGCACTTTTACGCAGTGCATGGAGTCGATTCCAGTAATAATCCAGGTGAAAACAAAAGCAAGCAGTTGAAGATGATGAACAGCACCCAGAGTGATGCGGTGCCGGAAAACTGGCAGGGCATCTAGTCATGAGCGACGGAGCACAAACACTGAGTAGAACTGTCACAGTGTTGGACAGTGATCCGGCAATCTCTTCTAGCAGGCAGAGAGCTTAAATAATGCCAAACCCAATGAGGAAAGAGATTGCCGGTGGGTGTAACATGAGTGCGAGTGAAACCCAATAATGAGACACAGCTGACAGGAGAGGGAGGGGTGGCTTAGCTGTCAGGGAGCCGGGCAACCCCAGAGGCTTCCTGAAAGCGCCTGATGGAAAATAGTACACAAAATAAACAAAAGAACAAGCAACCACCGCGTCATAGAACTGGGCTTGAAACATCAACCCCAGTTCATGACAATTAGCATCATGTGTGCTCGTACAAGCAGTGTTACTATCTGTTCCTCAGGAGGGTAAGTCTCTTCACTGGTTGGAGTGAAAAAGGTTGTTTTGTAAAAAATTTTCTGTGCTCTTCCGTTTTACTCCATTTCTCTGCACCACTAGGATAACTTCATTTCATTTTGACGCTATTTTACATGCAGTACAGCTTGTTTACAGTTGTAACCAAAGATACGCATATGGCTCAGAGTTGAAGGGGGGAGGACGTTAAATTCATGATTTGATTTTCCATTTATGTAAATACTGGTGTTTCTTTGTTTTGTCGGAAATCATGCTAAATATGCTAAACATTTAAAAAAAATATATGGGGATCCTAGTAGATCGGAGCCCTTAGAAAATCGGGGCCAAAGGCAGTTGCCTACTTTTGCCTAATGGTAAGGCTGTCTCTGGTTATTTGCTTTCAACATATTCAGTAAAATCAAAACAAACAACTTTCAATTCAATTCAATTCAATTCAACTTTATTTATATAGCGCCATTTCACAACAACAGTCATCTCATAGCACTATCAACTGTAAGGGGAACCCCCACAGTTGCAGAAAGACCCCAGCAATCAGGCGATCCCCTGTGAGCAAACACTTGGCGACGGTGGAGAGGAAAAACTCCCTTTTAACAGGAAGAAACCTCCAGCAGAACCAGGCTCAGGGAGGGGCAGTCATCTGCTGCGACTGGCTGGGGGGTGAGGGGATAGAGAAGAAGAAAAGAACAGAAAGAAAGAAAAAGAAAGAACTTTCCTAGTTCTGCTATTTATAAACACTTGCTCAGATTGAGTTTCAGCTATACTTTTTTAAATTCTGTATCAGTGAAAGCACTAAAGGTGCTGATGCCTCGGTGCCTGTGGCATAGTAGCATGGGGGACAGTAAAAAAGTCACACTGCCACTTCTAGTGGGTGGGTATAGTTATTAAAACACTTTTTTTTCACAGCTGCATTGATGGTAAAGGTGAGTTAAATTTGTGTTTATTTTGAAAACAAGACCTTATCTGGAAATTGTCAGAAATTAAAAGTCGAGAAAATATGGTGACACAATGATACAAGCCTTTAGTTCCAGTTGATTTTGAGTGGGTGAGCTGAAAAGCTGCTAATAGACAGACATATGTACATACATAGACACATGGAGTGATTACTGTATGTCTATGTTGCCTTTGTGCCAAGGCATAAAAATATATAAGCACAAGAATAAAATTAGGAGCACAAAGAGAAATGCTGGAGTAACAGATTTTATAAATTGAATGCATGTATAGTTACACGGTGGTGTGCAATAGCAAGTAAACATATCAAAATTTCCAGAAGTAAAAAGCATAATTATGAATATTAAATCAGAACGGTTTGGAAAGTTTAACACATGTAATGAATATTGAGAGTTTCTTAAATAATCTTGCAAAAAACGAGGTTTTTCCAAACATTAATTTATTGAAATACAGTAGCAGTTTCTGGTATAAACAGTAAACATGTAATATTCTTATTTAGCTTCTAGCCTGTTATTTCCACAGCTGCTCTGACTGTTGACCCTTAGGTTCACCACCATGGACCTCAGAGAGATAAAGAGGAAAGAAAAACAGCATAAAAATGTCATTGTTACAGATGTGATATATATAAAAATACATATGTCATCTTTCTCCTCAGCTTAATATATTGCTTGGTTTAATGAATGAATCATTTTAAAGTGAGTGAATGAAGCATGTCACACTGTGGTGTTTTTATATGGTTCAACAACTGTATGACAACTGTATTAAACCGCTAGACTAAAGTGGGCCAACCGATGGAAAAGTGGTATTTGCTGGTGAAGAATTGGCATTTGCCATTCTGCTGAGACTGGCCTACCATTGGGGACTTTTTGATCTTGCTATCTCTTCACAGCAGACCACTGTAGCAGACACCTGTGCAGAGTAAGTTTTGAGCTTAAATTATGCCATTGGATGGTTCCAAGATGGCGGCGCGCTTGGACGCTGCGGCCCCTCTAGGCATCAGTGAGTGTGAGAGTTTTGAGTGTTTTGATCATCCCAGACGTACATTCTGTAAAACTTACAACCGTGAGACCTTATTAAACATCAAGGTACTGCACGCTGCAAGAATTGCGGCGCTCGGTTGTGACTTGGACATTCTACGCCAGCATGGAATGCTGTCCGAGATTCCACTGGCAGCTACCCGGGAAAGGAGGAGGTGTAAGCCGAGCGAATGCAAGCAAAAGCGAGGAAAAAAGGCCGGGAATCATGCTAGGCTAAAAACTAACCCCTCCAGACCAGCAGTACCATCGCTCCTTCTCTCCAATGTCCGCTCCCTCGACAACAAGGTGGATGAGCTGCGTCTGCTGAGAGAAACCTGGAGAGAGTGGAGGGACTGCTATGTGTTTGCGTTCATGGAGACATGGCTCCACGACAACATCCCTGATGTGGCTATTCAGCTGGAAGGGATGACATCGTTCCGGGCGGACAGAGAGGCTGCTAGCTTCGGTAAAAGCCGGGGGGGGGGGAAGCCTATGCATCTATATTAACAAGAACTGGTGTGTTAACACCACGTTAGTATCTAAACACTGCTCTCCGTTGGCGGAGTTCCTTATTTTAAATTGTCAGCCATTTTATCTGCAGAGGGAATTCACCAACGTGTTTGTAGCTGCTGTTTACATAGCTCCTAGCGCTAATGCTAAAGCTAATGTTACAAAAGCTAAAGCTAAAGCTAAAGCTTTAGTGATGCTAAAGCTACACGATGCTATTAGTGAATTTCAAACTTCACACCCGGACAGTTTTGGGGTGGTTGCGGGGGATTTTAATCACACCAGTTTAAAGACTGTGCTCCCCAAGTTTAAACAATGTGTAGACTTTAAGACCAGAGGAGAGAATATGTTGGACTTGGTGTACACAAACTTTCCAGATGCCAATAAGGCAACACCTCGCTCCCACCTCGGCCATTCTGACCACCTATCCGTGATGCTGGTGCCTGCCTACAAACCTTTACTGAAGCGCAGCAGGCCAGTAGTGAAACAAATCAGGATTTGGCCAGAGGGTGCAACCTCAGCACTTAGACTGTTTTCTGCACACAGACTGGGAGGTCTTCAAAATAGCAGCCTCCCAGGGAGACAAGACAGATGTGGAGGAGTATGCTGAAACGGTCACCAGCTACATTGTGAAGTGCACAGAGGATGTCACTATAGTGAAGACTATCACTGCACGGGGCAACTATAAGCCCTGGATGACTGCAGAGGTGCGCTCTCTGCTTACAGCCAGAGATGCAGGCTTCAGAGCGAAGGACAGGATCGCCCTCCACTCAGCCAGGTCTGCGCTCTCAAAGGGAATTAAGACGGTGAAGCGTGCCTATGCGAAGAAAATCCAGGGACACCTCTGTGACACAAGGAACACCAAACGGATGTGGCAGGGAGTTCGGGTGCTGACGGTTTATAAGTCCAGGCAGGGGGTCGATGATGACGATGCTTCGCTTCCAGACAGGCTCAATAACTTCTTTGCACATTTTGAAGCATCAAACCCGACAATCAGAGGGAGGGCTGGCCCATCTCCACCATCGGTTGAGCCAGCTATCACCATCAATGCAGCGGACACAGTAAGGACCCTAATCAGGGCCAACCCATGTAAAGCTGCAGGTCTGGACAACATCCCCGGACGTGTACTCCAAGTCTGCGAGTTGGCGGATGTCCTGACTGACATTTATAACATCTCCCTGAGACAGACCATCATTCCCAGATGTTTTAAGACCTCTACCATAGTACCAGTGGCAAAGAAACCAGTTGTGTCCTGTCTGAATGACTATCGTCCTGTTGCAGTGACACCAATTGTGATGAAGTGTTTTGAACGGCTTGTCAAACCACACATCACAGCCTGCCTCCCTGCATCACATGACCCGCTCCAGTTTGCATATCGTTCAAACCGCTCCACGGAGGATGCTATAGTCACCACCCTGCACTCTGTCATCGCCCATCTGGATCAGAAAGACACTTACACCAGACTCCTGTACATTGATTTCAGTTCAGCATTCAACACCATTATTCCCCAGACACTGATGGAGAAATTACTCCTTCTTGGTCTGAACACCGCCACATGTCTCTGGATCCTGGATTTCCTGACTGAGAGACCTCAGTCTGTCTGTGTTGGAAATAACATCTCCAACTCTATCACACTGAGCACCGGATCCCCTCAAGGCTGCGTACTCAGTCCACTGTTGTTTACACTTCTAACACATGACTGTGTATCCAGACACGAGGGGAACCAGATTATTAAGTTCGCAGACGACACCACAGTGGTGGGACTTATTCAGAGGGATGAGGAATCAATGTACAGGGAAGAAGTTAAGGCACTTTTCCACTAGCCCAGCACACCTCGCCACGTCTAGATTCACTTCGACATGGTTCGGCTCGCTTTTGTCTCCATTACAACCATGTTAAGCTGGGGTGGGTGGGATTTCTATAACAGCGAGGCGGCGCCACACTCCTGTGACGTAAAACACGCGACCCAAGCAAAACATAACATGCATCATGGCGGCTGTACAAGGCGACTCCTCGGTCTGTGGCTTTTTTCACCGTAAATGCCAAAAAGGACCGCCAGACAAGGGTACAGGCAGCGAGATGAAACACTCTGGAATAGTTCTGCAGCTTCTGGGAGAGCCAAAGACGTGCGGATACAAACTAGGTCATATATGACGGTAAGCTAATGTTGCTAATGCTAGTTTGCTATAAGTACGTCGTACTACACTGTAATGTCTCCAAGTTATCGCTGTTAGGTACTAAAATATGTATGCTGTGTGTGTTTCAGATGGCTCTGTTGTGGGGAAATTACTGCTTCAGTCGGTCTGGGCGTTCAGCACAGCCTCTCACTGATGTCACCAGCCTGTCACTGATGTCACCAGCCTGTCACTGATGTCAACACAGCTTCACAAACGATCAGTGGTTATTTAAGAATGTCTGTAGAAACGTTTATTTCCTGTGCAACAAATTGTTCTGATCTGCGTGAAAATCATGAAGAGACTGTTGAGACATCATGGACGTACCTGCTTCTGCAGCACTGAGTCTGAGGTGGTGTCATAGAAAAAAATGATCAGCTGACACAACTTGATCACCATGTTAATAACTATATTAGCCACAAAATATATATTCAAAAAGTAAACAGTACTGAGTTAGGTATAATAAGATATATTTGACAGTTATGATGCATTTTAGGCCAAAACAAACTTGATCTAGGATTAAAAGCAATTAAAATAATGCAGTCACAAGGTTACATGGAAAATACTTGATCTACTAGATATATGTACTGTAGAAATATATATTCTCTGCATCAACAATGTACTAGACATACATTCATGTAGTATTGCACTGGGAATTGCACTGACAATAAACCTCTGAAGTTTTTGCAGATGTCTCTTTTTTATATGTGAAGGTTACCACCATGTGGCATAAATTAAATACTGAAAGACTGGAAAAGCTGTCTAAGAATAATCCAGCAGTTTGAGAAATCACTTTTGGTTTGGTGTAAGTCTGTCAACAGAATTATGAACCATAAAGCAGTTTGTGCTAAAATGTTAAATCCCATTAAACCTAATCCAGGGGCTTCCAATCATGTGTCATGGGGGGCCAAGACCCTGCAGGTTCTCTCTTCTACCCAGTCTCTTCAGCAGGTGCACTCACTGATCAGTCAGTGGAAGAAGTTCAGTGGAATCTGCTGTTGAAGACACTGGTTGGAGGTAAAGCCTGCAGGGTCTTGGCCCTCCATGGCACATGATTAGACACCCCGGCCCAAACCCATTATGATGAAGAGCAGATGCTAATATTACCCAGAATTCCTCCATATACTGGTACTGTCACTAAAGTATGCAGAGTCTTCTGCGGTGGCACATCCAACAATACAGTCTTCAGTTATTAAAATAATTGTTTTGGTTACTTTTTTCTTAAACATGAGCCATTATTTTCAAGGTCACCGATAAATCCTTTGTACAGTTGACACTTTTCCCACCGGTGTCTTAACAGACAAAATAGAAAATCATGATGCAAACACATAAGTCACTAAATTGTTTATTACAATCAGCAGCAAATTCCAGATTATTCAGAATGTGCCCCTCGTACTGGTCCTGGTTCAGCAGATCTTCAGCCTGCATCTCTGTAAATAGTGAGGCAAGGTCCAGTTGGGGTGGACAGTTTCCCTCTTGCCTAGACAAAAGACAGAAATGGGTGGTGGCTAATTAAAGCAAGTTTAAAACATATTTGGGAAATACACTTGTTGCTAAAAGCCAGTGGTGGAATGTGAATTAATGAATGAATCTTTATTTTGGATTGATTAAAAGTAAAGATTAAAAGAAAATAGAATAATATAACAAAGGGGAAAAAAATCTAACAAGGTCAAATTAAACAATAACTCCTCTGATTATACAGTTCAACATAGGTTTTCTGAAATGGGTGATGGCTGAAGCTGCAGCTTATATTGCCCACCATATTTCATCCAAGAATTCAAAAGAAAAACAAAACAGGAGGGATTACAATTTGAATGTGACAACAAAGTACTTTGTTGTTGTATTTAACCACAATTTTCATGTAGCTGCGCTTCAGTAGATTTTACAAGGGCTGGGTTACATTTAAAATCATCTGTTTTTACTGTGGCCTCAGCAATCAGAATGAATTAATACATTCACTTGAATGGAATATAGTTCTTTAACTGAAGGTGTGCATCACCCAGTATGGAGTCGCTCAGTCAAAATATGAAGTTTTTATCAATAAAAGTTTGTCTTGTCTGTAAAAGTGTCTCCTCTTGCCCTGGCTTCATGTGTGGGCGGTGTTTTGTACTTGCATTGCTAAAATATAAAAGGAAGCACTACAATGGGTCTCAAATATTTGTAATGTATCCTGTTACTGCATGAGTTTATTGATGATAGACTATAAACTACACATATAAAGTAAATTATATTGACGACTGAACGTCTCACATTCGCCAAAACATACAGTTATGAACATAACTCACAAAGGATCACACAAGTGATCTGACAAAAAAAAAAAAAAAAAAATACATTAACAAGTGGTTTATTTTACAGTTGATGTGCCATATTCACACAATCAAATAAATCTCAGTTCAGTCCCTTTTATATTAAGTGGAAATTGCGCTACTTTGGTTTTGATACTTTACCTGTGAAAGCAAAGGATTTCAGTACGTTTCACAGTGGCGAGGTCCGTTGTGGGCTGGCTGCTTTCCTCTTGCCTAGATGAACGACAGAAATGGATGGTGGTTAGGTTCAAGCAAGTTCAACACTTAATATAGGCACATCTCAAAAAGTAGAATACCATGAAAAAATTCAATATTTTTTTTCACTCATTTCAGAAAGTGAAACCCATATATAGATTCATTACAGGGACAGTGATATAATGAAAGTGTTTATTTTAATATTGATGATTACGGCTACAGCCCACATTAACCAACACCTCAGTGGCCAACATTTATATTTAAAAACTATTTATTAAAGTTAATTTTATGTAATATTCAAATTTTTTGCCAAATTGAATTTGGGGTTTTCAGGGGCTGTAAGCCGTAATCATCAAAATTAAAATAAATAAACGCTTGAAATATATCACTGTCTGTGTAATGAATCTATATAATATACGGATTTTTCTTTCTGAAATGAGTGACAAAAAATATTGAAGTTTTTCATGACATTCTAATTTTTGGAGATGTACCTGTATTAGGGAAATACACCTGTGAAAGTCAGTGGTGGGATGTGACAAAAATGCTTCGTTTCCCTGACAAGCACTGCAGGATCCACAGAATAGGTGTGTGGGTCTATTCTGACGCTTTAGAAAATTATATGAATGACTTTATAAATCACTGGTTTGAAAAAGCAATTTTAATATGACGAGATTTCGGCTCCTGTGGTCCATTTCACCAGTATCCACAATATAAACACCGAGGGAAGCTAACCCCTGGCATGTGGAAACACATTCTAGCATTAAATTGCACACAATTTAATGCGCAGCACCAAAGTGCAATATGTACACAAACCAGGACTTTAACCAGGATTAACATATTTCATTGTTTTGCTCTCACAAGCGAATACTTGCGCGAATCAGCAGTTGGTACTATCTAGCTACTAACTAAAACTCGTTAGCCAGCACAGAACAGCGCTGTATGGCTCAAAAAAAGTGAGCTTACCACCAACAGGATAAATAAGCGAACAGATGCATATTATTACAAATCACTCACCATCGATGGTTCTCTCACGTTCGTCTTCAGCTTGTCCGTAGTCCGGTTCTATGCTGGGCTGCCATCTGTATCGGTGCGGGTCGCTCCTCTCACTGTGGATCTGCCACCAAGCAGAGAAAACTCCGCACCTCTTCGTTGGACCACGGTGTAGAGGTCCGCAAAACCTACAACGCTGTCTGTATTAATATCATATTTACTCCGTGACCGAGTTAGTCCGTGAAATATTGCAAATGGCGGTCGTGTGTAGATTCATCAGAAGACGGTCGCTTTCGTGACGTTACGACCTGACCAATCAGTGGCGACCAGGCTGTTGACGTCACAACACGGCACGACTCAGCACGGTTGTACCCTGCCCTCGAGCAGGGACGAAAATAGCGGCTGTTAAACCGTGTTGGGGCTAGTGGAAAGAGTTACAAAGCGTGCTGAGCTGTCCCGTGTTGGGCTAAGTGGGGCTAGTGGAAAAGGCCCTTAGAGACCTGGAGGGCTGGTGCAGGGAGAACAACCTGGTGCTCAATGTGGACAAAACGAAGGAGATGATTATCGACTTCTGGCGGTCACAGCCTGAACACGTCCCTCTCAGCATCGGTGGCTGTTTAGTGGAGAGAGTGGAGAACATCAAGTTCCTCGGAGTGCAGATTTCGCAGGACTTGACCTGGAGCAAGAATTCCTTGGGGATCAGGAAGTGGGCCCAGCAGAGACTGCACTTCTTGAGGAAACTCAAACCGGCCTCTCTCCCCATCTGCATCCGCAGGACCTTCTACAGAGGTGTGGTGGAAAGTGTTCTGATGTACTGCATTGCAACATGGTACTTCAGCTGCAGTATGTCAGACAAAAAAGCCCTGCAGAGGATAGTTAACCCCTTGCACTCCGGTCAATTTCCCTAAAAACGCCAAAAAATAACGTGCCCAAAGTAAATTGAAAGCTGTTCTTCAACCCTTTGCAGCATCTTTATGGGGTTGGTCTCATTTAAAAGAAAACACTTTGAATTTTTTTGACAAAACAGTCATAATCTCTCTAAGTGCTCGGGCCACTGAGTTACAGTCATCTAAACATAGTGAACTTGAAGAAAATAAATTTGGCCTGGGTGTTTTTTTGGATACAAATGCTTGCAAATAACACACAGCTTCAGATCCGGGCTGGAAAATGCAACAGAAATGTAGAACCAAGTGTTATCCATCTGAGGTCCAAATTTTGTAACAATACCACAAAAAATGAATATATTACACAGCTTTTTCCTCGGACTGTTCCCAGGTGTTTTGGAACTGTGCCAAATTGTGCCAAAGTCTGTAACTTTAGAATGTTTCAATGTAGAAGCTTCATTTTGGGCTCTAATGAAAGGTCACACTCAGGGCTGTGTCTGTGTGTGTGTGTGTGTGTGGGGGGGGGGTTGCCCCCCCCCTCGCTACAGAGGAAAGACATCGCCCGTTGCGTCATGGTCCGTCATGCAGCGATGACGCACAGCTGTAATTTACCGATCGGTCAAAAGTCATTTTGATTACAATTTTCAGGGATAAAGAGTAATTTAGCTTAGAACACCTTACCTCTTCACAGCAGAAGCGGAGCTGGAGAACTTCCTCCTCATTGTCAGACAAACGCGACGCTGGTCTCGCGACCCGATCAAAACATAATTCCATTATTGCGGTTTTGCGCTTCCATGATTGCGGTTTTTGGCGAACGATTTTTCAAAACAAATAACAGTAGTAGTTAAAAATAGACTTGCAAATGCGTGTGTGTCACTCAGCCTTCGTCGTCGGCCTCAGTCGGTCTATGATGACCATAGAAGACAATCCTAATATCTATTCTGCTGGGACAAAAACAAAATAAGCACCGCCTGGCCATGCGCGACTGGCAGTCGCTGTCACAAAGATAAGATAAGATAAGATAAGCCTTTATTAGTCCCACAACGGGGAAATTCCAGGATTGCAACAACACAGGGATAGCAACACTCAGAGCAACAATCAGAAGGCAAGAAAAAAACAAGCAAGCAAGAGCAGCTAATATACATATGTACATATTACTATAAAATATATATATACACACACACACACAGACACACAGTGCAGAGCATTGTAGCTGGATGGAATAAATATATGAATATATGAACACAGTGCAGAGCATTGTAGCTAGATGGAATAAATATGTAAATATATAAACACCCACAGTACGGAGCATTGCAGCTAGGTGGAATAAATATGCAAGTATATAAACACACACAGTGCGGAGCAATGTAGCTAGATCGAATAATATGTAGATATATAAAAACACAGTGCGGAGCATTGTAGCTAGATGGAATAAATATATAGATATATAAATATAAACACACCCAGTGCAACAAAGGTTGCACTTGTGGATGGTCTCCGTGCTGCTGGGTCTGTGGGGTTCTTCCTGTGGGTCCTTTTTGTCATCTGCTGCAGCAGTCTGTCTTCACCCAGCCTTAAAAACAACAGCTCGCGAACTTCTCTGTTTCAATTGGCTCACTGCATTCACAGCGTTGGTAGGTGGGTCCTTCTTGCTAGGTTTTCAGTCATTGGTTCTTCAAGGTTTCAGAAACCCAATTCAAGGCTCTTATTAGTCGAATGAGAGGTCAATCAGATGAACTAATCTGTTCACGGCTTTGTCTGCAGCTTTTACTTTCAGTGCGCGCTTGGACGCCATCACCATCTACATCATGTCCTACATCACCATCTCCATCATGCGTCCTAGAGCGCAGGAGGGCGCACGAGAGCGCCCTCATGCGCTCTAGGACGCAGAGACTTGCCCGCCCGCGGTACAACAGAGTGCAAGAGGTTAAGGGAGCTGAGAGGGTAATTGGAGTTTCCCTCCCCTCTGTCCTAGAACTTTTTCAGAACCGTTATAGGAGCAGGGCACTGAACAATGTCAAGGACCACTCTCACCCTCTGCATAAACACTTTGAACTTCTGCCATCTGGCAAACGATTCCGGAGCATCAGAGGCAGAACCATCAGACTGATTAACAGCTTCCTTCCACAAGCTGTTAGGATGCTGAACAGTTGATCCGGAATCTCTCATACATACTACTGCACCTGCGGACATTATGTATGTTATTTGTATATTATAGTTCTGGTTAGTTTTCAAGTATGTCTCAGGGATGTGTGAATGGCTGTGTTGGGGTGGGGGGTGAGGGTGTGTGTGAGTGTGTCTTATATTATGTTCTTTTTACTTATTTGGATGCAGAGAGAAATACAATTTCATCTTGCCTGCAGTACAGTTATATGTACAGCAATATGACAATAAAGGTTGATTTGATTTGATTTGTTTTGATTTGATTTGATATGACTGACATGAGTATTAAGACTTAAAAAAATCAGCTGAACTTTAGAGAAAACTATTCAGAAAACAGGTTAAATTACAGTAATGTAACCAAGCAGTCCCCATACAGGAAAAACAAATCAGACATTGGGAAAAAATGTGACATAACATAAGCTTTAAGAATCAAATATTGCAGTTGTAGGAATTATTTGTGTTTTAATGGCTGGATGGATGGATATTGAAATTGCTGCATAATTTAAGCCCAAAACACTCTGCACAGGTGTCTGCTACAGTGGTCTGCTGTGAAGAGACAGCAAGATCAAAAAGTGGCCAATGGTAGGCCAGTCTCGGCAGAATGGCAAATGCCAGTTCTCCACCAGCAAATACCACTTTTCCACTGGTTGGCCCACTTTAGTCTGGCGGTTTAATACAGTTGTCATACAGTTGTTGAATACAGTCATACAGTTGTTACTCCCCCAGTAACTGTATGAGTAACAGATATAAATAATTGCAACACAAATGTTTGTCAAAGGCTTTATTTACATATGCTTAATTTTGGACAGGCATCAGCATGGTCACCTAACCAACCACACAAATGTTTTTGAGGCGAGGAATGTTGGGACTTGTAGTTTTTAGCAAACTGAAAACTCCAGGAAGAAAATACCTTGTCCTACCTCTGCAAAACTAAACAGCAAAACCAGTGTGAAAACAATGATGAATAAATGATGTAGTCACTGAATACGTGTTTTTTTTTCAGTAACTGCTATTTTATAACTGCTATTTATCTCTCAGCTAGAGATCGACTGTGACAGGAAGTCATTCATGTTTTGTAAAAAAAGTTGTATTGCTGCTTCTAGTGGCCCGGCATAGTTATTGCAATACAGTTTTCCCGGCTTCATTGACGGTAAAGGTGAGTTAACATTGTGTTTATTTCAAAAACAAAATCTTATCTTGAAATTCGGGCAAATTAAAAGTCAAGAAAATATGGTCATACACTGATACAAGCCTTTAGTTGCACTTAATTTTTACTGGGGGAGCAGAAAAGTTGGTAACAGACGGACAGGCAGACAGACAGACAGCTACAACCACACACACACAAACCACATTAACTGATAACAGATTATTGTATACCTCCGTTTTCACAGAGGCATAAATATTACAAGAAACTACCACATCTTACGAGATGTTGAGGTTTATCTGCTGAATCAGATTACCTGCATTGGAAGTCACTGTTGACGGGCGTCTCCTCAGGCTTTTGAGCTCTTGTTGCACTGAACTATGTTTTTTTTTTCTTCCAGTGGCTGTATAAATTCAACTTGAAGTGATGAAAGTAGAACAAAAATAGGCCATTGTACACCGGCAAAATTTGCAGTGGAGCAGTGTTGGTGAATGTGTAGAAAAATTCACAAACAGATTGTCCGCATGGCTGTACTGTTTTTGTTTGTTTGTTTGTTTTGTTTGTTTGTTTTTTGTTTATACACTGTAGCAGTCTGAAACAGACTTAAAACTTAAAAATGTTGTTATACAGTGGTGTGAAAAAATGTTTACCCCCTTCCTGATATCTTTTTTTTTTTTTTTGTATGTTTGTCGCACTTAAATGTTTCAGATCATCAAACAAATTTAAATAGTAGACAGAGATAACAAGTAACCACAAATTGCAGTTTTTAAATGAAGGTGTTTATTATTAAGGGTAAAAAATATTCAGAATCAGAATCAGAATCAGCTTTATTGGTCAAGTATGCACAACACATACAAGGAATTTGACTTTGGCTAAAAACTTGCTCTCATTGTTCAGGTGGAGGATTTAAATAAGGATTCAATGACAACCACAGTATGTACAGTAAATTACAGTCTGTCCACGTTTCTATAAAAGGATGCAAATATATACAGGAATATATGCAGTTATTTACTCAGACTAACCACACTTTGCAGAAATATATGAAAAAATATACAGCCACACAGTATTTCAATGTGAACTCAGATTCAGTGATATAATGTGAATGAAGTAAAAAGCAGTGTGAGAGTTATGTGCAATGTAATAATGGATGAAAAGTCATGAGTACAGCAACAGGTAGGACTAGGTGAATGTTAGGAGTTCATCAGAGTGATGGCTTGAGGAAAGAAACTGTTCCTGTGACGGGTGGTTTTGACCTTCAGTGATCTGTAATGACGACCAGAAGATAGAAGTTCAAACAGTTTGTGGCCGGGGTGTGATGGGTCAGCACAGATGTTTCCCGCCCGTTTCCTGGTTATGGAACGATATAAGTTCTCAATGGAGGGTAGGTCAGTACCAATGATCCTCTCCGCAGACTTAATGATCCGCTGCAGTCTGGTCTTGTCCTGTTTAGTGGCAGATCCAAACCAGACAGTGATGGAAAAGCAGAGGACAGATTGGATGATGGCGGTGTAGAAGACAACCAGCAGCTCCTGAGGCAAATCAAACTTCTTGAGCTGACGCAGAAAAAACAACCTCTGCTGGGCCTTTTTCCGGACAGTGTCTATATGGGAGGACCACTTCAGGTTCCAGGAGATTGTGGTACCCAGAAACTTGAAGGAGTCCACAGTGGACACTGTGCTGTTGAGGATGGTGAGTGGGGGGAATGAAGGGGGGTGTTGCCTGAAATCCACAGTCATCTCCACCGTTTTGGCTGGGTTAAGTTCAAGATGGTTCTGGCTGCACCAGAGGATCAGCTGCTCCACCTCCTGCCTGTATGCAGACTCATCATCATCCCGGATCAAACCGATGACTGTGGTGTTGTCCGCAAACTTCAGGAGCTTCACCGAAGGGTCCTCTGAGGTGCAGTCATTGGAGTAGAGGGAGAAGAGCAGTGGGGAAAGGACACATCCTTGGGGGGCGCCAGTACTAATTTTTCGGGAGCTGGATGTAAATCTCCCTAGCTTCACCTGTTGCCACCTGTCAGTCAGAAAGCTGGAGATCCACTGGCAGGTGGAGGGGGGCACCTTGAGCTGGAGGAGTTTCTGATGAAGAATGCCTGGGATGATGGTGTTGAACGCTGAGCTGAAGTCGACAAACAAGATCCTGACGTACGTCCCTGGGGAGTCGAGGTGTTGCAGGATGTAGTGTAGTCCCATATTCACTGCATCATCCACTGACCTGTTTGACCGGTAGGCAAACTGCAGTGGGTCCATCAGGGGGCCTGTGATGACCTTCAGGTGGTTCAGCACCAATCTCTCCAAGGATTTCATGACCACAGAGGTCAGGGCAACAGGTCTGTAGTCGTTTAATCCTGTAACAGAGGGTTTCTTGGGAACTGGAATGATGATGGAGCGTTTGAAGCAGGAAGGCACTTCACGCAGCTCCAGTGATCTGTTAAAGATCCGGGTGAAGATGGGGGCCAACTCGTTGGAGCAGACTCTCAGGCAGGACGGAGACACACCATCAGGTCCTGCAGCCTTCTTGATCTTTTGTCTCTGAAAGACCCAGCGTACCTCCTCTTCACAGATCGTTAGTGCTGGTGGGAGGTCAGAGTGGAGGAGGGATAGAGTTCCTGGGGCTGCAGATAATCCTTTTGTGTGGGTGGGAGGTGAGAACTGTAGGTTCTTTTCAAACCTGCAGTAAAAGCTGTTTAGGTCGTTAGCCAGCTGGAGGTTTTCCACAGGGTGGGGGGATGGTCTCCTGTAGTTGGTGATATTCTGCAGGCCTCTCCAGACAGAAGCAGAGTTGTTGGCTGAAAAGTTTTTTTGTAACTTCACACTGTAGCTCCTCTTAGCAAGCCTGATCTCCTTCGTCAGCATGTTTCTGGCCCGCTTGTACAGAGTCCAGTCACCAGTCCTGTAGGCCTCCTCCTTGGTCTGACGTAGCTGCTTCAGTTTAGGAATGAACCAGGGTTTATTGTTGTTGTATGTGCAGAAGGTCTTGGTCTGCACACACATGTCCTCGCAGAAACAGATGTATGACGTCACAGTGTCAGTGAGTTCATTTAAGTTAATGGCTGCAGCTTCAAAAACACTCCAATCTGTGCAGTCAAAGCAGGCTTGTAACTTCAGCTTTGATTCCTCAGTCCATTTCTTCACAGTCCTTACAACAGACTTGGAAGTTTTTAGTTTCTGTCTGTATGTTGGAATAAGATGGAGCAGACAGTGGTCAGAAAAACCCAGAGCTGCACGGGGGACGGCATGATAGGCATTTCTTAAAACTGTGTAACAGTGGTCGAGTGTATTTGTGTCCCTGGTGGGACATTTGATATGCTGTCTGTATTTAGGAAGCTCATTTGTGAGATTAGCTCTATTGAAATCACCCAGAATGATAAGCAGAGAGTCTGGATGTTTTTCCTCCACCTCTGCTATCTGGTCAGTGAGGTGCTACAGTGCCTCTGTTGTACAAGCAGCAGGCGGGATATAAATTCCGACCAGAATAAATGAGGAGAACTCTCGCGGTTCTTCTTCATTCCAAACCTACATGGCCCTGTGTGAAAAAGTGATTGCCCCTAAACCTAATAACTGATTGGGCCACCCTTAGCAGCAACAATTGCGTCTTTTACAGCGCTGTGGAGGAATTTTGGCCCACTCAGCTTTGCAGAATTGTTGTAATTCAGCAACACTGGAGGGTTTTCAAGCATGAATTGCCTTTTTAAGGTCATGCCACAGCATCTCAATCAGATTCAGGTCAGGACTATGACTAGGCCACTCCAAAAGCTTCATTTTGTTTTTCTTAAGCCATTCAGAGATGGACTAGCTGGTGTGTTTTGGATCATTGTCCTGCTGCAGAACCCATGTGCGCTTCAGCTTGAGGTCACGAACAGATGGCCGGACCGTCTCCTTCAGGATTTTTTGGTAGAAAGCAGAATTCATGGTTCAATTTACCACAGTAAATCTTTCAGGTCCTGAAGCAGCAAAACAGCCCCAGACCATCACACTGCCACCACCATATTTTACTGTTGGTATGATGTTCCTTTTCTGAAATGCTGTTACTTTTATGCCAGATGTAATGGGACACACACCTTCCATAAAGTTCAACTTTTGTCTCATCAGTCCACAGAGTATTTTTCCAAAAGTCTTGGGGATCATCAAGATGTTTTCTGGCAAAACTGAGATGAGCCTTTATGTTCTTTTTGTTCAGCAGTGGTTTTTGTCTTGGAACTTTTCAATGCAGGCCATTTTTGCCCAGTCTCTTTCTTATGGTGGAGTCATGAACACTGACCTTATCCTCTTGCGCTCCGTTGTACCGCGGACGGGCAAGTCTGTGCGTCCTAGAGCGCACAAGGGCGCTCTCGTGTGCTCTAGGACGCATGATGGAGATGGTGATGTAGGTGGTGATGGTGATGTAGTGGCGTCCAAGCGTGCACTGAAAATAAAAGCTGCAGACACAGCCGCGAACAGATAAGTTCATCTGATTGACCTCTCATTCGACTAATAAGAGCCTTGAATTGGGTTTCTGAAACCTTGAAGAACCAATGACTGAAAACCTAGCCAGAAGGACCCGCCTACCAAGGCTGTGAATGCAGGGAGCCAATTGAAGCAGAGAAGTTCGCGAGCTGTTTTTTTTAAGGCTGGGTGAAGACAGACTGCTGGAGCAGATCAAAAAAGGACTCCCAGAAAGAACCGTCACAGACCCAGCAGCACGGAGACCACCCACAAATGCAACCTGTGTGACAGCATTCGTGCATTGGCATGTTCAGCCACAGGCGGTGCTTATTTTTTGTTCCAGCAGAGAAGACGTTATGATTTCTTCCATGGTCATACACCAACGAAGGCTGACGACGAAGGCTGAGTGACACACACGCCTTCGCCAGTCTTTTTTTAATTACTACTGTTATTTGTTTTGAAAAATCGTTCGCCAAAAACTGCAATCATGGAAGCACAAAACCGCAATAATGGAATTATGTTTTGATCGGGTCGCGAGACCAGAACCACGAGCGGACCAGCGTCGCGTTGGTCTGACAATGGGGAAGAGAAGTTCGCCAGGACTCTGCTATGAAGAGGTAAGGTGTTATAAGCTAAATTATTCTTTATTCCTGACTATTCTTCTGTAGCGAGGGGGGGGGGGCGCGGTGACTGAGCTGCTGTCCCACATCCCACATGAGGCTAATCCGTCATGTAACGATGGCCGATCTCCGTCCTCTGTAGCGAGGGGGGGGGCAACCCCCCCCCACACACACACAGACACAGCTCTGAGTGTGACCTTTCATTAGAGCCCAAAATGAAGCTTCTACATTGAATCATTCAAAAGTTACAGACGTTCTTCCAAACAGTTCCAAAACGCCTGGGAACAGCCTGAGGAAAAAGCTGTGTAATATATTCATTTTTTGTGGTATTGTTACAAAATTTGGACCTCAGCTGGATAACACTTGGTTCTACATTTCTGTTGCATTTTCTTAGGCCGGATCTGAAGCTGTGTGTTATTTGCAAGCATTTGTATCCAAAAAAACACCCAGGCCAAATTTATTTTCTTCAAGTTCACTACGTTTAGATGACTATAACTCAGTGGCCAGAGCACTTAGAGAGATTATGACTATTTTGCCAAAAAATTCAAAGTGTTTTCTTTTAAATGAGACCAACCCCATGAAGATGCTGCAAAGGGTTGAAGAACAGCTTTCAATTTACTTTGGGCACGTTATTTTTTGGCATTTTTAGGGAAATTGACCGGAGTGCAAGGGGTTAACTATCCTCTGCGGGGCTTTTTTGTCTGACATACTGCAGCTGAAGTACCGTGTTGCAATGCAGTACATCAGAACACTCTCCACCACACCTCTGTAGAAGGTCCTGCGGATGCAGATGGGGAGAGAGGCCTGTATGAGTTTCCTCAAGAAGTGCAGTCTCTGCTGGGCCCGCTTCCTGATCCCCAAGGAATTCTTGCTCCAGGTCAAGTCCTGCGACATCTGCACTCCGAGGAACTTGATGTTCTCCACTCTCTCCACTAAACAGCCACCGATGCTGAGAGGGACGTGTTCAGGCTGTGACCGCCAGAAGTCGATAATCATCTCCTTCATTTTGTCCACATTGAGCACCAGGTTGTTCTCCCTGCACCAGCCTTCCAGGTCTCTAAGGGCCTTTTCCGCTAGCCCTGCTTAGCCCAACACGGAACAGCTCAGCACACTTTGTAACTCTTTCCACTAGCCCCAACACGGTTTAACAGCTGCTATTTTCGTCCCTGCTCGAGGGCAGGGTACAACCGTGCTG
This sequence comes from Pholidichthys leucotaenia, assembly GCA_020510985.1. Lineage (NCBI taxonomy): Eukaryota > Metazoa > Chordata > Actinopteri > Cichliformes > Pholidichthyidae > Pholidichthys > Pholidichthys leucotaenia. Next base: position 186,986,949 of record CM035847.1, read on the forward strand.
AGTCGTGCCGTGTTGTGACGTCAACAGCTTGGTCGCCGCTGATTGGTCAGGTCGTAACATCATGAAGATGCTGCAGAGGGTTGAAGAACAGCTTTCGATTTACTTTGGGCACATTATTTTTTGGCGTTTTTAGGAAAATTGACCAGAGTGCATGGGGTTAACTGAGGCAAGTGAGGCCTGTAGTTCTTTGGATGTTGTTGTGGAGTCTTTTGTGACCTCTTGGATGAGTCGTCGCTGTGCTCTTGGGGTAATTTTGGTCAGCCGGCCTCTCATGGGAAGGTTCACCACTGTTCCCTGTTTTCGCCATTTGTGGATAATGGCTCTCACTGTGGTTCACTAGAGTCCCAAAGCTTTAGAAATGGCTTTATAACCTTTTCCAGACTGATAGATGTCAATTACTTTGTTTCTCATTTGTTCCTGAATTTCTTTGGATTGCAGCATGATGTCTAGCTTTTGAGGATCTTTTAGTCTACTTCAGTTCACTTTGTCAGGCAGGTCCTATTGAAGTGATTTCTTGATTGAGAACGGGTGTGGCAGTAATCAGGCCTGGCTGTGTATAGAGAAATTGAACTCAGCTTTCCAAAGATGAAATAAACCCCAGATAATTTATGTTTTAATGCGGGGGGGGGGGGGGTTACTTTTTCACACAGGGCCATGCAGCTTTGGATTTTTTTTTTACCCTTGATAATAAACACCTTCATTTAAAAACTGTGTTTTGTGTTTACTTTTGTTATCTTTGTCTAATATTTAAATTTGTTTGATGATCTGAAATATTTAAGTGTGAAAAATATACAAAAAAAAAGAGAAATCAGGAAAGGGGCATACACTTTTTCACACCACTGTATTTTATATTAGAAATAGTTCCACACTACTAGTGCAGTTTCCGTTAACTCCGACGATGGAGCGGCTTCTGTCACCCCAACCGTTTGTTTTACTGTGCAACACAGATCTCACGTCGACAATATAACAGCATGACATCATTATGCAGCCAGATCAGAACATTGCAATATTTACTTTTACCCAGGTATCACATTTTATACTGGGATTATCATGAATGATACAATAAAGCACACTGCTAGTAGCCACAATGCACCTGCAAGTGTATTAGAAAATACAGTACAACAAGTAAAGTACTGATTTACAGAGCAAAACATCTTCACATGCAAGCTGACAATGATATTTTTGATGTTTTTATTTTTATCCCCTTTCTCAAGAGGCTTTGCTTTTTGCCAGGCTGCCATTGTAAATAAGAATGTGTTCTTCATGACTTGCCTGGTTAAATAAAGGTCAGATAAAATAAAAATAAAAACTCTTTGTTCACAAGCATTGCAATCAAATAGTCGGTGCATGTTTAGTCCTCATCATCATCAGTTTTCAAACTGGGTTGACATGCAATCCATTTAATTCAACTTATTAAAATACATTTAGTTTGACTAATTGATACTCATACCCTCTTATTAAATTGATGTTCCCTCTCTATGTTTATCTTGTTAAAATGCTTGTGCATGCCCACAGGGTTGATATACAGTAAATATGCATTATGCCATAAGATAAAACAAGAAATCATTAAGCTGTACATATTTATATGACAAAATGTATAAGAACTTTGTAATAAATGTTGGAAAAATATTACTATAAAGGTTGGAACAGGACTTATGGAGAAGTATAACACCCCCTCCTTGTTTTTCTCTTCACATGCCCCTTTTCTCCATCCAGAAAGAATCAAGTCAATAAAATCGAGAGAATTTAAACAACATCCCATCACAATGACATGTCTGAATATTTAAATAATTCATGAAGCATAAATTGTTCACAATGCCCTTTCTTCAAACTGGAGACACAGATATCGATTACTTTCCTCAGAGAGGCCACAACTGCCTCAGAAAAGGAACTGACTTCCAACATTTGTTTGGTCAGCATGAGCCTGTCAGAAAGTGGATTTCAGGAGTGGGAGAGCTGGCAACGCTGTGATGGAGTGTGAGGCGAAGCTTAGCCCTGGTGGGCACCGGTTCAATTCTCTGGCCCAATTTATCACTGCAATTTACAGTCGTGAAAAAATTAGGACACCCTGTATAAGCCTGTGTGTTATATAGATATTTAATATCAATGTTAAAACTACTGGGAGATTCATGTAATACAACTAAACAATTAAAAATGAATAAAAGACTTTTTTTTTCAAATTTTCTGTCAAACATAATTCTAAACAAATGGTGAGGAATAAACTAGGAGGCCCCTCCATCTTTTTTAGTACACCCATGCATTCATTCCCACTTAAATGGCTAAAATAAATGTTAAAAAATGCAAATAAAAACAAAAACAAGGTTAGACATAGATATGTGAACATTCCTTAATAAAGAACTGATTATTTAATGGGGTGTCTCAATTTTTTCACATGACTGTGAATGCATAGGGAGTTGCAATATATAAATTTGGCCAAAAAAAGTACAGACACTGAATGAAAGTCTAGCAAGTTAAATCACTAGTCAGACTATAATAAATCCATATACCCCCTTTACACAGGGGTGGAGATTGTTGAGAGACCACTGAGTGATGAAAAAATGGCCAGCTCTTTCAACAATCGTCCAGTGATCTCTCAGGAATTGCCAAGATCTTGCAATGACCTTCAGTGATCTCCATAGTCGTCAAAGTTTTGATTCAGTCAAAAACAAACCTTCAGTCATCACCAAAGGGACGCAATCTCTTAATGAACTATGGAAACAGTGGGAAACTTTGTGGTCATTGAAATATCTCTGAGAGATTATTGAGAGATTGATGAGATCATTGAGTTGTCAAAGTGTGCACAAGGAGTGCGCAACAATTGCAACGATCTTCCAATGATCTCTCAGCGATCTTTCAATGAGCTCACAGTGATAATTCAATGAAGGCTAAGTTTTTCCACTCTGAAAATAGAAATGTTGAGAGATCAGTGAGGGATCACTGAGAGTTCAATGGAAGACTAATAGAGCTCATTGGTCATTGATCTCCACCATGGTGGAGATTGCTGAGAAATCATTGTGAGATTGATGAAATCTTTGAGCACTCCTTGAGTGTTAGCTGAGAGTTTGTTGAGAGATTGCTTTCCATTGGTGATCATTGAGAGATTGATTTGGACTGAATCAAAATTTTGAGGAGACCGTGGCAACTTTGGAGATCAGTGGAAGATCACTGAGAAGAGATCTGGACTTTTAAGATAAGATAAGATAAGATAAGATAAGCCTTTATTAGTCCCACAATGGGGAAATTCCAGGATTGCAACAGCATAGGGATAGCAACACTCAGAGCAACAATCAGAAGGCAAGAAAAAACAACATCTAGTAAACATATGTCCATATTACTATAAATGTATATATATAGACACACAGTGCAGAGCATTATGGCTGGTGGATGTGCAGCAGAAAGTCTAAGCTCTCTCTCCGCGGATGCAACGGGCCAGCTGGAAGTCTTTGGGCATGATGGTGACCCCCTTAGCGAAGAAGAGACCACCAGGTGGGTCTCGCTGGTCTCCTGCAGAGCCATGACGGCGAAACTCAGGAAACGCAGGACGGTCTTCAAGTCCTGAGCGATCTCCCTCACCGGGCGCTGGACGGGCAGCTTACGGATGAGCAGCTCCATGGATTTCTGGTAGCGACGGATCTCTCTCAGAGCCACGGACCTGTGACGGCGAGGCCTCTTCACTCTGCCGGTGGCCAGAGCGCCTCTCCGAGCAGCCCTGTGGCTAGCTGTCTCCTGGGGGGCTTCTTCCTCCAGTAGATTTTACGGGCGGTCTGCTTGGTTCTTGCCATCGCTCTTTATTATTCTGTCTTATATTTCTTTCACGCCGCCTAAACTCCAGCCCGGCACCCGCTTCGTTTTCGCTACAGCTCCCGGTATGTCGAGTTTCCCATTAGCACCGGGCGGCGGCCAAGTGCTAGCTAGCACTAGCTCCTCCCCGCTGTAACGTCTCCTGCTGCAAACCGTGGCTCCGTCCGCCGACCCGGGAGACCCCCGGGGCGATCCGTGCGTCCGTGATATACATACAGAGTGAAAGGTGTAGAAAGAAGAAGGAAGATAAAAAAAAAAGGCTGTTGCAACAGGCAGCCGACTCGTGTGGCGCCGCCGGTCCGGCGGAACCGGACCTTTTTTGCTCAACAATCTCCACCCCTGTGTAAAGGGGGTAGAAGAGCACTAGAAACCCGTCAAATGCTCCGCAGCCTCCTTGGTCACCCAAGAAAATCCCAGTGATTCCTTATTGAATTCTCCTGGTCTCCCAGAGATCTCTTAAGGATCTTTCAAATATCTCTTTAGATTGCCATGCAAGTTGGAAAAACTGATCTTTGGATCTGCCAAACATTTACATAGAAACAGCTTTGTCCAGGCAATTTTTGATCCCTCAATGGTAACCCAACAATCCCCATGCTGTGTAAAGGGGCCCTTAGAGGACAGATAGATAGATAGATAGATACATAGATAGATAGATAGATAGTCTTCTCTGTCTACAGAAACAAGACAACATACTGTAAGACAAATACAAATGCTACAAATTACTGAGTTTGTTTGTCAAGTTAGAATAGTCGAGCCTCCAAACACCATTATTAGTTTTACGCCACATTTAGGGAGAAACATGAAACAGCCAAGGGCACAAATTGATCGCTTAGAGATGTCAAATAAAGTTATGTTATGAAAAGGGAAGTAAACATGGCAAAATATTTGTCTGAGGTAACAGATATTAAAACAATTGTGGCAATGTTGTCCATTATTCTGTTTTTACCTGTTTTATTTTTTATTTTCCCATCTCTGCTATTGTTAATTCAAACTGACTTATGCTGCTGTCTTTCACATGTTATTTTTTTCTTGCACGTAGGTCTTTTGATAATGTTCTCACCCTGGGGCCTAAACTGTATTGTTTAGTGAAGCTCTCACTGTTTTATTAATAAACCAAGGACCCGAGGCTTCCCACTGTGCATCAACCATCAACCCGTCATCCAGACACACCCACACATGCAGGAATGTAGCTGCTAGATGCAAATGAGTCTCATTTGAGGAAAAACCTTAAGAAAGCCAACACATGTGTATAGGTATGGGGAAACATTATTATTTATGCAAACTATATGGTATTTCAATGATAGAGTGTGTTGTTGCACTAAGAAGGCTTCAGGGTTCAACTGAAACTGTTACATGTGATCACTTATGTCAAGAGCAACCTTCACAACCATATGAGTGCAGTCTTTTTTTCATACATAATAACCCAGTGAGATACATGACACTGAATGACTGACAGTTTTATGCCTTAAGCATTAAATTACTATATTTCCCTCATATCAGAAGTAAAAGTGAGTTGGAGTCAGTAATGGAAGAAAGTGAGCAGGGATGGCTAGAGCTATTATTTGTGCAGAAATTTTGTCTGCAACAATTCCCTTCTCCAAATGGAGTCTGTTGCTCTATATTGCTACCAGGGGGAATTACTTATATACTGTATATATACCTTGTACTGTATACTAGTATACCACATTTATTATTTTTGTGCATTTTATCAAAACTTTGAAAAGTCTGAAAAATAGTTCTCCCCCAAGGATAAAAAAGGATCTGAACAATCTCATATGCATACTTATCTGGACAGGTAAGAAAACACATGACTCCCCCACATGCCCTAACTCCTGAACACAAAACCAATTCACATGGAAAGAGATCACGGCAAATATACTGTTGTGGTATATAGTTTGTAAACAGCTATATATCAGAGACTCCCAAGTCTCAGCATCAAAAGCAAAATAACCAATCACATTCTAGCTTTATATAGGGTTCATTTTCCATGCTAAGGACAGACTCAGCAGTGGAATATGAATATGAAGCAGTGGAATATGAAGTGATAAAAATAGTCCACAGAGCAGGACTCAGAGACACAGGTCTACTGCAACAAAATGCTTAAAGAAATTATGTAAGAAGAAACTAATATTTGTAGAAGCATGCTCAAATAACAAGGCTGAGTTTCAGTCATAAAACCAGCTTTATTTGACAGAACGCAGCTTCTAGCATTCTCAAAGCAGGAAAGAGAAAGAATCATACTTCAACCCCCTTTTTTACATTTCCAGCATCAGAATTCAAGTCACATGGTGTCTTCAGTCAACATACAGTTACAAAGCATCCCCTTGAAGCTTCACCATTGTCTCTCATTTCCTGATGAACCGGAAAACCCTCCGGGGCGTCTTCTGTGGGACAAAGAGACAAATCTCACACTTCCTTGTTACCTCCTGTAGATTCGAGTCCTTAGTCCTTGCAGACATGACACCCCACAATACCAGTCCTGTCTCTGTGGCAGCGTGAGCCCACAATGTGTGTCGGCCACATATTTATCCTTTATATAGTATAGTCTAAAAAGGGTTATATTGTCATGAAATCTGCTTTTAACGAGCATATGATGGTTGAAGCAGGACCCAAAGTGCAAGCAGCACTTGGATGCAAGAATGATTTATTAACTAAACTCAAAAGTTGGGAATAAACAAACAGCAGCACGATAGCTGAAAGTAAACTAACCACAGAAGCAACAAACTCATGGAGATTATCACAAGGAAAACACATGAAGCAAAGGAGGAATAAACAACAGCAACATTAATGACCTAACGCAGACAACAATCACAGACTCACATATATAGGGAGATTTGTGGAGAATGTGTTCAAGGATTGTCCTACTGGGGGACTTCAATGCGCACGTGGGCAACGACAGTGAAACCTGGAGGGGGGTGATTGGGAGGAACGGCCTGCCCGATCTGAACCCGAGTGGTGTTCAGTTATTGGACCTCTGTGCTAACCACAGTCTGTCTATAACGAACACCATGTTCAAGCATAAGGGTGTCCATATGTGCACCTGGCACCAGGACACCCTAGGCCGCAGGTCGATGATCGATTTTGTTATCGTATCATCAGACCTGCGACCGTATGTCTTGGACACCCGAGTAAAGAGAGGTGCAGAGCTGTCAACTGATCACCACCTGGTGGTGAGTTGGATCCGATGGCAGGGGAGGAAGCCATTCAGACCTGGTAGACCCAAACGTATAGTGAGGGTGTGCTGGGAGCGTCTGGCTGAGGCCCCTGTCCGGGAGGTCTTCAACTCCCACCTCCGGAAGAACTTCAACCACATTCCGAGGGAGTCTGGAGACATGGAGTCTGAATGGGCCATGTTCTCCACCTCTGTTGTTGAAGCGGCAGCCCAGAGCTGCGGCCGCAAGGTGGTCGGTGCATCTCGTGGTGGCAACCCCCGAACCAAGTGGTGGACACCAGTGGTGAGGGGGGCCATTAAGCTGAAGAAGGAGTCCTATCAAGCTTGGTTGGCTTGTGGGACTCCCGAAGCAGCTGAGGTGTACCGGCAGGCCAAGCGGAGTGCAGCTCGGGTGGTTGCTGAAGCAAAAACCCGGGTATGGGAGGAGTTCGGTGAGGCCATGGAACAAGACTTTCGGTCGGCTTCAAAGAGATTCTGGCAAACTGTTCGGCGGCTCAGGAGGGGAAAGCAGCTCCCCGTCCACACTGTGTATGGTGCGGATGGGACACTGTTGACTTCAACTGGGGATATCGTCGGGCGGTGGAAGGAATACTTCGAGGATCTCCTCAATCCCACTGATACGCCTTCCACAGAGGAAGCAGGGTTTGGGGACGAGGGGGATGACTCGCCTATCACAGGGGCTGAGGTCGCCAAGGTGGTTAAAAATCTCCTTGGTGGCCGGGCCCCGGGGGTGGACGAGATTCGCCCCGAGTACCTCAAGGCCCTGGATGTTGTTGGGTTGTCATGGTTGACACGCCTCTGCAACATTGCGTGGAGGTCGGGGGCAGTGCCTTTGGCATGGCAAACCGGGGTGGTGGTTCCTCTCTTCAAAAAAGGGGACCGGAGGGTGTGCTCCAACTTTAGAGGGATCACACTCCTCAGCCTCCCTGGGAAGGTCTATGCCAAGGTACTGGAGAGGAGAGTCCGGCCGTTGGTCGAACCTCGGATTCAGGAGGAGCAATGTGGTTTTCGTCCTGGCCGTGGCACATCGGACCAGCTCTTTACCCTCTCGAGAATTCTTGAGGGTTCGTGGGAGTTTGCCCAACCAGTTTACATGTGTTTTGTGGACTTGGAGAAGGCATTTGACCGCGTCCCTCGTGGATTTTTGTGGGGGGTGCTTCGGGAGTATGGGGTATCGGGCTTGTTGTTACGAGCTATTCGGTCTCTGTACGACCGTTGTGAGAGTTTAGTTCGCATTGCCAACACTCGGTCAGAGTCATTCCCAGTGAGAGTTGGACTCCGCCAGGGCTGCCCTTTGTCACCGGTCCTGTTCATAATTTTTATGGACAGGATTTCTAGGCGCAGCCAGGGAATGGAGGGTGTCATGCTTGGTGACCACAGGATCTCATCTCTGTTGTTTGCAGATGATGTTGTCCTGTTGGCTTCATCCAGCAATGACCTACAGCTCTTGCTGGGACGGTTTGCCGCTGAGTGTGAAGCGGCTGGGATGAGAATCAGCACCTCCAAGTCCGAGTCCATGGTCCTCAGCCGGAAAAAGGTGGATTGTCCTCTCCGGGTTGGGGACAGGCTCCTGCCCCAAGTGGAGGAGTTTAAGTATCTTGGGGTCTTGTTCACGAGTGAGGGGAAAATGGAGCGAGAGATCGACAGACGGATTGGAGCAGCATCTGCAGTGATGCGGACGTTGTACCGGTCTGTTGTGGTGAAGAGGGAGCTTAGTTCTAAGGCAAAGCTGTCGATTTACCAGTCAATCTACGTTCCTACTCTCACCTATGGTCACGAGCTTTGGGTAATGACCGAAAGAACGAGATCGCGGATACAAGCGGCTGAAATGAGCTTTCTCCGTAGGATTGCTGGACTCACCCTCAGAGATAGGGTGAGGAGCTCAGTCATCCGGGAGAGGCTCAGAGTAGAACCGCTGCTCCTCCACATTGAAAGGAGTCAGTTGAGGTGGTATGGGCATCTGATTAGGATGCCTCCTGGACGCCTCCCACTTGAGGTGTTTCAGGCACGTCCCACTGGGAGGAGACCCCGGGGCAGACCCAGGACTCGGTGGAGAGACTATGTCTCCCAGCTAGTCTGGGAACGCCTTGGTATCCCCTCTGAAGAGCTGGAGCAGGTGGCTGGGGAGAGGGAAGTCTGGGCTTCTCTGCTTGAACTGCTGCCTCCGCGACCCGGACCTCCGGAAAAGCGGTAGAAGATGGATGGATGGATGGATGGTGTTCAAGGATGAGGCTGAGTTTGTTCTCAGATTCAGCTTTAGTCACAGATCACATCTCCAACAATCTCAAAGCAAGTCAAGAGGAAGTTTTCATCTCACATCAGGGATTTTATACCCCGGGCATGAAACAGCAGTCACATGGTGTTTAATCAAACATACAGTCACATGGTACTTAATCTCAATCACAAAGTAACCCCTTTGATCTCACACCATTGTCCTCTAGTCTCTGTGGTCCGGAAATCTTCCCCGGTCATCTCCCGGAAACAAAGGCCAAATCTCACACTCTTCTGCTGAATCCCAGAGTCTCAGTCCCTTTTGTTCCATGAGACGTGAAGCACACAATAAACATACAGCAATACATTTGTGGAGAATATGTAACCAACATATATGCCACAGATTAATCATTGCAAATGCCAGACAGGTGGGAGCAATCAAGGGCTAAATCAATGACACATGGGGAAACAGAGACAGGATGAGCAGGGCTACACAGACAATCACAGACAGGAAGTGCACATGAAGCATGACAATGAACATGCAAGACAACAAACAGAGAAACACAGAAAGGGCAGTGGCTAGGGATACAGAAAACATGAGGAGCTGGAACAATCGGTAACAGATATGTACACAGACGGAGGACCAAACAGAGGAAGACACAGAAGACAACGACAGGGGACTTAGAGGAATACAGAGATCAAGTGGTACAAATAATAATCAGAAGAAGTTATAGAAAACATAATAATATGAACATAAAGCGTGGGCAATGCCCCGATTCTGACATACATGTATTTTAGGTAACAGTTTAGGAGGAGAGTCTTGAGGTCTTATTCACGAGTGAGGGGAGAATGGAGCGAGAGATTGACAGATGGATTGGAGCAGCATCGGCAGTGATGTGAACGTTGTACTGGTCTGTTGTGGTGAAGAGAGAGCTGAGCTCTAAGGCAAAGCTGTCGATTTACTGATCAATCTACGTTCCTACCCTCGCCCATGGTCATGAGCTTTGGGTAATGAACGAAAGAATGAGATTGCAGATACAAGCGGCTGAAATGAGCTTTCTTCGTAGGATTGCTGGACTCACCCTCAGAAATAAGGTGAGGAGCTCAGTCATCCGGGACAGGCTCAGAGTAGATCCGCTGCTCCTCCACATTGAAAGTAGCCAGTTGAGGTGGTATGGGCATCTGATCAGGATGCCTGCTGGACGCCTCTCACTTGAGGTGTTTCAGGCACATCCCACTGGGAGGAGACCCTGGGGCAGACCCAGGACTTGCTGGAGAGACTATGTCTCACAGCTGGTCTGGGAATGCCTTGGTATCCTCTCTGAAGAACTGAAACAGGTGGCTGGGGAGAGGGAAGTCTGGGCTTCTCTGCTTGAACTGCTGCCTCCGCGACCCGGACCGTCCAGAGAAGAGGTAGAAGATGGATGGATGGATGGAGTTTAGGAGGAACAAATTATGAAGCTATTCAATGAACACAAGCCCTGCAGTAATCTGGTGAGTTTGAAGGCATTTCCTTGCAGAAGAGATCAGATTTCTATTTTATTTGACCTTTTATGTCATTCTGTACAAAGCATATATTTTTAAAAGACTTCTTGTTTCTGATTTGATCTGATCAGACATTAAATATTTGTTTTCTTGCTGTGGGAGTGACAGATGGATTCAAGGTGGGGGTGGGATTACATCAGGGATTGGCTTTGAGCCCCTTCTTGTTTGCTATGATGATGGACAGGCTGACAGACGAGGTCAAGCAGGAATCTCCATGGACCATGATGTTTGCAGATGACATTGTGATCTGTAGTGATAGTAAGGAGCAGGTGGAAGAGAACCTGGAGAGGTGGAGGTATGCTCTGGACAGAAGAGGAATGGACATCAGTAAAAGCAAGACAGAATACATGAGTGTGAATGAGAGGGAGGTAGGTATAACGGGGAAGATGCAAGGAGCAGAGGTAGTGAAGGCAGATGAGTTTAAATACCTGGGATCAACCATCCAAAGCAATGGAAAATGCACAGGAGAGGTGAAGAAGAGAGTGCAGGCAGGGTGGAGTTGGTGGAGACAAGTGTCAGGGGTGATTTGTGACAGAAGGGTAGCAACAAGAGTGAAAGGGAAGCTTTACAAGACAGCTGTGAGACCTGCTATGATGTATGGTTTAGAGATGACAGCACTTCCAAAAAGACAGGAGGTGGAGCTGGAGGTGGTAGAGTTGAAAATGCTAAGATTTTCATTGGGAGTGACCAGGAGGGACAAGATTAGAAATGAATATATCAGAGGGACAGCTCAGGTTGAGCAGTTTGGACACAAGTAAGCGAAGCAAGGCTGAGATGGTTTGGACATGTGCAGAGGAAGGATAGTGGTTATATTGGGCAAAGGATGTTGAAGATGGAGCTGACAGGCAGGAGGAAAAGAGGAAGACCACAGAGAAGGTTCATGGATGTAGTGAAGGAGGACATGGAGAGGGTTGGTGTTACAAAGGAAGATGCAAGGGATAGGGAGAGATGGAGGCAATGGTCCGCTGTGGCGACTCCGAAAGGGAGCAGCCAGAAGAAGAAGATATTGGCAGCCATCATTGCCAATGCACATAATTATATAAATATGTTTCTACATATCTTGGTTTCTTGGTGACCTAGGATCTGGATTTCAGTAGCTATACTCAAATTTGTAGGTCCAAAGAATCCAACAGTGCTAATTACAGGTTGCACAATACCAACTCATCCATCACTGGACTTGGTCCAGCCCAGATGTCATAACCTGAAAGGCCCTCAACCACATTATCATCTCCCACCGCTGGAAGTCATTTGTAACAAACTACCGTCTGTTCAGAGGAGCAGAGCTTGGTAACTCTGACCCTTGCCTGCTGGTCGCGCAGCTTAAGCTGAAGCTACTGGCTGATCTTTCTGCCAAGTACCAGTTCCGCCTGGACTCCTCCCAGCTCTACAATCCCAACATCACCACTGAGTACAGATGTTCCATCAACAACTGCTTCAGTGCCCTGGCCATGAACAAAGTGGACGATTGGAAGATTTTCAAGAAAACATCATCCAGTCTGCCTGCAATGCCCTGGGATGCTCACAGTCTTCCCCAGAACAATGTTGGATCTCTCGGCGGACTCTGGACATCATCGACTGTTGCTGAGAGGCCCACGTCCGAGGTGACCTGATGGAGTACCGCAGATTAAACCACCTACACATTGTGGCCATCGGAGAGGACAAAGAGAGGTACTGGTTGGAAGAAGACGAGCGCCTGGAGTCAGTGGCTAGAAATAACAACATGAGCCGCATGTTCAGTATGCTCCGTCAAACACACAATGGCCCACACATCAAGACAGCCCAGCTGAAGGACATCAGCAGCAATCTCATCACCAGAGACATTCTGCCTGGACTGCTGGAAAGAGCACTTATCTCCTGCATCACCCTCCTGTTCGTGTTGACCCCAATCTCTTAGCCACTGCCAATGTCACTGCTTCCTGTGATTCCTGCAGAACTGACCTAGTCACCCCTGAAGAAGTTGCAGCTGCCCAACAAAGATAAACAACAGGAAAGCCCCTGGAATTTGTGCTATAACTGCCGAAATGCTGAAGATGGACGGAAATTGCACAATCCAGTGGCTCACCCACATTATTGATCCTGTTTGGGTGACAGAGCAGCTCTCCAGTGACTGGACCAGGGGCGTCATCCTCCCCTTCTTGAAGGGAAAGGGTGACAAACCCGTCTGCAGCAATCACAGAGGCGTCACCCTTTTGTCCATTCCTGGTAAGCTCTTCACCAGGATCCTCCTCAGTTGTGCCCTTCCAGCCATCAGAGGCAGCCATCAGCCTCAGCAGGCAGGCTTCATGCCCAACCGCTCGCCCTCAGACTACATATCTGCTGTTCGCTTATTAATAGAGAAGGCCTATGACTTCTGCAAGGACCACCATCTCTTTATAGCCTTCATAGATCTTAAGGCTGCCTTCTACACTCTGGGCCATGCTTCCCTATGGAGTATCCTGCAGGCTCTTGAAGCCCCACCCAAGATCGTAGCCCTGTTTAAGCAGCTCTATAGCAGCTTGGAGAGCTGTGTCTGTGTGAACGGAAAGGAGTCCAGGTTGTTTCCCATTAACAGCGGGGTCCGACAAGGTTGTGTGGTGACTCCTGATCTCTTCAACTGTGTGAGACTATCTGATGACCAAGGTCTGCGACCGGGCCCATGGCATGCAGTTTGGAAACTACCATCTGGCTGACCTTGAATATACTGACAATACCATCCTGTTCAGCCCATCCTACAGTCAGCTGAGAGATGCTCTGGTTGTCTACAACAAAGAGGTAGCGAAGCTGGGCCTTCAGGTGAGCTGGATGAAGACTAAGCTAATGCATGTCAGCAACAGACCGGACCCACCCCCATTACAGCTTGGGAATGATGCCGTTGAGTTTGTCAATTCCTTTGTGTATCTGGGGTCCACAGTGACCAACAATGGGGACACAAAATCAGAGATCAACTACAGACATGGCCTCTCTGCATCAGCCCTGCAGGCACTATGGAAATCTCTCTGGCACCACCGTTCAGTCTCCTGAAAGACGAAGCTCCGCATATACAAAGTGTCAGTCCTCTCCATCCTACTCTGTGGGTCAGATACATGGCCACTGAATAAGTCTGTGGCCTCGAGAGTGGATGGGTTTGACAGTTTGGCTCTCAGAACCATCGAGAACATCAGGTGGCCCCAGTGCACTTCTAATGATGTGCTCCGAGCCTGCACACATCAGCCTGCAGCATCCCACCTTACTACACAGTGGCATAGCTGCTGGTTTGGTCATGTCCTCCACCTCCCACCAGAACACCCGATAAAAGCCATCCTCATGTTTGACCCCAGGGTCTCAGGGTGGAAAAGACCTGTCGCAAGTCACGCACCAGATGGTTTGATGTGGTGGAGAGAGACCTCCAACAGCTCGGAGTCACTGTTGACGATGCAGAGGAGCTCAGCCAAAACCGACAATATTGGCACACACTGGTTAACCAGACTGGCTCTATGCATGGTGATGGCCACCCAGCCTTCACCCCGCAGGAGCAGAAAGCAAGCAAGTAAGCAACAATACCAAATAGCTGGCAGGCCAGAAGTGTGTCAAACCCTTCTAGACTGAAGAAAGGATGGGGGCCAAATTTGACTGACCAGTATATCAGAAAGAATACTGCTCTGATATTGTTTTATTATCAGCTATAAAATATAGTAATTTTAAAATTCTTTTTGATGTATAATATTATATTTGGCAAAATAATGACAACAAACAAAAAAATCTGGACACAGTGGACCCCTGTGCAGGGACTAACCCAATCACCATCTGTCCCTTTTTGGTTTGTTTTCAGGTAGTTGTGCATATAGCACTGCAGCATCTGAGTATATCCACCAGGTACATGCCAGTTCAGCTAGAGGTCAACATCAGATTTTCTATATTAATGCACAAGGGTACGTTTACTGAAGTATTTGGGGAGTTAGTGAAACTCGATGTGGTTAAGCGCTCTTTCTGGTAGAGCAGCTTTAACTGGGCCAAGTGGAGTACAAAAGTAATGCGAGAAAAAACAAAAAACAAAAGTGGAATCGCAAATGAAGGGGAGAGATGGTGATTGTTGTATTTCCAGGAAACTGCAGAATGTAATGTTATGACCAATAGCAGCTTTGGATGAGCACACCAAAACTCTGCAGGACCCCGGCTCAGCTTCCTATCTTGCCCTGCTGGTTCTGCCTGAAGATACTGCTGACACGCTTCTCCCCACCACTCTCCTGCTTTGAGGGTGTGTATGGGGGGGGGGGGGGGGGGTGCTCTCAGTGTGGGCTTTTCAGACAGACAGGGAAAAGAGTACAGACCCCCAGGAGGTTGGAAGAAAAATGTCTGACTCACTGCACAAGCACACCCACAAGTATAAAAGACACAGGAGTAAAGAAATGTGGGGAAGAAAGATAACAATCAAAGCATGCAACATTAATTGTGACCTAGGTCATCAATCAAAAAGCAATAAATTAGTGCAACTATAGTCTTTTATCTTCTTTTTAAACTGCCGTCTGTATCGTTGATAAACTATTGGCTTATCAATGATTGCTTGACTTAATTGTCAAGGTCTGCAGGACAGTCATTTTAAGCTAGAGGAATTTAAGGGCAAACTAAAAGCTGACAAACTGGAACTTTTCATCATATTTATAATTAAAAAAGAGCACAAAATTGACTACTTTCATAATACATTCTGAAACGGCAGCAATTATTAAAATTTAACTCCACCATTGAAAAAAAAACCCAAACACATGATGCTGTCAGGATCAGTAAATGTATCATCCTACTGGAAAACATCTTACTGAAGCATCGCCAGGAAAATAACACCTTAGCATTCATCACCATGTGGTTGTATCTATTTAGATGGGGGGGATGAAGTGAAAATGAACTGTTGAGCTCAATTTGTGCTGGCTCTATCCTCAGCTCACCCCCTGTGATTTCACTGCAGGTAATATCATAGAAGCCGTGAAAATAACAGGCACATGCTACAAAAAAACTCAGATAACCCATGAAATTATGTTTTTTCACAACCTCAAGGTCACTGTTTTTGATACTGAAAGTGGACAAAATCTATTGGATGTTTCAAGCAAAGGTTGAGCATGCTCCATGAAAGAGGTAAGTGTAAAATTTACAAAAGGGAGTTAACTAAATAGGCCTTTTCGTTGTAGGTGGTACAAAATTAAATGCTAACAAAAGCTGAAATTGATTGTCCACTGCAGGGTAAATGTCCCTGTAATAAATTGCAAGTCTGGCAAAGTCCAAAAACCCAAACTCCATTAACACTCCAACATTGATGTCAAGCTATTTTACTGCATTATCCAAGCTGCAGGATGAAGTCAGAGGTAATAGCAAAGGTTGAAACTGTAACTGTGAAAAAAAATATTCTGACCCAACTGAAACCTTGAATTTGTGGCTTTATCTAAGCTTTTTTCCTCAGACCACATTTGTACTTGTCATGAACTGCCCATTCATGGGGCAAACAGATGACGCCAAACGCATACAATAAGTTTGCATATTTATTAACTACACACACACAAGACCACTCACAACAGAACAGATTAGCAGCTACGGGATCCCAGCAGAGCTGGACATACGAAGAAAGGAAAATCACAAACTACGATTCCCCAGAAGAGCTGGACTTACGATAACAGGAAATGGGAACGCCATCTCAGGATGAGGAAAGAAGAACAATCAATGACCCAGCGATTAGCAACAAGAGGACCAAGGCTTAAGTAGGCCGTGAAAATAACTGCACAATATGCAACAGCTGTGGGTCATGAGAGGCTGAGAGTGATTACATGATTTGAATCAGCTGTGTGTGATAAGGAGAGGAGCCGGGACTGACAGCTTGACAGGAGCCCATACCTGAGCAAACCCGGAAATGCCAGTGACAGCTGCAAAGCCCCCAGTTTGATGCCAGTTAACCTAACTTGCATGTTTTTGGCATGAGGGAGGAAACCGGAGGAATCCTGGAGTAAACCCACGCAGGCACGGGGAGAACATGCAAACTCCACTCTGATCACTGTTGGTCAGGGGCTGGGATTGAACCCAGGATCCCCCGGCCAAGGGTGTTAGGTTAATTGGCATCAAACTGGGGATTCTAAATTGTCCTTAGGTATGACTGTGAGAGTGAATGGTTGTCTGTCTCTCTGTGTTGGCCCTGCAATGGACTGGCGATCTGTCCAGGGTGTACCCTACCTCTCGCCCAAAGATGCTGGGATGAGCTCTAGCCCCCCCACAACCTGAAAAGGATTAAGTGGAAGAAGATAGATGGATGGATGGATGGAGCTGCAAAGCCGAAGAGAGAGAGAGAGAGAGAGAGAGAGAGAGAGAGAGAGAGAGAGAGAGAGAGAGAGAGAGAGAGAGAGTTAGAGAGATCACTTTCGAAACACATTTCACAAGTTAGAGAGAGAGAGAGAGTGAGAGAGAGAGAGAGAGAGAGAGAGAGAGAGAGTTTGATTTTTAAAAAATGCCTTTATTGCACAATTCAAAAAATGTAAGAGCACCAATATCATTCCACCAAGTGTCTCACATTGGAAAAGTGCAAACATAAGTCACCCCCCCACACTCAACACAAAGTATTCCCTGCAGTCCACCTTTTCCACATTGCCAGTGGCAGTAGTCCGAGTCTTCCTTGTAGTCCGTGCAAAGACGAGCCACAGGCCTCCAGTTCTTAAGCAAGGCCAAGTCCCCTTCCTCTGGCAGCAGAGATAGCGCTGCGCGCCCGCAGCCAGTTCCATTGTACATCCCAGAGACATTTTCCTCATCTCAGATGGATTGTAGTCCTTAGACCATGTGGGATTTTTAAGCAAGTCATCATTGCAGCAGGCTCGTCCAGACTGTAGAAAGAAAACATTGGGGCATCCATGCCCTGCAGGCGAGTAAACCCCGACCTTGTAGTCCGTGCAAAGAAGAGCCACAGGCCTCCCGTTTTCAAGCCAGGCCAAGTCCCCGTCCTCGGGCAGCAAAGATGGTGCTGCGCGCCGGCAGGAGACCGGTAAGGATCCAGTTCTGTGACAGTCAATTACAGTCAATTAGAAACGTCATAAAAGTCTGATCAAACAATATCCCAAAAATGCATAAAACAGGCAGAGGAATGACCGCCATTTATTCTTTCTGTCGGGCGCACTTGACCCCTGTTCCCCTTGCTGCTTTATGCAGGGCCGTCAGGTGTTTTTTGAGGCGAAAATGTTTCCTTTCATCCAGGAGGTCAAGACCAACCTGCCTTCGTAGCACATTAACAGACTTGATAAATTTATCAGTGTCACTGAAGTAGTCAGTGACTTTAAAGGCCTTGTTATAGGTTTCATCCAGAAAAGCATTTATTTCTTCCAGTGAATACAAACTCGTGTTTGTACTGCATTTTGCCTCAATAGACTCAGTATTAGACACAGTGTCGGGATCAGATTCCATTTCCTCGTCAGCACAACTCAGCTGACTGTTTGGTTCATCTGGACCAGTGGATTCATCATGGGTCACATTTTCCTGGACGCCACCTACAGCAGGTGACTGTTGCTGCTCCGTCTCCTGCTCTGAAATGGTAGCAGAGAGAGAGAGAGAGAGAGAGAGAGAGAAAGAGAGAAACAGAACAAACTGTACAGACAAAAATACAAATATAACGAGAGAACTAAAATAAGGGCAAATAATAAACTGAAGGATGAATACAGATTATACCAATTATATAACTGACAAGACAGTAATGAACGTAAACAGGAAGATAGTACAAGGTGAAGAAAACCAACAAAGGAAAACATGACAGGAAGCTAAACACCCCAAAAATACCACAAATATACAAATACAGAAAAAGACAATGAGGCTGAGTGTGGCGGACACCCACATTCAGATCATGACAGTCCTATTTGCTCAGTGAACATACACGATTGTTCATATACAGTGGTGTGAAAAATTGTTTGTCCCCTTCCTGATTTCTCATTTTTTTGTATGTTTGTCACACTTAAATGTTTCAGATCATCAAACATATTTAAATATTAGACAAAGATTGCACAAGTAAACACAACATGCAGTTTTTGAAATGAAGGTGTTTATTTTTAAGTGGAAAAAAATCCAAACCTACATGGTCCTGTGTGAAAAAGTGATTGCCTCCTAAACTTAACAAGTGGTTTGACCACCCTAAGCAGCAACAACTGCAATCAAGCATTTGCGATTATTGGCAATGAGTCTTTTACAGCCCTGTAGAGGAATTTTTGCCCACTCATCTTTGCAGAATTGGTGTAATTCAGCCACATTGGAGGGTTTTCAAGCATGAACCATTTTTTTAAGGTCATGCCACAGAATCTCAATTAGATTCAGGTCAGGACTTTTACTAGGCCACTCCAAAGTCTTCATTTTGCTTTTCTTAAGCCATTCAGAGGTGGACTTGCTGGTGTGTTTTGGATCATTGTCCTGCTGGAGAACCCATGTGTGCTTCAGCTTGAGGTCACAAACAGATGACCGGACCTTCTCCTTCAGGATTTTTTGGTAGAAAGCAGAATTCATGGTTCAATTTACCACAGCAAGTTTCCCAGGTCCTGAAGCAGCAAAACAGCTCCAGACCATCACACTACCACCACCATATTTTACTGTTGGTATAATGTTCCTTTTCTGAAATGCTGTGTTCCTTTTCCGCTGGATGAAATGGGACACACACCTTCCAAAAAGTTCAACTTTTGTCTCGTCAGTCCACAGAGTATTTACCCAAAAGTCTCCGGATGATCAAGATGTTTTCTGGCAAAACTGAGACAAGCCTTTATGTTCTTTTTGCTCAGCAGTGGTTTTCATCTTGGAACTCTGCCATGCAGGCCATTTTTCCCAGTCTCTTTCTTATGGTGGCATCAACAACACTGACCTTAACTGAGGCAAGTGAGGCCTGCAGTTCTTTAGATGTTGTTGTGGGGTCTTTTGTGACCTTTTGGATGAGTCGTCTCTGCGCTGTTGGGGTAATTTTGATCGGCCGGCCCCTCCTGGCAAGGTTTACCATTGTTCCATGTTTTCACCATTTGTGGATAATTGCTCTCACTGTGGTTCGCTGGAGTCACAAAGCTTTAGAAACAGCATTGTAACATTTTCCAGACTGATAGATCTCAATTACTTTGTTACTCATTTGTTCCTGAATTTCACTGGATCGCAGCATCATGTCTAGCTTTTGAGGATCTTTTGGTCTACTTCATTTTGTCAGACATGTCCTATTTAAGTGATTTCTTGATTGAGAACAGGGGTGGCAGTAATTAGGCCTGGGTGTGTCTAGAGAAATTGAACTCAGCTTTTCAAAGATGCAATAAACCACAGTTAATTTGTCATGATCTGAGCACTTGGGGACTCTGCCGGGCTCAGTCTTTTTACCTTTTTTTCATATTTGTATGATTTTTTTTTTTTTAGTTCTTTTTCCTGTTATTTTATCTTTGGTTAATTTTCACTTATCCTGCATTGTTTCTTGGTATGAATTAATTTTCCGTTGCATTCATTGTAGTGTTGTTGTTTATATGTTTGGGTTTATTTTTCTTATCTCGTTGTATTGATATTCTGTTGTATCTTCTCTCTTCCTGGGACTGCAGCTGTCAGTAGCACTTCTGGGTTTTTTGCACTGTGTGGGCGATGCTCTTGTCATCTGTCAATCCTGGTTCTCCCTCTCTTTGCTCCCAGCTGATCCCAGTTGCAATAATTCCTACCTTTTCTCCGCTGTGTCGCGCTGTTCCCCGCGCTGCGCTCGGACTATCTGATCACGTGATGGTCCACCTGATTCCCACATACAGACAGAGACTGAAGCTCACAAAACCTGTTGTGAGCACTATGAGGAAATGGACCAGTGAAGCTGTGGAGGAGCTGAGCACGTGCTTGGAAATAACTAACTGGGACATGTTTAAAGGAGCCACACATGATCTGGATGAGTACACGGACACTGTGACCTCATATATCCACTTTTGTGAGGAGAGCATTCTTCCATCGCTCACCAGGGTGAGTTACTCCAACGACAAGCCCTGGTTCACAGCTAAGCTCAGACAGATCAGGAAGGGGAAGGAAGCAGCGTTGAAAAGTGGAGACCGGGACTGCTACAGGGAGGTCAAATACCGGTTTAGCAGAGAGCTGAGGAGAGCTAAATCTGTGTATTCTGAGAGACTCCAGCAACAGTTCACTGCTAACGACTCTGCTTCTGTGTGGAGAGGACTGAGGCAAATCACCAACTATCGGCCTCAGGCTGCTAAGGGACAGGATGACAAAGCCCTTTGTCAAAGACTGTCCCAACACTATGCCCGTTTTGACACCTCGTCAGCTTTGTCCAACTCCCCCTCCCCCCAGCGCCACTGCCTCCATGGTCCCCACTTCATCAAAGGCACCCCCCCTCCTCCCCCCTGCCCTTGCCATCAGTGAGCAGGACGTGCACAGACAGTTCTCCAGACTGAACCCGCGCAAGGCCCCCGGTCCGGACGGCGTGTCTCCCTCCACCCTGAGACACTGTGCGGAGGAGCTGACTCCTGTCTTCACAGACATTTTTAACACCTCCCTGAAGTCATGCTACGTGCCGGCCTGCCTCAAAACCTCTACCATCGTCTCTGTCCCCAAGAAGCCACGGATCACTGGACTTAACGACTACAGACCTGTAGCGCTCACCTCTGTAGTCATGAAGTCCTTGAGCGCCTGGTCCTGCCCCACCTCAAGACCATCACCACTCCCCTCCTGGATCCGCTGCAGTTTGCCTACAGAGCCAACAGGTCTGTGGATGACGCAGTCAACCTGGCCCTCCACTCCATCCTGCAGCACCTGGACTCCCCTGGAACCTACGTCAGGATCCTGTTTGTGGACTTCAGCTCTGCATTCAATACCATCCGCCCCGCTCTGCTCCAGGACAAGCTGTCCCTGCTCAACGTGCCTAACTCCCTCTGCAGGTGGATCACCGACTTCCTGACGGACCGGAGGCAGCAAGTGCGGCTGGGAAAGACTGTCTCACACTCTGTTAGCATCAGCACCGGATCACCCCAGGGCTGTGTACTTTCCCCCCTGCTCTTCTCCCTGTACACCAACTCCTGCACCTCCACCCACCAGTCTGTCAAGCTGATCAAGTTTGCGGACGACACCACCCTCATCGGGCTCATCTCCAACGACGACAAGTCCATCTACAGGAGAGAGGTGGCCCAGCTGGCGTCCTGGTGCAGCCACAACAACCTGCAGCTGAACGCTTTGAAGACAGTGGAGATGATCGTGGACTTCAGAAAAGTCACAGCCCCTCTGCCCCCCCCCCCCCCCCCCCTTACCCTCACAGACTCTCCTATCACTGCTGCGGATTCCTTCCACTTCCTGGGCACCACCATCACCCGGGACCTCAAGTGGGAACCGACCATCAGTTCCCTCATCAAAAAGGCCCAGCAGAGGATGTTCTTCCTGCGGCAGCTGAGGAAGCTCAAGCTACCCACCAAGATGTTGGTGCAGTTCTACACGGCCATCATCGAGTCCATCCTCACCACCTCCATCACCGTGTGGTACGCAGGAGCCACCGCCAGGGACAGACTAAGACTGCAGCGCGTTGTGCGCGCTGCTGAGAAGGTGATCGGCTGCAAGCTCCCATCCCTCCAGGACCTGTACATCTCCAGGACCCGGAGGCGTGCAGGTCGGATCATAGCCGACACTTCACACCATGGACACGCACTGTTTGCCCCCCTCCCCTCAGGCAGAAGACTTCGGTCCATTCAGACTAAAACCTCCCGCTACATGAACAGCTTCTTCCCCTCTGCCATCAGACTGCTGACCACTAAGTGACTTATTAGACTCTCGTGCACTACGTACAGCAGCTCAACCGGACTCATGACAATTATCACTGTTTTCTTTTTGCACTACCGACTGCACTATGTGGAACTCCACAATATCTGCTGCTTGTTAACATATTTAAAAATTGCATAGATTAGTATTACTTATTCATATTCTACCTTTTATTGCATGCATAGTTTTTTTTTATTTTTATCTTTAGTGCTACTCCATGTTTAATGTTGCAGCATTGCACCGGGACAAATTCCTAGTTTGTGTACTACATGAACAATGGCAATAAATCTGATTCTGATTCTGATTCTGATTCTGATTCTGACCTTCTGCCTGCTCATGTGGCCCACACCTGTTATCACTTGTATCATTTGTTTCTGACCCTATTTCAGGGCTGTTATTTTCATTTCTCTTTGCTGGTGTCTCATGAAGAATAGTTGTGCCAGAACCCTGCCCCCGTTCTGGCATTTGCTTTGTTTCCATGTTCTCTGCTGTGCTCGTAAGTTTTGCTTTATGCACGTTTTGGATTTTTGTGTTGGTACACTGTTTGGATTTTTGTTTTTTGTTAATACATTTCAAGAACTGCAGTCCAGTGCGTGGGTCTCACTTCTCTGCCGGGAGGGGCAATTTGTGACAGAAGACACCAGCCAGTTAGAGACCAAGCTGCTGCAGTTTGCAGTTTTTCTTGTTTTTTCACCTGGGGTTTAGTCTTGTCTCTCACCCTGGACTTTTCAATTCCTGGTCTGAGCAAAGTAGAGCGGTGGACTGTGTGTATCCTGGAAGAAATTCCCTCACAAGCTCATGCCTCCTGTACCCCCAAGGCAGCCCGAGAGTGTCTGAAGGGCACAGCGCAGGTGCTCGATGCATGCCCCAGCCTGTGGGACCACCTGGAGCTTGCAGACCTACTCCTCTCCATAATCGCCCCACCATCCATGAGTCACAGGCTGGGGGAGATCACACCGATGTCCGTGCCTGCGCCAATGAAGAGCAAGCGCCCGTGCACTTGTAAGGCTTCAGACTCTCACCGCTTGGCAGCGGCAGCTCCACCTCCTCCTCCCAAACACTGGCCCACTCCGTCGGCCTAGGAACTGGAGGAGTGTAGGCAGGTTATTTTAGTGGAGACTGAGTTTTTATTGAAAAATAAGCCATGGCTCCTCCCAGATCTCGCCCAGTAGCTGGAGGAGGTTTCACCGGGGGGCCCAGAGTTTAAGCCAACAAATGAGCATCCCCTGACTCCAGGGCCTCTCCCTCCTCACCCTGGATCTAGATCTCCATTTCCCACCGTTGCTTAGGGAAATCCCGTTGGAAGAATGCCTCCACTTCCTTGCAAGCAGACCCTCCTTCACTGAGGCCAAAGACTCCTGCAGCAGTCCTCTCATCTTGTTTCTCATCTCCCGCTGTCTGGTTAGCCTCCTCCTCCATTGCCGCTGCTCCCCTCTTCTCTTCAGCGATTCCTCCTGCTGCTGAAAGACCGGTCACCTCCTTCCTGGCTCTGCCCGTTGCCATGCCTACAGGGCGGCTCCTCCACATTCCTCTGAGGGGCCCATGATCACTGAAGTCACGGAGGGGGCTGATTCCCAACCTGCTGCATCAGAAGACATCACAGCCCAGGAGTTCAGGCAAGTGGTTTTTCCCTCTCATTCAATTAAGCTTAAATTATCTTGCCTGACTCCTGATGGTAAGGTTCAGATTAGGCAGTCCTCTGAATCCTTGCCATCTGCTGTAGCTTTAGACTGTTCACCTGCTCTCTCCGTGTCTTCTCCTTTTCCCTTTGAGTGTCTGCTGGCCTTAGGACTGAGATCCCACGTGATGGGAGGCCTGCAGTCCTGGAAGACCTGGTCCCAGCCATGCAGCCATGGCCTGGATGGAGGGAGAGTGCTTTTACCGAGCTGGAGCTTGTGCCAACAATGGAGCATCCCCTGGCTTCAGCAGTACAAGATCCATCACTAGCAGGCAGCAGACCTCCTGTTGCCGTGCCGGGCGAGCCACCTGCATGGGCCACATTGCTGGGAGTCCAAGGACTGCATCGACCACCATGCCTGCTGCTGGGGCTGCCACAGCAGAGTCTGAGCTGGACCTCTGAGGTCTGGGCCTGGGGAGTCGTCGTCTGGATTGACGGAGTCCTGGAGGGTGGTGGAACTTGAGTGCAGGCAAGTGCTCTCCTTTGTTTTCATTGTTTCTGTGGTGGAGAGGTCTTGTCTTGCTCTTGGTCGGGAGAGCCAAGTGCAGCCGTCTGCTGCACGTGCACTCACCTCGCTGGGCTCCACTGCCACCGGTGACCCTGACCCTGTTTCTCTGCCTCTCCCATCTGGACTTTTCCCCAGGGTCACCGAGGATTGTCCAGCTTCGCCAAAAATCTCCATGGGTCCAGCCTCGCTTCCTGAGATCACGTGGGTCCAGCTCCTCCTGCCGAGGTCATTGCGGGTGCTCCGCTCCAGCCCGGGGGGTCCATGGGTGCTGCTTCCCCTCCGGACGAGGTCTTCATGGGTGCACCGTTCCAGCCCGGGGCCTCCGAGGGTGCTGCTTCCCAGACAGTTGAGGTCTTCGCTGGTGATCCTTCCCAGCTCAGGGCCTCCAAGGGTGCTGCTTCCCCATCAGTAGAGGTCATCGCAGGAGCTCTGGCCCAGTCCGGGTCCACCGCGGGTGAAGCTCTGGCCCAGTCAGGGTACACTGCGGGTGCAGCTCTGGTCCAGTCCGAGTCCACCAAGGGTGCAGCGCTGCTCCAGCCTGGAGCCACCGTGGGTGCTGCTTTGCTCCAGCTGGGAGCCACCGCGGGTGCTGCTTTGCACCAGCCTGGGAGCCACTGTGGGTGATGCTTTGCTCCAGCCCGGAGCCACCGGGGGTGCTGCTTTGCTCCAGCCCGCAGCCACAGCAGGTGCTGCTTTCCTCCAGCCCGGAGCCACCGGGGGTGCTGCTTTGCTCCATCCCGGAGCCACCAAGGGTGCTGCAATGTCCCAGTCCAGGACTATTGTTGGTGCTGCTTTGCTCCATCCCGGAGCCACTGCAGGTGCTGCAATGTCCCAGTCTGGGACCACCAAGGGTGCTACTGGCCAGCCCGAGGGTGTCATGGTTCCCCCTCCTCTCCCAGGTGCCATTGTGGTTTCCCCTCCTTTGCCTGACGCCATCGTGGTTTCCCCTCCTTTGTCTGATGCCATCATGGTTCCCCCTCCTCTTTCAGATGCCGTCATAGTTTCCCCTCCTCTGCCAGGCACTGTCGTGGTTCCCCCTCCTTTGCCTGATGCAATTGTGGTTCCCTCTCCTTTGCCTGACACGTCATGGTTTCCCCTCCTTTGCTTGACACTGTCGTGGCTCCCCTTCCTCTGCCAGACACCATCGTGGACCCCCCTCCTCTGCCTGATGCTGTGGTTTCCCTGACTCCACTGTCCTCTTCCTCACTGGTCTTCCCCATGGGGCAGCTGCATCCTTGGCCACCCCTGCTTTTTAGGTGGCAAAAAACTCTGGCCAACCGCCTGGTGGGCTGCACTGCTGGGTTGGGTGGCCCACATTCTCCGGCAGGCCACCCAACTCTTACCACCATGCCATCTGCCAGGTCTGGGACTTCATCCGGCCACCTGAACTGTCTAGTCCTTTGCTCCAAGGGGCCTAGATGCCTGGTTCTGTGTGGGTCCTGAGCAGGGCCTTTGTTTTTGTTGTTGTTGTTGTTGTTGTTTTTTCCTCTTAGTCTGTTTTTTTTTTCTGGGACATTAGTTCTGAGAGTTTTTCTTAATTTCTCTGTTTTTTCGGTCCCTCCATGATGGGTCCCCCACCTCCCGCCCGGGGTGGAGTTGTTTTCTTGTTGGGGTGGGGGTTTTTTGTGTGTGTGTGGGTCTTTTCTTTCGATGTTGCCAGGGTGTCTGGTCCCCACCCCTTGAGGGGGGGCTCTGTCACTATCTGAGTGTGGGGGGATTCCGTCGTTCTCAGTCTTTTTACCTTTTTCCATATTTGTATGGTGTTGTATTTTTGAGTTCTTATTCCTGTTATTTTATCTTTGGTTAATTTTCACTTTTCCTGTATTGTTTTTTAGTATGAATTATTTTTCCGTTGCATTCATTGTAGTATTGTTGTTTATATGTTTGGTTTTAGTTTTGTTATCTCATTGTATTTATATTCTGTTGTATCTTCTCTCTTCCTGGGGCTGCAGCTGTCAGTAGCACTTCTGGGTTTTTTGCACCGTGTGGGCGCTGTTCCTGTCAGCTGTCAGTCCTGGCTCTCCCTCTCTTTGCTCCCAGCTGAACCCAGTTACAATTATTGCTACCTTCTGCCCACCCATGTGACCCACACCTGTTATCACTTGTATCATTTGTTTCTGACCCTATTTCAGGGCTGTTATTTTCATTTCTCTTTGCTGGTGTCTCATGAAGAATAGTTGTGCCAGAACCCTGCCCTCGATTCTGGCATTTGCTTTGTTTCCGTGTTCTCTGCTGTGCTCGTAAGTTTTGCTTTTTGCACCTTTTGGATTTTTGTGTTGGTACACTGTTTGGATTTTTGTTTTTTGTTAATAAATTTCACGAACTGCAGTCCAGCGCATGGGTCTCTCCTCTCTGCCCCGAGGGGCAATTCATGATTCATGACATAATTTATGTTTTAAGTGTGTGGGGGGGGGGGGGGAATCACTTTTTCACACAGGGCCATGTAGGATTGAATTTTTTTCCTTCCCTTAATAATAAACACCTTCATTTAAAAACTGCATTTTGTGTTTGCTTGTGTTATCTTTGTCTAATATTTAAATTTGTTTGATGATCTGAAACATTTAAGTGTGACAAACAAAAAAGAGAAATCAGGAAGGGGGCAAACACTTTTTTACACCACTGTATAATTGCATGCACATAGAAAATGTCAAAATGGCTATTAAAATATGCATAAATGTATGCTCATTGGGGAGAAATGTCTTCATGTTATAGTTTTCTTCCACACATCCTATACAGGCAGAGAGAGAAAAAAGAAGAGATGGAGAGAAAATGCTGTCATTAGAAATCCTGTTGGTGGAAAATTGCTGCATCTATCTGGCATATGCTAGATTAATATTTTAATTTTTGTTTTTCAGAATTAAAGGGAACATATAAAAAATGTCACTTTTGCAGTGCTTTTACACATTAATTCAGGCATGTGGGGTGGCTACTAATGCAAAAACTCAAAACAACCCTGTCACTTCGTCAATGCCCACTTTGGTCTCACTGGTCTCATTTGGCTGTACAGATTTGCCTCCGACTGTAGAGCTCACTGAAATGATACCCATATGCCCCATCCAACATCTGTAATCCAACATCCAACATCTGGATCATCTTCCAGCACTTGACCTTTTGCAACTTGCTGTCATGCTTTATGTAGAGCACTTTGAATTCTCTTGCACACAAAATGTGCTATACAAATAAACTTGCCTTGCCTTGCCTTGACCATATAGCCTGTCTCATTCTGGAAGTATTTAAATAGAGTTTATTATCCACCTTATTCCTGGGGGTGCTGCTGTAGGAATGATTATGGGTGGAGCTTCCGGTTTTGGCTGACCTAGTGTTAAATCAGTCAGTAAGAGTGGAGTAGCAGAGACGTTTAAAATAGCGTTTTAAAAAGTTTTTCAAATTCATTTTAATGTATAGTCCACATATGTGTTTTGCACTCAAGTAGTAGCTTATTTAAGCTTTTCTAGTTTTTGTATTTTTTGAATGTTTTGGCATAGTTCTGGCACTTGCTGGTG
The DNA here is from genome assembly GCA_020510985.1 of Pholidichthys leucotaenia. Taxonomy (NCBI): domain Eukaryota; kingdom Metazoa; phylum Chordata; class Actinopteri; order Cichliformes; family Pholidichthyidae; genus Pholidichthys; species Pholidichthys leucotaenia. The sequence goes on from CM035847.1 coordinate 187,015,082, forward strand.
TTTGTGGTTGTGCCAGTAGACTGGATAAATGGAGGCTTCTCACCACACAGTGACAGACGACATCCAAGCACGATGTTGTGACGTACATCTGCTCTAAGGTAAATTTGATTATGTCCAACATATTTTAACAAAATGCAGCCAACTTTATTGCAATGGAGACGTGCTGGTCTGAATACGCACTCTGTCATTATGACTACAGGCAACGAGACGTCACAAATCATGACTCTTTCTTTGTTTGGTAGCAGCAAAGTGCCATATAAACCCCATGAGTGCCTGGTATCATTGGAAAGCTTACAAGTTGCACTTTCTAAAAATACCTATGATTTTGCGGAAGGCCTAACTCCCGACTGATCGAACGTGAGTTTTCAACATAGCTAAAATATAAATAAATCGTCTTTTTCTAGGTCAGTTTTTGCGCACTTCCTACAAATTAAATATCATTTTGAAGGTCTTTCAATACAGAATATGGAAATAACATTACATACATTTTGAAAATGTCCCCAAAGTGACTCAATTTGCCAGCACGGGTCATTTGTTTACAGCGCTAGCATCTTAGCAATGGCACTAACTAATGGAACTCCTCTCTATGAGGCCACTTTTTAAGGTCATCTTCCCATCCCTTGATAGTCATGGGAAGTGGTATGATTATACTACTGTTTTGAGGTGCAAGAGGCCATGTTCCCACATTTCTGATGCCAAAGTCATTGTTTTTGACCGAGGAAAAGTGTCCCATTTCAGTGACAACCGTATGTTCTAAACTAGTAGCGGCAGTTGCTACCATAATTCACTCAAGGCATCATGGGGCCTAGGAATAAGGTGGATACTTTTGCCACGATGGCTTGTACACCTCTACTAAATAGCCACAGCTAGCAAAGCCAGCCATCAACTTATTCAGGCTTCTGTGCTCGGTATAACCCAGGGATTGCTCCTGTGCTATAGAATACTCAGACCACACCCCTGTTCTGGATGATGATTTATTTTTGTGTTTCCCTTTCACATTCAGTCATTTTACTTGAGTTAGCACAACCGGAGCTAGCCAGCTAACATCAGCCTCAGTCGCCGATGTCAGAAATGATAAAGGAGAGAGGGTGGGGTGAACTCTGGCTTATTTAAGCAAAATTTCACAAGAGGGACTGTGGTATCAATGAATATATTAACTGCAGTGATTCAGTTTGTAGAAGGCCAGAGACATCACTGCAGTTATATATTCATGATGCCTCACCACCTCAAGTGTAATATTGCTTTTATACAACAGTTTCACAAGCACAGTGTATTATAGGACAACAAAACAGGACAAAATAAGATGATTTTTGTTTGTTTAACCAGTTATTTTCATCCAAGAAGATAAATACTCACTTCTGAATGTACCCAGTTAACTATTGCTAAGCACCTCAATGAGCATACTACAGAAACGTATAGACCTATTGTCATGTCACACAAACTCGGGCAGTGCCGGTGACAAGACCATATAAGGAGTTGTTCACTTCCTGCTGAACTCCTTATAAGGTGTTGTTCAGTCATAGAATTCCAGTCACATGACCATAAAAGGGTTGTTCCACTCCTGCTGACCTGAACAACACCGTATAATGAGTTTTTCAGAAGTTGTTATAAGGACTCCTTATAAGGAGTTAAGAACACAGACAAACTATGTTCTGATATGAGTTCATGTGACCATGTAAGGAGTTGTTCAGTACACCTAATAAGGAGTTGTGCACAGTCACATGACCAGTGCACTACTTTTAAGAACTTCTTATACAGTGGCTGGAAAAAGGGCTTACCCCCTTCCTGATTTCTTATTTTTTTTTGTATGTTTGTCACACTTAAATGTTTCAGATCATCAAACAAATTTAAATATTAGACAAAGATAGCACAAATAAACACAAAATGCAGTTTTTAAATGAAGGTGTTTATTATAAAGGGTAAAAAAAATCCAAACCTACATGGTCCTGTGTGAAAAAGTGACACCCCCCCCCCATTAAAACATAAATTAACTGTGGTTTATAAGATAAGATAAGATAAGATAAGATAAGCCTTTATTAGTCCCACAACGGGGAAATTCCAGGATTGCAACAGCACAGGAATAGCAACACTCAGAGCAACAATCAGAAGGCAAAAAAAAAAACAAGCAAGCAAGAGCAGCTAATATACATATGTACATATTACTATAAAATATATATATACACACACACACACACACACACAGACACACAGTGCAGAGCATTGTAGCTGGATGGAATAAATATATGAATATATGAACACACAGTGCAGAGCATTGTAGCTAGATGGAATAAATATGTAAATATATAAACACCCACAGTACGGAGCATTGCAGCTAGGTGGAATAAATATGCAAGTATATAAACACACACAGTGCGGAGCAATGTAGCTAGATGGAATAATATGTAGATATATAAAAACACAGTGCGGAGCATTGTAGCTAGATGGAATAAATATATAGATATATAAATATAAACACACCCAGTGCTGAGCATTGTAGCTAGATGGAATAAATATATAGATATATAAATATAAACACACCCAGTGCAGAGCATTGTAGCTAGATGGAATAAATATGTAAATATATAAACACACACAGTGCAGAGCATTGTTGCTAGGTGGGATGAAACAGCATAACCGTCTATTTAGTTATCCTACATGGTATGATTATGTGCCCATACATATTCTCACCCTCCATAGCGACCGGTATGTTCCTAGTTGTATGCCGGAGAGGACCATTGTGTAAGTCTATTGCATCTTTTGCATTCAAAAAAAACCTATTAGTTTGTTACGTCTTTTTGCTATCTCTGCGAGCAGCCCTGCTTAGGTTGTACAGTCTGACAGCCATTGGTAGGAAGGACCTACGAAACCTCTCGGTTGTGCACCTGGGATGATGTAGTCTGCTGCTAAATGAGCTCCTCAGTGCATCCAGTATGTCCTGCATAGGGTGGAACTCGGACTCCAGCAGAGATGACAGTTTAGCCACCGTCCTTCTCTCTCCTATCTCCTCCATCGGATCAAGGCGTTGCCCCAGGACAGAGCTAGCTTTCTTAATCAGTTTGTTCAGTCTCTTCCTATCGGCTGCAGTAATGCCACTGCCCCAGCAGCCCACTCCAAAAGTGATGGCTGATGCCACCACCGTGTCATAGAATGACTTCAGCAGCGCCCCTTGTACACCAAAAGACCTGAGTCTCCTCAGCAGGAACAGCCTGCGCTGTCCCTTCTTGTAGAGTGCGTCAGTATTGTGTGACCAGTCTAGTTTATTGTTCAGATGAATACCCAGGTACTTGTAGGATGTCACCATCTCGATGTCTGTTCCCTGTATATTTACTGGTGCTGTGAGGGGCTGCCCATGCCTGCGGCAGTCCACCACCAGCTCCTTAGTTTTCCTCGCGTTGATCTGGAGGCAGTTCCGATGGCACCAGTCCACAAAGTCCTGGATAAGCCCTCTGTACTCAGCTTCATCTCCGCTAGAGATGAGACCAACGATCGCAGAGTCATCAGAGAACTTCTGTAGATGGCAATGTGTTGTGTTGTGTGAGAAGTCCGCAGTATAAAGAGTGAACAGGAAGGGAGCCAGCACCGTTCCCTGGGGGGCCCCCGTGCTACTGATGATCGTGTCGGAAACACAGTCCCGGGTTCTCACAAACTGAGGCCGGTTCGTGAGGTAGTCCAGGATCCATGATGACAGGTGCTGGTCCACCCCTGCGCGCAGCAGCTTGTCCTTCAGGATCATCGGTTGGATGGTGTTGAAAGCACTGGAGAAGTCAAAGAACATGATCCTCACCATATTCCCGGGCTTCTCCAGGTGGGACAGAGAACGGTGAAGGAGGAAGATCACCGCATCCTCCACCCCAATGCCATGCTGGTAGGCAAACTGGAGTGGATCCATCGCTGGTTCCACCAGGGGGCGGAGATGAGCAAGGAGCAGTCTCTCCAGGGTCTTCATCAAGTGGGACGTCAAGGCCACCGGTCTGAAGCTGTTCAGGTCTTTGGGGTGGGAAGTTTTTGGTACAGGTACCACACAAGATGTTTTCCACAGCTGTGGTACCCTCCCCAGTTTCAGGCTCATGTTGAAGATATATGTCACAATCCCACACAGCTGGTCTGCACAGGACTTGAGGAGCTTTGCGCTGATGCCGTCCGGTCCCGACGCCTTCCTCGCCTTGATCTTCCTCAGCTCCGTCCTCACCTGGGTCTTGGTCAGGGTCAGGATGGGGGGCTGTGTGTTGGGAGTGGGGGGGGTGTCGGTGGAGTGGGGAGTGGGTAGCAGGACTTGATTTCTTAGAGGCAGCAGTGGTTGTTGTGCAGACAGGGGGGAGGGCGGTTGGTCAAATCTATTGAAAAACAGATTCAGGTTGTTCGCCCACTCCCTGCCCCCCCGTGGCCTGGGGGGAGGTATTCTGGAGCCCCGAGATGGTTTTGAGGTTTCTCCAGACCCCGCTGATGTCACTCTGTTGCAGCTTGTCCTCCATCTTCTTCCTGAAGCTGTCCTTGCCTTCTCTGATCTTTCTCCTCAGCTCCCTCTGTACGGACTTCAGCATCTCCCTGTTCCCCGACCTGAAGATCCTCTTCTTCTCTCTCAGAAGTGTTTTTATCTCAGGGTTGATCCAGGGTTTGTTGTTTGAGTGACGCCGTATGGTCTTGGTGGGAACGGATTTGTCCACACAGAAGCTGAGGTAGCCCGTGAAGGTGTGAATGAGGCCATCGATGTCCTCACCATGTGGATCGCAGAGCTGCTTCCAGGCAGTGGCTTCAAAACAGTCCTTTAGAGTGTCCATTGTCTCCTCAGACCATAACTCCACAGTGTGCATGGCCGGAGGTTGTCTGTGCACTAGGGGTTTGTACACCGGTCGGAGATGAACCAAGTTGTGATCCGATCTCCCAAGTGGGGGGAGTTGTGATGAGGTGTACGCCTCCTTAGTGTTTGCGTAGAACAAATCCAGTGTTTTATTGTCTCTAGTGTGGCATGTGACATACTGGGTGAAAGTGGGCAGAATGGGAGACAGTGAAACGTGGTTGAAATCGCCTGAGATGAGGAGAAGAGCATCTGGGTGTTCTGTCTGCAGCCTGCTGGTTACTGAATGGATGACGTCACGCGCTGTCCCAGCGTTCGCCGTCGGATTTGCATAAACAACAATGCAGATCACGTGTGAGTGTTCTCTCGGGAGATATGTAGGCCTCATGCTAACAGCTAGCAACTCAATGTCTTTGCTGCAGCGTCGTTGTTTAACAGTGATATGTCCCGGTCTGCACCAGTTGTTGTTAACATACATTATCACTCCACCGCCCCTAGTTTTGCCACTCTCTGGTGTTCGGTCAGCTCGTATCATGTGAAAACCCTCCAGCTCAATGTTAGCATCTGCTGCTAGTTCAGTTAGCCACGTCTCAGTAAACAAAAGGAGAGAGCACTCCCGGTAAGTGCTATCATAACGGGAGATAGCCGCTAGCTCATCTAACTTTCCCAGTATCGACCGTACATTTCCCATGACAACAGATGGAAGGGAGGGTCTGTACCTTATATTTTTTGTCCTCCGCCTTACTCCAGCCCGGCAGCCGCGGCGTTTTTGCCTCAGTTCTCTCGGTATGTCGAGTTTTTCCAGTGGGACCGGGTGGCGGTTAAATGCTAGCAGCTCTTCCCTGTTGTATCGAATCCTGCTATAAACAGTGGCTCCGTCCACCGGCTCAGGAGACATTTGGGACGATCTGTGTGTCCGTGATATAAGTGGGGTGAAAAAAAAAAAGTGATCAAAAGAGAGAGGAAGGGAAAAAAAAACTCGGAATCGAGCCGCTGTTGCAAAAGGCAGCCGACTGGTGTGGCGCCGAGAGATGAATGAATCACATCTTTGGAAAGCTGAGTTCAATTTCTCTAGACACATCCATGCCTGATTTCTGCCACACCTGTTCTCAATCAAAAAATCACTGAAATAGGACCTGCTTGACAAAGTGAAGTCGACCAAAAGATCCTCAAAAGCTAGACATCATGCTGCAATCCAAAGAAATTTAGGAACAAATTCAAAACAACAAAACAAAACAAAGTAATTGAGATCTGAGTAATTGAGTAATTGAGTAATTGAGTAACAAAACAAAGTAATTGAGATCTATCGGTCTGGAAAAGGTTATAAAGCCATTTCTAAAGCTTTGGGACTCCAGCAAACCACATTGAGAGCCATTTCCCACAAATGGTGAAAACATGGAAAAGGGGTGAACCTTCCCAGGTGTGGCCGGCCAACCAAAATTACCCCAACACCGCAGCAGCGACTCACCCAAAAGCCGGTTGTGCCACTTCTCTGGTGCACTTCCAGTCGGGTAGCCCCCATTCCTCACAGCAGCTATAAGTTATTTACCTGCCTGTATTCTTGTGTGTGTTCCTGTCACCATCCGAGTGCCTGTCTTGTCCGCGCTCGGGTCATACATCATCCTTTCCAGGCTTTGACAGTAGTGGGTCCCTTCTAGCTCCCCGGGCTCTTATTGTGACAGCGCCCGGTGGAGCCTCCTGCTGTCAAAGTCAACAGCAGTGCTGCATTCGGGGTCATTAGTGACCGGTGTTAAAAGCGGACGCCGAATGCACCCCGATGCAGCAGTCTCTGTTATACTACCGTCTGTTATACTTCCCGACAGAACGTCACATCGTCTGATGCATCGGGCGTTTCCCGGCTCAGATGCTGTTCATTCGTCTTCTGCCCTGCAAGTTATCCTGTGATTGTCCTACCCTCATTGTCATGTGTATTTTCCTCTGTTCCTTCATTCCCCAATAAAACATCAGTGCAACTCACCGGTGACTGCTGGCATCTTATGGTGGCTCGCGACGGCCACCGTGACAGTAGACTGCTGCCAGAACGTCTAGAGAGAGGCGTTGCACCAAGATGCCATTCACCATGAGTTTTTGCAGTATTGGACTGTTGTTCCTACCTGTCTGGGTACTGTGCTGGAAGCATGCCGTCGCGGAGGTCCCGCACTCAGAGTCAGGGCGATATTCTCGCAGACGCCCTTGAGTGCGTGGACAAATCCTTATCACCACCTCCCTCCTCGACTTCAACAGCGACGTGCCCCGGTACCTGGACCAAGCCGAGGACATCCTCAATCATCTTTCCCGCTTCGCCGACCACCCTGAGGTAAGCATGAGGACAGATGACATCGCTGCACAGCGTGAGATACTCCATGGGCTGGAGGGAAATCCCGGCAGGAAGCCGAAAAGGAGGAGACGTCGCTCCTCGCTTCAGGATCCTGCTCCTGCCTCCGTTCCGGCCCGGGAGTTCGCACCATCCGGAGGTCTTTCCCCATCAAGCATGTCGTCACTCGGGATTCCCCCAGAGGAGCTGCAGCTGACAGCAATCAAGATCTGGGATCGAGTGGCTGCTGCTCGCTCCGCTGTGCATCCATTGGCTATCATGAAGCATGTGGCGGAGGCAGTTAGACTGGTGGAGAGGAATCCAGAGTTGCGTGAGTTCCCTGAGTTTGCCGACCTGCTCGCCTCTGTTTCTGCATAGGAACGGCTATTCCCAGATCTCACCTTCGCCTCGCCCCCTGCAAGAAACCGTCGTCACACCAGCTGTCAACCTCGGCTCGAATCCCGTCCGGATCCAGTTCCGGGCCGCCGCAAGGGCTCAACCCCCCACACAGCTGCCACTCCCGTGCCTCGTCAGAGGGGAATTCCTGCAGCCTCCCCACCCCCCGGGCCTTCTCCTGCTGTTCCGTCAGCGCTCCGTGCCCGGCTCATCTCGGCTGTCGCCCCCTCCTCCTTGTCGCCTATCCCGGCTGCTGTGTGTCTCAGGAGTCCCGTTTCGGCCAGCCCCGTCCCAGAACCTTCTAGAGCGGTTCCCCATCTTCCTCCCAGAGGGCCCTCTGTCACCGTCCGGCGGTGGAAGGGAGGAGCAACGTCCGCCGCAGCAGGCACCATCCAACCTCCAGGAGACAAGCAAGTCCCAGTTCATTCATATTCTAGTCATTGTGATTTGCCTTGTCTGACACCTGGGGTTGGAGTTCAGGGTTCGCAGTCCCCCGAGCTCCCACCACCTGCTGGGGCTTTAATGATTAATCCCGCATCCTCTGTGTCTCCCTCCGCTGAGCGGTCCTCGACGCCAGGTCAATGTCGCTGGATGAGGAGGGGGCCTGCGGTTCTGGAGAGCCTGGTTCCGGGCCCGCAGCCACATTGTGGGCGGAGGAGGAGAGCGGACTGCAGCGTGGAACCTGCGCTGACAAGGAAGCGTCCCCGGGTCTTCACGGATGAGCGGTCCGGTCCAGCGGGTCGAGGGTCCCCTGCCACCACGCCGTGCGGGCCGTCGGCGTGGGCTTCGGTGCCGGAGGATCCTGAGGCTGCGGATACCATCACGCCAGCTGCAGAGCCCAACGTAGCTAAGTCGGAGCCTGACGACCTCCTGCTGTCTGAGCCCGGATCTTCGCAGCCCTGGACAACGTCGGAACCCGAGATGAGGCAAGTGCTCTGTTTTGTCTTTCTCCTTTCTGTCTTAGAGCATTTTAGTCTGTCTCTTGGGGAGATGAGCCGGGTGCAGCCGCCCGCTATGTCTGAGCTTATCTCGTCAGGTTCTGGCGCTGCTGGTGATCCTGATCCCGGTTCTTCTCTCTCTCCCGAGCCTTCTCACAGGGTCGCCGGCGAGGAGTTGCTTTTGCCTGCTGTGCCAGAGGTTCCAGGTTCTGGTGCGGCGCTGACCCAGTCAGGGTCCGTTCCAGGTGCAACTGCGACCCAATCGGGGTCCGACGAGGGTGCAGCACCAGCGGTTTCCAGGTTCGGTGAATGAGCTGCAGATCCCCCGCCGCCGGATACTGGACGGGCCCATCTCCTTCTTCGTCCTCATCATCACCGTCACCCTCCTCGTCCTCCAGAGGAGCTCAACCCATTTCCATCTGGGGCCGTTGGGGTTCTGAATGCTCCGCTCAGTTCTCCTTCGTCTTCCCCTTCTCCAGGGAGGCCGCCTTCACTTCCCCCCTACGGTCCTGGTGGTCAAGCAATGTGGGTCGGCCGCCTGAAGGACTGCCACGACTATTTGGCTCTCTGGGCCGGCCACCCGACCCACTGGACTACCTGTTTGGCGACCTGGTCCGGCCGCCTGAAATTCATTGTTTCCGGGCATGGGACTGGGGTAGGTCGCCCGAACTTTCTGCCTCCATGCCTCAGAACCAGGACTGCCGTCATCCCGGGTTTTTTCTATCATTATGATGTCTGTAAGCTTTTGGAATGTGCGGGGGAGCCTGGTATCTGTAATTTTGTATCTCACTTTTTTCCCTTAGCCGGTGATTTGTGTTTTTTTTTTCCTCCCCTCTGTCTAATGTCCATGTACTGTTTGAAACTGATATATGTACTGCCTGTTAGGTTCTGCCCTTGTGTTACCCACACGTTATGGAGTATTGTGTGTGTGTGTGTGTGTGTTTTTTGTTTTTTTTTTCTCTCTCCCCACGGTACTCTGTAATTGCTTTGTTGGTCCCCTGTCATCATTTTGGGTTTTGCTTCTCCTCTTTTTGACTGTCTCCCTCCTGCCGGCGCCCCATCCGCCCACCCTAGGGGGGATGGGGGGGGGTATTTGGCCGTTCAGGAGCTCGGCCTCAAGGAGGAGGTATTGTCACCACCCGAGTGCCGGTCTCATCTGCGCTCGGGTCATACATTATCCTTTCCAGGCTTTGACAGTAGTGGGTCCCTTCTAGCTCCCCAGGTTCTTATTGTGACAGCGCCCGGTGGAGCCTCCTGCTGTCAAAGTCCACAGCTGTGCTGCATTCGGGGTCATTAGTGACCCTTGTTAAAAGCGGACGCCGAATGCACCCCGATGCAGCAGTCTCTGTTATACTACCGTCTGTTATACTTCCCAACAGAACGTCACATCGTCTGATGCATCGGGCGTTTCCCGGCTCAGACACTGTTCATTCGTCTTCTGCCCTGTAAGTTATCCTGTGATTGTCCTACCCTCACTGTCGTGTGTATTTTCCTCTGTTCCTTCATTCCCCAATAAAACATCAGTGCAACTCACCGGTGACTGCTGGCGTCTTATGGTGGCTCGCGAGGGCCACTGTGACATTTCCATGCTTCTGCCTGTTTATCCTGGTGTCCAGCGCCCCAGCCTTAGAGCTGGGGTTTTCACTAGCCTGTTTGTTGTGCCTTAGTATTTTGTGTATTAGTGTTTTTCTGTTTAATAAACTTGCAAAGTCAGAGCCTGCGTTTGACGTCCTCCTGTTTGCTCTGAAAGAGGGTGGTTTATGACAGTTTGCCGCAGCCAGTCAGATGCCAGAGGGCTGTAAGTTTGTTTTTGTCTTTCCTCCTTACATATATATATATATATATCAGTAATTCATAACTAATTTTCATTACTACTTCCTTAAACATGCATTAAAATAAGGTTTGTTTAAGCATATTCAAACATGCAATGCATTTAAAACAATGATTAATGAAACATTTCAAACCAGAATGGTATGTCAGAGTCCCGCTTGATATTCCAGGGTGTCCTGAAAAAGAAAATCTTATTGAAATTGAGACTTTTTGTGAAAAGGAAGTCATTTCCATTCATTAAACACAGTTCAACTTGCAGAAGTAATGCAAACATATTCCAGAGCTGTCCAAAAGGGGGCACTGGTACACATCCTTGGCAACTGGTTCCAATTGGCGACTCTTGACCCAACTCCTGAGGTAATGGTTCTGATGTCCATAAGCCCTAAGCTTGTAAACAGTACCTATTCCTGAGTGTAGATCTTTGGGTTTTGTTTACTGTAGAAAAAAAGTTCTAGGAATCTTCAAAAATAATATAAACATGGACAAATATAAAAATTGTAAAATTGTCTAAAATATACTAAGATAAGATAAGATAAGATAAGATAAGCCTTTGTTAGTCCCACAATGGGGAAATTCCAGGATTGTAACAGCACAGGGATAGCAACACTCAGAGCAACAATCAGAAGGCAAGAAAAAACAAGAACAGCTAGTATACATATGTACATATTATATATATATATATATATATATATATATATATATATATATATATATATATATATACACACAGTGCGGAGCATTGTGGTTGGTGAATGTGCAGCAGAAAGTCTAAGCTCTCTCTCCGCGGATGCAGCGGGCCAGCTGGATGTCTTTGGGCATGATGGTGACCCTCTTGGTGTGGATGGCGCACAGGTTGGTGTCCACGAAGAGACCCACCGGGTAGGCCTCGCTGGCCTCCTGCAGAGCCATGACAGTGGAGCTCTGGAAGCGCAGGTCGGTCTTGAAGTCCTGAGCGATCTCCCTCACCAGGCGCTGGAAGGGCAGCTTACGGATGAGCAGCTCCGTGGATTTCTGGTAGCGATGGATCTCTCTCAGAGCCACGGTACCGGGCCTGTAACGGTGAGGCTTCTTCACTCCGCCGGTGGCCGGAGCGCTTTTTCCGAGCAGCCTTGGTGGCTAGCTGCTTCCTGGGGGGCTTTTTTCTCCAGTAGATTTTACGGGCAGTCTGCTTGGTTCTTGCCATCGCTCTTTATTATTCTGTCTTATATTTCTTGCACGCCGCCTAAACTCCAGCCCGGCACCCACGTCGTTTCCGCTACAGTTCCTCAGTATGTCGAGTTTCTCCGTTAGCACCGGGTGGCGGTTGAGTGCTAGCTAGCTTTTCCCTGCTGTATCGTCTCCTGCTGTAAACAGAGGCTCCGTCCGCCGACTCGGGAGACCTTTGGGGCGATCTGTGTGTCCGTGATATATATAGAGAGTGAAAGGTGTAGAAAGAAGAAGGAAGAGAAAAAAAAGGCAGTTGCAAAAGGCAGCCAACTCGTGTGGCGCCGCCGGTCCGGCGGAACCGGAACCGGACAATTAAAAAAAAAAAAAAAAATGCAGTATCTTGCAAAGTTTTGGTAATGGTTTGTGGTTCAACTACCTCGTGTTTCAGTGTAGCAGTGTTGACCGGGTTAACAGTGGACATGCTAAGGCAAACAAAAGGCCCTACTAAGATACTGTATATGCATGCAATGACTCAAAAGTTGTGGTTACAAAAGTACAAAAAGACAATTCTGGGTACCAAGGTACAACAATTTTAAAAAGTATGTAGTTTTTACATACCTGAGGTAAATGTTTTGGTTAAGTAATAATGAGATAACTCAAGGAGGTTCAAATTGGATTGGTTTAGCTGGACTAAACCATGGTTCCCCAGATGTCTGAGTCAAAGGGTGTTTGAGGCCTTTATTCTGGAAAACTGAGCGAACATGGAATGTCATTCTTGTTCTTTGAATGGCAACGAAGAGTAAATTTGTGACCACTGAAAAAGGGCCAAGATAAGGTTGAAACGGCCTCATCGCTAAAGTGTTAACTGAAAAGCTTATGTTTCTAGCTACATCTGACAGCAACATAGACACCAGCTGTGTGTGAGTATGGTAAATCTTTAACACGAAGAGCAAAAAGTTCAAGACCTTGTTCAGTCTGACTGAAGTTTCGGAGGAAACATTCAAAACAAATGCAGTATCTTGCAAAGTTTTGGTAATGGTTTGTGGTTCAACTACCTCGTGTTTCAGTGTAGCAGTGTTGACCGGGTTAACAGTGGACATGCTAAGCCAAACAAAAGGCCCTAATGCTGAGGCTGCTACTGAAAATCCATCTAAGGATTGTTGACTTTTTGGTTTGGCTCTGCCCAGTTCTGACTGGGTGACAGTAGATGTGATTGCTAGGTGGAGGACAAACCTGAAAAACAGCAGGGCCATCATCCTAGAAACCAAATATCAGTGAGTGATTTTAATTTCAACCTTCTTGTTTGTTTTTTCTTTTAGACACCTGAGTGGCAGATGAAAATTATTCTCAGCAGTGGAACAATTTCTTTTAGTGATTGAATTCTAAACCTAAGATAGTTTATCACCTTAAGTGGGGATTTTGATGTTGTTAGCTCAAGCTAAAGGTATTGGATGTTTTGTGTATACTGTTTGAGAATAGTAAGTTGAATGAAATTGATTAGATTTTACAGAGGTCTTTATGATTAGTTTAAGGGGAAATTTGGTTTTAATTTACCCTTTTTCCTTTTGGAAGTTTTGGTGCAGTTCACTGATTGGTTTTGAGGAATGCAACCGAGTGTACCTCAGGCTAATAGTTAGCTGACAGTTATTTCACAGATGCAGGCCTGATTTTAATCTTATTTATGGACTTAGTGTGACAGTGTTGTCCCCAACAAGTCCCATGGTGTTTTGGTAAAGTTTACTCTGATTGTGATGGACCTATTTGAAAATGGGGTCCTGGATTTGGTACTTAAGTGGCCAAAGTATTTGATAACAACGTGTGGATTTATCCACCCTGGCAGGAATTTAGGAGTGATTTTCCCTGCCTGTAGATTGATTTGTTTGTGGTACAATGGCATAGTGGAAGACCTTGTCCCCCCCTTGAGGTTTGCCATGGGAGGCTTTTTGGTCATTGTATGCTTTGTGTCATTTGACAGACTGGTCCAAGTGTTTTTGAAATGTGGCCTTGGGAGCATTGTACATTGTTCTGACGTCTCTGTGTTCTGCAGCTGGAAGGTCATGGGCATTGGCAGTCATCACCCCCCTCTGGTTTCGAGGAACTACGAGGGGTGGCAATGATTGTTCGTCGGAAGCAGGAATATGAGTGATATTGCATAGCTGCAGAAAAGGCTGTGTCGAAAGAACGGTATTCAATTTCGGTATGTTAGAGAAATTTGATGCTGGGAGTGCGTGTACGGTCAGGTCCGATCAGTGCATGACGGTTTTATGGACCATGGGGTTATGGGCTTGAGTAAATGCACACCTAGTGTTCACAAAAGTAGGGTCCACCGATGCATAACCCTTAGGTTGTTGAGGGTCCAGGTAGCCGGTTGATTTGGCTCCAGTGACCACACAGGTCACAGGAGTGGGTGAGTGGGATTCAGAAGGTCACACCAACGTTGCATCAACGGTATCAAGGGAACCAAATGGAGCTTTCTGCTTGGCCAGTGAGTACCCAAGGTCATTTGATTCCTGGTCTTGACCTTGTGTTTGAAGGTGACCTTTGACTTCTTGAGGACAGTGTTCACCTTCGTTTTTGCAGTCATTTTCAATCGGTTTTGGTTGTTCCAACAGTGCTAGTTGTGTTAGACTTGGGGTGTCCAAAGTGTCAAGAACCAAGCACTGTGATTCAGTTATCCTTGTAAGGTTGAATGGGTGAGGTTGTTGAGTTTAAGCCCATAGTTTGAGATTCTTGAAATCAATCAGTTGCTCAAAGTGATTCAATAGGTCTTTGCTGATGAGCAATGGAATGGAGTTAAGTTTGGACACATAGACCAGATGAGTCAAGGTCATGCGGCCAATGGAGGCTTTGACTAGTGACACATCCAACAGGGTCGTGTTAGTGAGTGCATATGGTTGAACGGGCAAACAAACCGGGTTCCAGTTTTAAATCCTTGACAGCATGGTTAGCAGCTACACGTAGTTTGTCAAAAAGGTTATGTGACATAAGAGTGATGTCAGCGGTGGTGTCAAAAACCGCGTCCTGACACATCACATCATCAAAGGTCAGAGGAAGAGAGAATTTCGGTGCCACCCCGCTCTCGTTTAAATCACACAGAAATTGTGGAACTGGTGGTTCGACATGGATCTGCGAAATGTCATCTTTAGAGGAGTGGTCGTTGACTTGTGGTTGTGTTGCCATAACAGCACTGGCCTGCATTGGGTCCTTTGGTCCTTCTCCAGTTGTAGAAGGGGTTTTCTTTTTGCCTTTTTTTTCATGATTCAGAGCGTATGTTCTGAGTTGGCACAGCTGCGATAGCTAGGATGTCAGCAGTTTCATTTTCCTTGTTGCTTTGAATCTCCTCTAGGAGGTGTTTGACAACTTCCATATCTTCTCTACTCAGAGTAGGAGTATCTTTCTTCTTCCAAGGTTTGTGATTGGTCTCTGCTTCTGAGCCTCTGTGACAAGGTGGAGGAGACCATTTGCCGTGGCTACATGTGTCTTCATGTCAGTATCTGTCATCTTGGGAGTCCATACTGTATTCTCACAATCTATCTGGTGGATATGGCCTATGACGGTTGTCAGGTTTTCGCAAAGTTGGTCCTGAGTGAGACCCAGTGGACCTAGTTTGGTTTTGACCTTGATAAGGTTGGTTGGAGAAACGTCTTGGTTTTTCATGCGATCGTGGTGTAGGAGATGGAGTAGAGCAAGGGACTCCTTGCCTCAACTCAACTCCCATTCCCCAAGGTGCAAAATACACTGGTTGTCCATCGGATCCGATGATGACGTTTGCATTCTGCAGCTCATCGATGCACGCGAAGGTGGCTCTGCAGTCCTAGCCTGGTTGTGCAGAGTCTTGAACAGTGGGGGCATTGGAAGTCCGTTGCTGTAATCATTGCTGATGCAGCTCTGTGTCGCTTTTCTCTGGCATCTATGAGTTTCTGGTGTCGTGCGTCTTCGTAGTTGGCAGCAGCTTTGTGGATTGAGGCTCTCCATTCTGGTCTGTCCATAGCACACTCCTCCAGTTCCTTCGGCTTTATGTGACACCACTGGATGTTTGCTTTCACAGTATCTTTGTATCGCAGCTTTGGGCGGCCTCGGTTTCTCTTGCCGAGCTGGAGCTCACCATACATCAGGCGTCTTGGCATCCTAAACTCCTCCATTCGGATGACATGCCCCACCCATCGAAGTTGGGCCTTAATGAGCATGGCCTCAATGCTGGTGGAGTTGGCACACTCCAGGACCTCCAGGTTGGTGATGTGGTCTTGCCAGCTGATTCCAAGTATGGAACGGAGTGCTCGCATGTGGAAGTACTCCAGCTTTTTGATGTGTCTGCGATACAGCGTCCATGTTTCACAACCGTAAAGGAGGGAGGGGAGTACCACAGCATTGTAAACTGTCAGTTTCGTTGATAACCGGATACTGTGTTAGTTGAGCACTTGGGTGCGGATTCTGCCCAGTGCCTGGCTAGCCTTGCCGATTCTAGAGGCGATTTCTTTGTCCAGGGAGCCATCACAGGAAATGGTGCTTCCCAGGTACTTGAAATGTTCAACATTGGCAAGTGGTGTGTCGTCGATGACAATGTTGGGTGCAGGTGGATGAGTGTTTGGTACAGGTTGGTGAAGCACCTCCGTCTTGCCGAGGCTGACGGTCAGGCCGAAGAGCTTTGAAGCCTCATAGAAGCGGTCTAACATCATCTGCAGGTCGGATTCTGCGTTGGCCAAAAGGGCGCAGTCATCAGCAAAGAGGACTTCTTGGAGGAGGGTTTGCAGGCTCTTTGTCTTGGCAGTGAGATGACGCAGGTCAAAGAGGGAGCCATCCAAACGGTAGTGAATGTAGACCCCCTTCACCAGGTCTCGGACGGCATGGGACAGCATGCAGGTGAAGAACACGTTAAATAGGACTGGAGCTAGGACACAGCCCTGCTTCACACCGTTTCTGATTGCAAAGGCTTCTGACACATTCCCGCTGGAGATGACCTGGCCAGTCATACCGTCATGGAAAAGCCTGATCATCGATATAAACATTGGGGGGCATCCAATACACTCTAAGACTGTCCAGAGGGCCTCTCTATTGATCGTGTCAAAAGCCTTGGTCAGATGTATGAAGACAGAGAATAGGAGCATGTTTTGTTCAGTGCACTTCTCTTGGAGTTGTCTCATGGCAAAATTCATATCAACAGTACTTCTGCCAGGCCTGAAGCCGCACTGTGCCTCTGGGAAATTCTGCTCTGATACTGTGATAAGTCTGTTGAGTATGACTCTGGCAAAGATCTTCCCTGCGATAGAGAGGAGGGAGATGCCCCTGTAGTTGCCACAGTCAGATTTGCTTCCCTTGTTCTTGTAGATGAAGACAATCAGGGCATCACGGAAGACATCAGGCATCTCCTCCTTTTCCCAGATACTCAGCAGGGCATCATGAAAGGCTTCGAGGACGTTGGGACCTGCCACCTTGTAGATCTCGGCAGGAATGCCATCCTTTCCCGATGCTCTGCCCGAGTTCGTCTGAAGGATTGCCTTCTTAATTTCGTCTATGGACGGAGGTTCTGGGAGCGAGTCATGCATTAGCTGCTGGGGGATCTGGTTCAGTGCATCTGCGTCAACTGATGAGGGTCGGTTAAGCAGATTGCTGAAGTGCTCTTGCCAGTGCTTAATCAAGCCCTCTTGGTCTTTAATCAGGGTCGAACCGTCTGAGGGCAGCAACGGGGAGCAGCCTGATGCAGAGGGGCCAAAGACTGTCTTCAGAGCACTGAAGAATTTCTTGGAATTGTGGGTATCCACGTAGTGCTGGACTTTGGCCGCTTTATCCTGCCACCACTGGTATTGCATCAGTCGAAGGTCAGACTGGACTTTTGCCTGCAGAGTTTTGAATCTTTCATGCTTGGAGACGGAGGACGGGTCATTCTGCCACTCGATGTAAGCCTTGTTCTTAGTATGGAGGGCTTCTCTGATCTTGTCATCGTTTTCGTCGAACCAGTCTTCATGGGTTCTAGTTTTGGCTCCGAGCACTTCCTTTGCAGTCTCAGCAATGGTATCTTTGAAGGAGGACCATTTCTCGGAGCTGCCTTCGGAGGTCAGACCATCTTGGAGTTTTTCGTCAAGTGCTTCTTGAAACTCTGTCAGACAGATTGGATTCTTCAGTCTGGTGACATTGTAGGAGGCCCTGACAGTCTTGGGTTGATTTCTGTGAGGCGGAGCGATGTGCAGTGTCATTACAGCTCTGACCAGTCTGTGATCAGTCCAGCATTCAGCGCCTCTCATGGCACGGGTCACTCGGACGTTCCTGATGTCGCGTTGGCGTACAATGACAAAATCGATCATGTGCCAGTGTTTTGACCTCGGGTGCATCCAGGTGGTCTTGTACTTGTCTGCCATCCTGAACAAGGTGTTAGTGATGCAAAGGCTGTGTTCTGCACACTTGCTGAGGAGGAGCAGGCCATTGTCGTTGATCTTGCCTACTCCGTGTCTGCCCAGAATGCCTTCCCAGTTGCTGGGGTCCTTTCCTATTCTAGCGTTGAAATCTCCGAGCATAAGTTTTTCACTCTGTGAGGTTGACCTGATGACCTGGTCAAAGTGTTCATAGAACTGCTCTTTATCTTCTTCCGGGCAGGTGAGCGTAGGAGCGTATGCACTGATGACTGTGAGGTATCTGGACTTGCTGAGAGGAATGCGCAATTTCATGAGACGCTCGCTGATTCCAACTGGCAGGGCTGGTATGTTCTTCAGCAGTGCTGTTCTAATGGCAAATCCAACACCATGTATCCTGTCCTCAGCTTGCGGCTTTCCTTTCCAGAAGAAGGTGTACCCACCTCCCTCTTCTCTCAGGGACCCTTCATCAGCAAGGCGGGTTTCGCTGAGTGCGGCAATGTCTATCCGGTATCGCTGGAGCTCTTTTGCAACCAGCGCCATTCTTCTCTCCGGTCTTAATGTACCGGCTCTATCCAGAAGTGTTCGGACATTCCAGGCTTCCAAAATGAACCTCTTGAGTTTTTCCTTTTTTTGTATTGTTCGACCGCTGTGAGGATGAGTCTGTCAGCCACGGTAAGCTGACCAGATGCTAAAAGGGCAAGCGTTTGTCTGGGGCACCTTTTCTAGCCCCCTCCCTCATGTGAGGGTGGGCAGTGCTGTCCTAAAGAGGCTGCCCAGTCGCCCACAGGTGCTGCCGAACTGTCCTGTTGCCCTTGGATTCAGGAGCAGAGCGACCACTTGCCCATGGACCGCCTGCGTGCAGGTTTGTGACTACAACCGCCAGTGATCATCTCCACCTGTTGCTTCACCACACACCCATCGCCGCAGGACTTGAGGAGTGTGGGTTGGCAGATCGGTAATGATTTGCAAAATTGACCTGTGCGTGAAGGCTTTATAGTGAGAAGACCGTTGCACAGGGACAATCCCACTCTCTCGGCCTGGGGAGTCTTGATCCAGTGGCATGGGGAACCGTTACGATGGGAGGCTGCCAGGCTGCAGTGGATCACCAGGACTTCTATCGGTGCCATGTCCAGCTCTAAGTGCTCCATGACACTTGCTGCCACCGCCTTCACAACCGTTGGATCTCAGGTGATCTCTTCCGCTCATTCCACCAGGAGTCAGTCTTCGCGTGCAATAGGGCTGACACGGCCCAAGCCTAACTCACTGAGGGTTTCAGACCCGTCAGCTACCTTCACCTGGTTCAGCCGGCTCGCCAAAGCCGTTGTCCGGGGGGTGGCCACTGTTGCATGCAACAGCTTCGAGGAGCCACAGGTGAAAGTTGAGTGTCAGGTGAGGACCAGTGGCAGGCAAGCTGCCCTGGAAAGGACATGGCGTGCCCCCCTTGCCAAAGGTTCTACCTCTCCCTGACACCCCAAATTATTATGAATATAAATCATAAAAGATCACACAAATAAGTGATCTAACAAACAAATAAACAAAGGATCTGAAACAGTTGCTAACAGTGGATGTCCTATTCATTTTCAATAATTTGGTATTCTGTAATTGATATTCACTCATTCTAATAAATCTTAGTGCAATTTAGTCCCTTTTGTATTTGTCAAAGTCTAACATGCCTGATTGCCTACATATAAGCTACACCTCTTTATTCCACTTTCAAACACAGCCTACATTTGGTCTGTAAAGCCTAATTGGGCTACCTGTTTCAAACATAAATACTTGCTTTCTATGGGCCATGCACTAGTACTATGAATGCACTGTGGAGTGTGAATTAGGAGTGACTCATTGGTGGCGATTACAGTTAACACTATTTTTAGATCATTGTGGGGTATGAAAAGGGATGATGTCGTATCATTCATATTTTATACCATCTCGTCATTGTCACCTTGTCTCGTGAGACAATGGGCTGCGCCGGGACATGTCGGTTCACGGTGGGGCAGTGTCGACTGTGACTATAGTAGCTGCAGGTGTAGGGTTTTGGCAGTGAGGGTCCTGTAGCTGCTCTTGCTCTCTGTTGCTCCATTCTGTTGAGCCACTGCTGTTCCCACAGGGCCTCTGCTCTCTTTAAGCCTATCCGCACTACGTGGTGCCAATTGCTGCAGTCGTCTGCAGCTGGTCCCCATGAGTCAGGGTTGATCTCAGCTGACTTCATGTCTGTCTTGAACACATCCTTGTAGAGCAGCATTGAGCGACAAACTGGCCTGGAGCCTAACATGAGCTCAGTGTGGAGGATGTCCTTTGGCAGGCAACTGTCCTCCATGAGCCGAATGTAGCCGAGCTTGTGCAATCGTCTCTGTGACAACATTGCAAACATGCTCAGGGTGATTGCATGCTCAAGGACATCCTTGCTGGACACTCTGTCTGCCAAGAGATGCCTAAGATTTGTCGAAGATAGCGCAGATGGAAACTGTTGAGGCGGCATTCCTGTTGGGCATACGTTGTCCAGGCTGTAGAGCAGGGTGCTGAGCATGCAGGTGCAGTATACCGCCAGCTTTGTGTTTGTGGCAAGCTTGGTGTTCTCCCACACTCTTGACGACAGTCTAGACATAGCAGATGCTGCTTTGCCAATGCACCTATTGATCTCGGCTTCAGGGGACAGATTGCTGGAGATAGTAGAGCCGAGGTAAGTATGTGGGATCATGAGTGAGGATAATTACTGGCAGCTGTGACAGCCCACGAACAGAATCTGACAGCCGGAAGAGGTGCACAAGCTGTCATAGCGCCTGCAATAATCAGGATGACAAACCAGAAAAGAATATACAGAAACTAATAAAATAACCATACTCAAGTAACAGGAAAGGACCCCCAAAGAAAGATAATATAACATACCCCAAAAACACAATAATCCCCAGGATACAAAATAACACAATAACCGGACAAGACTATAAGGGCAACTCAGAATAAACAGAAAAAGACTAAACTAAAACTGGAGAATGGGCATGACCCTGCCCGTGCCCAGGATCATGACAGATTCATCTTATTCTTGCTGCTGCCATAGTCATAACTATATCATAAACTAAAACACTGCAATACAACAAAGATGGATACAAAAACATTAACATACATTTGCAATTGCAGGGGATAAACCATAAAACAGCAATATAGCATGGGTGGATTCCACATTCACCATCTGTAGCTGCTAAAATTAATAATAATAATAAAAAAAAAATCTGCTTGCAGTGAGATCACCCTAAAGACAATTGAACCTACCTGAACATCTACTGTAAGTTCAGAGGCTGCAGCAGTAAACTATAATGAGGGAATTTATGCATCCCCAGGAGGAGAAATTTCAGAAATAGAGGAGTAACATTAAGAACTGCCATCACAGCAAGCTGAGCAGCTTGGCCCTGGGAAACTGCACAAGAGCTGTTAGATGGTTAGGATCTGAATTTTGTGTAACTGGGAATAAAATGTGGTAACTCAAAGGGATATAAAATACTTATCAAAATACATTTGAACAGCTGTTCATTTACTGCCCAACCATGTACAATCTGTGTGACTGCTATAGTTTACATGTAGATAGATAGATGGATAGATAGATAGATAGATATATAGATAGATAGATAGATAGATAGATAGATAGATAGATAGATAGATAGATAGATGTACGTTATTGATCCCAAACTGAGAAATTACAGTGTAACAGCAACATGACACAGTAGACGACCAAAACAACAGAAACACACACAACATAATAGACACAGGGATGTATTGTCTTTATATATATAAAAAACTCCATAAAAGATTTTACTTATTGTATAGTAATGTTAGGTTTTATTGTGCAACAAGGAAAGTTCTCCATTTTACTGTTGACTGTAAAACCTACAAGCACCAATAATACTTTAAATGCAATCTAAACAGGAATACAAACATTTACTTGAAACAGACCAAAGAGGGTTACTTTGTAATCATTCTCTATGGCTGTCTCTGTACTGTGAAATAGAGTTATAATGTTCATGAACAATTTGTTCAAGTATAGTAGTTCTTCTGGGTGAACGAACTGTACTGAATCACTTACCATAACTGAACAAATCACTTAGGAAATAGTGGCCATTTCATCCCCCGCTTCCGCTCTTTTAAAAGTTTTTAGTTGACTTAGTTCAAGAGCTTAAAAAAATCATGTGCGACCTGCCCAGAATGCACCTGTTACAACCCCTCTGGTGAAGAAAGAGTAACTTGTTTTTCTTCTCTGGTCTTCATTCCTCTGACACATTTACAGTTAGAGGCCCAAGATAAAAACCAAGCCTGTCAGTTTGAGCTTCGGAAACTGGAACTAGAGGCTGGTATTGAAAATGTCCTTAAACTTAAAGGGCTTGAATTAAAACTGCAAGCTGAAAAGGAAATAAGGCTTCATCAGCTGGAGTTGGAGGCTTAGGTTCCTAAGTTTCAATCTCAGACTAGTACTACTACTCCAAGTCCATCAATCACTGCCCCAGGTCTTTCATCAGACTCAACTGCACATGTTGATGCCATGTCTGGCTCGAGCTCTTTCAATGAGAGCAAACAAATTGTGCCAGTGCTGACCTTCCGTGAGTCTAAAGTTGGCACCTATTTCATCGTCTTTGAACGTGTAGCTGCTTTGTTCAATCCGGTCTTAGTATCTAATAAACGTTTTCCCACCCCTCTAAAAATGTGCATTTGGACGTTAAATAAAATAAAAAAAAAAAAAAAACATGCCTCGGTACATTTATACAAGCTCACTCACTGTGCGTACAGTCCTCACCGCGCATGCACAGAACAACACATCTTTTACTTTGGTTTCCCAACACTCATTCGGTTGGTGGGAGGGGGGTGGCAGACGGTTTACTAGACAGCCGTTCAAGCAACAGACACAAAAACACTCAAGTTCGACTCCCACTCTTGTCTGTGACTGACCATTTTTTTCCTTTTTTTTCCTTGCTTTGTTTTTCACTCCAATAATGAAAGGCTGCTGTGAGGTTAGGGATTGAAGTATGGGGTAGTTGGTCAATGCTGAAAGACAATAAAAGTGATAGGGACACAAACTGCCTAACGCTAAGCTGTCATTAGACACCTTTCTTAAAGCTGTAAAAGCCACGTACCAACTGCACATCAAAAATGTGTTTTGCGTGCCTGTGTACGTTTTCTCTGAGTGACAAAACATGCAATTGAACTTTTTTTTTGTGCTGAGACTGAGCTCCTTTGTTGCAGAGACCTAAGGAGTACTGACCTTGACTGCTCCAATGCAAATTGGTGGGGAAAGCCCAAGAAGTGTGCTCCACTTTGTCAGTGGAAGATAGATTGCAATATTAAAGTGTATTAATATTGCAATTAATATTAAATATTAAAGTGTTAAAGCTGCTATCCTTGCTGCTTATGAGCTAGTGCCTAAATCCTATAGGCAATGTTTTTGAAACCATAAGAAAAATCCTACACAAACTTTTGTAGAGTTTGCTTGCAATACTACCAACTCTCTTTGATAAATGGTGCACCTCTACTAAAGTTTCAGACTTGAATGCATTGCATGAGTTGGTAGTATTGCAAGAATTTAAAAGTTGCATTCCAGAGAAGCTTGTTCACTTAAATGAATTAAAAGTATCAACTTGTGGGGTGGCTGTGGCACAGGTGTAGTGTGGCCAACAACTGATCAAAAAGTCAGGGGTTCAATTCCCACTCTGTCTGCTGTCTGCATGTCGAAGTGTCCTTGAGCAAGACACTGAACCCCCAGTTGCTCCTGGTGGGTCAAGCCAGCTCCGGTGCATGGCAGCTCCACCACCATCAGTGTGTGAATGGGTGGATAGCAGGATCTGTAAAGTGCTTTGGTCATATAGAGATAAGGAAAAAGTGCTGTATAAGTGAATGCCATTTAACTTTAAAAGCAGTTGCAGCTAATTAATTTGCACTAACCCATAAAAATGTCTTTGTAAACAAATATGGAAAATCTTCCTGGCACGTCTCTTAAACAGAAGATTCATTGGAGAAATCTAAGCAACTTTCCTCTATTGCAACAGGTAGGAAGAAATGCTTGTTCTGCCACAAACCAGGTTATGTTGTCTCTGAGTGCTACTATATTCCCTGAAGCGCAAAAAATGGTCAGCTGGGGAAAAGAACACAAAATGAGTGCGGTTAATAAAGACCATACGGTCCTACAATGCTAAAAGCTGATGCTTGTTTTAAACCATTAATCTTTGAAGGCTGTGTTTCCCTAACAGGAAAACCAGGATATGAGCATCCTGTGAAAATTCTGAGACACTGGTAGGTCGAGGTCTTTAATGTTGTCTGATGTGCTGCCATTTGATGAGACTTCTTCCTGCCATACTAGCACTTTAGTCCAGGGAGCAGAGATGGGTTATGTCCCAGCACCCCTACACCATGTACAGTATATGTTAACGGCAAACTGTTTAGTGGGTTATTCAGTGTTACAGTGCAGCCTTCTTTTCCCATCCAAGGAGTTGACTTTATCATGGGCAATGATATTGCTAGAGGAAAGATTCATCCGACTCCTGAGGTCATAGAAAATCCTGAGTCTGGCTCCATAGATTATCTGGCAGGTTTACCCTTCCATTTTTTTCTGCTAGTGCACTTACAAGAGCTCAGGCTCGGCACGTGGCTGAAGAAGGCCATAAGGCTGGCCCACCCCCTGACAAGCGTTTTGACAGGCCAGGCGGGTTCCCTGGTTGTGGTGGTGGGGGTGGTACCTTCCAGCGGTATGACAACTGTGATGGGTCCCACGGTGGCTACCAGAACTGTGGAGGAGACGATGGCAGTGGATACAGAAGAGGCTACAATCATGGTGGTTATAACAAGAATCATTGGGGAAATGACTATCGTGATGGAGGCTTTGATTCTTGAAGTGGCTATAATCATAACCAGCAGTCGGAGCACCTACAATTGCCCAGCCCCTTTCAACAAGGGAGGATACATTCAGTTGAGTTACAGTCAAGGGTACAACCAAGGCAGCTACAACCAGAATTACTCCAGCAACTACAGTTAGTACCCAGGATACAGCAAGAGTGACACCTGCCTCTGCCCAGATGTATAACCACCAACAGCAGCGGCATCAGTCTCAACAACAGCGTGCAGCAGCAGAGCTACAACCAACAATATCAGCAGTAGCAGCAGTACTATCAGAACTACAACATTCAAATTAAACATAAGAAAGGAGGTGATAATGTGGTGGCTAATGCCCTCTCAGGGGCCTAAAAATATTACTATTTAAATATTCAAGTAAAACCAATGGTTTTATTATGTGTGGGGGAATGTTACAGCCCCAGTGGTGAAGAAAGAGTAACCTGTATTTCTTCTCTGGCCTTGATTCCCCTGACACCCCCTTCGGATCTTCACAGCCCACACCTGCATCCTGTTGGCAAAACAGTGTTCCTCCCCTGACTATAAAAGGCCAGAGAAGCAGAAGATCTTCCTTCCACCTTTAACTTGGGTTGCTACCACACCACCAGTCTTGAAATCTCTGCTGCCATTATAGATAGGTTTGGGAGCCTTTGGTATGTCTCTGTATGTTTTGAATGTTCAACTGTACAGCAGTAATGAACGTGATTCATTTTTGGTTAGACTACCTGTTAACCTGTGTTTGTGCTTCAGCTTGCCAGAGAAAGCTGTAGGTGGAGAGCTGCCATTTTCGCTGAACCCTTTTCTACTGTTTGTTTTGCAGATCAGGGAGTCGCGTGTCAGGGTTTGTGCTTTTTCTTTCAACTTAAGTTTTAGGTAAGAATCTTTTGTTTCTAGCTCTGGGGTGGTTTTGTTTGTTTTGTTGGCCGTGGCTCTCCCTAAAGTCATTTTTGCTTTCATTTATTCTGGCAATAAACAATCTAAAACTGATCAACTCATCATTTTGTCACCTGGTTTGTTACACCGTTTTACACCTTGACAGTCACTGGGGTTGTAACAGTGCCACAAAGCTTTCCACAGAGACAATGAATGGGGAGCGCCGGAGTGGAAAACGCCATTCAGACAGCATTGGTTAGCTGTCTGCACCACAGCTGTACTGAATCTATGACACACTGACCGACCGCGTTTGCCTGCATCCCCAAGCTTAAATCAAATATTAGAGAGTTAAGACAAGAGTTACAGTAGCAGTGCTGTTTTAGCCAACTTGTTTTCCTCAAGGCAAACCTGGAATAAAGCAATAACGTTGCATGCTTGGGTGCTCACATCCTTTATTTTAGCCTAGTGGTCTTTCTTCTGTTTAGCACCTGCACAAATGCTGTGCAGGTGCTTAACCATAATTCCTGCTTAACCGGTGCTCACATTTGAAACCAGAGCAGCTGCAGGCAATGGTGCTTTGATCCAAAAACTGATCAAGGAACATCCATCACTGACCCAGCATCGGTCCGGTAGATGATGGCTGAGCCTCCCGCGCAGATTCTTAGAATCTTGTGATTGGGGCTCGGCGGAGGAACTAACAGAGGCCACAGCTGGACAGGAACCGGATCGGAGCTCAACTACAGCGGCGGTAGGAGGCGGGGATCAGTGGAGGAGCTGCCGGGGCCCCAGCTGGATAGGAGCCAGATTGGAGCTCAATTACAGTGTTTGAGCTTGGCGGAGAAACTACTGAGGAAGATGGCGGTAGGTGGCAGGGCTCAGCGGAGGAGCTACCGGGACCCCAGCTGGACAAGACAACTCAGTATCTAAACTCAGTGTAAATGGTGTAGAGATTGAAAGGGTATCCAAAATTAAATTTCTTGGAGTAATAATTGATAATAAACTGTGTTGGAAGTCACATATTAATTATATTAAAGGTAAAATATCCTAATCAATCGCAATACGACACAGAGTGAAATATTTGCTGAATCAACCCACACTTTATACTTTGTATCATTCATTAATACTCCCATACATGACATATTGTACTGAAGTATGGGGAAATGCATATAAAACAAACATATATCCAATCTTTATGCTTCAGAAGAGAACTATTAGAATAATAAACGAAGCTGCCTACAGGGAACCAACAAACCCACTTTTTCTTAAATTAAAAGCTCTCAAGTTGAAAGAGCTGGTTGACTTTAAAACTGCAGTAATAATGTTTAAAGTGAAGAATTTATCACTGCCCGCAAATATCCAAAAGTTGTTCCAAATAAGGGAGAAACAATATAGTTTCAGAGGAACACGTATAATTCAAAAACCTTCAGTGAGAACTACCACCAAGCAACACTGTATTTCAGTGCAAGGAGTCAGATTGTGGAACGATTTTGGACCTGAATTAAAATCATGTACAATGTTTGGACAATTCAAACAAAAACTAAAGGAAGAAATACTCCAAACATATATACAAAACGACACGTAAAATCACATAAGAATTATCATATTCAGTCTGTGATGTGCTGTTGCTTAGTTTTTGTTTTTTTTGTCACGTTTTGTCTTAGCTTTGTTCTGAATTGTAATCGCTCTTGTTTTGTTTTACTTTTGAATTCTTGGGTGGAATATGGGTGGGCAATATAAGCTGCGGCTTCAGCCAGTTTCAATTTGTAAAATATTTAGTCAGCTGTGCTTTGCTCCAGTGCATGGATGTGTATTTTCTTTTTTTTTTTTTTTGTCTAACTTTATATTTGTGTTGCACTACAGTTAAGGCTAACACAGGGTTACATAAATAATTTTTTTGTAAGTTGTCTGTTTTTTCAACTGATTTAAGACAATTTTGCACCGCTGAATCTGAAAATGACATCCGTTTCTCTCGATCAAGTGCTAAGTAAAAACCTGTACTGTGCATGTACTTACCTTTATATAAAGGTAAGTACATGTAAATTGAATGCTACATCATCATTGTTCAAAATTCAGAGAATTTCAAGACATAAAAAAGAATTTTGCATCATGTAAAGTGGAAATACCCATACATGTAAACAAAACGTGTAAAACAATATGTGGCTATAATTCAAAAAGTTGACCTGATTGAGCAAAACCAATGTGATTTTTGGATTCAGCACATCAAAATTGTCCTAAATCAGCTAAAAAAATATAGACAATAAATTTGGTGTTGACCAGTGTAATTATTTTCTATTTTTATTGAACATTTAATGTTTTTTTTTTAATGCACAGTATTAGGACAGCTTGGTGGAACAGTGGTTAGCACTGTGGCAGTACAGCAAGAAAGTCATAGGATCGATTCCACCTCTGACCATCTGTGTGGAGTTTGCATGTTCTTGCCATGTCTACGTGGGTTTACCTCGGGTACTCCGGTTTCCTCCCACAGACCAAAAACATGCAAGTTGGAAACTCTACGTGTGAATGGGGAAGGGACTGGTGCCGCACATTGGCTGCCTCATCCATCCAGACAGATGCCCTGAATTTCCCTCTGGGGATTAGTAAAGTATACTATAAATAAAATATTAGTTTATTTGTATTTTAGTTCTCAGTTGCTCTTAATTTAATATTTTGGTTACTGCCGGTTTTTTCTGTTTTCATGTTAATATTGTTTGCATTTGCACTGTAATTTATTATTGTAATAATTGTAATAATTTTTTAAAAAATTTCTTACTTATTATTTTTAATTAAGCGTAATACACAGCTGTATAGTTGTATACACCTTTTGTTTATTTGACAGAAAAGAAGCTACATCATCCTATATAGATAATGTATATCATATGGTGTGGGCCTCAGGTTATTTCACACCTTAGACAGAGACAATGAATACACATGGGAGAACAATGCCCAAGTGGGTGAGACGGGGTTGAATAAAGTGTAGTGTAGATGTCATGCTGTGATGAGGAAGTGCCTTGAACCTTGTGAAGTGTGACTTGATATAGAGAGAGGAATGCTTGATGTGACCAGGCAGTCTGTTCTTTGCTTGTGAGATGTGAGTGTGTAATAAATCGTCTGAAATGAATATGCCTCTTCATTTACACACTCCACACTGGTGACCCAAGACGTATTATGGAACGCAAGGCAAGAACCCCGGAGCCGGCCCGGTCGGGAATCCCAGAGACGCAGAAGCCAATCTGCAGACAGCCAGGACTGGAACCCCCAGCAACGCGTGTGCAGTTTCAGTCAAGCTACCGGATTTCTGGCAGCACAACCCGCGCTCTTGGTTCCACCACACCGAGGCCCAGTTTGCCTTCCGGGGCTAACAGTAGACGACACCAAGTTCTACCATGTGGTAACAGCGCTGGACTCCCACACAGCCCAGCAGGTAGCGAGCCTGCTCGATCAGCCACCAGCCAGCAGCAAATATGAGGCACTCAAGGCTGCACTCATCTGGCGATACACGCTCTCGGAATGTGAGAGAGCGGACAGGCTCCTGGCGCGGACCGAGTTAGGAGAAGGGTCGGCTGTAGACCTGATGGAGAAGATGCTGGCGTTGATGGGCACGGGCGACGGGCACTTTCTGTTTGCCCACCTTTTCCCCCGGAACCTGCCAACAGAAGCAAGAGCGGTTCTGGCCAATTCGCCGTTGCTGGCAACGCGAGACTACCATGCGCTAGCCCAGGAGGCAGACCGGCTCATCCTCACCACCAGGGTGATCACAGTCAATGCGGCGGCAGCGGAGCCCAGTGAGATGACCAGGGGAGGCGAGGAGCCACCGACGGTAGCGGTGACGGGGGCCAAGGAGTGCCAGAAAGACATTTTCTGTTTCTACCATCGCCGCTTCGGAGGGAACGCGCTCAGAAGATCAAGGCGAGGAAGGCGCCGGGACCGGACGGCATCAGCGCAAAGCTCCTCAAGTCCTGTGCAGACCAGCTGTGTGGGATTGTGACGTATATCTTCAACATGAGCCTGAAACTGGGGAGGGTACCACAGCTGTGGAAAACATCTTGTGTGGTACCTGTACCAAAAACTTCCCACCCCAAAGACCTGAACAGCTACAGACCGGTGGCCTTGACGTCCCACTTGATGAAGACCCTGGAGAGACTGCTCCTTGCTCACCTCCGCCCCCTGGTGGAACCAGCGATGGATCCACTCCAGTTCGCCTACCAGCATGGCATTGGGGTGGAGGATGCGGTGATCTTCCTCCTTCACCGTTCTCTGTCCCACCTGGAGAAGCCCGGGAATATGGTGAGGATCATGTTCTTTGACTTCTCCAGTGCTTTCAACACCATCCAACCGATGATCCTGAAGGACAAGCTGCTGCGCGCAGGGGTGGACCAGCACCTGTCATCATGGATCCTGGACTACCTCACGAACCGGCCTCAGTTTGTGAGAACCCGGGACTGTGTGTCCGACACGATCATCAGTAGCACGGGGGCCCCCCAGGGAACGGTGCTGGCTCCCTTCCTGTTCACTCTTTATACTGCGGACTTCTCACACAACACAACACACTGCCATCTACAGAAGTTCTCTGATGACTCTGCGATCGTTGGCCTCATCTCCAATGGAGATGAAGCTGAGTACAGAGGGCTTATCCAGGACTTCGTGGACTGGTGCCATCGGAACTGCCTCCAGATCAACGCGAGGAAAACTAAGGAGCTGGTGGTGGACTGCCGCAGGCATGGGCAGCCCCTCACAGTACCAGTAAATATACAGGGAACAGACATCGAGATGGTGACATCCTATAAGTACCTGGGTATTCATCTGAACAATAAACTAGACTGGTCACACAATACTGATGCACTCTACAAGAAGGGACAGCGCAGGCTGTTCCTGCTGAGGAGACTCAGGTCTTTTGGTGTACAAGGGGCGCTGCTGAAGTCATTCTATGACACGGTGGTGGCATCAGCCATCACTTTTGGAGTGGTCTGCTGGGGCAGTGGCATTACTGCAGCCGATAGGAAGAGACTGAACAAACTGATTAAGAAAGCTAGCTCTGTCCTGGGGCAGCGCCTTGATCCGATGGAGGAGATAGGAGAGAGAAGGACGGTGGCTAAACTGTCATCTCTGCTGGAGTCCGAGTTCCACCCTATGCAGGACATACTGAATGCACTGAGGAGCTCATTTAGCAGCAGACTACATCATCCCAGGTGCACAACCGAGAGGTTTCGTAGGTCCTTCCTACCAACGGCTGTCAGACTGTACAACCTAAGCAGGGCTGCTCGCAGAGATAGCAAAAAGACGTAACAAACTAATAGTTTTTTGAATGCAAAAGATGCAATAGACTTACACAATGGTCCTCTCCGGCATACAACTAGGAACATACCGGTCGCTATGGAGGGTGAGAATATGTATGGGCACATAATCATACCATGTAGGATAACTAAGTAGACGGTTATGCTGTTTCATTCCATCTAGCAACAATGCTCTGCACTGTGTGTGTTTATATATTTGCATATTTATTCCATCTAGCTACAATGCTCCGTACTGTGGGTGTTTATATATTTATATATCTACATATTATTCCATCTAGCTACATTGCTCCGCACTGTGTGTGTTTATATACTTGCATATTTATTCCACCTAGCTGCAATGCTCCGTACTGTGGGTGTTTATATATTTACATATTTATTCCATCTAGCTACAATGCTCTGCACTGTGTGTTCATATATTCATATATTTATTCCATCCAGCTACAATGCTCTGCACTGTGTGTCTGTGTGTGTGTGTATATATATATATTTTATAGTAATACGTACATATGTTTATTAGCTGCTCTTGCTTGCTTGTTTTTTTTTTTTTTTTTCTTGCCTTCTGATTGTTGCTCTGAGTGTTGCTATCCCTGTGCTGTTGCAATCCTGGAATTTCCCCGTTGTGGGACTAATAAAGGCTTATCTTATCTTATCTTATCTTATCTTAGATGCGCGCCACAGTGCCACTTCAAGCGCTCGGGAAACACCAAGGCCGGCAGTCGGTAGCAGCTGCGTCCGCCGGTGAAGAGAACAAGCTGCTCTACGTGACGGACTCGCGGTCGGGGAGACGCTTCCTCATCGACACCGGAGCCCAGAAGAACGTCATCCTGCCGTCCTACACTGACCGGCTTGCAGGACCTAGCGGCCCCGGAATGGTGTCAGTAAACGGCTCGGAGATTAAGACGTTCGGTGAGAGAACACTGACCTTATCTCTACATGGCCGCTTGTATGAGTGGACTTTTATCATAGCAGCACTGTGTTGCCCGCTCCTGGGCGCTGATTTTCTGTGTGCACATGGTTTACTTGTGGATGTTGCTAACAGGTGCTTGGTTAATGCACTGTCCTTTGAATCTCTCCCCTGTATAGCTCGAGGGACCCAGCCAACAGCACAAGCCAGCATCACAACTCCAGGCTGTAAGTTCCACGCACTGCTCACTCAGTTCCCAGCACTCATGGTCCCGACGTTTTCGGCGGCCATTGCTAAACACGGGGTGGAGCACTTTATCACCACCACCGGGCTGCCCGTCTTTGCAAGACCTCGGCGCTTGGACGCAGCTAAACTGGCCATAGCGTGCGAGGAGTTCGCCAACCTGGAAAGGCTGGGCATCATCAGCCGATCAAACAGCCCATGGGCATCCCTGCTACACATGGTCCCTAAGGCTGAGGGAGCGTGGTGACCGTGCGGTGATTTCCGCAGGTTGAACAACGCCACAGCACACGACCGCTACCCAATTCCCCACATACAGGATTTTTCCGTTCAGCTCGCCGGAGCACGCATTTTTTCTAAAATACACCTGGTCCGCGGTTACCACCAGGTCCCAGTGCATGTGGAGGACGTACCCAAAACAGTGGTAATAACTCCGTTCGGTTTATTCCAGTTCCTGCACATGCCATTCAGGTTAAAAGGCGTAGCACAGACGTTCCAGCGCATGATGGATGCAGTGCTGCGCGATCTCCCGTTCGTGTTCGTCTACCTGGATGATATCCTGGTAGCCAGTACGTCCAAAGACGAACACGAAACCCACCTCAGGACAGTTTTCCGGAGGTTGGAGGAGCAATCAACCAGGCGAAATGTCAGTTCGGCGTGACGGAGATTGATTTTTTGTGGCACCGCGTCTCTCCGGAAGGAGCGATCCCGTTGCCCGACAAAGTGCACGCCGTGGCAGATTTTCCCCGGCCTCAGACGGTCAGGGCACTGCAGAAATTTTTGGGGATGGTGAATTTTTGTAACTGTTTCCTTCCCCGCGCAGCGCGGCTCATGCAACCATTGTACGCCACGCTCAAGAGACAGAAACCTGCGGATGGGGTACAATGGACCCCGGAGCGAGAACGGGTGTTCTCAGAAGTTAAAGCAGCCCTGGCAAACGCTGCACTGCTGGCACATTCGGACCCGATGGCCCAGATAGCGCTCACCACCGACGCTTCAGACGTGGCCATAGGGGTGGTCATGGAGCAGCGCGTCGCCGGGGCTTGGCAGCCGCTCGCATTTTTCAGCAGAACTTTGCGCGACAGCGAACGTAAATACAGCGCGTTTGACAGAGAGTTGCTGGCTCTTCATCTGGCCATACGCCACTTCCAGTTCTGGCTGGAAGGGCGCAACTTCACCGCGTCCGTAGACCACAAGCCACTAACGTTCGCGATGGCCAAGGTTTCAGAACCGTGGTCGGGCCGGCAGCAGAGACAGCTGGCCGCAATCTCAGAGTTTACTACTGATATTCAGCATGTGTCGGGTAAACTGAATGTGGTGGCGGACTGCCTCTCACGCGCCGTGGTGGCCCCAGTCTACATGGGGATAGATTACGCAGCCATGGCCGCGGAGCAGATTAGCGATGCACACGTGCGCGCGCTCCAGTCTGGACCAACAGGGTTAAGGCTGGAGAGCAGGGTGCTGCAAGATGGCGCCCCCCCCCCAATCTGTGACGTCTCCACGGGACACCCACGTCCGGTAGTCCCGACCACGTGGCGCCACCGCATGTTTGAGTCGGTTCACACTCTGGCGCACCCAGGAGTGCGCGCGTCTGTCAAAATGGTGGGAGAGAAGTTTGTGTGGCCGAGCCTACGCAAACAAGTAAAAGAGTGGGCTGCAGCCTGCGTGGCGTGCCAACGAGCCAAGGTACACAGGCACACGAAGGCTCCCTTGGAGCTGTTTCCGGTACTGGCTAAGAGGTTCAACCACGTTCACGTGGACCTCGTGGGCCCCCCTCCCGCCATCACAGGGGTGCACGCACCTCCTGACAGTGGTGGACCGCACCACGCGCTGGCCAGAAGCAGTCCCGCTGGCAGCAACCACGTCCGCGGACGTAGCACACGCTTTTTTAACAACATGGGTGGCGCGTTTTGGAGTCCCCTCGGACATTATGTCCGACAGGGGCCCGCAATTTGTTTCCGACCTCTGGTCCGCGATGGCCCGCAGCCTGGGTGCTGCAATTCATCACACAACCACGTGCAACACACAGGCCAATGGTTTATGCGAGCGTTTTCATAGATCACTGAAAGCAGCACTCAGGGCTTCACTGACGGATGCAAATTGGGTAGACAGGCTGCCGTGGGTTTTATTGGGGTTGCGCTCCGCGCCAAAAGAGGATTTGGAAGCTTCCCCAGCAGAGCTCGTTTTTGCGCAGCCCCTACGGCTGCCCAGGGAATTTCTACGGGGCAATCCCGCGCCGGGCAGCTCCCCATCTCAGCTTTTGCAGCGTAACGCAAACACAGGCACACTGCCGGGCCCTGCCCACCACAGTTTTCCGCGTGCCTAAAACTTTGAAGAACGCGGAGTTCGTGTTCGTCAGACACGACGCCCACCGCCCTCCATTGCGCCCACCCTATGATGGACCATTCAGAGTGTTGGAAACAGGGGATAAGCATTTTGTGCTAGACTTGGGGGGTAGACAGGAGAGAACTGGCATAGACAGACTCAAACCAGCCTTTGTAGTGACGGATGAGCAAGTGCTGTTGGCGAGGGTCCCTCTGCATTGAAGACCTCCACGGAGACCTCCCCAGTGGAACGATTCATCAGAGCAGCCACACGGACAGAGTGAACCCCTCCCCCCCTCTCCACAGCTCACCCGCAGTCGGACACACTCCCAGCAGCCTCCCACCGGCAGAGCAGCGCCACGGAGGCAGTAAACCCCAGTTACAGCAGATATGGGAGGAGACTGAAGCCGAAACAGCATGTGGACTGATGTTCTATTGTTCTATCTAAGATGCTGGGGGCGGGGGGGGCGGTGTGGGCCTCAGGTTATTTCACACCTTAGACAGAGACAATGAATATACATTGGAGAACAATGCCCAAGTGGGTGAGAGGGGGTTGAATGAAGTGTAGTGTAGATGTCATGCTGTGATGAGGAAGTGCCTTGAACCTTGTGAAGTGTGACTTGATATAGAGAGAGGAATGCTTGATGTGACCAGGCAGTCTGTTCTTTGCTTGTGAGATGTGAGTGTGTTATAAATCGTCTGAAATGAATATGCCTCTTCATTTACACACTCCACAATATATATATTATATAGAGTGGTGGACCACCAGGAGGTCCCACTCTCACCCAATGACATGGGGAGTAGGGGGAATGGGCAGGAAACGTAAATGTATGCACCTGGGGCAGGAGATGCATACCTGTCAAGTGATACGGTTTTGCCGTATTTTAATACGGGGAAAATGCAATTTTTGCAAATACAGGCGTATTGCCATTTCTGTACGCCAAAAAGAAAAATATACAGCGAAAAAAAAATTATTGAGAGAACCTAAAATCAACTGAACAGTAATTCGATACCTGGCGACATTGAGCGCACCTAAGCAGACTTTTTGGGATTTTCAAAATGGCTTCACGCAGCGCGCCGCCGGCGAAGAAAACAAAGCTTGAAGAAAAGGGAAATCGAGGGACTGGACATCACCGAAAAGAATGGGAGAGTCCGAGCTTCGAGAAATTGGCACAGACAGACTCAAACCCGCCTTTGTAGCGGCGGACGAGCACACGCATACGCTCATCTGCATCAGATCGTACCTGACAGCTAGACCCACACTGCAGGGCGGCGCCTTTTTAGTCCTTCATGCTTCCTAGACACGCTGGATGTAAAGTATCAGACTTCAGCTTTCAGTTGATCAAACCCAATGATTGTGATGATTTACAGTAGGTGAGAATAGGGAAACACCATCTTTGACTGACAGTGCTGTTCAGATTCAGCAGGGCATATGCTGCTCCATGATAGCTATGGCACTAAAAAACAGGGTTTTCAATTTTATATAATTTAGCTAAAATATAGAAATATTACGCATTTATGAGGGCTGTTCATATGAGATTTACCCTGAGTCATCTTCCATGGACTGAGAAGACTCAGCCTTGGCACATTTATTAGTCTTTCTCTGCATAGTTACCACCAAGGGTTACACGTTTCTCCTATCGCTTTATGCAGCTGGGGAGACCTCACCTGTAGAAGTCTGCAGGCTGTGCCAGAAGCCACAACTTGACCATGGAAATCAGCATTCCATTGTCTTGGAAGGGCTTGCCCTTCAAAAATGACTTCATTGTTGAAAAAAGGTGGAAGTCAATGGTGTAAAGTAGGGAGGGGAAGTGGGGTGAGGAAGGATTAAATAGCTGCAGGACTGTGCTTCCCTCTGGGCAACGTGTAAGTTGTGAACCCGGCATTATCTTGCAGGAAGCGGACACCTTGGGTCAGCATGATGATTGCTTTTGATGACCTTCTGCAATTTCTGCAGCAGTGAACTGTAGTAAGTCCCGGTAATTTTGGCCCCGCTTCCCCCAGCTCCTCAAAGTGTACTCAGCACTGCTTTGCCTTCCTCACAGCAATGCTGACAGTGAGAGGGCTTTCAGCATGGTCAGGAAAATTCACACCGACTTCAGAAAAAGTATGCTCCTAGAAACTGTGACTTCTTTCATGCAAGTGAAAATGAATTGTGACACTTCATGCTTCAAGGTCAAACCTTCAAAAGAAATGCTAGAGTCAGCAAAGACTGCTACTTGGAACTATAACAAGCAGCATCAGTGAACATTTTCTTGTTTCAAGCTCATCCAAGTGCATTAGTGTAGCAAAGCTGACAATTAAAAACTCTTTAATTCCAAGTGTATATATCTAGCTGACAATTAAGAACTATATTCAGAACTATTCTTATTGTGTACTTTCAAATTAAACAATCTACCTTGTGCTAATGTAAATTTGAAAAATATTGTTTTTTTTATTTATTTTTATTTATTTATTATTAATATTATCATTTATTTTTTAAATTTATTTATTTTTTATTTTTTTATTTATTTATTTTTTGTGCTACTTGGCTTATTATTTTCACATTACCAAAAAGTTATGGCTCAAGATTGTGTCCATATAAGTGTACATTTGAATAAATATGTTTGAAATAGTTCATGTTGCAATTGTTGTTGTTTGTTTGTTTTTTGTTTGGGTTTTTTTGCTTCAGTTTTTTTTCATCTGCCGATAAATACATTTTTTAAGTACTCAGTACAGGTGTGAAAGCCCCCCCCAATAAGGGAGGCATGAGGTCAGTACAGGTGTGAAAGCCCCAACAATAAGGGAAGCATGAGGTATGCCTTGACAGGTATGGAGATGTAAATGTAGGCGCCTTGGCACCCAGGGGGGAGAAATGTGTAAATATATGTGCATTGACACCTGGGCCAGGAGGTGTAAATGTATGCGGTCTTGGTGCCAAGGAGGAGGAGTCAGAAGGTATAACTATTTACGCCTTGGCGCCAGGAGTTCAGTCTTTTTTGTTGGAATGAATAAAGTTCTGGATCGGCAGCTCTTGTGTCTTGTCACATCATTCCTCCTCAGTGCTGTCCTACAACGTGAAAATGCTCAGGCTGGAAGATGAAGCAAACCCCTCTTCAGGAACACTACGGTTTCCCCCTCGAGACCCCGGCCTCATTCACCGTAGCAATCAACCTCCCGGACTTCTGGTTTCATGACCCGGCTGCCTGGTTCATCCACGTGGAAGCTCAGTTTGCTCTCTGTGGAATTTCTGCTGACGACACGAAGTACCATTACGTGGTGACTTTGCTAGACCCGCGCTCCACTCAGCGCGCCATAAGCTTGTTCCGAGACCCCCCACCCCAGGGAAAATACGACACTCTCAAGCAGCTGCTGTTACGGCGTTACACCCTCTCTGACGGAGAGAGAGCAGAGAAGCTCTTCTCCCACTCTGAGTTAAGCGATGCCCAACTGTGGAGTTAATGGAAAGTATTCCTGCGTTGCTGGGCACAGATGACGGATCTTTTCTCTTCGCCCATGTCTTCCTGAGAAAACTGCCAGTTTCAAGTTTCGGCGCTTACAATTTTGGCCAGCTCACTGCTGCTGGCGGCCGGGGTCTATGGCACACTGGCAGAAGAAGCAGACTGCGTTTTCCTGGTGAATAGGAGTTTCAGTATCCAGGCGGTAAGACCGGGCTCTTCGGCGGAGTCCAAGGAGGTTAAGGAGCTGAAAGTTGTGGCCGGGACAGCCACTCAGAGATGCCAGAACGGGACAGTGTGTTTCTACCATCAGTGTTTTGGCGCTGACGGGCAGCGTTGTCGCCCGCCGTGCCGTTTCAAGACTGCCGGGAAACGGATCAGCCAGCGGTCAGTAGTGGCTACAACCACTACTGACCACTGGCAGTAGTGGTCAGTAAAGGTAATGGTCACATTACCTTTTCCGCTAATGTGACCAAGCATGGGGTTGAGCATTTTTTCACAACAAAGGGCCTGCTGGTTTTCACGTGCCTGCAACTCTTGGACGCGGCTAAACTAGCTATCGCGCAGGAAGAGTTTGCTAACTTGGAACGTTTGGGGATTGTTAGGTGCTCCAGTAGCCCTTGAGTGTCTCCACTGCACATGGTGCCCAAGTCCGATTGTTCTTGGCGGCCGTGCGGTGATTTCCATTGCCTTAACAACATCACTGAGCACAACCGCTATCCCATCCTGCACATTCAAGATTTTTCGGTGCACCTGGCCGGAATGTGTATTTTTTTTCTAAAGTGGAGCTGGTCTGTGGCTACCATCAGGTCCCGGTTCGCGCCAAAGATGTCCTCAAAACGGCGGTGAAAACACCTTTTGGCCTTTTTGAGTTTCTTCGCATGCCATTCAGGCTGAAGGGTGCAGCTCAGACTTTTCAGAGGATGATGGATGCGGTGCTCCGCGACTTGCTGTTTGTGTTTGTCTACCTAGATGACATTCTGGTGGCTAGCACAACTGAGGAGGAACACCTCCCCCACCTGAAACAAGTTTTCTGTTCGTTGGAAGCACACGGACTGATAGTTAATCCAGCAAATTATCAGTTCGGGCTGCCGGTGATCGATTTCTTGGGCCACCG
The DNA here is from genome assembly GCA_020510985.1 of Pholidichthys leucotaenia. NCBI lineage: Eukaryota > Metazoa > Chordata > Actinopteri > Cichliformes > Pholidichthyidae > Pholidichthys > Pholidichthys leucotaenia. The sequence goes on from CM035847.1 coordinate 187,053,898, forward strand.
CATCTCGTCTGAGGGCGCGATTCCGCTGCTGGATAAAGTATGGGCGGTGTCAGACATTCCCACGTCCGCAGACCGTGAGTGCACTGCAGGAAATCTTGGTGATGGTCAGTTTTTACAACCGTTTCCTTCCCCAGGCAGCCCAGCTGCTGCAACTGCTGTACGGCGCACTCAAGAAGAAGAGACCTGCAGATAGCATCAACTGGACCCCCGATCGGGACCAGGCCTTTGCAGGCGCCAAAACTGCACTCGCCAATACGGCTTTGCTGGCCTACCCATCTCCGTCAGCGTGGATCTCGCTTACTAGAGACGCATCTGACGTCGCAGTAGGAGCAGTGGTGGAACGATATGGTTTGTGGCAACCTCTTGCCTTTTTCGGCCGTACAACGAGCGTAAGTATAGCACCTTCGACAGAGTTGTTGGCCCTCTACCTGGCCACGCATCACTTCCAGTTTTTGCTCGAAGGTTGCAAATTTACCGCGTTTATCGACCACAAGCCTCTAACCTACGCAATGTCCAAAACCTCGGAATAATGGTCGGAGCGGCAGTAATGTCACCTAGCTGCAATATTGGAGTCCACTACCGACATTCAACATGTGGCCAGTAAACTCAATGTTGTGGCCGACTATTTGTCGTGCACACTGGTCCCTCCAGTCTATGTGGGTATTGATTTTTCTGCCATGGCCGCCAACCATCCAGGGGACGTGGAAATTTGCGCGCTCCGATCCGCAAGTACAGGACTTAAACTGGAGAGCAGGGTGGTACAAGAGGGTTTCCCCTAGTGGTTCTGGGCTCTTGGTGCCACCGCATTTTCGAGTCCATCCACTCTCTCTCACAGCCCGGCATGTGGGCTTCGGTTAATCTGGTGGGGTGTAAATTTGTCTGTCCCAGCTAACGCAAGGATGTGAAGGAGTGGGCTGTGGTGTGCGTTGAGTGCCTATGGGCTAAGGTTCAAAGTCACACCAAGGTCCTCCTCAAGCCTTTCCGGATTCCAAGCAGGAGGTTCCACCACATCCTCGTGGATTTAGTGGGCCCCTTCTGCCGTTGCAGGGTTTCATGCACCTTTTGACTATAGTGGACTGCACCACGTATTGGCCAGAAGCAGTTCCGCTGGCTTCCACCACATCTGCCAATGTTGCCTGCGCGTTTTTGTCATCCTGGGTCACATGTTTTGGTTCCCCATCAGACATTACCTCCGACAGGAGTCCTCAGCTCATTTCAGAACTCTGGTCCACTTTGGCCGAGAGCCTGGGGGTCAAAGTTCACCGTACCACCGCGTACAACCTGCAGGCTAATGGTTTGTGCGAGAGGTTCCACAGGTCACTTAAAGCCATGTTCAGAGCCTCTTTGACCGACTTAAATTGGGTCGATCACAGGCCTTGGGTCCTACTGGGGTTGCACTCTGTGCCCAAGGAGTATTTGGCAGCTTCCCTGGCTGAGCTCCTTTTTTTTGTCAACCGTTGCAGATCCTAGGTGAATTTTTGCCAGAAAGTCCCCTGGCCAGGACCGACTTGGCCTCGTGCCTTTTTCCTAAGGTAGAGACAAGTAGTGTTCCGGGGTTGGTGCACCACTGTTCTCCCTGCACTTTTGTTCCAAAGCATTTGGAGAATGCCGAGTTTGTTTTCTTCAGACACGATGCCAACAGAACTCCACTGCATCTGCCGTACGATGGCCCTTTCAGAGTTTTGGAGACAGGGCAAAACATTTTGTGTTGGATTTTGGGGGACGCAAGGAAACCATCTGTACAGACAGACTTAAGCCCGCTTATGTGTTGGCAGATGAGCAGGTGGTGCTGGCCTAAGCTCCCCGACGTGGATGCCCGCCTGAGCTGGGTTCAAAGGTAGGTTTCCCCCCTTCAGAGAACTGTTCGCAGGAGATCGAGTCTTTTCCCTCCCCACCTTGGCATGGCCGCTCCACGTTACAGACGTTATGGGCGATTGCTCAAGCCCAAGGTACTGGATGGTTAAGGCCCATTCTGGGTGTTTGGGGGGCGGGGGCGCCAGGAGGTCCCACTCTCACCCAATGACATGGGGAGTGCATGGAACGTGCAAGAAATGTAAATGTATGCGCCTGGGGCAGGAGATGTTTCAATGTTTTAAATATATGCGCCTTAACACCTGGGGAAGAAGATGTAAATTATGTGCTCTTGGCGCCAAGGAGGAGGAGGCAGAGGGTATAAATGTATATGCCTTGGCGCCAGAAGTTCAATCTTTTTTGTTAGAGTGAATAAAGTTCTGAATCGGCAGCTCTCATATCTCATCACGTCATTCCTCCACAATAGGATAAATCTATCCAATATATTTTTGACATTTCTGGACAGCATAACAAAATTACAGTATAAGGCAATACATAATCTAAAATACAATGTAATATGAGCACAATTTCAAACTAAAGCTCGTACAACTAATGACAGAGTGGTTTTCTTTCATCCATTATTTAAACTTAAGAAGTATACACTCTGATCTCACCTTGTTCCATGTTTACATGCCATGATAAGCTGCTGGAATCAGACTTAGCAAGTCTAAGAACATTATTCAGATCTGTTAAACAGACTTAAAAAAAATCATAATAAAACCTGCTGTCATATCTAACAATTGTCAAGCAAACCTCTAACATGCCAGACTCATAAAAAGTGTCTGTTTACCATGTTCAAAAATCCCAGCTGCTGCTTCATTCAGCAGCCTCATGCATGTTCTCAGTACATGAACGTGTACTGAGGAGCAGAGACCCACAGCCCAGCTGCTGTTTCATTCAGTTGGCTCCCTCACGTTGTCAGTATATTAACGTGTACTCAGTGAGGAGTAGAGACCAAACACCAGCTGCTGTTTCGTTTAGCAGTTGCCTCTCTCACACTCCCGTCAGTTCAGTCAGTGAGTGTACTGAAGAGCAGTGAAGGAGTGAGCCCTGCTTGTTCAGTTCAGCCACATTTTTCAGTTCAGTGAGTGGCAGACAGGTAGAGCTCCCACACAGCACAGTGATTTGGTGTACAAATCTTTAGAAAAGATTTTTTTAGTGAATGAACCGAAGTGATGCAGTACATTTTAGTGAACTGTAGGTCCCATTACTACTGTAAAACCTGATCAGTAGTTAAACTCAAAATGTTTGAGGAAACTGATTAGCTCGAATCTCAAACCATTCAAGCACATCTAATTTTTTCAGCTGAATAAATTCAATTCAATCCAATTCAATTTTATTTATATAGCACCAAATCAAAACACAGGTCATCTCAAGGCACTTTACAGAAAAGAGTGGGTTTAGGCCACGCTCTCAAATTTATAGAACCCAACAGAAACCCTTAAGAGCAAGCACTGTGACAACACAGGTGAGGAAAAACTTCCCTTTAATGGGCAGAAACCTCAAGCGGAACCAAAGCTCATAGAGGACGGCCGTCCGCCTCGACCGGCTGGGTTGAAAAAAGAGATAAAAAGTAGGAGGCCTGGCAGTAGCTACATTCAGAACAAACGTAACAAATACAATATTCAAAGCCAGACATTCCACAATCAAGCCTGGTTAGGCTGCACATGTGAGTGATGGCCTGGCAGCGGCAACATTTTTAACTATAGGCCTTATCAAAGAGAAAAGATTTCAACTTACTCTTGAATAAAGAGAGAGTGTCTGCCCCCCGAACTGAACTGGGAAGATGGTTCCACAGGAGGGGAGCTTGATAACTGAAAGCTCTACCTCCCAATCTACTTCTGGAGACCTTGGGGACCACCAGTAGTTTGGATTTTTGGGAGCGCGGAGCTCTGGTTGGATGATAGGGAACGATGAGTTCTTGCAGATAAGAAGGAGCCATACCATTAAGGGCTTTATAAGTTAGGAGTAATATCTTGAATTCAATTCAATATTTTATTGGGAGCCAATGTAAAGAAGCTAAAACTGGGGTAATGTGATCTCTTCTCCCTGTTCTCATAAGGATACATGCAGCTGCATTCTGAATGAGCTGGAGAAACTTTATGGACTTATTAAGACAACCTGATAAAAGTGAATTATAATAGTCTAACTTAGAGGTGATAAAGGCATGGACAAGTTTCTCTGCATTTTTATGAGACAGGATGGACCTAATTTTAGAAATTTTACACAGATGGAAGAAGGCAGTCTTAATGGTTTGCTGTATATGAGAGTTGAAAGACATATCTTGGTCAAAGACAACTCCAAGATTATTAACAGAAAATGTAGAAGCCAGTGCAATGCTATCTAGTGTTGTTATCTTACTAGAAAGAGTACTTCTAACATGTTTGGGGCCAAGAACAATGACTTCAGTTTTATCTGTATTCAGCAATAGAAAGTTGCTGTTCATCCAGGTTTTAATATCTTTAAGACACTCCTGGAGTGAACCCAAATGGCTGGGATCATCTGGATTGATAGAAAAATATAATTCAGTGTCATCAGCATAACAATGAAAATGAATAGAATGCTTCCTCATAATGTCTCCCAAAGGCAGTATGTATAATGTAAACAGTACTGGTCCAAGTAACGATCGCTGCGAAACTCCATAGCTAATCGTGGTCTGGGTAGAGGACTTGTTATAGACATGAACAAACTGGGAATGGTCTGATAGATAAGACTGGAACCATCTTAGTGTTTTCTTTCAAACCAATTTGCTGTTCAAGTCTCTCTAGCAGAATATGGTGGTCAGTGACGTTAAAGGCAGCACTAAGGTCCAATAAGACAAGGACGGAGAAAAGTCCTTTTTCAAATGCCATAAGGAGGTCATCAGTAACTTTTACTAAGGCTGTATCTGTGCTGTGGTGTTTCCTAAAACCTGACTGAAATTTCTCAAATATAGAATTATTTTCTAAAAAAGTGCACAGTTGATTGGTGACTACTTTTTCGAGGATCTTGGAAAGGTAGGGGAAGTTAGATATTGGCCTATAATTGACCAAAATCCCAGAATCAAGCGAAGGTTTTTTAAGTAGAGGTTTAATTACTGCCACTTTCAAGGACTGTGGTACATGTCCTGTCAATAGAGACATATTAATTATGTTCAAACGCAGTGGACTAATCAGAGATAGTGATTCCTTCAGGAGTCTAGTGGGGATTGGGTCTACGAGACAGGTAGTTGGTTTGGAGGCTGACACTATTAGGGTTAGATCAGAATGACTAATACAAGAAAATTCAGAAAAGTGGAGTTTTGAGCCTGTGGACACAGCAGTGTTTGGCAGAGGTTTGGTATTTTTAAGGGGACTATTTTAGGAATATTATTCCTAATACTGACAATTTTATCATTAAAAAAATTCAAAAAGTCATCAGCACTATGAGTTGGAGGAATGTAGGGATCTATAGCATTTTGGTTCTTGGTTAGTTGAGCCACAGTGTTAAAGAGAAATCTATAGTTGTTTTTGTTTTCTTCTATCAAGGATGGATAGTACTATCACCTCGCACTACGGAGAGATTTCTTATAGGTGATAAGACTTAGACTTAACTTTATTAATCCCTTTGGGATGACTCCCTCTGGGAAATTTAAAATTTCCAGCAGCACATAAAAGGAGCGTACAGATCAGAAAAGCAAAAAAGAAAAAAAAAATACTTAATATACACACTATAAATGCAAGGCTAAATATGGCTTGTACAAGTGTGGTTAAGTTAAGGTAAGATAAGGCTGGCATTCCAGGCTGAACATGATTCTTCTGTCTTATTTGCACGCCAAAGCCTTTCACAGTATCTAACTTTCTGTTTTAACTCACGAGTGTGGGAGTTGTACCATGGAGCTAATCTCCTATTTTTAATAGTTTTCTTTTTAAGAGGGGCTATGGAGTCAAGTGTTGTCTGCAGTGAGGCTGCAGTACTGTCAACTAGGAGGTCTAATTCTAATGGATTCAATCAGTCAGTGCTGTCTGCTATATTGATACACGGTAATAGAGTAAGTGCTGAAGGAATTAATTATTTAAAGTGAACCACAGCACTATGAGGTATGTATCTGGTAACTATATTTCTGCTTGATGCTGTAAAATCAGATAACACAAATTTGAATGTTATCAAATAATGGTCAGTCAGTGTAGGATTTTGAGGGATGACAATCAATTTCTACACCATAGGCCAAGACCAGGTCAAGGGTGTGACTATGGTGATGAGTTGGTTTACTAACACACTGAGAAAAACCAGTTGCATTTAAGAGGGAGAGAAATGCTACTCTATGAATATCATTATCAATGTCTATATGAATATTAAAATCACCAGCTATGATAATCTTGTCTGAACTGAGAACTAAGGTTGTTAAGAACTCAGAGAATTCAGACATAAATTCAGCAAAAGAAGCACTGGGAGGGCGATATAGTGTGATAGTGTGAGTCTCAGACTCTGTTAGCATCAGCACCGGATCACCCCAGGGCTGTGTACTTTCCCCCCTGCTGTTCTCCCTGTACACCAACTTCTGCACCTCCAGCCACCAGTCTGTCAAGCTGATCAAGTTTGCGGACGACACCACCCTCATCGGGCTCATCTCCAACGGCAACGAGTCCATCTACAGGAGAGAGGTGGCCCAGCTGGCGTCCTGGTGCAGCCACAACAACCTGCACCTTAACGCTCTGAAGACAGTGGAGATCAGAATCAGAATCAGAATCAGATTTATTGCCATTGTTCATGTAGTACACAAACTAGGAATTTGTCTTGGTGCGATGCTGCAACATTAAACATGAAAAAATAAAAGATAGAAATAAAACTATTCATGCAATAAAATGTAGAATATGAATGAGTAATACTAGTCAAAGCAATTTTAAATATATTAGCGAGTAGCAGATATTGTGGAGTACCACATAGTGCAGTGGGTAATGCAAAAAGAAAACAGTGAATTGACATGAGTCTGGTTGAGCTGCTGTACATAGTGCACGAGAGTCTAATAAGTCACTTAGTGTTCAGCAGTCTGATGGCAGAGGGGAAGAAGCTGTTCATGTGACGGGAGGTTTTAGTCTGAATGGACCGAAGTCTTCTACCTGAGGGGAGGGGGGCAAACAGTACGTGACCAGGGTGTGAAGGATCGGCTATGATCCGGCCTGCAAGCCTCCGGGTCCTGGAGATGTACAGGTCCTGGAGGGATGGGAGCTTGCAGCCGATCACCTTCTCAGCAGTGCGCACGACGCGCTGCAGCCTTGGTATGTCCCTGGCAGTGGCTCCTGCGTACCACACGGTTATGGAGGTGGAGATGATCGTGGACTTCAGAAAAGTCACAGCCCCTCTGCCCCCCCTTACCCTCACAGACTCTCCCATCACCACTGCGGATTCCTTCCGCTTCCTGGGCACCACCATCACCCAGGACCTCAAGTGGGAGCCGACTATCAGCTCCCTCATCAAAAAGGCCCAGCAGAGGATGTTCTTCCTGCGGCAGCTGAGGAAGCTCAAGCTACCCACCAAGATGGTGGTGCAGTTCTACACGGCCATCATCGAGTCCATCCTCACCACCTCATTCACCGTGTGGTATGCAGGAGCCACCGCCAGGGACAGACTAAGACTGCAGCGCATTGTGCGCGCTGCTGAGAAGGTGATCGGCTTCAAGCTCCCATCTCTCCAGGACCTGTACATCTCCAGGACCCGGAGGCGTGCAGGTTGGATCATAGCCGACCCTTCACACCCTGGACACGCACTGTTTGCCCCCCTCCCCTCAGGCAGAAGACTTCGGTCCATTCAGACTAAAACCTCCCGCTACATGAACAGCTTCTTCCCCTCTGCCATCAGACTGCTGAACACTAAGTGACTTATTAGACTCTCGTGCACTACGTACAGCAGCACTCCACAATATCTGCTGCTTGTTAATATATTAAAACATTACATAGATTAGTATTACTTATTCATATTCTACCTTTTATTGCATGCATAGTTTTTTTATTTTTATCTTTAGTGCTACTCCATGTTTAATGTTGCAGCATTGCACCGAGACAAATTCCTAGTTTGTGTACTACACGAACAATGGCAATAAATCTCATTCTGATTCTGATTCTGATTCTAAATAAAATAGGCTGTTCTGTCCTCCAGGATGGGTGTGCTAAGCTAAAAATTAAGCATTCAAAAGAGTTATAATTTGAGTTTAGCTTAGGCTGAGGGTTCACTGGTAATGTTGATTCATATATTACCCCGACACCACCACCTCGGCCAGTGTTTCTAGGAATATGAATATTACCATAGCTGGGGGGGGGGGGGGGTCATTGATAGTAACAAAGTCGTTGGGGCGTAGCCATGTTTCTGTAAGACAGAGTATATTTATATTGTAATCCATGATCATATCATTAATTAAAGTTGCTTTACCAGACAGAGATCTTATATTCAGTAGTCCACTTTTAATTATTTTATTTTTCTGTGGTAAATTGCTACTTTTAATCCTCATTAAGCTATATTGTATTTGTCTTGGGTTATAATGTTTTGGGTATCGGGCGACAGACACAGTCTCTATGGGGTTGTGAACTGATGACTGATCTAAACAGAGAGAATTATTTGGATTAACAAGGGTAATATGAGACGTGGAAGCAAAAGAAAGCTGGTTTGCAGACCCAGACACTTTGGGGTGAGGTGACACACCAGCTTTCAGTCATCGTCGGCCTGGTCTATGATGACCATGGAAGAGAATCCTAAACGTCTACTCTGCTGGAACAGCACCACCTGTGGCTGAACAGGCCGATGCACGAATGGCAGTCCCTGTCACACAGGTCGCACTTGTGGGTGGTCTTCGTGCTGCTGCGTCTGTGGCGGTTCTTCCTGCGGGTCCTTTTTTCATCTGCTGCAGCAGTCAGTCTCTCTTCACCCGCCTTGAGCTGTCTGGTCAGGGTGCCTCTCCATTTGGAGCAGTCCGTTGCAAGGTCCTCCCAGCGCTCTGTGTTGATCTCCAGGGCCTTCATGTCTCTCTTGCAGACGTCTCTAAAGTGCAGCTGTGGGCGGCCAACGTCTCTCCTGCCAGTCGCCAGTTTTCCATAGAGGACGTCTTTGGGGATTCTGCCATCCTCCATACGGTGAACGTGGCCTAGCCAGCGGAGCCTGCGCTGCCTGAGTAGAGTGAACATGGAGGGAAGGCCGGCGCGGGACAGAACTTCTGTGTTGGGCACTTTGTCCTGCCAGGATATGTCCAGGATGTGGCGAATGCAGCGCAAGTGGAAGGAGTTCAGTCTCTTTTCCTGCCGGGCGTATGTTGTCCACGTCTCACTCCCATAGAGCAGTGTGCTGATGACACAGGCATTGTACACTGCCATCTTCGTCTTGACAGAGAGTTTGGGATTCTCCCACACTCATGTGGTGAGGCGAGCGAGTGTGAAGGCTGATTTTCCAATCCTCTTGTCAATCTCTGTATCAAGGGAGAGGTTGTTGCTGATCGTGGAACCCAGGTACGTGAACTGATTCACGACCTCCAGTTCGTAGTCGTCGATGGTGATGGTTGGTGGTGCTTCCGTGCCTTGCGCCAAGACGTTAGTCTTCTTCAGGCTGATGGTAAGCCCGAAGTCTTTGCATGCCTGGGAGAAGTGGTCCATCAGGGTCTGAAGCTCCTGCTGTGTGTGGGTTGCGACTGCAGCGTCGTATGCGAACAGCATGTCTCTGATTAGAGCCTCACGTACTTTGGTTCTGGCTTTCAGGCGGGCGAGGTTGAAAAGCCTGCCGTCAGATCTTGTGTGCAGGTAGATTCCCTCTGTTGCTGTGCTGAAGGCATGCCTCAGGAGCATAGCAAAGAAAATCCCAAAGAGGGTTGGCACAAGTACACAGCCCTGTTTCACTCCGCTGCGTATGTTGAATGGCTCTGAGAAGATGCCGTCGTGCTGCACTATCCCCTGCATGTTGGTGTGAAACAATTCAATGAGGCTTTGCAGCTTTGGTGGGCATCCTATCTTTGGCAGGATCTTGAAAAGGCCCTCTCTGCTGACCAGATCGAACGCTTTGGTGAGGTCGATGAAGGTGACGTACAGGGGCATGTTCTGTTCTCTGCATTTCTCCTGGAGTTGGCGGATGGAGAATATCATGTCTACCGTCGATCGCTCAGCGCGGAAGCCACACTGAGACTCGGGGTAGACACGTTCGGCAAGCTTCTGTAGACGAACGAGAACAACTCATGCGTAGACTTTGCCAACAACGCTGAGAAGGGAGATGCCCCTGTAGTTGTTGCAGTTGCTTCTCTCCCCTTTGTTTTCGTAGAGGGTGATGATCTTGGCGTCCCTCATGTCCTGTGGTACGGCACCTTCCTTCCAGCACTGGCAGAGGACGTCATGCAATGGCAGCAGTAGGGCGGTCTTGCAGTGCTTGATCAGGTCGGGGGGTATGTCGTCATTGCCGGGTGCCTTGCTAGAGGCCAAGCTATCAATGGCCTTGCTGAGTTCGTCAATGGTTGGCTCGGCATCAAGTTCATCCATGGATGGCAGGCAGTCGATGGCATCAAGGGCTGACGGTGTCACGGTGTTCTGTTTGGAATAGAGGTCGGAGTAGTGTTCCACCCATCTCTCCATCTGCTTGTTCTTTTCTGTGATCATCTCCCCAGTGGAGGATTTGAGGGGGGCCATCTTGCTCTGAGCCGGACCAAGTGCTTTCTTGATGCCATCGTACATACCATGGATGTTCCCTGTTATAGCAGCGGTTTGAATGTCTTGGCTGAGCTGAGTCCAGTACTCATTGGCACAGTGCCGAGCAGTCTGCTGAACTTTGCTTCTGCCCTGAGAATCTGGAGATTCGTCTCGTTTGGGTACTTCTTGTACTCAGCAAGTGCTGAGCGCTTGGCTTCAATGACGGGGGTCATCTCGGTCAACTTGGCATCAAACCAGTCCTGTGACTTCGAGGTCTTCCTCCCAAAGGTAGCCAAGGCTGTGCGGTGGATGGTGTTTCGCAGCTCTTCCCACTTCTGCTTTGCAGATTCTCCTTCTTGTGGTACACCAAGTTCCTTCTCAAAGATGGAGGCAAACTGCTCAACAAGTTCTGGTTGGGCCATCTTGCTGGTGTCAATCCATGCCTTTCCAGGCTGTCTAGCACGATGGAATTTCTTCAGCTGCAGCTTGACCTTGCAACACACCAATGAATGGTCTGTGTCGTAATCTGCACTCTGGAACGAACGGGTGATTAGCACGTTCTTCAGTGAGGTGCGCCTGGTCAGGATCAAGTCCAGCTGGTGCCAGTGCTTTGAGCGCAGATGTCGCCAGGAAACCTTGTGTTGGGGCTTGGTCTTGAACAATGAGTTTGTGATGCACAGATCATGATATGTGCAGAACTTGAGCAGCCGCTGTCCGTTCTCGTTCATTCTGCCCACGCCAAATGGTCCAAGACAGGAGGGCCAGGAGTCGTGGTCAGCACCCACTCTGGCATTGAAGTCTCCAAGGAGAATGAGTTGTTCAGAGTTGAGGATGATCCTGACAGTTGTTGCGAGATTCTCGTAGAACTCGTCTTTTGCCTCTGGCGTGGCTGTCAGTGTTGGGGCATACACACTGATGAGGGTGACTGGGCATTGAGTGGTGTTGAGGCGGAGGGTGAGGAGTCGTGCAGAGCCATTGCTGCCCGGTTCCACCATCTTCAGCAAGGTGTTCTTCACTGCAAAGCCCACTCTGTGTTCCCTGTGTTCATCACTTTCAGTCACTGTACTTAAAAATGCTGAATCAAATAAAACAGATTGTCCCTTAAAACATGTGCACCGAGTCTATTTGGATGGATGCCACCTGGCCTCATAAAGAATGGGCGGTTATAAAACCAATGTTAAAAGTAGGACATGTTGAGCACAACCAGGAATTAAGACTAAGAATTCTGCTGAAATAATTGCAACCTCTTCTAAAGGGAGCAAGTGGTCCAGAGATAAACATATGTCTGCCACAGTTCTTAAGAGTGGCTAGAAGGCTCCAGAAGTCTCTCTTTAAGATCTCAGATGCTTCATCTGGGATGTTGTTGCATCCCACATGCACAATAACAGTTTTAGCGTGGGGGTATTCATTTAATAGGTCAGGGGTAAGAGCCTCAATGTCTGACACTTTAGCCCCAGGAAAAAAAATTGTAACACAGTACCTGCTTCTGATGTTCCTCACAATGGAATCACCAATTACCAGCGTCAGCTGGGGGAACTTTGTTGGTGGCGTCAGTAGTGGTAAATAGTTTTGCCACTGTTGTTGTTGCTGCTGAGGTGGCGGGATGCCAGTGTGGGGGTGACGCAGGGGGTTGCCATCTCTTCTTTTTGGAGCTGGTGTAAAGTTCGGCACACCTAGGGTAGTTTTAATCCAGGGCTTGCGGGTTTGGGCTTCTGATGAAGGAGACGGGGCAGCCATGGGGGGAAGATCAGCGTCCAGGTGGGGGAAATCTTCCAATGAAAAGATGATGAATCTGTTTTCCAATGAGAGGGGAAGGGAGGAGGTGCGGCCGTGCCTGGTCGATCCTCGACATTTGCTGTTGGATTCGACCATGGTCCAGGGCTGAGAAGATCCACCCAGGGCTTTAGGTTTAGCTCCAAGCTGAAGCCAGTGTTTAGTGCTGCAGTCCTGGAAGTGTCTGACAACGCCTGACTTCAGGGCTGCAGGACAAAAACAAAGAAAAAAACATTCCAATGCGTCTAGCAGCATCAGACAGTACCTGACTTCAGGCACTAAGTCAGAGGATCAGAGGTACAAGCGCTGCTCTAAACTGAGTTACAAAAAGTTAACTTAAATTTATCTTCTTTACACTCAACTACCATTCAAGTTTTACTTACTCTATTAAGGTTTATCACCACATTGTAGTCATGACAACTTGCATAACACAGCACAACTGGCACAGACATTTCCTACAATGGTATGGGCCCCCAGACAAGGTACAAATGTATCATTAGTGTTAGAGCTTCAATTGTCACTGTTGTACAAGGGGATTTTTTTGGGGGGGAGGGGACTGCTGTGGCAGTTTGTATCATTGCCATTGCATTGAACTTTTGTAACATATGGGCTTAATGCAAATGAGCAGGTTTCTGTTATGTCTGCTGCGTAACTTCACAACGGACAAATTAATTAGTTCGAGCCCAAAATGCAGGTGAAGAGGATGTGTTTATTAACAGAAAGGGGTAACACAAAATACAAGAAATGTTCAGTGGAAATCAGTCAGGCACACAAGTGTTGGGAGTCCGAGCTCAGTTGGATGAAGGAGGAGCCCCACGTACTCGCAGGGCTGAACTGGGTAGTGGAAAAGAAGGGCAGTTAATAACAGAGGAAGACTTACATAGGGCGTTGGAGCTCAGCAGGCCTGGAAGAGAGAGGTGAGAGGAAGGCTGTGGCTTAGGACTGGCAGAGGAACCAATAATCTGCCAGCTGGAAATGATAATCAGGTACCAGAGAAACAGGTCATGAAAAGGGGCAGAAAACAACAGCCCTGTACATGACAGTTTCAGTAACACTGGCACCATAGATAAAGTCCATGTGGACAAACACACACGGGGCCAATGTGGAACCCCCAGACAAACCCACATAGGACCCATAAGACCAGTTAAACCTATGGTGGGGCCCACATGGGCATGGTGGCTAGGAGGTTACACTAGGATTTATTACTGTCCATCAAGATGATGGAGAGGTTTGTAAACATTCTGTCATGACTCATTGTAATCTGTCATAATATAAATTATATATATGGTATATACTGTATTTTTTGTGTGTATAAGTCCTGATTATACTCAAAGCTGCCAACTAGCAAAATAAACAGAATATTGCATTTAAATAATTATTTTTAGCATATTTTTAAAGGAAACATGTGTTGTAAATCACCACAGGAGACAATGTTTGAAATACAGCTACCTCCAGCTAAAATAAGATAAGATAAGATAATATAAGCCTTTATTAGTCCCACAATGGAGAAATTCCAGGAATGCAACAGCACAGGGATAGCAACACTCAGAGCAACAATCAGAAGGCAAGAAAAAAACAAGAGCAGCAAGTATACATATGTACATAAATATATAGACACACAGTGCGGAGCATTGTAGCTAGTTGGAAATGAACAGCATAACCATCTACTTAGTTATCCTACATGGTATGATTATGTACCCATACATATTGTCACCCTCCGTATTGTCCTAGTTGTATACCGGAGGGGACCATTGTGTAAGTCTATTGCGTCTTTTGCATTCAGTACTATTAGGGTGTCACGTTTTTTTGCTATCTCTGTGAGCAGCCCTGCTTAGGTTACAAAGTGATTACAAAATTACAAAATGATACAAAATATATAATATCTGATACAAAAGTATTTAATAACAATTTCTGTTTCCTTTTTACTGAATAATAATTAAATTTTAATTCATTTTTTTTTTAACAAAAAATACAAATGCAAAAAAAGTTCAGAAAACACACAGGGCTGGTTTGTGGATTAATTTCAGTCACGCAGAGAAAAACAATTCCCGCAGGGGAGAAGAAATTTCCTTTGGATAAAGGGTTTATGTTTATTCTGGCAATTTTGACCAGATTCATCCTGGTTTGATTGGTGCTGGGTCAGAGTAGTTGTAGAAGGCTGAGTTTGCACAGTACCAGCAGTTTCTGGAATTTTTGGATGTAATGGACAAGCCTCCCTGTGTTCATATCCCCGGCTTGGAAGGTAAACCATTTATTTAAGGTACTGACAGGGGCAAAGATTCTTGTTGTTCATGGTCAAACTGAATTCAAGTCAGACAAATAGTACTTACCCATGAGAATCAAGGACAGTGATCCAATAACAGATGTTAAATATTTTTATATACTGATATGGAAAGTTGCCTTTTAGCTTTCTACAATCATATTTTTTTGACTATTGGAAACCTCTTAAAAGTTAGAACTTTGTGTTGACTGCTAATTAACAGCACTTGCAACTTGAGCAATTAACTCAAACAAAAAATAAAGTCAGTAAAGAAGTGGCATATTTAAAACTGTATAAAAATAACAAAAATTTCAAAGCACTACAAGTCACTCAGAAATGATGATTAAAAAATTAACAATGAAGGGCCTTTTCACACTAGTAATCTGTGCTTAGAAAATAACAGAATACAGCATGTGGTGAAAAGTCTAAACTGTCTAATGTAAAGCATAGATCCCAGATATTTTGAGCTCATTTGATACTTTTATAGAACTTGTCACTTTTTTTGCTGTGATGAAATTGGGACGAATGTCTAATTCATTTTAGGGGACTTTTGCCATTACTAGAGAAGAGCATTACAGGAAATGACATGAAGAGCAGTGGAGAGACAGACAGGATGAGTTACCTTGGTTAGGAGTTGAACCAGGGATCAGTACATTTGAGCAACATGCTTAAAGTACATGGAGAGCAAAAATGGTAAAATATTTTCTGATCAGACTGTAAATTACAGTTTGATCAAGTCTGTTAATGTTGAAAAAAGGTTTATGAAACGTGTCAGCCATTTTGTCTTGTAAGTCTTTTTTTTGAGTATGGAGCCCAAAGCAGTTGTGTGGTGTAGGGGTTAAGATACTGGTCTGTCATGCTGGAGCCATGGGTTCAAATCCTTCTGGTAATGTGTCATTCCTCTAAAGACCAATATACCTCTTCCGTACATTTGAAAACAGTATATAGTGCACATTAACTTTAAAATGCTGTACTGCTGCTCCTTTCAACCTATCATTTGAGAGAGTGAAAACAAAAGCAGTCGTGGTTAAGGTGAGTGCTTGGAAGGCAGGAGATCTTGTTCTTCTGAACAACTGAAGTACAGCATGGCTCTTCTGTATATTTTAATGCAGCACTATGTTAGATTTCACCTTAAGATCATGCTTGCAAAATCACTTTGATGGTATACCAAGATTTGACGGTGTGAATGTCACTTCATCCATAGCCTGAGTGGGCCCATATTGCCTTCACCAACTCTATTTTTGGTGTCATTACTGGGGAGACAGCAGATGTGGCCTTGGTCCCACCAGCGAGTCACAGGGCAATGACTTTAGCCTCCAACAACAAAAAGCTCTGTGGTTGGCTGTTGGGACTGGGGTTGTGGTCACCGTGGTTGTGGCCTTTTCAGTGGTCCTACAAGGAACAAGAAAGTTACAGTTTCTTAGTGCTGCTTTAAAAACTAATGCGTAGCAGACCTCAGGTTTTAAATACTATTGCTAAGCAAATCAAAGACCTTGAAGTCCATACCTGCTTGGAATTCGATGGTCGCTGCTTGTGGCTATATTTATTTTGATTTTTGAGGGTTGAAAAAATGCCACACAAGCAGACACACACAAACTAAAAAAAATTTATAAGTTTTTTTTTTTTTAAAGGGATTTCTAATTTGTAATGTCTTGAATAACTTCCAGTAGGTTTGTTGAAGACTTTAGGTTTTCTCAGGTTCTTTTCTTTTCCAGACTGACCCATTGATGTTGATATCATAGCTCAATCGTGGTTATACCACATGCTGCGTGACTCTGAACTCTCTTTTGCTCAGCCATACAAGCAGTCTTAAGTGCAAGAGTACTCAGTTTCTCTGTCAGTCTTTCACACCTCTTCCTCCAGAGAGCACTGGAGGAACAACATCACAAGAGACTATGATCAGCAGATGGTATTTTGTCTTTTTTTAATTATGTTTTTTTTCTCTCTCTCTCTCTTTCTCTTACAGCAGACTTTTTCATGTGTGTTATTCTGTCATAGGTTTAAAAATGTGGAAGATTTTTTCTTTCTTTCTTTGGACAAACTATTACAAATATGTTTGTTTTATTTTGCCATACAAACAAACAAACAAACATACATACATACATACAGTATCTCACAAAAGTGAGTACACCCCTCACATTTTTGTAAATATTTTATTATATCTTTTAATGGGACAACACTGAAGATATGACACTTTGATATAATGCAAAGTAGTCAGTGTACATTTGTAAATTTGCTGTCCCCTCAAAATAACTCAGCACACAGCCATTAACGTGTAAACCAATGGTAACAAAAGTGAGTACACCCCTAAGTGAAAATGTCCAAATTGTGCCCAATAAACTATTTTCCCTCCCCAGTGTCATGTGACTCGTTAGTGTTACAAGGTCTCAGGTGTGAATGGGGAGCCGGTGTGTTAAATTTGGTGTTATCGCTCTCACACTCTGTCATACTGGTCACTGGAAGTTCAACATGGCACCTCATGGCAAAGAATTCTGAGGATCTGAAAAAAAGAGAATTGTTGCTCTACATAAAGATGGCCTAGGCTATAAGAAGATTGCCAACACCCTGAAACTGAGCTGCAGCATGGTGGCCAAGACCATACAGCAGTTTAACAGGACAGGTTCCACTCAGAACAGGCTTCACCATGGTCAACCAAAGAAGTTGAGTGCACATGCTCAGCATCATATCCAACAGGTTGTCTTTTGAAAATAGACATATGAATGCTGCCAGCATTGCTGCAGAGGTTGAAGGGGTGGGGGGGTCAGTCTGCCAGTGCTCAGACCATACGCCACACACTGCATCAAATTGGTCTGCATGGCTGTTGTCCCTGAAGGAAGCCCCTTTTAAAGATGATGCACAAGAAAGCCCGCAAACAGTTTGCAGAAGACAAGCAGACTAAGGACATGGATTACTGGAACAATACCCTGTGGTCTGATGAGACCAAGATAAACTTATTTGGTTCAGATGGTGTTGATCGTGTGTGGTGGCAACCAGGTGAGGAGTACAAAGACAAGTGTGTCTTGCCTACAGTCAAGCATGGTGGTGGGAGTGTCATGGTTTGCAGCTGCATGAGTGCTAACGGCACTGGGGAGCTACAGTTCATTGAGGGAACCATGAATGCCAACATGTACTGTGACATACTGACGCAGAGCATGATCCCTTCCCTTTGGAAACTGGGCTGCAGGGCAGTATTCCAACATGATAACGACCCCAAACACACCTCCAAGATAACCATTGCCTTGCTAAAAAAACTGAGGGTAAAAGTGATGGACTGGCCAAGCATGTCTCCAGACCTAAACTCGATTGAGCATTTGTGAGGCAACCTCAAATGGAGGGTAGAGGAACACTAGGTCTCTAACATCCACCAGCTTTGTGATGTCATCATGGAGGAGTGGAAGAGGATTCCAGTGGCAAGCTGTGAAGCTCTAATGAACTCCATGCCCAAGACAGTTAAGGCAGTGCTGGAAAAAAATGGTGGCCACACAAAATATTGACACTTTGGGCACAATTTGGACATTTTCACTTAGGGGTGCACTCACTTTTGTTGCCAGCAGTTTAGACATTAATGGCTGTGTGTTGAGTTATTTTGAGGAGACAGCAAATTTACACTGTTATACAAGCTGTACACTGACTACTTTACATTGTATGAAAGTGTCATATCTTCAGTGTTGTCCCATGAAAAGATATAATAAAATATTTACAAAAATGTGAGGGGCGTACTCACTTTTGTGAGATCCTTTACATATACGTACACATATACACATACACAAACACATATACACATACACAATGATATATACAATGATATAACTTAGTGATCTGTCTTTGTTCGTGATATTCATAGTTTAAATGTTTCTAGTATTCACTCATTTATTTCACTTCTTTGCTGGTTTAAAATGAATGTCTTTGTAACATGTGATTAATCATAATCTAATTAAAACAAGACAGTGGACAGATTCACCATTGACTAATTCAGCCATGGCATACTGATGAAGCTGAGTCAAAATCCTCATCTGGTGTTCTTCTCCCCAGTTGGAAAGGCTCTTTAGCTGTGATCAACATGTTAATAAACCAATCAGGTTCTCATTTCCTGCTAATCAGCCAATCAAACTATTTGTTCCTGTCTCCTCTTTCACACTGAGATCCTGGCACAAAGATGACTGATGGGCCCGGGGAGTTTATGTATGTATGAATGTTAATCATAAGAACTTAAATAGACAGTTGATATTAATGTGAGATGAATGAGGAAGTGTATAACACTCTTCAAAGATAAATAATTCCTCATGCCATATGTTCAAGTTAACGGCAGCATTATCAGCTGGATCTAAGTTAAAATTCACCCTTTTTTCCAGAGGAGAAATTGTTTCACCCAAAGCCCTTGTCGCAAAACTCCCTTTCTCTCTAAACCCAAGACAGTCAGAGCTTTGAAGCCATATTCCAATCTGTCTGTGAAGGAGACAATGTTTATTTGCATGGCAAAAGTGACTGCCTGTCAGAGGATTTTGGAGTTACTTTCCCTACATCAGTCAACCTGGATGACCCCCGGCTTTGACATTTTACAATCAAAGGACAGTTTGACAATACCCAGTTAAAGTTAAAGAATGTTTGCATTAAACTCAGAACTGAGAAAGTCCAACATTGCCCTCCGATCGATGAACATAGAATTCATTTTCCCTAAGGACTGAACATGCTCTTTTTTTGCCTTAAAAATATAAACTAACTTCTTATTCTCCACAGGAAACATCAGCTATTGAAGAATATGGATGGACATTAACAGACTCTAAGGCAGGGATGGGCAACTTTTGTGGTAGTGAGGGCCACAATTTTTTCTCCTCTCTTCCCAAGGACAACATTTACATGTAAACCTTGTGGGGGGGAGGGGGATTTTTTTTCTTCAAAGTCAAAAGTTTCACAATTAAAACTGAAAATGCAAATGAAAATAAAAACTATTCAGTGTCATATTAGAATTAAAATTACTGATAAATTAATATCATGACCTAAATTTAAAAACTATCTCCATCAAAATGAAGAGCAAAAAGAAATTCTGGACAGTAATTAACAAAAAAGCCAAGAAGAAAAGGAAATATGATGATGAAGAAAAATGTTTTAAAATATTAGAATAAAATGATCAAAATAAAAAAAAAATTGTTTTACTGATTAAAATGCTACATTTCTGGTTTAAATTAGCTAGTTTTTTGCAAATCTATATTTTATTTTGGTATTAGATATTCAAGCGTCTACTGATAAATTTGCATCATTTTATTTAAAAATTTATAACTTTAGTTGTACTGGGGTTTTTCCTTAAATTAGTGAGTTTTTCTGTCACAAATTTGCCATTTCTTATATAAATTTGCTTTTCAGTTTGAAACTTGTTACTGTAAATACTCCTCAGTGAGGAGTTAAGTGAATCACTTCCACAGCATGTGGGACACCATGTGATGTATGGGGCGGCGCCTATTTCCGTTTCTCTGATGCTCGCCCACACAGCTACTGTGAGCAGTGAAAGCTACAGTGGGTGGTCAGTCCTCTGGTTGCTCTGTGCGTCAGTGAGGAGCTGTAGCGTTTATTGTTGTTTAAAAGCAGCCTACTCTACATTTACTGCTGATGACAGCCTATTAATGTGGTCTCAGCATGCAACACATACATACCTTAAAAGACGTACTCCGGGGCACACTGCTGCCTCTACCTGTGGCTCCCTCACTCACTCGACCACTTGCACAGAGCAGCAGCTAGGTTTTGATTAGTGCACCCTCTGCTGGTGGACTCTATAACTGCATTTAAGAATGCAGTTCCAAATGCATTCAAATGGGATAGGAATATTTTTCCCCCTTGTCCTGTCAAGCAGCTACGTCAAGAAGATGTCTGTTCTGCTTCCCTTTTTGTGCCAAACAGATTTACTTTGCCAAAAGAAGCTTTATACAGCACACACACACACACACACACACACACACACACACACACACACACACACACACACACACACACACGCGCACACACACACAAACATATAACTTTTAATACTTTATTGACATTATTTTACCCATGGGGGACCCAACAGGGGGAGAATGGGGAAAGGATTGATACTTGATTTTTGGAAATGGGCTGGTGGGCCACAGTGGATGATGTCGGGGCCGCAAGTTGCTGATCCCTGCTCTGAGGGGTTTGAAATGCTTTTATTGATATATGGTTTGACATGTGCTTCTTTATTTTCACAAAGAATTAAATTTTCAAGTCTACAATGTAGACACGTGTGGTCCTTTCTTAAGAAGTTAAGAAGTAGAATGTCTTAGTCGCTAAAGTTTTAAATAATTTATGCTTTAATAAGCAGTGTATGTGTTGTGAACCAATTTTCATATCAAATACTATGCATCCTTTTTTTTCTGTGAGGATCATAGTCCAAAAACTATGAACTGACCAATCAGCTTCCAAGCCTGAAGGTTAACCCTTTCTGGGGAACTTTTATGAGGCTGTCTCAAACAAAGGAACTCAAAGCTACTGGCTAAAAGGTTACACTAATGGGCAGATCCAATTCCAGTCTTTGAACATAATTGGGCAGGCTCAGTTGTCAATCAGACATTGGACTGTCCAGCCACTCCCGGTAAGTTGAAACTTTTTCTTTTTCTAGTTCAGTCTTATGTGAGTCCTTATGTGGCTTGTGTGAGTCCACCATGAAACCGTCATCAAGTTGTTTTTTTTTCTCTTTGTAACTTAAAAATTCACCTTTTTCCTATTTTACACTTTTTTCATAAATCACTGTGCTAAGAAGATTTTTTTTTTTTTTTTATTTTCACCAAGCTTAAGTCTACTTTGTTCTAACTAGGGATGAGCCGATACCACTTTTTCAAGTCCGATACTTATACCGGTACTGTGACTTTGAGTATACCGATCCAAACCCAATACATCTCTCTTATTTAAAACAACAAAAGTACAGAACATACTTTGGTAATGACTGGATGCATTTTGTACACATACAAAAAACATAAATTTAAAAGTTAAAGAATATATTACAAATTTGACTCAGTTCAGCAAGCTGCTGCTTTTTTTATTTTAAACTTTGTAACATTGGCAGCATTTCACTGGTCAGCACCATGTAAACATGCATTTTGAAGTTTTAAGAGGAAGTTTATGCAAAACTTTAAAGCTGAGTATTTAAGTAAACTTTCAGATGAAATTCAAAGTGCCACTTTATGCATGAGGTAAAAAATGCTGTTGATCTGAAAATAAAGGAATTAACCCTTTAAATTGTTTTTGCCATCTATTATTATTATTATTATTATTATTATTATTATTATTATTATTATTATTATTATCATAAGTATTCTCCTGGTCCATCCATCCATCCATCCATCCATCTTCTACCGCTTTTTTGGAGGTTTGGGTCGCGGAGGCAGCAGTTCGAGCAGAGAAGCCCAGACTTCCCTCTCCCCAGCCACCTGCTCCAGCTTTTCAGAGAGGATACCAAGGCGTTCCCAGACCAGCTGGGAGACATAGTCTCTCCAGCGAGTCCTGGGTCTGCCCTGGGGTCCCGTCCCAGTGGGACGTGCCCGAAACACCTCAAGTGGGAGGTGTCCAGGAGGCATCCTAATCAGATGCCCATACCACCTCAACTGAATCCTTTCAATGTGGAGGAGCAGCGGTTCTACTCTGAGCCCCTCCCGGATGACTGACCTCCTCACCCTATCTCTGAGGGTGAGTCCAGCAATCCTACGGAGAAAGCTCATTTCAGCCGCTTGTATCCGCAATCTCGTTCTTTCGGTTATTACCCAAAGCTCGTGACCATAGGTGAGAGTAGGAACATAAATTGACTGGTAAATCGACAGCTTTGCCTTAGAACTCAGCTCCCTCTTCACCACAACAGACCGGTACAATGTCCGCATCACTGCAGATGCTGCTCTGATCCATCTGTCAACCTCTTGCTCCATTCTCCCCTCACTCGTGAATAAGACCCCAAGATACTTAAACTCCTCTACTTGGGGCAGGAGCCTGTCCCCAACCCGGAGAGGACAATCCACCCTTTTCTGGCTGAGGACCATGGACTCGGACTTGGAGGTGCTGATTCTCATCCCAGCTGCTTCACACTCAGCGGCAAACCGTCCCTGCAAGAACTTTAGGTTATTGCTGGATGAAGCCAACAGGACAACATCATCTGCAAACAACAGAGGTGACATCCTGTGGTCACCAAACATTACACCCTCCACTCCCTGGCTGCACCTAGAAATCCTGTCCATAAAAATTATGAACAGGATCGGTGACAAAGGGCAGCCCTGGCGGAGTCCAACTCTCACTGGGAATGAGTCCGACTGAGCATTGGCAATACGAACCAAACTCTCACAACGGTCGTACAGAGACTGAATAGCTGGTAACAACAAGCCCGATACCCCATACTCCCAAAGCACCCCCCACAAAAACCATGAGGGACGCGGTCGAATGCCTTCTCCAAGTCCACAAAACAGTCTGTTGGATCGTTCTTAGTCTGGCCCTTCACTCAGGACCAGTTTGTCTTGGGTGACCATGTCAGAGGCAAATTGCCCGGGACAACATAGCTCCTGGGATCACTGGGGCACGCAAACCCCCCACCACGATAAGGTGACGATCCATGAGGGTCATCCTGGTCCTTGGTTTATTTAATAGTGTGCCTGATGTTATTCTCTTTCCATTTTTAGTTTTTAGGTTTGCTCCTATTTTGAAGTCATTCCTGTTCCTTTTCATGTAGCCTTGCTCTTGTAGTTCTGTTTCCCAGTTCACCATTATAATTTGCTATTTATGTTTCTGTCACCTACCTCTCATCAGCTGTAACTCTCCACCGAAAGGTAAATAGATAGATAGATAGATAGATAGATAGATAGATAGATAGATAGATAGATAGATAGATGTACTTTATTGATCCCAAACTGGGAAATTACAGTGTAACAGCAGCATGACAGTTGACAACCAAACAACAGAAACACACACATGACAGACAAAGGGATTACCCATGGAAAGTAAAAAAACTAACACGACTATAAAACCTATATACATCATAGCTTAATATATGATGACTCGTAAAAACACATGAATCATCCCATTGCACAAAGAAGGACTATCCGGAGCAGAGTGAAAAGTGATGTACCAGTTAGTCTGTAAGATGCAGTGTGGCAGCATAGCTATGACCAAAATACAACATCATAGTGAGTTATTTGTACAGTGAAATTGCATGTGGCAGGAAAGATTTCGTGTGCCTGGCTGTTCGATAACAAAGCTGTAGTAGTCTATTGGAGAAAGTGCTTCGCTGTCTATCTAGTGTGTGGTGGAGGGGGTGATCAGGATTGTCCATGATGGATCGCAGTTTATTTAGTGTTCTTCTCTCCATCACTGTCTCAAAGGTCTCCGGTCTGAGACCAATTACAGAACCAGCCCTCTTGATAATCTTGTCAAGTCTGTTAGTATCTCTGGCCCTAATACTGCTATCTCAACAGACCGCAACAAAGAAGATGGCGCTGGCGACAACAGTCTGGTAGAAAAGCTCCAGCATCCTGCTGCACACGTTGAAGGATCTCAGCTTTCTAAGGAAGTAGAGTCTGCTCATCCCCTTCTTGAGTGCAGCATCGGTGTTGGATCTCCAGTCCAACCCACTGCTGATCCTGACACCCAGATATTTGTAGTCCTCAACCACTCCCACATCCTCCCCCCTAATCTGCAGTGGCTGAGAAGGAGCCTTCCTCTTCCTGAAGTCAATCACCATCTCTCTGGTCTTGCCGACATTCAACCTCAGGTGATTCTGCTCCGTCCACTCCACAAATCTGTCTACCAGTGCCCTGTACTCCCCCTCCTCTCCTCCTCTTATACATCCCACAACAGCTGAGTCATCAGAAAATTTTTGCAGGTGGCATGACTCAGTGCTGTACTGAAAGTCAGTGGTGTATAAGGTAAAAAGAAAAGGAGAGAGCACAGTTCCCTGTGGTGCTCACGTATCACTAGCCACCACTCCAGACAAGACACTGCCCAGCCTGACAAACTGTGGTCTGCCTGTCAGGTAGTCAGTAATCCAGGAGATCACAGAGCTATCAACCCCCATCATCCACAGCTTCTCACCCAGCAGCAGTGGCTGGATGGTGTTAAAGGCACTGGAGAAATCAAAAAAAGTGATTCTTACAGTATCTCATCCACCATCCAGGTGCAGATGGGTTCGTTGCAGCAGGTAGATGACAACATCTTCAACTCCTAAATGGGGCTGATATGCAAACTGCAGAGGGTCCAGCCACGTCTTCACCTGCGGCCTCAGGTGGGCTAAGACCGGTCTCTCTAGGACTTTCATCACATGAGATGTGAGGGCAACTGGTCGGTAGTCATTCAAATCCGATGGAGATGACTTCTTGGGGACAGCAACCAGGCAGGATGTCTTCCACAGCACCGGTACTTTCTCCAGACTCAGGCTCAGGTTGTACAGGTGTTTCAGTACCAGAGCTAGTTGGTTGGCACAGGTCCTCAGGGTCCTTGTGGAGATGCCGTCAGGGCCCGAAGCCTTCCGCTGACGGAGTCTCTCCAGCTGTTTCTCCACCTGATCTGTAGTCACCATGAAGTGAGGGAGGGTCCTGGTGCCCCCTGAGGAGGAGGGAGATGGAGAGAGGTTCTGCACGGGAGCGTGGGTGGGGAGGGGTGCATGGGGGTCCAGTTGTGTTGCCCAGGTGACAGGCTGTGAGTTGAACCTATTAAAAAACAGATTCAGTTCCTCAGCTCTCTCCTGGCTCCCAGATGGCTGCCGGACTCTCCTCTTGTACCCAGTTATTTGTTTCATTCCCTCCCACACATCTTTAGTGTTGTTTTGCCTGAGTTTCTCTTCCAACTTCCTCCTATAAATGTCCTTGCACCTCCTCAGCATCTCTCTCAGCTCATGCTGCACTCCCCTCAGCTTCTCCTTGTCTCAAGCCCTAAAAGCTCTCTTCTTTTTGTTCAGAAGTGCTTTCAGGTCACTGGTGACCCATGGTCTGTTGTTGGAGAAGCAGCGTACAGTCTGAGCTGGCATGGTCATGTCTTCACAGAATCTAATGTATTCTGTGATACAGTTGGTCATATTGTCTATGTCCACCCCATGTGGTTCACAGAGTACGCTCCAGTCCGTCGTCTCGAAGCAGTCCTGTAGTGCATCAGCAGCCTCCTGTGTCCACCTCCTCACAGTCTGTGTATAAGCAGGCTGCCTTTGCACAAGGGGGACGTACTTGGGTGATAACATGACCATGCAGTGATCTGATTTACCAATGGGGGTAGAGCTGTGGCACTATATGCATCCGTGACATTGGCATACAGTAAATCCAGTGTTTTGTTCTCTCTGGTGGGACAGTCAACAAACTGGTGAAACTTTGGTAGTGTTTTTCCCACTGAGACAAGGTTAAAATCACGATGGCCATGAATGCATCCGGGTGTTTCTCCAGTAATGTGGCCACAGTGGAGCTGATGACGTCACAGACCAACGCTCCGTCAGCTGATGGAGGGACGTAGATGATAACAATTAAAGCGCACTTCATTTCTCGCGACATATAATAGGGTCTCATACTCACAGCCAGCAGTTTAATGTCCGGGCTGCAGCATTTTTCCTTCACATAAATGTCCCTGGGGTGACACCATCATTCATTAACAAGAAGTGCCACTCCTCCTCCTCTCTTTTCCTGCTCCTTATCACCTCTCTGTCCCCCCTTATAGTCCTGAAGCCAGGTATCGCTACGTTTACATCCGGGATCTGTGAGTGTAACTACATCTCCGTAAAACACATGAAACTACACTCACGATACTCCTTTTGCATCCTGACCAGCGCTGTAAGCTCATCTGTTTTATTTCCCAGCGATCGCACGTTCCTGGTGATGATCATCGGTACAGCCGGCTTATGCTTCCTCCTCCTCCTCCTCACCTTCACTCCAGCCCTTCGCCCGCAGCGTCTCCTCTTCAGATCATCCAAGATGAGGGGCTTCACTGCCGGCCGCAGTGCTCCAGGCTCCGGCCTCCTCAGTGCAATCAGCTATTCGCGTGTGTAAACAATGCGTCCGCCCCCACCTCTGTTGCTCTCCATTTCCCAAGGAAGAGAAAAAGCAATGAAAACTAGAAAAAGACTAAAAGAGAGAAAAAAGTTGGCCAGTCTTAGTCCGAGTATTCCTACAGAGCCCTGGTTAATAAAAGACACACTATATACAGGTATAAACAGATAGAAACACAAAGACACAAGAGAGTTGCTGCTGGTACGACTGCCCTGCCTCCGGCGCCATTAAAAAAATAAACAAAACAAAACATGTTATGTCTTTGTTCCTGTTGATTTCCAGCTCCTGTCTGGTTTACTTTGTTTCATTCTTTTAGTTTCACTTTTAGTGTCTTCCAGCCTCCAAGCTGGAAAATCAGCAGCTGCTAATGTGTGACACACTTCCTTCTGCTTGGTTCTTGATAGAATTCAAGATACTCCTTTACCATGATACTTTTGCAAGTGTTTTATCAATTTGGTGGTGTTAAAATTGTAAAGGCTGGTACCAGACAACAAACATACTGAGGCCAGTCCTACAAACAGGCTCCAGTGACACGTGACACTCATTGTTTTTTAAGATAAGATAAGATAAGCCTTTATTAGTCCCACAACGGGGAAATTCCAGGATTGCAACAGCACAGGGATAGCAACACTCAGAGCAACAATCAGAAGGCAAGAAAAAAAAGCAAGAGCAGCTAATATACATATGTACATATTACCATAAATATATATATATATATATATATATATATATATATATATATACAGTATATACACACAGACACACAGTGCAGAGCATTTTAGCTGGATGGAATAAATATATGAGCATATAAACACACAGTGCGGAGCATTGCAGCTAGGTGGGATAAATATGTAGTGTGGAGCATTGTAGCTAGATGGAATAGTATGTAGATATATAAACACACAGTGCGGAGCATTGTAGCTAGATGGAATAAATATATAGATATATAAATATAAACACACCCAGTGCGGAGCATTGTAGCTAGATGGAATAAATATGTAAACACACACAGTGCAGAGCATTGTTGCTAGATGGGAAGAAACAGCACAACCGTCTACTTAGTTATCCTACATGGTATGATTATGTGCCCATACATATTCTCACCCTCCATAGCGACCGGTATTTTCCTAGTTGTATGCCGGAGGAGACCATTGTGTAAGTCTATTGCATCTTTTGCATTCAAAAACTATTAGGTTGTTACATCTTTTTGCTATCTCTGCGAACAGTCCTGCTTAGGTTGTACAGTCTGACAGCCGTTGGTAGGAAGGACCTGCGAAACCTCTCGGTTGTGCACTTGGGATGATGTAGTCTGCTGCTAAATGAGCTCCTCAGTGCATTCAGTATGTCCTGCATAGGGTGGAACTCGGACTCCAGCAGAGATGACAGTTTAGCCACCGTCCTTCTCTCTCCTATCTCCTCCACCAGGTCAAGGCGCTGCCCCAGGACAGAGCTAGCTTTTTTGATCAGTTTGTTCAGTCTCTTCCTATCGGCTGCGGTAATGCCACTGCCCCAGCAGACCACACCAAAAGTGATGGCTGATGCCACCACCGTGTCATAGAATGTCTTCAGCAGTGCCCCTTGTACACCAAAAGACGTTTCTGTTTTTCCCACAGAAACTGCATGCAGCACGGCTGAGAACATGATTGTGCCTTCATTTTAATGTTAATGGATTGGATTGGTAAATTACTTTTATTCCTTACCAATATGATCCAGCCATTTTGCTTGCATCAAACCTGATACCGATACAGCAGATCGGATTGGCTCATCCCTAGTTCTGACCACTATACATCAGAAGAATAATGGACTTTGTGGTTTGTTTATTTTATTTCCCCTCAAGCTTTTGTTATTCTTATGGGACTTTGAACCATAAATCAATAGGATTTGGAATTTGACAACCTTGCCAGGTGTCAGATTTCTTTTTCTGTGTATAAGCTCAGGTGACTGATCTGCATGCCAGCATCACCCAGCTAGGGATGGGCAATACCAACATTTTTCCTTTTGATATGATACCATTATTTTATGGGACTTTTTGTTTGATACCGATACCGATACTTTTTGCCCCTGAAAGGAAAATCACATGATTGCAGGTTCATTAACAACTGTATTGCAAAGACAATATGAAATATGAATAAAACTCATGAACACAAATACTTGAAAGAAATGCTTGGAAAATGAAAATAAAATAGAACAATGAGCAAAGTAAATAAAAACAAAATGAAATATAATCCAATTATAATAAAACTAAGACTTAAAATTAATTCAAAATTAATTCAAGTTCTTAATTTGGTGAAGATTTTCAGTCATCCAGGGGGGTCAGTATGCTGTATGAGAGCTCAGTCAAGTCAACTGGATTCAGTTATTTTTTACTTCAGAAATGTTCCAAATTCTATGGTAATATCAAGCAGCATATGTGTATTTTTTTTTCTCAATGCAATGTTTTTTTTTTCCATTTTATTATTTATTTTATTTTTACACTATTATTTTACAAACTTAAATAGTGCTTATTTTATTTATTTTTTCAAAATCATGCTGCTTGGTATCACCATAGAATTTGGATGAATGGTGTAACATTTCAGAAGTAATACTTCTTCTGCTGCCCACAATGCTGCTGAGTTCACTCTGCTCTGCACTGGAGTCATTAGTGACTGCTGACTGGAGGCTAACAGTGCGCAGTGAGTCTTCGGTTCTGACACATGATAGGCTGCCATAATCATGTGACACGGCAGACCATCTTTAAAACATGCCTGGACTAGTTTTTCACTGGTTTGCACACATAAATGTAATGCCTAAAACTATCAGAAGTGAAAACAAATTGCACGTATTGTATTAACACAGTGGAATCATGATATTTAAAAAAGTATTGACCAGTTGGTATCGATGTATCGATACTTTAGTATCGATATGCCCATTTCTACACCCAGCCTCTACGGTTGTGACCCAAGTCAGCAGTAGCCACTACCGGACCTGCAGGCAGAACCTGTCCCTTTTGCTCAACCCCACCAATGAACCTCTATTTGGACCAAGTTGGTACCTGAAAGGCCTCCTACCACAGTAAGGTAAAACCTGACTTTATCTGCATGTACTTAAGGTCTGTTGTCATGATTAAATTTAATTTTTCCAGAATATTCCTTTATAAGCTCTATAAACCTAGCATATTTGTGTCATATTCTGTGGGCATGGGCCCACGCTTTATGTTTATTTTTGTTTTCCTTGTGATTACTTATAATTATTCATATTATTTGCCGTCTGTGCTTCCCCTGGGTCCTTTGTGATTGTCATTGTGCTCCCCGGTCCTTAGTCTGTTATGTTGTCCCTGTCGTCCTGGTTGTGATTGTTGTCTGTCTCCCCTTGGTCATCTGTGTAAGTCTTGTGTGTATCCCTGTATTTGTTTACCTATCCTTCCCAGGCCCTGATGCTTCCCGGGCTCATAGCCACATTTTCACATTGAGTATTGTTTTACTTTGAGTTCTTGTTTATTATTTGGGCAGTGCGGTGGCGCAGTGGTTAGCACTGCACCAGCACAGCAACTCACCCTTGGCCATGGGATCTCTGGTTCGATCCCAGCCCCTGACCAACAGTGATCTGTGTGGAGTTTGCATGTTCTCCCCGTATCTGCGTGGGTTTACTCCGGGATTTCTCTGGTTTCCTCCCACAGGCCAAAAACATGCAGATTAGGCTAATTGGAGACTCTAAAGTGGCCCTCGGTGTGAATGTGTGTGTGAATGGTTAAGGGATAGCGCCGTACCGTGGCTGCTTCATCCATCCAGGTGGATGCCCTCAATTTCCCCTCTGGGGATTAATAAAGTATACAAAATCAAAAAAAAAAAAAATGCTTATTGCTATGGTCTTAGTTTTGCTCTTATTATCCTTGCCTTAGTTTTCCCTGGTCTTGCCCTTTATTATTATTATTATTATTATTATTATTATTATTATCTCAGTCATGTCTATGTTAATCCTTCCTGCGTCAGTTTCTGTGTTTATAGTCATTGTTGTCATGGTCCTTATTGTGTCCCTGTCCATGTAAATCATATCCTGTTCATGGTCATGTCTCCCCTGGTCCTTAGTCATGTTTCATGTACATTCCCTGTCTGTGATTGTCCATGCATCCCCGCCCGTCCTGTTCTCCGCACCTGTAGTCACTTCTCTGCTGCCCTTGATTGTTCCCACCTGTCCTGTGTTCCGTGATTACACGTAGTGTGTATATACTGTACAGTATGTGTCGTGTCAGTGCCAGTCTGATGTGGCATCATTAACCCACATTCTGTCTATGGTGCAGCAGTGCTCCTGTCAGCTCACCACCCTCTGGAGGTCAAGTTTTTTTCAAGAAAATATTCAGTTTAAATATGACAAATCCCAAAGGCTGTAACTTGAAAGTGGTAAGAGATAATGGCTCACTGTCAATTAGAAAGATGTAGAATATGATCCAAAGTTTTAAATAGGAGTAAATTTACGCACCTAATTTGCATAATGTGACGGCAACCATATCAAATTACATAACTTTCAGTCAAAAGTGGACTTTGAACATATAGTCATGTGAAAAAATTAGGATACCCCATTTAATATTCAGTTCTTTATTAAGACATGTTTGCATATCTATGTCTAACCTTGTTTTTGTTTTTATTTGCATTTTTTTAAAATTTATTTTAGCCATTTTAAGTGGGAATGAATGTTGAGTTGTCCTAAAAAAGATGGGGGGTATCCTAACTTATTCCTCACTATTTGTTTAGAATTATATTTTACAGAAAATTTGAAAAAAAAGTCTTTTATTCATATTTAGTAGTTGTATTACATGAATCTCCCAGTATTTTTAACACTGATATTAATATCCATATTTCCAATTATGTTTAAAAACACACAGGTTTATACAGGGTATCCTAATTTTTTCACATGACTGTATTTACACAAAGGATGGTTTTGTTTTTTTGTCTTAGTTTTTGTTTTTGTTTTTTGTTATCTTATCTTTAAAATATATGAACCAGAAAATCAGTAGAATGTACACAAACAAATAAATACATCAGACCTATCGCTCACCATGTCTTCATTCGTCCATTTTCGTCATCCCTGGTCCTTATTTTGTCTTCTTCCAGTCATTTTTGCTTTCTCTCCCACATCCACAAACTCTCATATGTATATTATGATTTATTCCACCTCAATTTTGGTTACATACCGCCGCCGAACCGGCACTATTGTTCTCTGTCTTCACGTGCAGCTTCGTTGATGGCAGATAAAAGTGTACATGCTCCGGGCCATCTTCTGCTTTCACAAAAGGTAAATATTTCCCTTCAGAAGCTAAATAATCTCTTTTTAGAATCATAGCTGGCAATATTTGGAGAAAATGCTTCCTCCGTGTGGAAATATATGTTGGGATGGAGCCTTTGTTTATATTCTCTTCTTCACATTTCCGGAAATGATATTTGAGGTGGTTCATTTGGGTGAAGTCCTCCAGTCCTCCAGTGAAGAGCAGTAAGCTCTATGTGTCTAACATCTTGTGATGTGAAATGCTTGGTACAACTGGGTTTTCTGTGCTTTTTGGACACGTCACGTGACAGGCACGGACCTGCAACATAGGCAGCAGGTGACACACATGTTTTATGACAGCGGGACAATTAAAGGATTAAGGTTAATGTTCATGTAACATGTGAACTGTTGTTCCCTGCTGGTAACCCTGTGTCCAGAGATTTTTTGTGAGTTATGTAGTAGTCGTGTTCTTAGTTTTCAGCCCTCATGCCCTTTTTTTTTCTCTTTACTTTTGTTAAATAAATCATGTTATGCTGGAGTTCTGCCTACATATCTGAGTCTTTTCATCCAACCATGGTGAACATGACAATTTGAACTCCTATGACAACTACAAATTAATTTATCTTTTCATTAATCTCCGTTTCTTTTCAGAGTAACACAAACTTCCCTTTTATAAACTGATTATCGTTTTCTTCATAAAAATGTATCCTTTTTTCCAAACCATTTTGCTTTACAGCTATTTTAGGGTTTTCTCAGTTTCCATTATATTTCCAATTTAAGCTCTGTTTTTTTTTTTTTTGGTTCCACAGGTAATACACTTTATGCTCAGTAATATCAATCAATCAAACTTTATTTGTATAGCACTTTTCAAAACATTGGATGCTGTGCAAAATGCTTTACATACGTAGATAAAATCAGCAGACAAATTTAGTTACATATGATTACACACATAATACAGTAACAGTTTCATGTGTTCATGAAACATGTTGAATTCACTGCCTTAAAGTCATATGGATGTGCTCATCTGTGCTTTTATTAAACTGTTAAAAGGTACAGTGGAGTTCTTGTTGATTTTGTCTCAATTTTCTTGATTAAAAGCAGAGAACTCAAGTTTTGGAGACTGAGTCATCTCTGGCAAAAATAAATAAATAAATAAAATAAAAAATATTGAATTATTAATAAAATTGTTCATCTTCTGTATTGGTGCCCCAAATGAGTTTATATGTGCTGGTAATGAAAATAAATCTTCATTCCCACTCACACATATATTAATATTAATATTAACAGTCTGTACCAGGTAACTCTTCATTAACAAACCAATGGTAGCTGTAACAATCGGCCAAGTTTCTGACTTATTGGATCAAAATGAGTCATATTAATAGTGTGTGTGTCCAGAGCAGTTGACATTGAAGCCAGAAATCAGGACACAATTTTTTATGTTCTAAGATCTTTTTTTTTTTTTCAGAGGAGTAGTGCAAATTTGCAATTATACAATAATTACAGATTGCAGGTTTTGAAACCTGAAAGGAGGTTTTGAAACAACCTCTATATTGTAAAATGGTATTTGTGTTGTCCTGCAGGGAGACTAATAGTTCTTATGCAAGTGTGCTTCCCTGCACCTGGTTTGAATGTTAACAGTCCATTACATACCTTTTATCAGTCGTTATCACTCTTGCAAAATGTACCAATAGGGACCATCTCCCATCTCCTAGGTGGCTCAGTAGACATTTAAAACCTATTAGCACAGACATAAAGCACGGTTTTCACAGGAAAGAAGGTGAGATGGTGGGTTAAAGGAAATTTTAATCCAGTTTAAGTTTAGTTTTATTATGTAACCAAACTCTTCCTTTATGTTTTAGAAAGACTTTGGTTTAAATAGACCATAATCACGATATACTGATTTTCCTGCACTTTTTTGATTTCCTGCACCCCGCCACACACACACACACACACACACACACACACACACACACACACACACACACACACACACACACACACACACACACACACACACACACACACATACACACTTTTGTTTTATTTATTTATTTGTTATCCCGTGTTTGTCCATCCATCTGGACCACCCAGGGTTGCACGGCACTCATCAGTAAACAAGACTGTTTGAAAATTATTCTCCATGTATTTCTGGGCCCACTGTAACCGTTTCTGCTTGTGAGCATTGGTTAGGGTTGGCCGAATAGTTGGTTTATGCACAACTGCAAGCCTCTGGAGGATCCTACACCTTAAGGTTCGTGGGGCTCCAGAAGCACCAGCAGCTTCAAATACCTGTTTGCTGCTTTGTAATGGCATTTTAGCAGCTGCTCTCTTAATCTGATGAATTTGTCTGGCAGAAACCTTCCTCATTATGCCTTTATCTGCACAAACCCATCTGTGCTCTTAATAAGCCACAAATTTCTTCATGGTACGATGATCACGCTTAAGTTTATGTGCGCCCCAGACACCCACCCCAGGAGCCAACAGGCCCCCACGCCCAAAGAAGGCGGCAGCAAGTTGCGAGGAGCCCCACGGGTGGCCAGCCCCCTCAGTACAAGGCAGCCCACATGGCGAGGAAGTATCTGGAGGTGCCACCCCTTCATTCCAGCACCCCCAACCAGCACACAGACCCATTCCCATGCATTCAAACCCTCATGCTTTCACATGCACCCACTCGCAACCACACACATTCACACGCACTCATTCACTCTCAATCCCACTCACCCTCTCCCCCACACACTCCCACACTCGCACTTCAACATCCAGACCCACCCGCTCTCACCCACTCCTGTACCCTCTCAGTTTCGCTCCCACTCCAACCCACCCTCACAGTCGCCCTCACCCACACACGCCTCCCTCCACCCATGCTCACCCATCCACACACTCTCACTCTCACTCCAACTCACTTACATCCACTCGTGCTCTCCCCACACACTCACCTACACTCAATCACCCTTAACACTTGGGGTGGCCGGGGTGCAGATGGAGCAGGCATGAACATGCACCAATGCCTGGCAGCAGCTGGGGAGACCTCCGGTGCAGATCGGCGTCCACACCCCCGCCAACTCGCTCCAGGGAAGCTGCAGCCACAGAAACAGACCACCACCACCGACGCCTACCCGCCGTGACTGATCAATGGACCACCGCAAGTGCTCCAGGATGCCACCGGACATGCAAAGCACCACACAAATGCGACCCACCACCACCATCTTCACTCATCACTCCCTCACTCTTACTTACTCACTGGCTCACTCACTATCTCAGTCTCTCACTCCCTTGTTCGCACCTATTCATTCGGCAGCGTGACCAGGGATGACGACAACATAATGGGCTGCAGGACACCAACCAGGCACCAGGCCCCCAGCAGAAGGAGGGCAGCGGGGGTGGAGGAAGAGCCCCCCAGCCCCCCTTCCCACATGTGTGAATTGTAAAGGTGTGAACTACCAAAGTGCAGTTAAAATTGGGGGGTAGTGTGTTAGGGTGCCACTACCAACTGCTGTGAGCAGCACCACTCCCATCCCCCCAAGCCCTCAGCATCTACAATGCAATTAAAACTGAGGTGAGGGCAGCCCCATGGTGCAGTAGACAGAGGGATCCTCTTGACCAACACCATACGGTACAGTACATCCCCACCCCAAAACCAAAAGTGTATCTAAAAAGATGTATGATCCACCCAGAATTAGGGGTAGGGGAGAAGTAAGACTGGGAGGGAAGCTGTCCCAAAGAGAGTCCCCCGCCCATCCCCCCAGAGCGCCAGCTCCCAAACTGGCTCTGGAGTCCGGCACTCACCAGCACCACAGGCACAATGGGGCAGCCACACTCACTCTCACACATCTTGTACACAAAAATATATAATAATAATAATAATAATAATAATAATAATAATAATAATAATAATAATAATAATGGGCCAGACCCATACGGTGCTCCACATGCCAAGCGATATCCCAGAGCGCCCACCGTGAGCCCACTAACCATCCACCCCAGACAGACATTGACAGATGTAGGTTATCCCTGCAGCCACAGTTGCCCTGGGGCAAACCGATGGAAACGTGGCCGACAACCCACGCCATCGCCCCCCCCCAATCACCACACCCACCCATACCTGGTGCCAGGATACTGGAGACAAGGTGGGCTAAGCGCATTGCCCTGGGACCCAACGGCAGGACACCCAGGGAGGGCAGGACTGAACCACCACCCCCCAGGTCACCAGATGGCCTGCCCTACCTCCCGCTTCCCAACAAGGTCTTCCCCTCCACAAAGACACCCTCCACCCCAGCGTGTCCACACACAGACACACATGCCCACCCTCACGTGTACACACACATACTCACCATCACATACGTCCACCCACACCCACACAAGACCTTGCACATTCACACACAACACACATACAAACATGTTCACACACACATGCTCGCACCCACATCCACACCCACACACACATACGCAAACCCACTCACACCCACACGCGCGCACATCTGCACATACGCATGCACACACACACACACACACATGCACGCATACACATACACACATATAGACATGCACACCCATATACTGTACGTAAGCCCTGGAGGATGAGAGGGCAACCCTGCCCCCCTGGGACACAGGTACTAGCCCCCAGAGTGCCCCCAGGATCCAGCCCACTTCGCCGGCTCACACCCTACCCCGACCCAGAGGAGGGATGGCCCCGTCAGTACTGCTTCTGCTTTCCCTCGCTGTTGCTCTGCGGCGAAGATGACTCACAGCCTTCTGGCTGAGAGTGAGGCCAGCTGCTGTAATCTTCAGTTCCCCAACTCCTTCCTCTTCAAAGTGCTATTTTCGCACTTAAGGGCAGCAGATGTAAAAGTTGTTAAAGGCTGAAGAATTGAGGCGAAAACTGGTTCACTTTTCTTCTGGCGTTCCTCGACTTCAGCCCGCTGCTCCGGTAGGGTGTTGCCTCTTAGAGATCCGCCAAAAAATGAACATTTTGGGGAAATAGGGCTTGGTTTAAATCCCCTCGCCCAAGTTCTCTGACTGGTCCCAAACTCACCCTAGGCTTCTTGGCCTCTTATGATTGGCTTAAAGTTACATTTTATATAACCATTACTTCATTCTGTACATGTTTGGGCAAGTCAGTTCTCGTAAACCATGTGACTGATCAGGCGCTCATGACTCATGGCTCATCTCGGGACTTTCCCGCTAGCCTCTCAGCATTTTCCATTACCAAAATACCCCAGTTTGCTGGACATGCAATGCCCATTTCCTCATTTCTTATACATTTCCAGTAAACAGGGTTCTTTCCAACTTTTCACAATCTGTTTCACATAAAACCTTCTTTTGTGCAGTTAAAAGGTACATACAATCATACAGTTTGATTACACTCATTATTTCAGGTGATTACATACATTGCATGTACTTCTTACTCAATGAGTATACATTTTGTTTTACTGATTACAGAGTACACATTCTAACGACATATGCATTTAATATGGCTTTTGCATTCAGTCTCTTATGTTTCACCAATGTTGTCTGCTGCTGTTCCCATCTTTTCTGATTGCTGGATTCTGGGCCTTCTGGTAATTCCTCTCATTTTGCTGGTTACCCTGAGTGGATCTTTGAAGACTGTTATGATCAGCAGCAGAATTGCCCATTTTCTTTCCATAGGGGGTATATCGGGAAGATTGGGAAGGCCGACCACTTTCAGCCCTTCTGCGGTAATTGGGGTCATGTCGTGGGATACTCGAACAGGGCCCAAGGCCAGACCCAGCCCCACCTAGGAGGCAAGGCTGGCCAGCCTGGGGCCACAGCCCACCCCCTCCAGCCCATTCACCAGCCCTTCTAGACCAGGCCACAGCCAGCTGCCAGAGGTTCCTGTCATGGTCCTGTGGCATGGGTGAGAGCCATGCCCTGATTCTCTGTCCAGTGAGCACTTTTTCTGTTTATTTTCTGTTTTCTCTAAGATTATTATGATGCTTTCTAGTTTTGTTGTGTTTTATTTTCTTGTTTCCAGTTTGTTTATTTTGACAGCACTGTGCAGCTTCCGGCTGTCAATTCCTTCGTGGCTGCACAGCTGCTGCCCATTTGCTACTCATGGATTACACCTGTCTTTGGTAATGTGTCTGTGTGTATTTATGGGATACGACAACTTCTGCTCTTGCCGTGTCCTCCTTCTTCTTCCTCTTCTCCTGCCGTGACCTATTTTTCATGGTTTAGGTCCTGTTGCTGAGGTTAGTTGGTGAGCTCCATCTTGGTGCTTTTTTCCCCTCTGTTTTTCTCAGCCGTCAAGCCCCATTGCTCTCGGGGTCCTCTGGCTCAACTTTCTCCCTGATCAGGTGTTCCCTGACTTTGTACCTTTGACGCTGAGCCCAACTCTCCTCCAGCGGTTATGTTATTTCATTTCTTTCATTGTAATTGTATGTGACATTTTTTTGTTTGTGTTTAAGTTAATAAATGTGCAAACCTTCAGTGAGTTCTTGGCGTCCTATTTTTTGCCCGTGAACAGGTGTGTCATGACAGAAGGACACGGCTAATGTGGACACCAGCCACTGTAGGTTTTGGTGTGTTTTCTTTTTGAGTTCTTTGTCTGAAGTGTCAGCCTTCTCCTCCACCAGAGCACTGTCTGCTCTGGTGAATCTTCTGTAAGTAATCCTTTCCCCTCGCTCGCCAGTTTGTATGTAGGAGTGCTCTGGATTAATTCTTTATCCCCTTCCCCGCACACCAGTTAGTTTGGGAGCACTCAGTGTTATTCTTGATTTTTTGCTCGCCACTAAGCCTGTTGGAGCACTTTATGCTTATTCTTTTGTTTAATAAATTGCACAGCACCATTTAGCATTTGGGTTTTGTTTCTCTCTGCTCCTTGGAGAGGCACATATGACTGAATGTAACAGCCAGTGAAACCCAGCTGTGGTGTCTGAGTTTTTCCACACTTTTTTTTTGTATTTTCACCTATCCGCTTGGGAGCTTACCACGGACTTCAGGGTTTTGGGACTGAGTAAGGAGGAGTGTGCGGTGGCAGAGGATGTTGTGGATTTTGTTTCTAAGGCTCAGGTCACCGACACTCCCGAAACCATCTATGACTTCATGGTCTTTGCTGCCGGGTTGATTGAGACTTGCCCTAATCTCAAGAGCTACCCAGCTCTGACTCCTCTTCTTACAATGATATATGAAACTAGACAACGAGTTGTGGAGATGGTGGAGGATTCCCCCTCAGTTCAACCCAGGCAGAAGAAGCATTCACGGGGGTGGAGGGCTCGCCACTCCTGTCTCAAGTCCAGGTCATCACCCTCCACCCAGACAGCTCTTGAGGTTCCCGGAGAGACGGAGCTGGACCCTGAAGCAGCAGCGGAATCCATCACCTCCCAGGAACTCAGGCAAATGAACTCTTGTTTTTCATCACTAAAAAACAAATATTCTTGCCTGATTCCTGGGGATAAAACCCAGTCCCTGCAGTCCACTGGGTTTTCTCTGCCTGCTGCAATTAATTCTTCTCTTGCTCACTCCGTGTTTACTCCATCTGTCCTTGAGTGCCCACCGGTCCCTGGACTGAGCTGGAGGTCGATGGAGGAACCTGTGGCACTGGAGAACCCTGTTCCAGTGGCAGCGGAGAGTTGACCTGCAGCTGCCACGCCGGAGGAGCCACCAGCGTGGGTCACTTCGTCTGGGGGAACCTGGACTGCACACACCATCACACCTGCTGTGGAGGCCGCCACAGCAGAGTTGCAACTGAACCTCCAGAGAACTGAACCTGGAGCATCGTCGCCTAGATCGACGGAGTCCCAGACGGCGGTGGAGGTCGAGTTCAGACAAGTGTCCTCCTTTGTTCCTATTGTTTCCCTATTGAATTCAATTCAACATTATTTATAGATAAGATAAGATAAGATAAGATAAGCCTTTATTAGTCCCACAACGGGGAAATTCCAGGATTGCAACAGCACAGGGATAGCAACACTCAGAGCAACAATCAGAAGGCAAGAAAAAAAACAAGCAAGCAAGAGCAGCTAATATACATATGTACGTATTACTATAAAATATATATATATACACACACACACACAGACACATTATTATATAGCGCCATTTCACAACAACAGTCATCTCATAGCACTTTCAACTGTCAGCGAAACCCCAACAATTGCAGAAAGACCCCAACAATCAGGCGATCCCCTAAGAGCAAGCGCTTGGTGACGGGGCCTGATTGTTTACAGCTTTGAAAGTGAGAATAAGGATTTTAAACTTAATTCTGAACTCTATGGGAAGCCATTGAAGGGAGGCCAGAACTGGAGAGATATGATCTCTCTTTCTATTGCCTGATAAAACTCTTGTTGCTGCATTTTGGATCAACTGATGACTTTTTAGAGATGTTTTAGGACAACCTGATAATAAAGAGTTACAATAATCTAATCTAGAGCTAACAAAAGTGTGGATCAGTTTCTCAGCATCACTATGAGACAAGATGTTCCTAATCTTGGCAATATTACACAAATGATAGAAGGCAGTCATAGAAACTAATTTAATATGTAAATTGAAAAAACAGATCTTGATCAAAAATAACTCCAAGGTTCCTCACAGAGCTATTAACCCTTTGAGTGTGAGAATTTGTGTGCCCTTAATGGCAGAGTGTGGCACTGTGCCTGATTTGTCACTCTGACTTTGTCAAAAGTAAGTGAGAAATTTCTGGGTGTTTTTTAAATGTACTGATTTCTTGTTCATATACTTTGAAGATAAGATGATGAGGTACCTCTGTACAAAAAACGGTGTCAAAAGACTGAACCATTTTTTTGAGTAAATACATCCAAAGTCCAGTTTTGACTGAGTTATGGAATTTAAAGAGGTGCTGTGAAAATATGCAAATTAGATGCATACATTTATTCCTATCTGAAACTGTGGATCATATTTTACATCTTTCTAATTGACAGTAAGCCATTATCTTTTACCACTTTCAAGTTATAGCCTTGGAAATCTGAACTATTTTACTGACAAAAAATATTGACCACTCTTGACCACGAGGGGGTATGTCGCAGTTCTGCACCATACACACTCAAAGAGTTAAGAGAAAGAATAACTGCATCTAAACTAAAAGTTTGATTTGGAAAGGTATTTCTAAGGTTTTTTTGAACCAACAAGAATAACTTCAGTCTCATCTGAATTTAATAGCAGGAAATTCCAAGTCATCCAAGCTTTGATTTCCTTAAGACAGGTTTCTACCTTGGCTAATTGATTACTATCATCTGGCTTCATTGACAGGTATAATTGTGTGTCATCTGCATAACAATGAAAATGTATACAGTGCTTTCTAATGATGTTGCCTAACGGAAGCATATATAAACTAAAAAGAGTAGGACCTAGCGCAGATCCCTGTGGAACTCCATGACTGAGCTTTGAGTTGAAAGAAAACTCATTATTGACATGAACAAATTGGAACCTATCAGATAAATAAGATCTAAACCACTGCAACGAAGTTCCATTAAGTCCAACATAGTGTTCTAATCTATCAAGTACAATATTATGATCCATAGTATCAAAAGCTGCACTAAGGTCTAAAAGGACAAGTACAGAAACAAGTCCATTATCAGATGCTATCAGGAGGTCATTAGTGACCTTCACTAAGGCTGTTTCAGTACTATGATGGATTCTAAACCCAGATTGAAACTCTTCAAATAAACCATTTCCCTGCAAGTTGTCAAATAATTGCGTAGCAACAACTCTTTCTAAGATTATTGAAATGAAAGGGAGATTAAAGATTGGTCTATAGTTAGCTAAAACTCCTGGATCGAGCGTTGGCTTTTTGAGTTGGGGTTTAATTACAGCAGTTTTAAAAGCCTGTGGTACATGGCCTAAAATTAATGAAGAATTGATTATTTGAAGAATAAAGCTATCAATAAATGGGAATACTTCTTTAAATAACCTGGTAGGAATAGGGTCTAAAAGACAAGTTGAAGGCTTGGATGAGGAAATTATTTTGTTTAACTCTAAAAGGTCAATTGGAGTAAACTGATCCAAAAAGATGTCAATTGAAGGAATTGTAGTAGTTACTGTATTTAAGTTATTGTGGGAAGAATCTGACTGATTTTATCTCTGATAGATGAAATTTTATTATTGAAAAAGTTTATAAAGTCCTGACTAGTAAGCTCTAAGGGAATGCGAGGACTGACAGAGTCCTGACTCTTTGTCAGCCTGGCTACAGTGCTGAAAAGAAACCTGG
Source organism: Pholidichthys leucotaenia (assembly GCA_020510985.1). Lineage (NCBI taxonomy): Eukaryota > Metazoa > Chordata > Actinopteri > Cichliformes > Pholidichthyidae > Pholidichthys > Pholidichthys leucotaenia. The sequence goes on from CM035847.1 coordinate 187,095,820, forward strand.
GATTATTCTTGTTCTCTTCTATTAATGCAGAATAATAACTTGTTCTAGCTTTTTTCAGAGATTTTTTATAAATTAAAAGATGATTTCTCCAAGCTAAATAGATTTCATCTAAATTAGTGGAGCGCCATTTTCTTTCTAACTGACGAGTCTTCTGTTTTAAGCTATGAGCTTCTGTGTTGAACCAAGGAGTTAGAAATCTCTGATTAGACTTTTTTTCTTTTTTAAAGGGGCCACCATGTCTAAAGTCTGATGCAGAGAAGCTGAAACACTATCTACCATGCACCAAGCTGTCTATAGCTTATTTCTGTTGTGTTGACACATTGCATAGAGGAAACAATCTGTATAAATTTGGTAACAACATCATCTGAGAGGCATCTACTGTAGTAATATATTTCTTAGGAGCCAAATAGTCAGAAATGGTAAAATCAAAGGTTAACAGACAATGGTCTGACAGTACAGGGTTATGAGGAGACACTACCAGATTTTCTATTTCTATGCCATATATCAGAACAAGGTCCAACGATAATGAGATAATGGGTAGAATTTCCTACTTTTTGAGAAAACCCCATCGAGTCTAATATTGAATTAAATGCCAAATTAAGGCAATCACTATCTACATCTAGATGTTTATTAAAGTCCCCTACTATAATTGTTCGGTCTGATTTCAGCACTAAATCAGCTAAGAATTCGGCAAATTCAGATAAAAACTCTGAGTAGGTTGATGGAGGACGATAAACTATGGCAAATAAAATTGGGTTTAGCCTAAAATTGCTAAAATGCCCAATACTGAGGACCAGGCCCTCAAAGGAATTATAACATGTTTTTTTGCTTTACATTAACTAGTAATTTGGAATGGTAAATTGTTGCTACTCCTCCTCCAGGACCAGAACTTCTGGGATTTTGACAGTTTAAATAACCAGAGGGAGTTGATTCATTCAAACCAACATAATCCTCTTGCCCTAACCAAGTCTCTGTAAGGGATATTAAATCAATCTGATGATCAATGAACAGATCATGGACTAGCAGAGACTTGGGAGTTAGAGACCTAATATTTAACTAACCACATTTAATTTTTAAATTATTAGGAGGAACAGAGGCCAAACCATTCAATTAGGAGGTTTCACGTTTAATTTGAGTTTTACCAACTTTTTGTTTAATCACTTTGGGATGCTTATACATTATAATTTTATTTACTTTGGAGGGAGCAATGATTCTCTGATGGGGAAGACAGGGGCTAAGGTAAGGGGTGGGGGATGAAGAGGAGCTGCAGAGAGGCATGTAAGACTGCGACTCTGCTTCCTGGTCCCAACTCTGAGTTGTCAAGGTTTTTGAAATTTGGCTAGAATTGATGCCAGATTGTTAGATAAATGAGACGCACCATCCAAAGTGGGATGAATGCCGTCTCGTCTAATAAGACCAGGTTTTCCCCAAAATGAGTTCCAATTGTCTATGTAGCCCATATTGTTTACAGGACACCACACAGACAGCCAGCGGTTGAAGGATGACAAGCGGCTAAACATGTCATCACTGGTCAGATTGGGGAGGGGCCCAGAGAATACTACAGAGGCAGACATTGTTTTTGCAAAGTCACACACCGATTCCACGTTAAGTTTTGAGAATTCCGACTGCCGGAGTTGGACATCGTTAATGCAGGTGTGGATAACAATTGTGGAGTATTTACAGTTAGTTTTATCCAGCGTTTTCAAATTTGACTCGATGTCACCTGCTCTGGCCCTGGGAATGTATTTGACTATGGCCGCTGGAGTCTCTAGGTTCACGTTTCTGACAACAGAGTCGCCAATGATCAGAGTTTTTTCCTCAGCGGGTGTGTCGCTGAGTGGGGAAAAGCAGTTAGAAACATGAACAGGTTGGTGGTTAACTGGGGCTTTGGCGCTAGGCTTCCTTCTCACCGTCACCCACCCAGTCTCCTCGCTGCTGAGGAAGACCGCTAACAGGCCACCCTAAGCTAGTGAGCTCCGCTGCAGCTAAGGGGTATCCGTCGTTATTAACTGCCGCAGACGGTGTTTCAATACAGCAGAGCCGGGATTCCAAATCAGACAACCTTGCCTCGAGCACCTCAAAAAGAAAACATTTCTTACATTTACCATTATAACTAAAATTGTCATGAACCTCTGTGCGCCATTACACGATGCACAAGGAGAGAGAATGAAAACCCAATCGCAGGAGTAAAGAGTGCTGTTTTTATTGAAGATCACCAACGTAAAAAATCCAACTTTCACCAAATACAGTTCAGTCAACCACACAGTATATAGAGAGGTGTAATGACTGATCTGGCCACCAATGTTACAGGGTGCCCGCCGAATGCTCAACAGCCTGGTGAATATAAAGCCTGGTGCTGCAGGGCTGTGTTATGCATGAAACAGGAAAGGCGAGCAGCCTAATGCTGCAGGCCTGCTAGCACAGGAGAGAAGGCTAAGAAACACTTACATGTCTGGAGCTAATTCGGGATGCGCCGTGCAGTCAGGAAGTAGAGGCAGAGAAGTGGACCAGCCGAAACACCAAGGTATGGATCGTCTTGAAATGTCAGGCTGGGTAGAACGCTGGGAGTGAGTAACCATACGCAGAGGGAAACGCTGCCACATATGAAGGGGAATCTCCCGACAATCTCCTTCCTCAGCGGTGGCAAACTAAATACTCCAAATGCTAACGAGGAAAGAGATTGCTGATGTGAATGCGTGGGCAGAACTGATTGGTAACAGGTGTGTGAGAGCGTATGTGAATGAGAGTGAATGGAGCGTGCGTATGTGTGTGTGTATGTTGGTGTGTGTGTGAGCACCGGTGACAGTGCAGCTGACGGAGATTGACAGGAGGAGAGGCCATGCCAGAGCTGTCAGAGGGAAAACTAGGACAAATCATAAAGAATCAGAACCGGGTTTGGAGGCCAAACCCGGATTCACGACAAAAAGAGGCAGAGGTGTAGCTAAACATCTGACATAGAGTGCACACCAGAGGAGGAGAGGAAGGGGAGCTATTAGCCATAGCTAGTGGCTAACCCGAAGCTAACAAAAACACAGATGAAAGGTGAACAGAAGGCTAAAGAGGGTGATTAGATGACACTGAGCGCACACAATTAAAGGCAAAATCCTCGGGAGAATTAGGAGAGCAAACCACAGACAGCAAACAACACAGGAAGTGATGATACGTTACCACAGGAAGGTCCCTCCCAATCCAGTATTGGGTAGGTATTGTGTGGCTCATGGGGAGGAGAGCCAAGTGCAGCCATCAGCTGCACCTGAACTCACCTCGCCGGGCTCCGCCTCTGCCGATGACCCTGACCCTGTTTTTCTGCTTGTTTTTCCTGAGCCTTCTCCCAGGGTTGCCGGGGAAGATCCACCTGAGCCAGAAGTCTTCGTGGGTCCAGGCTCGCCACCTGACTCCATCGTGGGTTTAACTCCTCCCGCTGAGGTTGTCGCAGATGCTCCATCCCAGCTCGGGACCTCCATGAGTGTGGTCCCTCTCCGGCTGAGACCACAGAGGGTGCGGCGTTGCTCCCACCTGGAGCCACGGAGCGTGCGGCGTTGCTCCTGCCTGGAGCCACGGAGAGTCTGGCGTTGCTCCAGCCCGGAGCCACCACTGGTGCATTGTTGCTCCAGCCCGGGGCCACCGTGGGTGCATTGTTGCTCCAGCTCGGAGCCACCTCGGGTGCAATTCTGCCCCAGCCCAAGGCCACCATGGGTGCAACTCTGCCCCAGCCCGGGGCCACCGTGGGTGCAACTCTGCCCCCTCCCGGGGCCATCATGGATGCATCTGGAGAGGTTGCTCTTAAAAGACCGCCTGACGGACTGCTTCTTCAGTCTTGTTGGTTCTGGGGCACAGAAAAACCACTCGATGTGTCCCAGCATAGATGGAGGTGGTCTTGGGACTTAGGAAGACCGCTGGAACTGCCCCTGCTGCTTTGTTGGTGCTGGGGCATGGGGAGGCCGCCAGATGTGTTCCAGCACACATGCCAGTGGTCGTGGAAAGACTGCCTGAACTGTTTCGCTGAACAAAGAGAATTCATGAATCACACTCATGAATCACTGAGTGTGATTCATGAGTGTTTTCTTTTGGTTTTTCTTTTCTTTTCTTTTGGTCTTTTGTTTTTTTGTTCTGGTTTTGGTCCCTCCGTTCCTGGGTTCCCCCTCCTTCCCCCCCAGGGTGGGTCATTTCTTTGTGTGTGGGAGGTTTTGTTTTCTTGTCTTTTTTGTGATGTTACCCTGGGGTGTCCGGTTGCCACCCCTTGGCGGGGGGGGGGGGGGATCTCTGTCATGGTCCTGGTTCTCTGCCCAGTGAGCATTTTTTAAAATTTATTTTCTGTTTTCTCGAAGATTATTATGATGTTTTCTAGTTTCATTGTGTTTTATTTTCTTGTTTCGGGTTTGTTTATTTTGACAGCACTGTGCAGCTTCCGGCTGTCAATTCCTTCGTGGCTGCACAGCTGCTGCCCATTCACTACTCATGGATTACACCTGTCTTTGGTAATGTGTGTGTGAATTTATGGGATACGACAACTTCTGCTCTTGCCGTGTCCTCCTTCTTCTTCCTCATCTCCTGCCGTGACCTATTTTTCATGGTCTAGGTCCCGCTGTTGAGGTAAGTTGGTGTGCTCCGTCTTGTTGCCTTTTTCCCCTCTGTTTTTCTCAGCCGTTGAGCCCCATTGCTCTCGGGGTCCTCCAGCTGAGCTTTCTCCCTGGTCAGGTGTTCCCTGACTTTGTACCTTTGACGTTAAGCCCAACTCTCCTCCAGTGGTTATGTTATTTCATTTCTTTCATTGTAATTGTATGTGACATTTTTTGTTTGTGTTTAAGTTAATAAATGTGCAAACCTTCAGCGAGCGCTTGGTGTCCTATTTTTGCCCGTGAACGGGCGCATCATGACAGTGCCAAGGAGAGCAAGCCGTCACTCGCCACCCCTCTGGTTATAGAATCAATAAGCGGGGACCAGAGAGAATTTAATTCAGCCAGTTCATTTTTAGAGGAGGCAGAAATTCTCCCCAAACTAATATAATCTAATAGGAGTTTCTTTTAGTGGGTTGTACATAAATTATTTCTTGATTTCCAGTTCATGAGGGTAGCTTTCTTGGCTATGGATAAAGCAGTGAGATCCATGTGTGACATCTTTACCTCTTTATTTCATTCATTCATTCACCTTCTTCCACTTAATCCTTTTCGGGGTGCGGGGGTGCTGGAGCCTATCCCAGCATCTTTGGGCGAGAGGCAGGATACACCCCTGGACAGATCGCCAGTCCATTGCAGGGCCAACACAGAGAGACAGACAACCATTCACTCTCACAGTCATACCTAAGGACAATTTAGAATCCCCAGTTTTGATGCCAATTAACCTAACTTGCATGCTTTTTTTTTTTTTTTTTTTTGGCATGTGGGAGGAAACCGGAGAAATCCCGGAGTAAACCCACGCAGACACGGGGAGAACATGCAAACTCCACACAGATCACTGTTGGTCGGGGGCTGGGATCGAACCCAGGATCCCCCGGCCAAGGGTGAGTTGCTGTGCTGCCGCAGTGCTAACCACTCCGCCACCGCGCTCACTCAGTATGCAAAGTGTGGGAGAGGTTGGGATACGATACCCAAGCCATGCCTGTAAGTCTTCACGTCTTCTGCCAGAACTTTTTGACCAGTGCACAGGACCACATAGTGTGCATGTAACTATCCTGGACATTGCTGATGCAGTGGGAACAGATATTTGTGTGACTCGGGCCCAATTTGAATATTATTTGTCCTGTGTAAGGAGTTCTATGTAGAACTTTGTACTGCATGAATTGTAAATTAGAATTTTTAGTGATCTTAAAAGTGTTTAAGCATATTTGTATCCAGAGGCTTTCATCTTTATTGATTGATAGGTCTGTCTCCCATTTTAATTTTGGAAGAGATACTGACTCATCCAGTTTTGATAATAGTCTGTGTTTTTTTAATATCAATTTAGGAGAATGGAGATTTAGAAACTCTCTCACCTTAACCCTTATTGTGCAAAATTTCATGGACAGATAGCACCCCCACTGGCACAGGCGCAGTGCGGCTCCTGTCATGTGATGTTATATGATGTGGAGAAAAACTTCCCAGTTGATTTAAGTTGTACAAAGGATCCCACCTCACAAGGTGGCAGACAGGAATAACTTATTGCTCTTGCCTTGGAGGACTTATGGCGGACACAGAACCATCCTGAAGAGTCACCAGAGAAGAAGAGTTTTTTTTAAACAAATCTAGATCTTACTCGATCGCAAGACTGAGGAAGCATTTGCTCCTGAATTTGCCAACTATGATTTTAAAAAGAGATTGTTTAACTTATAAAGGTAAATATATACATTTTGTTATAACAGAGGGTGGGCGAAGCTGGTTGACATTCACCTGCTATCAACTCCATCGCCATGTGACTGGGTAGAACAATCAGCCGGTTCCATGTCGTCATATACGATAAATAGCTGTGGAATAAAAGTGAAATTGAGGTGGAATAATCATAACAGTTTCTGGATGTTAGGGGGAAAAATAAAATGACCGACAGAAGAGAAAATAATGACCAGGATGCTGCAAAAGGACGAGGCGAGTGAGCCGCCCAGCCAGCGGTAAGTCTGATGAATTTCTTTGTTTGTTGGCATTCTACTAATGTTCTGGTTCATGTACTTTGAAGAGAAGATAACAAAAAAAAAAACAAAAAAAAAACAAGAAATGGTGATTCTTTGAGTAAATATGTCCAAAAGTCCATTTTTGACCAAAAGTTATGAAATTCGATATGGCTGCCATGGCATTATGCAAATTAGATGCATAAATTTACTCCTATCTCAAACTTTGAATCATATTCTACATATTTCTAATTGACAGTAAGCCATTATCTCTTACCACTTTCACGTTATAGCCTTGGAAATCTCTGACATCTGAACTGAATATTTTCTTGAAAAAAATCTTGACCACTAGGGGCTTATGGCACAACGGAGCACCTTTGCCAGTCATTGGGTTAACTGGTACGTCTAAATCTATCTGGTTGAAATTGAATCGTGCTTTTATTATGGATTTAAGGTGTCGGTATTCCAGAAATTTGCTATCGCTGATATCTGTCAAGTTTTTTCGGTGCTTCCCCACTTGAAAGGGATTGACCCATCTACCCAGATCTTCCCAACAGGATTCCACACAAGTGACGAAACAGGTTGTCCATTTTTTCTCCTTTATTCAATTCTTTAGAAATATGGACATTTGCCTTTAGGCTGGCAGGTGGTCAGAATGGTGAAAAACCTTTAAAACACACACACACACACACACACACACACACAAAAAAAAAACACTTTAAAACTGTACAATACTGTGATGATCAGGTGAGCGTGCACCTCTCCCCCCCCCCCCCCCATTTCTGTCTGTTTCCTAGCTCTGGAACTCATCAGCGCACCTGCGTGATTGGACACACCTGCTGCTTCCTGGTTTACCAGCGCATAAAAGAGCCAGCCTGTGAATGCTTCTCAACTGGACTGTTGGATATTGCTGCCTTAAACAACCCAAGTTAATATTGTTTGGTGTTTTTTGTTCTCCAGTTGTCTTACCTCTGTATCATTTAGCTTGCCCTTGGCATCAATAAAATCACTCTCCCCCTGTCAGAGATTGCTTCATCCCAAGAGACTGCGCCAGAACTGTGTTTTTTTTTTTTTTAATCATCAGAACCCTGGTGGAGACAATTCCCTTTGTAGTAGAAACTCGATAAGGACCCCTTTAAAGGATTAGTCTGCAATCATAAAATTTCTCGAGTTTCATCCTGCATAGATAAGAATCTTTTCTTACAAAGTCACAAACTCCCAAAGTTTACTCCTCAAGCCAACAGGTATATGGTTGACTCCCTTTTTGGACATGTCCGTGGCGGTCATAAACTCTCTAAGCTGCTCCCTCTTTACATACCAAGTCCTAGAAATCATACACAGCTCAACATTGCCTCCTGGTGGACATCTACGGAATATGTTCATTACAATCTGGAACTGATCATTCTGACTGAACATTAACGATCTTTTCAAGGCTTACTTCTCAGGATAACCCAGGAACACTGCTCTGAACACTTTGAAAGATGATCTCTGTGACTGACAATATGGGTGAAATAATTCGTTAATTCTTAATTTAAATGTGATTGCATGTTTGGAATGTGTATTAATCATTGATTTTTAAATGTGTGAATGTCTTTGAAATGCTACATAAACCCTATACTGATGTGTGTAATTATATAAGGACACATTATCAAAGTACCTAGTCACTGAAATAGAGTAGATTTTATATTAAGTATATAAGGAATCTCTCAGTTAAAATTGTGTATATGGACTGAAATCCTGTTGTGAGTCATCCAACTGGTAACAACCAATCACAGGCTGCACCTGCTACGTAGATGACACCCTCGGTTCATTCTATTGGTTGTTTACAGACAAAGAACTGCTTCCTCACTGAACTATAGTTCCCTCAGACCACTTGCTATGGAAGGCAATTGGTTATCTTTCATGTCAGTCATATTTTTATGATACTTGAAGCACGACCCTTTAAAATAGAGAGTTCATGTTTGAGTTCTGGTTAAAGTTTTGTGTGTGTTTAAGTCTTCAAGTCCTGTGTTAGTTTCTGTCAAGTTTTCGTCGTTTGTTAAGTTTTCCTGTTTTTCTGGCATCTGAGGAGAGATCCCCCTGTCTTATTGAGCTCAATTTCTCCTTAACGAGAGTCAAACTCTCAAAACACCGTTCTTCCCTCTGCTGAGAAGCTGTGCTTATCCTAATTGAAAGTTTTTCGTGGACTTTTTGATTTTTCCTGCCGTTAAAGTGGACTTTTAATTTTCCTGCCTTCCCCACGGACCACAATGCCAAAAAGCACTCTGATCTCGTGGGTGTAACAGCCTGACTCCCATCTTCCTTCAGCTTTGGGCTTTTATCGGTGGGTGGACGCCAAAATTCTCGGACTGGTTGCCAAAAGACATCACATCTGTCCTGGGGCTTAGCCACTAACTCCACCGGCTACACTCTTGCGAGCCCCCTGGTTGAGTCCTGTGTTCCGAATGCTGTCAGGGAGGAGCCGCTGAGCCTTCCCCACATACTACCACCGTCTGGCGCAGACCACCGCTGAATATCTGGAGCTACGGCTGTTCATAAGTGAGACTCCCAATTCCTATCTGCTGGGCTAAATGCGAGGTCGAAAATTAAAATTGAATATAACCAATATTTCTTGGTATAATTAGTCCACCAGCTAAAAGATAAGCTATAATGCAATATAATAATACCGATATTATAATAATTTGGTAGTAATAATACCGAATAATAGCTATAATACACACAATACTGACACACTCTACAAGAAGGGACAGTGCAGGCTGCTCCTACTGAGGAGGCTCAGGTCTTTTGGTGTACAAGGGGTGCTCCTGAAGACATTCTACGACAGGGTGGTGGCATCAGCCATCACTTTTGGAGTGGTCTGCTGGGGCAGTGGCATCACATAGCCGATAGAAAGAGACTGAGCAAATTGATCAAGAAAGCTAGCTCTGTCCTGGGGCAGCGCCTTGACCCAATGGAGGAGATAGGAGAGACAAGGATGGTGGCTAAGCTGTCATCTCTGCTGGAGTATGAGTCCAGGACATACTGAACGCACTGAGAAGCTCATTTAGCAGTAAGCTACATCATTCTAGGTGCGTGACCGAGAGGTTTCGCAGGTCCTTCCTACCTACAGCTGTCAGACTTTATAACCTAAGCAGGGCTGCGCTCAGAGATAGCAGAAAAATGTGATGACCTAATAGTATTGAATGCAAAAGACGCAACAGACTTACACAAAATGGTCCCCTCCAGCATACAACTAGGACAATATCAATCGCTATGGAGGGTGACAATATGTATGGGTACATATTCATACTATGTGGGGTAACTAAATAGACAGTTATGCTGTTTATTCCATCTAGCTACAATGCACTGTATTGTGTATATATATTTATATATTTATGTGTACATATGTATATTCACTGCTCTTATTTTCTTATCTTCTAAATTACTGGTCTGAGTGCTGCTATCCCTGTGCTGTTGCAATCCTGGAATTTCCCCATTGTGGGACTAATAAAGGGTTATCTTATAAACTGAAGGAAAATTTGATATTCTATTTTCAGTAACTGTCATGGGCAACGAGAGCGTGCCCCTCCCATCTTGCCTCACATTCACCAACTCATCACTGCACCTTAGGCAGAAGACACACTTGCACCCGCTCATCAGCCAGCATACTTAAGGGGGCTCTCTCCACGCAGTCAGCGCTGGCTCTTCTGGGTATACTGCCTGTGATTAGGCAAGCTAAAATTAAGTTATAAGTGTTGACACGCCATTAACTATATTTCTCCTCTTTTCTCAGGTTGCTGCCACCGTGTAGGTGTGTCTCTGGGACTGCGTGTGCTCTCCTGCTACATCTCACCGTACCTCAGCTTCCTACTGTACCCGGTCAGCCACCATCAGCTCATCTCCCCCCCCATCCTACTGGTTCGTCTATTCCTTGCTGGATCCCTGCCAGTTCTCCCTGGATTTCCCAGGTAAGTGGCAATTTGGCTCACCCATTTCCTCTTACTTCATTCCTCTGCTCATGGCTCTTGTTTTCTCTTCACAGGGCTATTCCTCTGGCTAGTGACTGTTTCTGCAGCTGTGCGCTTTGGTTGTTGCTATTTAATAAAACTTTCAAACGTGCCCCTCTCTGTGGTTCCTTCCTATGCTTTGGCACCGTGTACGTGAGCTGTCAATCTTAATTAGTCATGACAGAATGAGCCAGCCAGGATGGTAGCTCAGCTGGTGCCTCACCACAGATGCTGTCAGCTATGGATTGCCTAGCGGCAACCGAGCAGCATATCACTGTGCTGAGGCAACAGGTGTCGAATATGTTGACGCTTTGGTCTACAGCGTCAACTCTGGCCTCTCCCCCTCAGCCTGCTCCGTGCACTACGGTGCACTGTACTACCTCCATTCCCACACCTTCCCTGAACGCGGGGGAGGTGGGGAAATGTAAGGGGTTTCTTATTCAAGTTCATATGTACCTGGAGCAAGTTGGGGAGGAGTATCTGGGGGCCATAGCCAAAATCCAGTTCTTTACTCTATTGCTCAGGGATTAAGCCCTTGAGTGAGCATGGTCCACTTTAGACAACCCCGAGGGGCGGCGGTACACGTTTGATCAATTTGTGGCTGCATTCTCTAGCGTGTTTGGCCGGACAGAGAGCCAGGGCAACATTATGAGCTGCCTGATGATGCTTCGCCAGGGCACCCGGCCAGTGGCTGAGTACTTGGTGGAGTTCAGGGTTTGATTCAGGGTGGAACGACACTGCGCTACGCAGTGCGTTCCTCCATGGGTTAAATGATCAACAACGTGATGATCTGGTGGTTCACCCTGTCCCGGAGACTCTCAACGGTCTCATAGATCAGGCAGTTGGGTTGGATAACCGATACTGTGAGTGCGCGAAGGAGCGCGAGTCCTCCTCTCGCCTGCGTGCTGAGCGTGTATCCGCCATGTTTACTGGCACTGGCAGTGCCAGCTCTTTGCCCGAACTGATGGAGCTCTCTCGGCACTTGATCGATGATGAGCACCGGTGAAGGCGAAGAGTTGGCGCATGCGCATACTGTGGTTTAATGAACCACAGTCTGGACGAATGCCTCCAGCGGCTAAAAGATGCAACCCATAAGTAACCACGGGGGGGGGGGGGTCTGGCAGGTGGGACTAAACCTACTCCCCCCGGTAATTTTTCAATTTTAGCCCTCATGCAATTGCTGAGGGTCGAGAGGAAGACTATGACGCTGATTGATTCAGGGTCAGAGGGTAATTTCGTGTCTGCTGAGTTCGTTAAGCAGGTGGGGATTCCCACACGTAAATTGCCCAGTGGTCAGAGAATTACAACAATATCTGGCCGAGAAGTCACAGTGATTGCTCATAGTGGTTCCTCCAGGAACCACCGGGAGGAACTCTCGTTCCTGGTTCTCCCTGTGTCATCTTCCCCGGTGGGTCTTGGTCACCCATTGCTCCGGAGGCACAATCCAATGATTAACTGGGATAAAAACACCATCTCCTCCTGGAGCCCATTTTGTTTGGCCCATTGTATGCGTTCAGCGGAGTGTTCCCCATCTCCGTCCGTTTCCCTCTCCCTGGTTGAGCCGCCGGACCTCAGCCTCGTCCCCCGGGCTTGTCACAATTTGGGAGAGGTCTTTAGCAAATCAAGAGCATTGTCGCTGCCGCCTCACCGGTCTTATGATTACAAATTACAGCTTGTAAACAAGAGAAGTTGTAATTGTTTTCTGTTGCATATACGCTTTCCTAGGTCACTGCATGAATGAATTCATGAATTTTGAGACTGATTAATTAAAGGTACCGTGATTAGTTATCAAATTGTCCAACCTGGACTGGTGCCCTATTTACGAGTGCTTTCCCTCTTATTTAGTGAGTGTTGTGGTGACTGTCTAACCCTCAGTCCCCACGCACACCCACTTCTAAATAAAATAAATAATTCTTGTACCTTATCACACTACATATAATTAAATATTGTTACACCTTCTTGCGTCTTCTCCTTCTCAGGTTTGCTGCCACCTCAGAGGTGTGTATCTGGGGCTGTGCACGCTCACCTGAACCATTGATCTCAAGGACGACATCATTTTCCACCCAGGTCTACCCATCCATCTCTCCATTCTATCATCTCCCTGCATCCACGGGTAATCTCCCCACCTAGTTCCATGCTGGAATTCACTGCCGGGCCCTCTGCTTGTGTAGTAAGCCTTTCCTCTTCTCTCTCACCTTCCTCCTTCCTGGTTACTTGTGTTATTGTTTCCTCTTCTTCAGGCTGTGTGTGGCTCCAGCGTGCAACTGGCGTTTTGGTGAATTTAAGTTGGTGCTATTTTGCGTTATTGTTTAATTTTGCGGGTTTTTGTATATTTATTAAGTTAGCGGGGTTATGTTTTTTGTTTTCATTAAATTGTGTCAAACTTTTCCACCTGTGTCTGAGTGTTCATCCGGTGTGATTAGCTCTGCATTTGAGCCTTTTATATTCAGTCAGGACAACTATTTAAATATCCAAATACAACCTTCAAATAACAACTTATAATATGGTACCATCCTAAACCCCATTACCACAACCAATCTTATTTTACTAAATATGTTTTTTTTCTTTTTCCACTTTTTCCAATGTCATATTTCCAAAAACGGCGGCACGGTGGTGAAGTGGTTAGCACTGCGGCAGCACAGCAAATCACCCTTGGCCGGAGGCTCCTGGGTTTGATCCCAGCCCCCGACCAACAGTGGAGTCTGTGTGGAGTTTGCATGTTCTCCCCGTGTCTGCGTGGGTTTACTCTGGGATTTCTCCGGTTTCCTCCCACATGCCAAAAACATGCAAGTAAGGTTAATTGGTATCAAAACTAGGGATTCTAAATTGTCCTTAGGTATGACTGTGAGAGTGAATGGTTGTCTGTCTCTCTGTGTTGGCCCTGCGATTGACTGGCGATCTGTCCAGGGTGTACCCTGCCTCTCGCCCAAAGATGCTGGGATAGGCTCCAGCCCCCCCCACCCCCACCCCCCGCGACCCAAAAAAGGATTAAGCGGAAGAAGATGAATATTTCCAAAAACATACCCATTTATTTATTAATGCATAAACTGTTTTAAAATACTACTTTACCCATGAAGCTTTCACTCTTAAGTCCACTTTTAACCAAATTAACACCATTAGTGACTAAATAAACCAATACTGTCAAAGAAAGCACACATTAAAGCCTGGTTCAATGAATTTTACAACCATAACTACATAAATGCCCAAAAGCTGTAGCTTGTTACTCAGGGTGGTAATTAAAGTTTGCGCTGACTCAAATGTCTTCCCTTGGAAGCAGCTTCAACATCTATCTATAAATGTATGAAAACTCTTTGTGTCTGTGTGTGTGTGCGTGTGTCTGTGTCTATCTGTCTGTCTGTCTCTTCCATGCATACTGTATCCCTTGAACCATTTGTCAGACTGGCCTAAGATTTTAAATGTGCTTTGCTCAAGTTACGAAGGTGTGCATCCCCAAATATGGAGTCACTCAGTCAAAATATGTAATTTTTATCAATAAAAATTTAGCCACCACTGTCTCTTCATGCTCTTCAGTGTGTGAGGGGTGTTGGACTGACTCCATGCTGATTGGATAGTACGCGGCCATCACGGCCATGCTGATTGGACAATACACGACATCACGACCATGCTGATTGGATAATATGCGGCATGACCACCAGTCAGTCACTACAGCATTACGCAAACACACAAAAGGAAGTGGAAAGTGACAAATATGACAAGAAAGAGAGAATAGTGAAGATGTATGTAATGCTTTAAAAATTATACTATAATGTTGCCGTGATTGCGTATGTCTCTCATACACACTACTGCACCTATGGACATTTTGTATATTATAGTTAGTTATTCTTTTTCCCCAAGTATGTCTCAGGGATGTGTGAATGGATGGGGGGGTGGGGGTGGGGGGTGGAGCTATGTGGGAGTGTGTCTTAATCATGCTGCTTCTTATATGGATGCCGAGAGAAACGCAATTTCATCTTGCCTGCACTACAGTTGTATGTACAGCAATATGACAATAAAGTTTGATTTGATTTGAATTTGGGGAATGCCAGCGGGGACTCGGGGTCTGCCTTCTCCAACACAGCGGGCAGAACGCGGTCCTTCGCATTGAAGCAAGCCCAGCCTGCCTAGTCAGCGGCAGACAGGAGTCCCTTTGCAGGACCACAACTTGCTTAACTTGAATAATAGACTATGAATATCAGACGAGGGATGTCCGATGAGGTCGCAGCCCGGAGTAACCAAGGCTGCTTCCTTAAATAGGGCCAGGGATGAAACAGCTGACGAGGCAGTCATCAACTTCATTGATTCCAGCTGTCACAGCCAGCTCCACTCTGACAGCCGGAAGCCCCGCAGAGACGCTGTCAGAATAAGAGCCCTGCGGGACCATAAGAAATACTATCGAATGGGAGGAAAATACTGCATGATCCGAGCGCGGACGAGATCGGCACTCAGGCCATGACAGCAGCTTGTCATTTCAAACTGGTAAATTTCCAAACAAAATGAAAATAGCAAAAGTAACACCATTATACAAAACAGGAGACACAAATTACAGGCCGGTCTCTTTACTCTCACAATTATTCATAATACTTGAAAAAAATCTTCACTAAGAGACTGGATGATTTCATTGAAAAACACAACCTCCTTACAGACAGCCTGTATGGTTTTAGAGCAGATAAATCTACATCTTTGGCACTGATCGAACTTAGAGAAGAAATTACTAGTTGTATGGATAAAAAAAAAAGTTTGCTGTAGGAGTATTTATAGATTTCAAGAAAGCTTTTGACACCATTGACCACAGAATTCTACTGAGGAAATTGGAAAGGTATGGGATAAGAGGGGTCGGACTGAGTTGGGTGGAAAGTTATTTAAGTAACAGACAACAATTTGTACAAATTGGTGAGCACAAATCACCTTTCATGGACATCACTTGT
Organism: Pholidichthys leucotaenia; assembly: GCA_020510985.1. Lineage (NCBI taxonomy): Eukaryota > Metazoa > Chordata > Actinopteri > Cichliformes > Pholidichthyidae > Pholidichthys > Pholidichthys leucotaenia. The sequence goes on from CM035847.1 coordinate 187,111,308, forward strand.
GGTGTGCCCCAGGGGTCAGTTTTGGGATGCAAACTCTTTATCTTGTATATACTGTAAATGACATATGCCAAGTATCAAAAATTCTGAAATTTATTTTGTTTGCAGATGACACAAATATCCTTTGCACTGGTGAGAATTTGCAGCAGGTTTTATTGGTGGTCACAACTGAAATGAAAAGGTTAACACAGTGGTTCAACAAAAATAAATTATCTCTAAATCTGAAAAAAAAAAAAAACCCACAAAGATTATGTTGTTTGGAAATTATAAAATAAATCATGAAATAATGGTAACGATAGATGATACCAGAATAGAAACAGTACAGGAAAATAAGTTTCTGGGGGTGACGCTAGGCAATAAAATCTGCTGGAAACCTCACATCAGTCACATCCAGGCCAAGTTGGCAAAATGTATACGCATTCTGGGGAAGACAAGACACATCTTGGACTATAAATCATTGTTCTTACTGTACAATTCACTGTTTCTACCTTATCTTAACTACTGTGTAGAAGTCTGGGGAAACACCTACAAGACCAACCTACAGCCAATATGCACATTACAAAAAAAAAAAGCTATAAGGATAATAAATAATGTAGGAAATAGAGACCATACCAATTCATTGTTTTTAAAGTCACATGTCATAAAGTTCATGGATTTAGCTAAATTTAAGACAGCACAAGTCATGTACAGGGCAATTAATAATCAACTCCCAGCTAATATACACAAAATATTCAAAAAAAGAGACAATGCTTATAATTTGAGAGGAGACTTAAACTTTACAAAACCTAAGATACAAACTACTAAGAAAAGTATGTGCATATCTGTCTGTGGGGTGGATTTGTGGAACAGTCTGGAGCTGGAACTGAAACTATGTACAAACAGAAATCAATTCAAAAATAGGTATAAACATTATTTGCTGAAAGAATATATGTTAGAAGGGTAGTATTTACATGTACGATTCACTATGCTCACTCTGGAACACTATGGAATGGTGGGTGGGACAGTGCTGTGTATATCTGTGTTGTTTGGGGCTGATTTTGATGTATAGACTGTCTATATGTTGAGATGGATGGGTGTCAATGTTGATATGTACAAAATATAGTTAATTGTTTACTTGGGGTCTTAAATGTGGTAAATTGTATATATTTCACATGGGTTGTCCATCCATCCATCCATCCATCTTCTTCCGCTTAATCCTTTTCGGGTCAAGGGGGGCTGGAGCCTATCCCAGCATCTTTGGGCGAGAGGCAGGGTACACCCTGAACAGATCGTCGGTCCATCGCAGGGCCAACACAGAGAGACAGACAACCATTCCCTCTCACAGTCATACCTAAGGACAATTTAGAATCCCCAGTTTTGATGCCGATTAACCTAACATGCATGTTTTTGGCATGTGGGAGGAAACCGGAGAAATCCCGGAGTAAACCCACGCAGACACGGGGAGAACATGCAAACTCCACACAGATCACTGTTGGTCAGGGGCTGGGATCGAACCCAGGATCCCCCGGCCAAGAGTGAGTTGCTGTGCTGCCGCAGTGCTAACCACTCCATCACCGCACTATTTATGGAAAAGAGGAGTTGGAGTTAATAACTGTTCACTTCTTCCTTCTCCCTTTTGAGCACTGTATACTGTCACTTTATCACACTTGTCATTTGTTTTGTTTTGTTTTTTTCACTTTTTTGTTCGAAATAAAGTATGTATGTATGTATGTATCTATCTATCTATCTATCTAAAGGGGCCACCAAGTTTAGAGTCTGATGCAGAGAAGCTGTAACACTATCTACCATGCTATCAATTACAGAAGGAGCAAGCTGTCGATAGCTTATTTCCGTTGTGTTGACACATAGCATAGAGGAAACAATCTGCATAAATCTGATAACAACATCATCTGAGAGGCATCTACTGTAGTAATATTTTTCTTTAGGAGCCAAATAGTCAGAAATAGTAAAATCAAAGATTAACAGACAATGGTCTGACAGTACAGGGATATGAGGAGACACTACCTGATTTTCTGTTTCTATGCCATATGTCAGAACAAGGTCCAACTTATGGTGGAGATAATGGGTAGAATTTCCTACTTTTTGAGAAAACCCCATCAAGTCTAATATTGAATTAAATGCCATATTAATAGGAACTTCGATTATATTGGCATGTTAGCTCTATATGCTTTATTTTTATGTTAGTAACATAACTATAATATAATTTTTTTGAAAATAATTCCCAGTTTTATATATTTTTAAAAAACTTTATTACGATGTAAATCGCCATTTTTGTTTATGTCGCAATGCATTCTGGGTAGTGACGTAGAATGGTTGCAGCTGTTTTTTCTGTCTTATACAAGCCAAGAATTGAAGCTACAAACTACTGCCATTTGTCAGTGAAAATGCCACATTGCGCGGCTTTTGGATGTAATTTCCAATCAAAGGGAAATAAAGAGAGCGGGGTAAGCCTCCATAGCTTTCCTAAAGAGGGAAAGTTGAGGAAAAAAGTGGGGCGGCAGCGGCTCAGGAGGTAGAGCAGGTCGTCTAATAACCCGATGGTTGGCGGTTCACATCACGCTGTCCCCAGATATCCTGCCGTTGTGTCCCTGGGCAAGACACTTCACCCGCATTGCCTCCAGTGCCCATAACACTGGGTATGAATGTGTAAAAATGCTCGGTGGTGGCCGGAGAGGCCGTTGGTGCGGATTGGCAGCCACATTTCCATCACTCTGAGTGTCTGTGATCACGCGCTATAGCGCACCCTTGATAAAGCTGACATATATATTAATCACGCTATGATAATAGCACTGTATCGCTCAAAGCGCGCGCATGAGACATATCTATGATCACGCGCTATAGCGCACGCTTGATAAAGCTGACATATATATTAATCACGCTATGATAATAGCACTATATCGCTCAAAGCGCGCGCATGAGACATGTCTGTGATCACGCGCTATAGCGCACGCTTGATAAAGCTGACATATGTATTAATCACGCTATGATAAAGCATGATATCGCTCAAAGCGCACGCTTGGCTTGACGTGTCGAAGGTCTGGCTGGCAGTCATTTGGAACGACTTTGGAGCACTGCTTATGGACGTTCAACCCGCAGTCTGAGAAAGCAACAGAGAAATTGCTTTATGCTGCTGAGAGTCCATGTTTATCAGTTCAATGCCCATCATGCTTGTAGACAATTTTTTGTGTTTGAGCATTCTATTGTAAGTAAATCAACAATATATAAGTTTCACCTTAAAATAATGCTTCCTCAAGCGCACGCTTGAGACACTCAAAGTGGAGAGACACTCGCGGAGGGGAGAGACACTCGAGCGCACGCTATATCGCTCATTTGAGCGATATAGAGCTTTATCATAGTGTGATAAATATATATATATATATCAGCTTTATCAAGCGTGCGCTTGATAAAAATTCGAACCGTGACAAAATTCGAACCGTGATTCGCGTGCGCTTTGAGCGATATCGTGCTTTATCATAGCGTGATTAATACATATGTCAGCTTTATCAAGAGTGCGATCACAGACATGTCTCATGCGCGCGCTTTGAGCAATATAGTGCTATTATCATAGTGTGATTAATATATATGTCAGCTTTATCAAGGGTGCACTATAGCGCGTGATCACAGACACTCAGAGTGACGGAAATGTGGCTGCCAATCCGCACCAACGGCCTCTCCGGCCACCACTGAGCCTTTAAACATTTTTACACATTCATACCCAGTGTTATGGGCACTGGAGGCAATGCGGGTGAAGTGTCTTGCCCAGGGACACAACGGCAGGATATCTGGGGAGAGCGTGATGCGAACCGCCAGCCATCGGGTTATTAGACGACCTGCTCTACCTCCTGAGCCGCTGCCGCCCCACTTTTTCCTCATCTTTCCCTCTTTAGGAAAGCTATGGAGGCTTACCCCGCTCTCTTTATTTCCCTTTGATTGGAAATTACATCCAAAAGCCGCGCAATGTGGCATTTTCACTGACAAATGGCAGTAGTTTGTAGCTTCGCTTCCTGGCTTGTATAAGACAGAAAAAACGGCTGCAACCTTTCTACGTCACTACCCAGAATGCATTGCGACGTAAACAAAAATGGCGATTTACATCGTAATAAAGTTTTTTAAAAATATATAAAACTGGGAATTATTTTCAAAAAATTATATTATAGTTATGTTACTAACATAAAAATAAAGCATATAGAGCTAACATGCCAATATAATCGGAGTTCCTTTTAAGGCAATCACTATCTACATCTACATGTACTGTATATTGAAGTCCCCTACTATAATCTTCAGGTCGGGGAACAGGGAGATGCTGAAGCCCGTACAGAGGGAGCTGAGGAGGAAGATCAGAGAAGGCAAAGACAGCTTCAGGAAGAAGATGGAGGACAAGCCGCAACAGAGCGACATCAGCGGGGTCTGGAGAAATCTTAAAACCATCTCTGGGCTCCAGAATACCTCCTTCCAGGCCATGGGGGGCAGGGAGTGGGCGAACAATCTGAACCTGTTTTTTAATAGGTTTGACCAACCGCCCTTCCCCCCGGCTGCACATCAACCACTGCTGCCTCTAAAGTCATCGAGTCCTGCTATCCACACCCCACTCCACCAACACCCCCCCCCCCACTCCCAGCACACAGCCCCCCAACCTGACCCTTACTAAGACCCAGGTGAGGACGGAGCTGAGGAAGGTCAAGGTGAGGAAGGCCTCGGGACCGGATGGCATCAGCGCGAAGCTCCTCAAGACCTGCGCAGACCAGCTGTGTGGGATTGTGGAGCACATCTTCAACCTGAGCCTGAAGCTGGGGAGGGTACCACAGTTGTGGAAAACATCTCGTGTGGTACCTGTACCAAAGACTTCCCACCCCAAAGACTTGAACAGCTACATGCCAGTGGCCTGACGTCTCACATGATGAAGACCCTGGAGAGACTGCTCCTTGCTCACCTCCACCCCCTGGTGGGATCAGCGATGGATCCAGTCCAGTTCGCTTACCAGCATGGCATTGGGATTGAGGATGCAGTGATCTTCCTCCTTCACCATTCCCTGTCCCACCTGGAGAAGCCCGGGAATGCGGTGAGGATCATGTTCTTTGACTTCTCCAGTGCTTTCAACACCATCCAACTGATGATCCTGAAGGACAAGCTGCTGTGCGCAGGGGTGGACCAGCACCTGTCATCATGGATCCTGGACTACCTCACTGACCAGCCACAGTTTGTGAGAACCCGGGATTGTGTGTCTGACACGATCATCGGCAGCACGAGGGCCCCCCAGGGGACGTTTTTGGCTCCCTTCCTGTTCACCCTTTATACTGTGGACTTCTCACACAACACAACACACTGCCATCTACAGAAGTTCTCTGACGACTCTGCGATCGTTGGCCTCATCTCCAACGGAGATGAAGCTGAGTACAGAGGACTTATCCAGGACCTCGTGGACTGGTGCCATCAGAACTGCCTCCAGATCAACACAAGGAAAACTAAGGAGCTGGTGGTGGACTGCCGCAGGCAAGGACAACCCATCACAGCACCAGTAAACATTCAGGGAACAGACATTGAGATGGTGACATCCTACAAGTACCTGGGTGTTCATCTGAACAATAAACTAGACTGGTCACACAATACCGACACACTCTACAAGAAGGTACAGCACAGGCTGTTCCTACTGAGGAGGCTCAGGTCTTTTGGTGTACAAGGGGTGGTAAAGGGTCAGCAACATTTGCATTGCTTGAGAAAACTTGCACGCTTCCAAATTGACCGAACCATAATGACAATGTTTTATCGGGCTTTCAATGAATCAGTTTTATCCTTTTCTTTAGTGTCATGGTTTGGTCAGATAAAACTGAAACAGAGGAAATCCTTGGATCAGGTAGTTAGATGGTCCAGTCATTTTTTTGGTGAGCCACAGCTGAGCCTGACATCCCTGTACACCAGACAAGTACAGAGGATGGCTACCTCCATTTTAAATGACTCCCACCCTTTGCACTGCAACTTTCAGCTTCTTCCCCCAAGACGGAGGTTTGCTGTCCCAAAAAGTAGAACCCAACTCTACAAAAACAGCTTTGTCCCTGCTGCTGTCAAAGAGTTGAACAAGCTGTAACAATATAATGCACATAATTTAGGTACCTATTTATTAACTCCATTTTATATTTACTTATTTTTGTAGGATGTTACTTGGGTTCTAAATATTTTATTGGGTTTTAGACCTTTGAGTTTTTAATCTCTTTGACTAGTTTTTAACTTTAAATATGACCCTTCTCTCTTACCTCTGGTTTTTCTCCCATCTCTTTGTCTTTTTATACCCTGATTGATGGAGCCTTGAGTATTTTTATCATGTTTATAGTCAGTTTCATATGTGCCTATGTTGAATGTAATTTGTGGCTTGTAAATATGGATGTCACCAGACTGCAAAACAAATCTACCTACGGGTACAAATAAAGTAACCTGAACCTGCTCTTAAAGACATTCTACAACACGGTGGTGGCATCAGCCATCACTTTTGGAGTGGTCTGCTGGGGCAACGGCATTACCGCAGCCGATAGGAAGAGACTGAACAAACTGATCAAGAAAGCTAGCTCTGTCCTGGGGCAACGCCTTGACCCAGTGGAGGAGATAGGAGAGAGAAGGATGGTGGCTAAACTGTCATCTCTGCTGGAGTCCGAGTCCCACCCTATGCAGGACATACTGGACGCACTGAGGAGCTCATTTAGCAGTAGACTACATCATCCTAGATGCGTGACCAAGAGGTTTCGCAGGTCCTTCCTACCTACGGCTGTCAGACTGTATAACCCAAGCAGGGCTGCTTGCAGAGATAGCAAAAAAAACGTGACGACCTAATAGCATTGAATGCAAAAGACGCAACAGACTTACACAAATAGTCCCCTCCAGTATACAACTAGGACAATATCAGTCGCTATGGAGGGTGACAATATGTATGGGTACATATTCATATCATGAAGGGTAACTAAATAGACGGTTATGCTGTTTAGTCCATCTAGCTACAATACGCCGCACTGTGTATATACATATATATTTATATATTTATGTGTACATATGTATATTTACTGCTCTTATTTTCTTATCTTCTAAATTATTGCTCTGAGTGTTGCTATCCCTGTGCTGTTGCAATCCTGGAATTTCCCCATTGTGGGACTAATAAAGGCTTATCTTAACTTATCTTAATTATTCTATCTGATTTCAGCACTAAATCAGCTAAGAATTTGACAAATTTTGATAAAAACTCTGAGTAGGTCGATGGAAGACGATAAACTATGGCAAATAAAATTGGGTTTATTCTAAAACTGCTAAAATGCCCAATACTGAGGACCAGGCCCTCAAAGGACTGATAATGTGTTTTTTGCTTTACATTAACTAGTAATTTGGAATGGTAAATTGTTGCTACTCCTCCTCCACGACCAGAACTTCTGGGATTTTGACAGTTTAAGTAACCAGAGGGAGTTGATTCATTCAAACCAACATAATCTTCTTGCCCTAACCAAGTCTCTGTAAGGGATATTAAATCAATCTGATGATCAATTAACAGATCATGGACTAGCAGACTTGGGATTTAGAGACCTAATATTTAACAAACCACATTTAATTTTTAAATTATTAGGAGGAACAGAGGCCAAACCATTCAATTTAGAGGCTTCATGTTTAATTTGAGTTTTACCAACTTTTTGTTTAATCACATTGGAATTCTTATACATTATATTTTTATTTACTTTGGAGGGAGCAGACAATGATTCTCTGATGGGGAAGACAGGGGCTAAGCTGAGGGGTGGCAAATGAAGAGGAGCTGCAGAGAGGCGTGTAAGACTGCGACTCTACTTCCTGGTCCCAACTCTGAGTTGTCAAGGTTTTTGAAATTTGAATAAAAATGATGCCAGATTGTTAGATAAATGAGACGCATCATCCAAAGTGGGATGGACGCCATCTCGTCTAATAAGACCAGGTTTTCCCCAAAATGAGCTCCAATTATCTATGCAGCCCACGTTGGTTGCAGGACACCACACAGACAGCCAGCGGTTGAAGGATGACAAGCGGCTAAACATGTCATCACTAGTCAGATTGGGGAGGGGCCCAGAGAATACTACAGAGGCAGACATTGTTTTGGCAAAGTCACACACCGATTCCACATTAATTTTTGTGACTTTCGACTGCCGGAGTCGGACGTCATTAATGCCGGCGTGGATAACAATTGTGGAGTACTTACAGTTACTTTTAGCCAGCATTTTCAAATTTGACTCGATGTCGCCTGCTCTGGCCCCAGGAATGCATTTGACTATGGCTGTTGGAGTCTCTAGGTTCACGTTTCTGACTACAGAGTCGCCAATGATCAGAGTTTTTTCCTCAGTGGGTGTGCCGCTGAGCGGAGAAAAACGATTAGAAACATGAATAGGTTGGCGGTGAACCGGGGCTTTGCAGCTAGGCTTCCTTCTCACCGTCACCCACCCAGTCTCCTCGCTGCTGAGGAGGACCGGAGGACCGCTAACAGGCCACTCTATGCCAGGGAGCTCCGCTGCAGCTAAGGGATGTCCGTCAAGATTAACTGGTGCAGACGGTGTTTCAATGCAGCGGAGCCTGGATTCCAAATCAGACAACCTCGCCTCGAGCGCCTCAAAAAGACAACATTTATAATATTTACCGTTATCACTAAAAGAGGCAGAGGTGTAGCTAAACATCTGACAGAGAGAGCACACCAGATGAGAAGGGGAAGGAGAACTAGTAGCCATAGCAAGTGGCTAACCCGAAGCTAACAAAAACACTGATGAAAGATGAACAGAAGGCTAAAGAGGGTGATTAGATGACACTGAGTGCACGCACACGTGCAGGCGGCTTGATAAACAGAAGTGAGAGCTAACAATAGAAGGAAAAAAGTGATTAAAATAAAATTAAAGGCAAAATCCTCAGGAGAAATTAGGAGAGCTAACCAAAGAGCAAACCACAGACAGCCAGCAACACAGGAAGTGACGATACGTTACCACTCCAGGTGATGGTGTCAGACACACGGTCTTGGGTTCTCACAAACTGTGGTTGGTTTGTGAGGTAGTCCAGGATCCACGATGATAGGTGCTGGTCCACTCCTGTGCTCAGCAGCTTGTTCCTCAGGATCACTGGTTGGATGGTGTTGAAAGCACTGGAGAAATCAAAGGAAAGGCTCAAAAATGGAAGGTCAAAATGAAGAAGGCAAAAGGGTAAAAAATTAGAGGATCAAAAATGCAATCGTTCAGGCGTAATAATAATAACAATTATAACCTTCTCACATCAATAAAAAGCAAAGGCTTGCAATAGAGCTGCGATGCTTACATCGTTAGTCTTTGCCAGTCATGTTCTCAAGGTTCAGATTATTATATGGCCTCAGTAGCACCCCACTGTGACAATATAAGCCTCAGTCTTAACAATAAAGTTTTTAAAAGAAAACCTTTAAATCACAAAATATTGCTATAATATATAATGATGCACTACAATGGGTCTCAACTATTTGTAAACATGCTCTGTTATAGTACTACATGAGTTTATTGATGATACACAGAAGAAATTCAATATTACACTGAACTCCACCACTGAACAGTGATTTAAACTAAAATAATTATAATGTTGACAGAACAATTCCCATTCTGCAAAATGCAAGATACACTATTATCTTGAATATAAGCAATAAAAGATCACACAAATAAGTGATCTGACAAACAAATAAACAGGGGATCTGAAACAGTACAAATATTGGATGCCCCATTCATTTTCAACATTTAGGTATTCTGTAATTAATATTCACACAAATAAATCTTGGTGCCATTTACTCCCTTTTATATTTGTCAAAGTCTAACATGTGATTGCCTACATATAGGCTGCACCTCTTTTAATTCCACTTTCAAACACAGCCTACATTTGGGCCTGTAAAGCTTGATTGGGATACTTGCTTCAGACAGGAATTCTTGCGTTCTCTGGGTAATGCACTTGTAGTTTTAAACTATGATGAATTTCCGGCTGCCTCTCTGGCAATTGTAGACTTTTTTGGCCCAACACATTTCAGTTCATGCTGGTAAGAAACTTAAGTGTCTCTAAGCACTGTGTTTGTGAGACTCCTTCTGTTTCCTGTTCTCTGCTGGTCTCCACCCCTTTTCAAACTTCTCGTAGATTGGCTCTGTCATGGCCGCCAATCTGTCACACCTGTGTGTGCACCTGCCTGCCATCTTCCTCTGCCTATTTATTCCATCAGGCCCAGTGCTCGGCGCGGAGTCGTCTGTTTATCTACCCAGAAACCTGCTACGCCAACCTTCGAGCTTTCCAGCCTCGTTGTGTGCTTCGACGTCGGCTTCCAAGCCAACTCTACTCTCCGTCCGGGCCAGCGCCTCCCGGACCGCCAAACAACCAAGTAAGCCACCACTATTCCTTCTCACCCTGTCAGCTTCCCCTGTGCACAGGCGGAAATCCGTGGCGGCGGACCCCTCTCTCCCTGGTGACGGATTCCTCTGCCTTCCGCACCGGCATTCAGCTCCCCGGCTATTGGTGGGCACTATCCTCCTGGCTGCAGCTTCAGTGCTAACCTGGGCTACTCTCCACCATCACCGACAGTAAGCACTATTCCATCAAAAGCATCTTCTGGGCTTAAGCTGTTATTAACGCCCCTCTGTCTCTTCCCAGGGTTGCCAGGTTGCATGGTGCTCTGCTCACCTCAGCAGATTCCCCTGCTTACACTACACGTACATAACCCCACATACACGCACCCACTCACGTCCACTATCCCAGTAAAAGGTTAATTGTATCTGTCTTGAGTCGTGTCTGCTTTGTGAGTCACTAGAACCATGTCAGTACAACTCCGCCAGAGCGACCCAGCAGACAGTGCGCTAGCGCGCAGGATGAACAACTTGGAGACTCGAGTAGATCAGTTAGCCTATCAACAGCAGGTGATGCCAACACAGTTAACTCAGATAACTGACAGGCTAGATCGTTTGGTTAGCCCACAGGGTTTCCCTGCAGCCCCTGTTAGCCCCTCTGCTACCGCTAGTTCCACCGCTAGCCCCATCATTAGTTAGCCTACCCCGGGCCCCGCTTGTCGGCTTACTCCCGTCCCGACTCCCACCCGTTTTAGTGGCAAATTGGGGGAGGCCAGGGGGTTCCTCATGCAATGCGACATCGTATTCCAACGAGTTCCGCGGGATTTTCCCACTGACCAGAGTCACATAGGTTATGTGATTAATTTGTCATGTTTAAGGTGGTGTCACTGGTTGGAGGGCGCTTCTCAGCCGTTCATTGTCTGGACTGACCACAAAAATCTGGAGTACCTCCTGACAGCTAAGCATCTGAACACTCGACAGGCCCGCTGGTCTCTCTTCTTCAGACGCTTCAACTTCACCATTACCTACCGCCCTGGGTTGAAGAATACTAAACCGGATGCCCTGTCTCATCAGTTTGCCCCGGAGACGGCAGAGATTGCCGAACATCCCATTCTTCCCTCATCGTGTGTCGCGGGCACCCTCTCTTGGGGTATTAAGGACAAGGTCCTGAGGGCACAGACTGAGGAGGCCGACCTGGGGGGGGGGGGCAGCAGGGAGGTTGTTTGTCCCTTCGGCCGTCCGGGGAGAGATCATCCAGTGGGTTCATGCGTCCAAGTTCGTGTGCCACTCAGGAAGGGCGTGCATGGTGGCTCTCCTGCAGAGGACGTTTTGGTGGCCGTCTCTCCAGAAGGACATGGGGGACTACATCCAAGCCTGTCCTCAGTGTGCTGCTGGCAAGACATTCTCTTCTCCACCTGCCAAGCTGCTTCACCCCCTTCCCATTCCGGGCAGGCCATGGTCGCATGTGGCATTGGACTTTGTCACCGGTCTCCCCACGTCCAATCAGTTCACTACCTTCCTCACGCTGGTTGACAGATTCTCCAAGGCTGCCCATTTCATCCCTCTGCGGGGGCTGCCCATGGCTAAGGAAACGGCTGACCTCCTGGTCCAGCACGTGGTTAGGACTGCATGGCATCCCTTGGGACATCGTCTCCGATCGAGGACCCCAGTTCCTCTCCAGGGTCTGGAGGTCTTTCTGCGCTGCGTTGGGGACCACGGCAAGTCTGTCATCTGGATACCATCCACAATCCAACGGGCAGTGCGAGCGAGCCAACCAGGAGGTGGAGGCTGCACTACGGTGTGTCGTGACCTCAAATTCATCATCTTGGAGCACGCACCTCCCCTTAATTGAATATGCACACAACACTGCTGTATCAACAGCCATCGGCATGTCCCCCTTTGAAGCCTCATTGGGTTATAACCCTCCGCTGTTCCCTGAGGAGGAGGGAGATATCGCCATTCCTTCTGTTCGCACCCACGTGAGGCGTTGCCGGCCGATCTGGAAGACGACCAGGGCAGCACTTCAGCGGACGGCGGAACGTAACACCTCGGTGGCCAACCGGTGCAGGCACCCTACCGGGTGGGCCAGCAGATATGGTTTTCCACCATACACATTAATCTGAAGGTTGAGAATAGGAAAGCATCACAAAGGTTCATTGGACCCTTTCCCATCAGCCGGATTATTAACCCTGTATCTGTGCACCTGACCCTTCCCCCCCTCCCTCCGCATCTGCCCGACCTTTCATGTGTCGCAGGTGAAGCCCATCTGCTCCAGCCCTTTGTGTCCTCCTCCCAGGTCTCCACCTCCACCGATGATGATCGATGGCGACCCGGCATGGCCAGTCACAGCCATCTTGGACGTTCATCGCCGGGGTCGTGGCCTGCAGTACTTGAGGGACTGGGAGGGTTTTGGGCCAGAGTGGAGATCCTGGGTGCGTCCCTTCATCATGCTGGACAAGCAGCTCATCAGGGACATCCATTGGATGCACCCGGAAGGTTGGAATGCCTGCCGAAAGGCGTGTCGTAGGGGGGGAGTACTGTCATGGCCGCCAATCTGTCACACCTGTGTGCGCACCTGCCTGCCATCTTCCTCTGCCTATTTATTCCATCAGGCCCAGTGCTCAGCGCGGAGTTGTCTGTTTCTCTACTCAGAAATCTGCTACACCAACCTTCGAGCTTCCTAGTCTCGTTGTGTTCTTCCACGTCGGCTTCCAAGCCAACTCTACGCTCCGTCCGGGCCAGCGCCTCCTGGACCACCAAACAACCAAGTAAGCCACCAGTATTCCTTCTCACCCTGTCAGCTTCCCCTGTGTACAGGCGGAAATCCGTGGCGGCGGACCCCTCTCTCCCTGGTGACGGATTCCTCTGCCTTCCGCACCGGCATTCAGCTCCCCGGCTATTGGCGGGCACTATCCTCCTGGCTGCAGCTTCAGCGCTAACCTGGGCTACTCTCCACCATCACCGACAGTAAGCACTATTCCATCAAAAGTGCCTTCTGGGCTTAAACCATTATTAACGCTACTCTGTCTCTTCCCAGGGTTGCCAGGTCGCATGGTGCTCTGCTCACCTCAGCTGATTCGCCTCCTTACACTACACGTACATAAGCCCGCATACACGCACCCACTCACGTCCACTATCCCAATAAAAGGTTAATTGTATCTGTCTTGAGTCGTGTCTGCTTTGCGAGTCACTAGAACCATGTCAGGCTCCACCCAAGCTGCTGTGGTCACACCCATTGAGCTGCTGTAGGCTGTTGGTTGTTTCTCATCCATCTCACTGCCTTAATTAAAGTTCACTTTATTCCACAAGTTGTTTCCTTTTTCAAGATGTTCCTCTTCAGAAACCTAGTTTGACGTAACACCTGCCATTCAATCTTTCTGGTCGACGTACCAGGGAGATTGTTGATTTAAAGTCAAACTCAGTCTTTTAGGACATCCATCTAACTTGAAAGGATCACTTGCTCTTCAGTGAGCAATAGAACAGCCAGTCGCCGGACACCCTATAACTCAGTACAGACTCCTTTCCAAGACCCTGGAGCACCCTCTTCACAATGCATACAGCAACTTCTACAGCACCATTCCTGTGCGGAGAATCAGCTGAATGGCTTTTCCATGCCCAAACGGCCCCATTCCTTGCAGCGGTCTCCTCCAGGGTAGTCTTATTCTGGCTATCCAGGAATCTGTACAGTTCCTTCAGGATTGACTTTGCTTCCACAAAGTTAGTACCTTGGTCTGACTAGATCTTTCTTGGATGCCCCCGGATTGCTGTAAACCTTTGGTAGTCTATCAGGAATGCTTCAGTGGACATAGAATTTGCCAGCTCAGTGTGGATGGCTCTGCTGGCCATACAGCAAAAAACAAAACCAAAAAAAAAACAAAACACCCCAGTCTTTGACAGTCACTCTTCTTTTAACATCATCCTTCACCTGGTAGGGTCCAAAGAGGTTGACGGTAACAAACTCATAGGGTGCTGCTGGTTCAGTCCTCTCAGGTGGCAGATCACCTGTCACTTGTTGGCACGTCTTTGCTTTAACCTTCCTGCAGATCATGCAGCTGTAAACAACCTTTTGGGAAATTCTCCTTCCTTTTATGATCCAAGCCTCTTATCTCATCTTAAGCAGAGTTCCAGCCACTCCATCATGACCTTCACCATGAGACTCCCAAGCTAACAATGTAGATACCCATGAGTCACAAGGCAAAAGAGGCCTTGTCGAGGATGGAGCTGAAGGAAGACCATGCTCTACCCTTCGTCCAAGAGGGTGAGCAGTTCGCTCCACCTGTTGCAGTTCCTGAGGATGAGCAGTCCGCTCCACCCATCGCAGTTCCTGAGGGCAAGCAGTCCACTCCATGCATCATCCTAGAGGTCAAGCAGTCCACTCCACCAATCGCTCCAGTGGCCCAGCAGTCCGCTCCACCTGGGCTGTCTGAGCAGTCCATTCTGCCGGCCATTTCAGAGGCCAGAGGGTCTCTACCCACTGCTTTTGGAGTCAATGTGCTGCTGTTGCCTGCTTGTAAACTGAAAGCCCCAGTATCATTGTCCTGAGAACCAAAAGCTCATGTGTTACCTCCAGAGCCGGGAACTCCTATGTCAATATCTCCTGAGCTAGAAACTCCTGTGTTACTGTCTGCATGGGCAAAATTTCCTGTATTATTGTCTCCTGAGCTAAAGACTCCCCTATTATCTGTGTTTAAATTAAGGGTTCCTGTGTTGTCCCCTGAGCATAGAGTTTCTGTGTTATTTCCCGTGCTAAAAGCTCCTATGATGCCTCCAGAGCTAAAAGCGCTTATGTTTCAAACTCCTATGTTGTTGTCCCCTGATCAAAAGGCCCCTTTGTGGTCTCCAGAGGACAAAGTCCCAATGCCCTTTCCTGAGTTTAAAACCCCAATGTTGTTTTCTGGAGTTTAAAGATTTTCTGTGGCCATCTCCTGAGTTTAACATACCTGTGTTTTCATTAGCTTCTGAGCTTAAAATGTCCATGTTGTCATTATCTTCTGGGTTTAAAGTTTCTATGTTATCTCCAGAGCAAGACACTCCTGTGTCATCTCTTGGGTTTAAGCTCATTATTATTATCTTTGTTCTGTGATTTTGCTGCCTTTGCTCTAATTTATATGATCATTTAGTTCATTATTTATATCTGATAAATGTCCCAGTCTCATCTTGCGCTCTGTATGTTCATTGTCATTGTTGTCCGGGTCTTCATCATAAGCATTGCCTGAGGTCTTTGTCATAAGCATTGCCTGAGTTATGACTGCCCTGGTCCTGTATTCATGTCTCCCTTTTGTCTCAGTCCCACATGTTTTCTATATCTGTTGCCACACTCTGCTGTCTGTTTGCCCCTAAGCATTCCAACCTGTTCTGTGTGTCTTGATTGCTCCCTTGTCTATTTATGTCAGCCTGAGTCTCTGTCCAGTGTGGTGTCCTCAGTCATGCTATGTGATCAACATGTTCCATGTTTCCCCTTGCCCGTATCCTGCCAGTTATTTTGCCTGTCTGCCAAGCTTTATTTTGTGTCAGCTGTGCCTGCCTTCCAGCTTGTTTACTTTGTGCTTTGGCCCTCGAGCTGTGTTTGGATAAACAGCTCAAATAAGACGTTTGAACTTGAGTCCTGCAAGTGGGTCGTGCTTCTAAAACTTGTGACAAATAAGCACTTGAAATATATCACTCTGTGTATAATGAATCTGTATAATATTGGACTTTCATTTCTTTTAAACTGAAATACTGAAATAAACCAGTTGTTCAATGACATTCAAATTTATTAAGATGCATCTGTACAGCCATGTGAAAAAATTAGGATACCCCATTAAATATTCAGTTCTTTATTAAGAGATGTTCATATATTTATGTCTAACAATGTTTATGTTTTTATTTGCATTTTTTAAACATTTATTTTAGCCATTTTAAGTGGGAATGAATGTGGGGGTGTCCCAAAAAAGATAGGAGGGGGGGGGGGGGAATCCTAATTTATTCCCCACTATTTGTTTAGAATTGTGTTTTACAGAAAATTAAAAAAAGGCTTTAATTCATTTTTAATTGTTTAGTTGTATTACATGAATGTCCCAGTATTTTAAACACTGATATTAAATATCCATATGTCCAAATATGTTAAAAAACACACAGGATTATACAGGGTATCCTAATTTTTTTCATATTACTGTACATTATTATAATGATGTAGGACCAGAGAAAATTATCTATCTATCTATCTATCTATTTTGTGGTTTTCTAATAAGTTACACGACACACAAGGTACACTAAATAGTCCTTTATATTTTTTTTTTCTCTATGCACCATGGAGGGCAAAGATACTGCAGGTTTTCTTTCAAACCAGTCATTAAAGCAGATGTTTTCACTGACAGTGAAATCACCTGTTGAAGGGTCTTGGCTCTCCATGGCACATACAGTTGCCCATCCCTACAAAACAGAACGTAGGAGGCACAGAATTAAGATTCAAGAATCAAGATTCAAAGACTTTATTTGTCAATACTACTATACGTACAGGACATACAGGAGAACTGAACTGCCATTTCTCTCTCTCTTCAGTGGTGTGCGGAATATCAAAAAAAGGAATAAGTCTGGAAAAACAACAACAGCAATCTATGTACAGTAATGCTACCCGTAGTGCAAATAGTGACAAAGATAAAACTCAGACAACCCATAGCACAAATAAAGATAAACGTTAACACCCAGTAATCCTATATACAGAAGAAGTAAAGCAGTAATACTCGTAGTTGCGAGTTTGATGCGGTAGTGTAGGTGCAAACAGTGACAGATTGGACTGCACATGATCAATATTGCAATAACAGACACCAGCAGATATGACATTTGTGCAAATGGCTGCAGTAATATGCAGAGACATACAGCAGCAGATGTATTGCTGTTGGTGTGCCAATCTTTTATTGCCAACAGCTGAGGTAGTTATTGTGCAGGTGAGTGCGTTACGGTCTGGGGGGTGGGGGTGGACAGAGTTCAGGCTCCTGATGGCCTGGTGAACAAAGCTGTTTAGCAGTCTTGTGGAGGATCCTGGAGGCTCCGGTACTTTTTCCTGATGACAGGGGCTGAAAATGGAGTGTGATGGGTGGGAGGTGTCACCTGCAATGTTGATGGCTCTGTGGGTGAGGTAGATGTCCAAGAGGGAGGGCAGAGGGGCACCGATAATCTTGCTGACAGTTTTCACTGTGTGCTGTAGTGTCTTCCGGCAGGAGGCGGTGCAGCTTCCATACCACACCGTGATGCAGCTGGTGAGGATGCTCTCAGTGGTTCCTAGGTAGAATAAGCACATGATGGGGGGTGGGACTCATGCTCTTCTCAGTTTGTGGAGGAAACGGAGGTTGAGTTTGAGCCTTCTTGGACAGTGATGTGATGTTGTTGGACCAGGAAAGGTCCTTAGAGATGTGCATCCCCCAGGAACTTGGTGCTGCTCACTCTCTTGACAGCTGCTCCATCGATGATCAGAGGGGGATGCTGTGTGTGTCCCCTCCTGAAGTCGACCACAATCTCCTTGGGTTTTCCCATGTTCAGAAAGAACGTATTCTTTTTACACCGCTGGACCAGTTGGCTCACCTCATTTCTGCAGTTGGCCTCCTCATTGTTGGTGATGAGGCACTGTCGTGTTGTCCGCAAACTTGATGATGTGGTTGGTGCTGTAGACTGGTACACAGTCATGGGTCAGCAAGGTGAAGAGCAGAGGGCTGAGCATGCACCCTTGTGGGGCCCCTATGCTGAGTGTGATGGTCTTGGAGGTGTTGCTGCCAACCCACATGTTCTGTGGTCTCCCTGTGAGAAAGTCCAGCACCCAATTAATGAGAAAGGTTTTGAGTCCCAAGTGCCTGAGTTTTTGTGTTAGGTTCTCGGGGATGATCATGTTGAATGCTGAACTGAAGTCCAAGAACAGCATTTGCACGTAGGAGTTCTTTGAGTCCAGGTGGGTGAGGGCTGAATGGAGTCTTCTGTGGATTTGTTTGACCTGTACGCAAACTGAGATGGATCGTGGGAGGGAGGGAATATGAACTTGATGTTCTGACCAGCTACTCGAAGCACTTCATTATGATGGGGGTCAGTGCTACGGGCTGGCAATGGTTGTAGCTGGATGGGGCAGTCTTCTTTGGGACTGGTAATATGCTAGCAGTTTTGAAACATGTGGGGAGAATAGCTTGACTCAGGGAGATATTGAAGATGTCAGCTAGGACATTCTTGAGCTCCTCCTTGCAGTCCTTCGGAACGCAACCTGATATGTTGTCTGAATCAGTTGCCTTGTGTGGGTCGATCCTGGAGAGGGTCCTCCTCATGCTAGCTGGATCCAAACTTATGGCCTGCTCATCTGGGGGAGGAGTGGCCTTCTGTGCTGTTTTGTGTTTCAAAGCGGCCAAATAAGTCATATACTGTAGGTTGTTAAGCTGTGTGATGTCACTCGCACAGGTCTGAGGTGGAGGTTTGTAGTTGGTGAGGGTCTGTATGCCACACCAGAAGAAACGTGCATCTCTGGTGTTGCTGAAGTATCCAGATATTTTCTTGCTGTACTGTTGTTTTGCCTCCTCCTAATCAATGATTTGTGGACACAATTATCATTAATTTTCCCCCAAATTTCCTAAGACTAAATTTAGCAGGAATTGTTGGGTATGAACACTTATGAAAAGACAAAATCTTCAAAGTTAAAAAGAGGGAGAAAAAAAACTACTTTCAGGATTGTGGTTGTTGAGCTGCAGGACCAACTTACATGAGAGACATGAGCAAGTCAGTAGATCAATAATGAGTAATACGATGCATCATACTTAAATCATTGTAGCTGCCCATGCTGGAAATCTAAATTGAGAATGACTTTAGTGCTCTGCCTAAACTAATATGTGACGATGCTCCATTAACTGATATGACTCTATACATGAGTAACACCCTCTTTTAGGACAGAGATACAGTTTTAACAAGAAATCTTAACAGTTGCTGAACAAATAGCAGTTTCTTTAAAAGTGTTACTCTGCCAAAATTCAAGTTTTTTTTTTTTTTGTTTTTTTTTAACGATGTAAAAATGGTAAGTGGTAAATGGCGTTGACTTATAAGATAAGATAAGATAAGATAAGATAAGATAAGCCTTTATTAGTCCCACAACGGGGAAATTCCAGGATTGCAACAGCACAGGGATAGCAACACTCAGAGCAACAATCAGAAGGCAAGAAAAAAAAAAACAAGCAAGCAAGAGCAGCTAATATACATATGTACATATTACTATAAAATATATATATATACACACACACACACACACACAGACACACAGTGCAGAGCATTGTAGCTGGATGGAATAAATATATGAATATATGAACACACAGTGCAGAGCATTGTAGCTAGATGGAATAAATATGTAAATATATAAACACCCACAGTACGGAGCATTGCAGCTAGGTGGAATAAATATGCAAGTATATAAACACACACAGTGCGGAGCAATGTAGCTAGATGGAATAATATGTAGATATATAAAAACACAGTGCGGAGCATTGTAGCTAGATGGAATAAATATATAGATATATAAATATAAACACACCCAGTGCTGAGCATTGTAGCTAGATGGAATAAATATATAGATATATAAATATAAACACACCCAGTGCAGAGCATTGTAGCTAGATGGAATAAATATGTAAATATATAAACACACACAGTGCAGAGCATTGTTGCTAGGTGGGATGAAACAGCATAACCGTCTATTTAGTTATCCTACATGGTATGATTATGTGCCCATACATATTCTCACCCTCCATAGCGACCGGTATGTTCCTAGTTGTATGCCGGAGAGGACCATTGTGTAAGTCTATTGCATCTTTTGCATTCAAAAAAAACCTATTAGTTTGTTACGTCTTTTTGCTATCTCTGCGAGCAGCCCTGCTTAGGTTGTACAGTCTGACAGCCGTTGGTAGGAAGGACCTACGAAACCTCTCGGTTGTGCACCTGGGATGATGTAGTCTGCTGCTAAATGAGCTCCTCAGTGCATCCAGTATGTCCTGCATAGGGTGGAACTCGGACTCCAGCAGAGATGACAGTTTAGCCACAGTCCTTCTCTCTCCTATCTCCTCCATCGGATCAAGGCGTTGCCCCAGGACGCTTTTATATAATGCTTTTTACTCATCTCTGGATGACCAAAGCACTTTACAGATCCAGCTATCCACCCTTTCACACACGCATTCACACACTGATGTCTGTAAGATGTTTTTAATGACTTGCAAGACGTATCAACAGTGAAATCACTCAAATGTCTCATGTGTCTGTGTTTGTGTTTTAAAGTTTCACCTAAGTCCTACCCCCTCAAAAAATGCAAGATGAAACAAAACATTTTTGGTGACGTAGACATGTACAGCAACTGGCACATGAGTAGTTTTTCGCCAGTCAGGACTCTTTGGCCTAACTGAAGTTAGCCTCCAGCCAGTTAGCATTTTTGGGATAACTGCTTTGAAAACGTTACCCAAATTAAGATGGATTTTATCATTAAATGGTTTTAAGGACTGATGCAGTTTCCATCATTAGCCTGGGCCACTGTGCATACAACTCCTTCAGCTGGTAAGTCTTTTCATCACAGGATTTATGCTGTTTAATGTAACGCTAGCCACTATTAGCCTTGTAGTGTGTGGATTAGGCCTAGTCACCAAATCTGCCATTTGAAGGGGGGAGGGAGTGAAAAGATTTTGACATGAAAGTGTGATGTGTGACTTTGGGAGGGTTTGAACCCTGGGGATTACCGAAGCCGGTGTTGGGCGTCAGGGTGATGATGTGGGCGGCCTGCGGCCTCTGTATATATATTCCTACTCTTCCGTAATAAAGTCCAGTTCATTGCTCAACATAAGACGGCTCACAACTTGCTTATTTTACCATACATAACATTTGGCGACTGAGGATTAACTCACGGAGGTGTGCAGGGCACCTCTACGACCATTTCTGGAGCACCTAGGAGAACCAGCAATTGTGCGGCCTCGCTGGTTGTCCTTGTTTGAGAAGTACATTGCAGTGTTGGGCCTGGGTAAACTTGATGGAGTGAGGAAGCGAGCACTTCTGGTCCTCAAGCTCAGCGTAGAAGGTCAGAGAATTTTCCACACGTTAGGGGAGACAAAGTCTTATGCAGATGCTGTCGGGCTGCTTGCTAGCTACTTTGCCGAGCACACACGTAGCATGAAGCTGTGGGTTGAGAAGCTAATGGTGCCAAAAGACACTAAGCTAGCTAGCTAGCTCAATGGAGTTTACAGCCCAGCTAGTAGCAATGGAGGAGTTAGCCATGGGGCTAATTGGGCGCCAAACACAGAAGCTACCCGGGCAGTCGTCGTTAGCTAACATGGTGGAGTCGGAGTCACAGGAGAGGGAGCCTGTGTCTATCGGGAACGACAAGCCAGCCGAAGAGCGCAGCACAGAGACAGCATGCCTCACAGCACAGCGGAGCACTTCAGATGACAGAGAGAAGGTACCGGACTGCTTTTGTACCTGAGACGAGCCACAGTCGAAGACGGACACTGGGAGTGAACAGCAGGTAGAGCTAATGGACCCCAGGGTGGTCAAGCAGGGCCAGTTTTGCTCAGGCTTTGCACGGTTGAGTCTCAGTGCTGGTGCTCGGGACATGGTAGAGGGGGGTACCAAGTGTGATGGCGAGTCACCTGCGTTGGCGCGTGACACAGTGGTGCTAGCCCCAGATGCCCCCAGTACTTGGCTACAGTTGGGTGGGGGGTCTGCGACTACAATGGGGAATGCTACAACGTTTATAGAAGAGGACGGGGCCAGACCGACAAGCATGGAGTCACTGCATGCTCAGCAGCAGCAAATCGGGACGAGTAAAATTCCACTCCAGGTTATGGACTTGGTTCGGGTTCAGGGTGAAGGACATCCACGGCGAGGATGGGCCAAATGACAGCCAGCAAAACATCAAGGGTGTCTGTGCATTGTGACTAAGCTGGGTGCAGCATGCTTTGGGTTGTTTGACGGCTTGTTGAGGCACGCCAATCAGCTTTGGCGTGTCAGGGAAGACTCTCCAGGTGGCGAGGGTGGACAGGAGTCGGTGATGGCGATGTGGGATCCAGTCTCCGTCATCCAGAGGATCGGCCATCGTTCCGGGGGTCTGCGGTCTCCAGGGGCATGCCTGCTGAGGGGCTGCCCCGGACAACCCCATGCAAGTTCCAGTTTTTTTCTCACCCAAATGACTGTGCTGTAAATAAAGAGTTGCTTAGAGTTCTTGTGTTTTGAAATGCATGTTATGATATGGGATTATTTTGTGTTTTGTTTAGTTTAGGAGCACAGCGTGTAGTTTTAGTTTTATGTATGGACTTTTCTTTAGGTTTATGTGGTAGAATAATCGATCTCGCCGTGCAGGCTGCACAGTAGTCCACCCGTCAGCCCTATTCTAGGTTGTTTTGTGTGAATGTGATAGGCCAATTTAGTACATGGTTTTTCATTATTTTAGTGGGTGATTCGGGTCCTAAATTTGGGGGGAAGGGGGGTTCAATTGTGTGTATGGTTTTAAACTTTTCTAAAGGGGCGGGGGAGGGGGTGTGTGATGTGTGACTTTGGGAGGGTTTGAACCCTGGGGCTTACCGTAGCCGGCGTTGGGCGTCAGGGTGATGACGTCAGGCGGGCTGCGGTCTCTGTATATATATTCATACTCTTCTGTAATAAAGTCCAGTTTGTTGCTCTGCATAAGGTGGCTCACGGCTCGCTTATTTTACCATACATAACAGAAAGGGCATAAGATACCATTTTAGATGATGTAGATTTGTTTTTATAGGGGATTTATAGCTTCCAGAGTGTAATATTTGGGGATAAACACATTGCTTTTGTCTCACGAATGGCACTTTTTTGCTGTCATTTTCAGTTTTGGGAGAATCAGGATTTGTATTTACCCATCACACAATGAACACACATTTGGTGAGCCATGAGGGTATGTACTCACACACCCCATTCATTAAGCTAAAAAAAGAAAAACGTGAGTAACTAGGAGTCAAAGGGAATTGACAAATATCGGGGATATGGGAAAAAGAGAAACAGAAAAGATGGTTATAGCAGCAGAGTGACGCATGCAGCTGAGCTAAGTGGTCCTTGTCATCCATCGCTATCTCACCATTTCTGACCGACTGACAGAAGACATCATGATGGCAAGATGCTGCTTTTTTTCTTTATTTGTAAGCAACTGTTCCTCTATTGAACAAATATAACAGAGAGCAATAGCCAAGTCCAGCACAGCTGAGCAAGAAAAGGAAATATGCACATCCATATGAAATTGTATTGACTGCTTTTACCTGAACTTTCATTTTGCTCATAACTACATTCTTCATCAGAGTACCTGGTGCTTGTTGCTATGGACACCCATCAGGTGTTAAATATTATGTCAACCTCATGGAAAGAGAGACCAGTCTAGTTATACAAACACTTCAGTGATTTACTTTATACTGTGCCATTGTGTTGGGTGACTACATTCTATCAAAAAATAGTTGAACATTAGTTACTGATGTTCCTCAGATTAAAAACTGCAGAGGTGAGAAAAATGACAAATAACTGTGTGACTAATAACAGCCAATAATAGCTTCTGTTCTGCTAACATAAGTTGGTGAAGAATTGTCTCTACTGAGTGTGTTGTGTGCCACATACATCTAAAATGGAAAGATGACCAAAAGATTGAACAATAATTAATGTCTTAATGTGGAGCTGCCTAATATAGTGGACCTAATGGATATAATAAATGATTGGCTGTTAGGTGTAAATTACACTGTTTCATGGAGTGTGGATCTGTTCAGTAGACATGATGCCTTTGAAAAAATAGTGCTCTGTGAGTAACTTCAGCTTCATCCTTTGTTAAGGAGCTGGCTTGCTATTCATTCCATGATGAAAAGTTTTTTTTTTCTACTTTCTTATAATTTATATGCTATGGTGTTTTCTTTGTTGACATATTAATGCACCTTTAGGAGAGGGAGCTGTTTTCTTTAAGCAGTGTAAACAGCGATGTTTCTGTTCTTGGCATTTTAACAAAAAAGTCCTTGACTGTGTTTCAGCTTCAAAACATCTCCTGAAAATGTAAGAAAAAAGCCTGTAATACAGTGATATAGATGAGGCTCACATATAATACATTTGACAGATATATTGGTTAAATTTTCCAATGGTTTCATTACATTTAACAGATTAAATTTCTTTGTCTATGCGTCCATATTATATTGTTGAAAATTGTATTATTAGTGTTTACTTCTTTTAACTTCAGCTGTGGCCACTACAATTTCAAAATATGTTAAAAACCTTTTTTCCCCAACCTCCTTCAACCCTGATCAGTAGGACAGTTGTGGAAACTTGAATGTGCTACAGTAAAACCGTTACAATATGTTCAGATACTATGCACAGCAGGGTACAACGATGCTTTTAGAGTTTACTTTCTGTTCATTCTTAAGGAAAGTCATGAACAAAGTGCCTGGAAATTATTAAGGAACCCTTTACATAGCATAGAGATTGTTGAGTGACCATTGAAAGATCAAAAATTGTCCCTATCTCTCAATGAGCTCTTGAAGTCTGGAATAATCTGCATCGATGTAAATAGTTGGGAGATCGAAAATTCAGTTTTTGGCAACTTTCATGGTGATCTATAGAGATCTTTGGAAGATTCTTGAGAGATCATTGAGGGATCACTGAGATTTTGTTGGGCGACCAAGGACATGTTTTACCTAGTGACTGGTCCAACAGTAGACACAAAGACAAAGGACATTCAAGTGCAAAAGTTGAAGTTTATTTATTGCAGTGTAAGTGTCAGTGTGAAGACCTGGCAAGCCTGTGGAGAGAGGAAAAGAGAGAGGTGAGTTTTTGGCAGTAATATTAGCAGGGGAATACTGCAACAAGTGAGAGTACTTACAGGTGGTGATGTTGAAGGTTGTGGTGAGCAAACACATCTTGTTGCCAGATGTCTTTTGATCTCTGGGAAATCACTGGGAGATCCATGAGATCACTGAGAGCTCCTTGAGTACTTCTGGAGAGTTCTTTGAGAAATTACTTCCTTTTGGTGATCATTGAGATATTGTTTTGGACTGAGTCAAAACTTTGAGGACTGTGGAGATCATTGAAGATCACTGAGAAATCATTGAAAGAGCTTGGCAATTGCAGAGACATCATTGAGAGATCTGGCCCTTTTTTCATCACCCAATGATAAGCAATAAAGGAAGGGAAACAAATATGGTTGGTCTGTTCGGAATCAGTAGCATGCATCACAAAATGAAATGCAAGTATATTCTAATGTGTTAATTTTCCACATTATTTTCTGTTTAACCGAAACAAAAAGAAGATTATTGTTTAATAGAATCTGGTTCTTGATATTTCAGGCAGATTTACAGACAGATTTGAACTGGCAGATTTTGTTTGATCATGATATTGTCAGTGAATATAGCAGACAAATGCAAATTTGAACAAAATTAATTAAAACTTATGAATGATTTTGTTTCAATCTGAAAATGATTAGAACAAAAACTGAAAACCAAATGAAGTCATGATGCAAAAAAAGCACTTTTCCCCATTACTTTCTGATCCATTTAGACTGTTGCCCTAAAACCCATCACATGCTTTTTTGTCGAAACAGATGTACAAGATGTATCCATGAGATGGTTTTCCTTTTGAATATAAAACACCAAACATATCTGACTGAAGTGTGCTATTGAACATATATACAGTTGTATAGAAATATAAATCGATATGGACACATTGTTGGAGATTACAGCTTGAATGATAGACACGTCATGGCCACTGTATTGAAATTACACTCATGCGCGCGTGGCTTGTTCTCAGCTGTTGTTTTCATACAGTAAATGTGCCTGCCATCAGACAGCATAGGTACCTGTGAGAGCCCAATTCCTGCATCACTGAATTTTGATCTATTTTTTTAAAAGTTGAGTGTACACCAAGACTTTGAGGCTTTTAGCTATTTCACTGCAACCAAGGCATTTTATATGCAAGAAAAACAGAAAAGGAAAAGCCCTATTTTGGAGAACCTCCCTTTAAACTCTGGCATTGCACTTTGTCTGGCATTTTTGCTCATAACACAGCCTCATATTTTTCAGCTGTTACAACACAAGCCGGAAAGAAGAAATCTTTTCTTACAAGAAAGGGTGTCAGATCAAGTCAAAGCAAACAAAGATATCAGTACAAAGATGTCCAACTAGCTGTTACTTTGCAGTAACACCAAAAGTGCATGTCACAGGTTCTTTTCATGACTTTTTAATCACTTGCGGTATAACGTGTATATGGTCATTGAGACGGAAATGTTTTTTTCTTTTTTCTGTGCAAACTGAAGTGCAGAATACATTACTAGTTTTTTCTGCGCTAATGAGTTCAGTTTTCCTACATTCAAGCTTTTGTATGACTACAGACACCATGGTCATTAAACCAGGTTTTGGTTTTGGCCCATGCTATGATCGTTTGGAGGACTTGTTAGTTTTCTCCGTTGCACTCTTTAACCTCCTGGACACAGACTCACCCTGGTTATCCTCTGGAAAACTATTTGGAACACTATTTGCAATGTATTTCACGTTCTGAAATAAATCTTTTTTTCAAAATTAAGTTTGTGAAATCTGAATGATTCAGAAAGGTAACTTTGCTTTAATAAGATGAAAGGGTGTTATCAGCCAGTCAAGGCTGCATCTGTTCACTCTGTCAGGCCTTTATACTATTGTCGTATCTCAAAATACAGCGCATAGCACCATCTCTGACACAGGTTAAAGGAGCAAAGACTGATTTCTCTCTCTCTTTTTTTTAAAATAATTGCAGTGTGGAATGCAAATTACTAAAAACAAAGTCCACAAACTCAGCTAGGTTTGTGGGATAGGGTGGTTTCTTGGTACTTTTGGCAAATTCTGAAACTTGTCTTTATAAATGTACCTGAAACAGCCATCAGAGACATCCCAACTCCTTTACATATGTCATTGTATAACTTATAACATTTTGCATTCTTTGTGCTTACATCCTGCACCCCAAGTCCATAATTAAATGATTCCTGACAGAAATTTTACATTTCATAGATATAAGATGGCCTTCTAAATTCTGTAATTATCAAATCACATAATGTTCTTCTATTGCTGTCTAAGGTTGCACTCACACTACGTGGCATAGCTATGGGTGATTTTGGATGGTGTTTACCAACCAACTTTTCAACTTCTCCCACCCACTTGTAAATCAAAGTAATCCAACCAGAAACTTTCATTTTTTTTAATCTCTCACTGCAAATGTCGATCAGATTGTGAGCAGTCCATTGCCCTCCCTCCTCCTTCACCTCTTGGAAAGCATTTCAATCACCACCCATTCCAGCTAGCTAAAGCCATGAGGCAAACTAGCTTATTGTGTTGTAAAAATAAGACCTTGCAATGAGCAGGAGAGCAAAGACAAAGTGTTGCTGGTCTCTGCAGACATTTCCCCACCAGCAACACTTGGTTCTCCTCTTCCTCCTGGCTATAACTTCTGCTGCCCCTCCATGTACATACACATGCAGTTCCCCATGTTTTTCCAAGTTCATCTTCAATATACTCACAACTCTCAATGCGGCATCGTGGTAAGGCACACACTTGCTCCAAATGCAAAACAGATGGAAACAGCTCCACACACGTTCCCCATAAAGTAAAAATATAGTAAATAATATCAGCCAAAAAAGCACCTGAGCATAGGCAAAACAGTCCTAAATCAACATTCTTCAGCACAAGCCATAATTTAGAAATTGTATTTTGGACTAAATCAAGTCCGTCGGTCAAAGTCTTCATTTAGCGCATAAATAGATGTTGAAAATTGTGTCTGTGTTTAGTCCATCTAATACAGACCATTCATAACCCAGAAATAGATGCTGAAATTTGGGTTGTGTTTAGTCTGTCTAATACAGACCACATTTAACCCAAAAATAGTGATTTAAAATTTGGACGTTTCTGTTTTGTATGGAAAATACCTGGGTGAAGGATGAGGCAAGATTGATTTGGGGACACAGCTATATTGAAGGAACTATATACAAGCAGTAACACGACAGGCACCAGTATGGGCGTCCAGCAAAGAGGCCGTAATATGGACGCCCCCTGCTTTAAATAGGGCAGTGCGGTGACGTGATGGGAAGTGCACGTCACCACACTACACTTCACAATAAAGTGCCGTTTATTGTATATCACATCCACCCCCTTTAGAAAAGTCCAAAACCACACACACAATTGAACCCCCCCCCTTCAAATTTGCGACCCGAATCAGGCACTAAACAAACAAAAAATAATGTATTAAATTGGCCTAATGCACTCACTCAAAACAACCTAAAATAGGGCTGATGGGTAGACTACCGTACAGCACACATGGCATGGTGGATTATTCTGCCACCCATAACTAAAGAAAAGTCCATTAATAAACTAAAATTACTCTCCGTGTTCCTAACCTAAAACACTACATATAAAATAACCCCATACCATAACATGCATGCAAAAATAACAGAACTATAAACAAAGTCCTACCCCACAGTCATTTAGGTGGAAAAGCTGGAAATTACATGGGAGGGTCCAGGGCAGCCCCTCAGCAGGCACACCCCTGGAGGCAGCAGGCCCTCGGAGCGATGGCTGATCTTCTGGATGATGGACCCCAGATCCCACACCACCATCACTGACTCCCGTCCAGCCTCGCCACCTGTAGAGACCTCCTGGACATGCCGCAGTTGGTTGGCATGCCTCATCGAGCCATCAGACAACTCAAAGCACACTGCTCTTAACTTCGCCACTATCGGCAGACGTGCTTGATGTATGCTGGCTGTTGTTTGGCCCATCTTCGCTGTGGACAATCATCACCCCGAACCCGAATCAAGTCCATAACCCAAAGTGGAATTTTACTCGGCTCGATGTGCTGCTGTCAAGCCTGCGGTAACTCCATGCTCATCAGTCTGGCCCCGTCCTCTTCTATAAATGTTGTAGTTTACACCGTGGTAGCTGCAGACCCCCCACCTAACCGTGGCCATGTACCACCCATGCCATGGTGTCACTCATTGGCATGGGTACCGACCCTGGGCGAAAACTGGTCGACTTGAAAGGGTGTCCATTAGCTCTTTGTACCCTTTGCTCCCAGTGTCTGTCGCGGGCGAGCAGGGTGATTTCTCCCTTGGGTTCCCTTGGTAAGACAAACAGCACACCCTGATGTAGTGATTCAAACGTCCACATCTACTACAATGTTTTCCTCTCACCAGGCACTTCCGGTTGTGGTATGTAAGATGAGGATGCACAGGTAAAGGCTCCCGGTTCGTTCTTGCTTTAAAACTCAGTTTAGAGCTGGTGTTTTGAGCTGTTACTTTGTAACTACCGCTGGAGAGTGAACCCGCTTGTGCGAAAAAAAAGAGAAATTGCCAGTCTCATAACTTAATACTGTAGTGGCTGGTGAAGCAATCAGTCTCCTCACACTCAGGGAGAACAAAGGGATTTCTCCCACGTGTTTTTTTTTTTTTTTTCCTACGATCACGGTACAAACAGTTTATTAAATGCCCCACCAGAGGAGAGAACACGCTGGATCACTGTTACACTACAGTTAAGGACGCGTATCGCGCTGTTCCCCGCGCTGCACTCGGACTATCTGATCACGTGATGGTCCACCTGATTCCCACATACAGACAGAGACTGAAGCTTACAAATCCTGTTGTGAGCACTACGAAGAAATGGACCAGTGAAGCTGTGGAGGAGCTGAGCACGTGCTTGGAAATAACTGACTGGGACATGTTTAAAGGAGCCACGCATGATCTGGATGAGTACACGGACACTGTGACCTCATATATCCACTTTTGTGAGGAGAGCATTCTTCCATCGCGCACCAGGGTGAGTTACTCCAACGACAAGCCCTGGCTCACAGCTAAGTTCAGACAGATCAGGAAGGAGAAGGAAGCAGCATTGAAAAGTGGAGACAGGGACTGCTTCAGGGAGGTTAAATACCGGTTTAGCAGAGAGCTGAGGAGAGCTAAATCTGTGTATTCTGAGAGACTCCAGCAACAGTTCACTGCTAACGACTCTGCTTCTGTGTGGAGAGGACTGAGGCAAATCACCAACTATCGGCCTCAGGCTTCTAAGGGACAAGATGACAAAGCCCTTTGTCAAAGACTGTCCCAACACTATGCCCGTTTTGACACCTCGTCAGCTGTGTCCAGCCCCCCCCCCCCCATCGCCACTGCCTCCATGGTCCCCACTTCATCAAAGGCGCCCCCCCCCTCCTCCCCCCCTGCCCTTGCCATCAGTGAGCAGGACGTGCACAGACAGTTCTCCAGACTGAACCCGCGCAAGGCCCCTGGTCCGGACGGCGTGTCTCCCTCCACCCTGAGACACTGTGCGGAGGAGCTGACTCCTGTCTTCACAGACATTTTTAACTCCTCTCTGAAGTAATGCCACGTGCAAGATACCTGAGAAAGCAGAAAAAAGATTCAAAACACCTCAACATCAAACTGTAAAATATACATCAAATTAAACGGATCATCTGAAGAAGCCAAGGTCATTAACATCCGTAACATTATGGAACGGGACAAATATCAATGAATATTATGAACTGGAGTTGACAGCAACAACAGACAATTGTAGGACACTGAATGGATATACTCATCTGCTACAGGACATTTAACAACATGAAACAAAAGATCAACAAACAGGAACAACAGGAACTGAAAGTTTTGAATATACAGATCACAACCCACAGGACATAGAATATAACATAGACCCTGACAATAATTTATTTAGCTCCATCAATAATAACTGTAGTTACTACACGGATGAACAGTTTAACACAATGGTCACATCAGATTTCAATATTTCTATGATCCACTTCAACAGCAGAAGTCTCTATGCCAACTTTAATAACATTAAAGATTATTTATATCAGTTTAAAGAGCCATTCAATGTTGTGGCAATATCAGAGACGTGGCTCACTGAAGAGAAAGGAGTGGATTTTACCATGGATGGCTATGAATTAAATTATATAAATAGAAAAGTGAAAAAAGGAGGAGGAGTTCCAATTTATGTTGACAAGAGCTTGAAATACAAGATTGTTGAAAATCTGTCAGTAACTGTGGATGATTTATTTGAATGCATTACAATAGAAATCTGTCTGGACAATGTGAAGAATATAGTAGTGAGCTGCGTATATAGAACACCTGGATCAAACATTGACTTATTTAAGGACTGGATGGAAAAAAAAATGTATGCAAAACTAACTCATAAAGTTATGTTCATCTGTGGGGATTTCAATATAGATCTGATGAATTCAACATAACATAGTTTGACAGAAGAATTTATCAACACAATGTACAGTATGGGCTTACATCCAACAATTACCGGACCTAGCAGAATCATGTCACACAGTGCCACACTAATAGATAACATATTCACAATCATTATGGAAAATAATATCAGGAGTGGGCTTTTATTGAATGATATCAGTGACCACCTGCCAATTTTTGTTGTCTATCAATGTGATTATAGGAAGAAAAAGTATACCAAAAATATTAAATATAAAAGAATAAGAACCGAAGAATCTATGTATTTACTGACAAAGGAATTATTAATACAAGATTGGAAGATAGTTTATGATGAAAATGATATAAATAAAGCATATGATAAATTTTTGCAAATATTTCAATCATTGTACAATAAAAACTGTCCTATAAAACAATACCGTGACAGACAACAAAACAAAAATATTCCTTGGGTCACCAAGGGGTTAATAAATGCATGTAAAAAGAAGAATGCATTATATAAACAATTCATTAAGTGCAGAACAGTAGAGGCTGAGATCAAATATAAAAGATATAAAAATAAGCTTACTAATATAATGAGGACTTGTAAGAAAGAATATTACAACAGAATTTTAGAGGATAATAAAAATAACTTAAGAGGAATATGGCAAGTACTCAATGGAATTATTAGTAATCAACCTAAGAATGCTAATTATCCAGAATATTTTATTGAAAATGGCAATTTGATAAATAATACGGAGGATGTGGTCAGTGGTTTCAATAAATTTTTTGTAAACGTTGGTCCTGAATGAGCAAAATCAATAGTGGCAACAGAATCGGTGTTTATATATTTACATATTTATTCCATCTAGCTACAATGCTCTGCACTGTGTGTTCATATATTCATATATTTATTCCATCCAGCTACAATGCTCTGCACTGTGTGTCTCTGTGTGTGTGTATATATATATTTTATAGTAATATGTACATATGTATATTAGCTGCTCTTGCTTGCTTGTTTTTTTTTTTTTTTCTTGCCTTCTGAGTGTTGCTATCCCTGTGCTGTTGCAATCCTGGAATTTCCCCATTGTGGGACTAATAAAGGCTTATCTTATCTTATCTTATCTTAGAATCAAACAACAGTGGTTCTGTAAATGAAATACAAGATAGAAATCCAAACACAATATTTTTGGGTGCAGTTACTGAAAAGGAAATTATCGAGACTGTGAGTAAATTTAAGAACAAAAAATCAACGGACTGGAATGAAATTGACATGACAATAGTGAAAAAAGGAATTGAAGGAATTGTTAAGCCACTCACCCACATCTGTAACCTGTCATTTCAAACTGGTAAATTTCCAAACAAAATGAAAATAGCAAAAGTAATACCTCTATACAAAACAGGAGACAGTCATTGTTTCACAAATTACAGGCCAGTCTCTTTACTCTCACAATTCTCCAAAATACTTGAAAAAATCTTCACTAAGAGACTGGATGATTTCATTGAAAAACACAACCTCCTTACAGACAGCCAGTATGGTTTTAGAGCAGATAAATCTACATCTGGCTGCACGGTGGCGCAGTGGTTTAGCACTGTGGCAGCACAGTTTTACCCTTGGCCGGGGGATCGCGGGGATCATGAGATCGTGGGTTCGATTCCAGCCCCCGACCAACAGTGAGCTGTGTGGAGTTTGCATGTTCTCCCCGTGTTGCGTGGGTTTACTCCGGGATTTCTCTGGTTTCCTCCCGCATACCAAAAACATGTAGGTTTAGGGCGCTCGCGCACGCAGCGACCAGCAGCCAGTGGCTTGTCACCAGACTGCAAACCAAGTCTACCTACGGGTACAAATAAGTAACAAAAAAAAAAAAAAAAAAAAAAATCTTTGGCACTGATCGAACTTATAGAAGAAATTACTTGTTGTATAGATAAAAAAAAAAAAAAAGTTTGCTGTAGGAGTATTTATAGATTTAAAGAAAGCTTTTGACACCATTGACCACAGAATACTACTAAGGAAACTGGAAAGGTATGGGATAAGAGGGGTCGGACTGAGTTGGGTGGAAAGTTATTTAAGTAACAGACAACAATTTGTACAAATTGATGAGCACAAATCACCCTTCATGGACATCACTTGTGGTGTGCCCCAGGGGTCAGTTTTGGGACCCAAACTCTTTATTTTGCATATAAATGACATATGCCAAGTATCAAAAATTCTGAAATTTATTTTGTTTGCGGATGACACAAATATCCTTTGCACTGGTGAGAATTTGCAACAGGTTTTAGAGGTAGTCACAACTGAAATGAAAAAGTTAACGCAGTGGTTCAACAAAAATAAATTATCTCTAAACCTAAAAAAACAAAGATTATGTTGTTTGGAAATTATAAAATAAATCATGAAATAATGGTAACGATAGATGATACCAGAATAGAAACAGTACAGGAAAATAAGTTTCTGGGGGTGACGCTAGACAATAAAATCTGCTGGAAACCTCACATCAGTCACATCCAGGCCAAGTTGGCAAAATGTATACGCATTCTGGGGAAGACAAGACACATCTTGGACTATAAATCATTGTTCTTACTGTACAATTCACTGTTTCTACCTTATCTTAACTACTGTGTAGAAGTCTGGGGAAACACCTACAAGACCAACCTACAGTCAATATGCACATTACAAAAAAGAGCTATAAGGATAATAAATAATGTAGGATATAGAGACCATACCAGTTTGTTGTTTTTAAAGTCACATGTCATAAAGTTCATCGATTTAGTTAAATTTAAGACAGCACAAGTCATGTACAGGGCAATTAATAATCAACTCCCAACTAATATACAAAAAATATTTAAAAAAAGAGACAATGATCATAATTTGAGAGGAGACTTAAATTTTACAAAACCCAAGATACGAACAACCAAGAAAAGAAAAGACTTCATATCGATGTCTCTTTATAGTCTAAATTTGGTTGAAAAGCCATCTTTTTTAAGGTTGTTAACAGAAATCCATTATGTAGTAACCAACATTAATTCATCTTCTGATACTTTTTGGGTTGTGTGGTGGGGGCAGGGCACCTTTACAGCATCTTTGGGCAAGAGGCAGAGTACATCCTGGACAGATTGCCACGCCAACTGGTATTCTGAGGCAGTCACCCATCCACGTACTAACCAAGGTAGACCCTGCTTAACTTTCAAGATCAGGTGAGACCAGGGGTGTTTGGGGACACACAAACCCCAAGGTGTGAATGTCAATAAAAAGACACAACACAGAGAGAAATTTGTAACGCATACTTGCATTCAATTAGTACTTTCTAAATGTATAGCATAATAGTACTAGCACTGGTTTCAGATTGTTCAGATATTATATAACAAGCATTATGCCAAATGTTGAACTAAAAAAAAGCTGTTAAAAATATGAATTTTTATAAAGCACTTTTAACAAAGCGTCCCGGTGGTTGTAAAAGTGTATTTGACTTTTGAGAGACAGACCCCCACCACCATCATCAAATGCCAAAAACTATTTTGAGGATAAATTTGGGCCAAATCCTGTCCATCCCAGCACACAGCCCCAGGATGAACAGACGTGTCATTCCGATGGGGTGCACCTCGTGTGTGTTGTAACGGAGATGTCAGCATCATACCTACTTAAACAAATACCCAGCATTTCAAAACCTTGCATGCATGGACTGACACAATACTTAAGCTATCCTATGAAACCATACCACAAGCACTGAGGCATCAGCACCCAAGGTGCTTTCATTTATCTCATGATCTCAGCCAAGAAATTATAGCTCCTCTTAGCTTCTGTAATTACACCTTCTTTAATGATTTCACCAACATTTGTGCTTTAAATATGTATTCATCTTGGTTACTGAGTGCCCCCTTTCAGAAATGCATGTTTGTTTGTATGATAGAGAGATGGCATTGTTAAGCCTGCAGAGTCCTATAAAGGGGTTAAGAAGATGTGTGTAGCCTCCCTGACAGTCGCTCAGTGCTGGAGTTAAGAATATTATGACTGCCGTTATCAGATTGCAAAGCCAACAGGACATGTCACACATCTGCCCACACAAACAGCACATAGTAAACAGCATTTGATACCATGTCTCACACGGCACACCACTGCCCATTAGGAGGAATATGGGCGACTGCTAATGGACTGCATTCATTATAAAAGTACTAAGCCAAATGTCGAGTAAAATACCAACAAAACAACACACATTGCAAAGCAAAGGCCAAGTACAAATCCATATTACGCATGAGAATTAGGACAAAGAACTAACAAAAAAAAGCACAGAAAATAAACAGGGCTGATATAAGTAGTACATGAAAGTTTAGAAAAGCGCTATGCAGACAGAACAGAGCAAGACAGTAATGAAACATCACAGAACTGAAGAGAGCTAATGGGATTATATGGGCTCACATATTAGGCACAACAGACTGAATGCTGAGACATTATGGAAAAGCCTCAGAGCGATAATTCAAATAGAAAAGTTGGACTAATGCGCATGCACATGTGACGCAGGAAAAGCAAGTGAAAGGTCCACTAAATAACCAACAAACTTGCGTAGCAGCATAAATATTTATCACTAATGGTGTTGGTCACATGAAGAATGTTTATCATACACTGTTAGAGCATCCTAATATGGAGAGAGCATATCAGAGCCTTGTGGGGGGGGGGTGGGGGTAGCAAGTCAGAACACATACATGTAATCCATTTTTGGGTGGGCGAGGGCCAAAATGAGGAGCTGAATATTGTTCATGCTCCTCTTCGTCCAACATTGCCACAGCACGTTGCACTAAAAAATCACAACAGCCAAATGCTAAGTGGACGTCACATACAGTATTATGCTGAGATAGAGCCGAAACAAAATGCATCATTGTATCAGACAATTTGCAGACCCTGCCAGCAATGTACAGTTGTGGACATTTGGATAATTTCTCAGAGAACAGAACAGTGGAAAGTGAAAGAAGCCATGCTAAAATGTCAGGCCCTAACACCGGGGTATCAGCACAAATAGACAGCATCCTTGTCAGCTGTGTTTGGGTAACGAGACAGAGTAAAGCCTCTTAATGACAACGTATGACAGTGAAAAACCTCCCTAATGTTATCCCAGAGACATCGCCGAACATCATTAAGATAAAGTGGTTGAAGAGTGACATGAAAGAGGTAAATGGCTTCTATGAAAGGAGCCCAATAAGAGATGGTGTTACATAAAATCCAAATGGATGTACCCAGAGCTTAGCCACAGTGAAGTGTCTTCTCTTTGTCCCTTTTTCTGATGCTGTGGCCTTCAAGGGAAAGATATAGCAGTGGATGTAGAGAAATGGAGAGCAGAACAAAAAGAGGGAAGGGTCTGAGCTGCAAGTAGGTAAGAGGACAATGAAACACAGAAAAAAGAGGTGGTGAATTAGGAAAAAGAGGGAAAATATAAAGTCCTAGAGAGGCTTAACTGTCCATCCATCCATCCATCTTCTACCACTTTTCTGGAGGTCCGGGTCGCAGAGCCAGCAGTTCAAGCAGAGAAGCCCAGACTTCACTCTCCCCAGCCACCTGCTCCAGCTCTTCAGAGAGGATGTCAAGGTGTTC
Organism: Pholidichthys leucotaenia; assembly: GCA_020510985.1. Taxonomy (NCBI): domain Eukaryota; kingdom Metazoa; phylum Chordata; class Actinopteri; order Cichliformes; family Pholidichthyidae; genus Pholidichthys; species Pholidichthys leucotaenia. The sequence continues at coordinate 187,148,398 of CM035847.1, forward strand.
CCAGACCAGCTAGGAGACATAGTCTCTCCAGTGAGTCTGGGGTCTGTCCCGGGATCTCCTCCCAGTGGGACGTGCCCGAAACACCTCAAGTGGGAGGCGTCCAGGAGGCATCCTAATCAGATGCCAATACCACCTCAACTGGCTTGTTTCAATGTGGAGGAACAACGGTCCTACTCTGAGCCTCTCCCAGATGACTGAGCTCCTCACCCTATCTCTGAGGGTGAGACCAGCAATCTTACAAAGAAAGCTTATTTCAGCCACTTCTATCTGTGACCTTGTTCTTTCGGTCATTACCCAAAGCTCATGACCATAGGTGAGGGTAGGAACGTAAATTGACAGGAAAATCGACAGCATTGCCTTAGAGCTTAGCTCCCTCTTCACCACAACAGACTGGTACAACGTCCGCATCACTGCAGATGCTGCTCTGATCAATCTGTCAAACTCTCGCTCCATTCTCCCCTCACTTGTGAATAAGACCCCAAGATACTTAAACTCCTCCACTTTGGGCAGGAGCTTGTCCCCAACCCAGAGAGGACAAACCACCTTTTTTTCCGGCTGAGGGCCATGGACTTGGACTTGGAGGTACTGATTCTCACTCCAGCCACTTCCCACTCAGCAGCAAAATGTCCCAGTGAGACCTGTAGGTCATTGCTGGATGAAGCCAGCAGGACAACATCATCTGCAAACAACAGAGATGAGATCCTGTTGTCACTGAGTATGACACCCTCCGTTCCCTGGCATTGCCTAGAAATCCTGTCCATAAAAATTATGAACAGGATTGGTAACAAAGGGCAGCCCTGGTGGAGTCAAACTCTCACTGGGAATGAGTCAGACCGACTGTTGGCAATACAAACCAAACTCTCACAACAGTCGTACAGAGACCGAATAGTTCGTAACGGCACGCCTGATTCCCCATACTCCCGAAGCACCCCCATAAAAAACCACAAGGAACGTGGCTGAATGCCTTCTCCAAGTCCACAAAACACATGTAAACTGGTTGGGCAAACTCCCGCGAACCGTCGAGGATTCTCAAGCGGGTAAAGAGCTGGTCCAATGTGCCACGGCCAGGACGAAAACCACATTGCTCCTCCTGAATCCGAGGTTTGACCGACAACATCCAGGGCCTTTTGGTACTCAGGGTGAATCTCGTCCACCCCCGGGGCTCGGCCACCAAAGAGATTTTTAACCACCTTAGTGACCTAAGCCCCTATGATAGGCTAGTCGTCCCCCTCATCCACAAGCCCTGCTATCTCTGCGGAAGGTGTGTCAGTGGGATTGAGGAGATCCTCAAAGTATTCCTTCCACCCCCTGACGATATCCCCAGTTGAAGTCAGCAGTGCCCCAGCCCCACCATACACAATATGGACAGGGAGCTGCTTCCCCCTCCTGAGCCCCCAGACAGTTTGCCAGGATCTCTTCGAGGCCGACTGGACATCTTGTTCCATGGCCTCATCGAACTCCTCCCATACCCGAGTTTTTGCTTCAGCAACCACTCGAGCTGCACTCCCCTTGGCCTGCCGGTACACCTCAGCTGCTTCGGGAGTCCCACAAGCCAACCAAGCTTGATAGGACCCTTCTTCAGCTTAATGGTCCCCCTCACCACTGGTGTCCACCACTTAGTTTGGGAGTTGCCACCACGAGATGCCCGGACGACCTTGCGGCCACAGCTCTAGGTGGCCGCTTCTACAATGGAGGTGGAGAACATAGCCCATTCAGAGTTCATGTCTCCAGACTCCCTCGGAATGTGGTTGAAGTTCTTCCGGAGAGAGGAGTTGAAGACTTCCGGGACAGAGGCCTCAGCCAGACGTTCCCAGCACACCCTCACTATACGTTTGGGTCTACCAGGTCTGAATGGCTTCCTCCCCTGCCATCGGATCCAACTCACCACCAGGTGGTGATCAGTTGACAGCTCTGCACCTCTCTTTACCCGAGTGTCCAAGACATATGGTTGCAGGTCTGATGACACAATAACAAAATCGTTCATTGACCTGCGACCAAGAACATGATGTTCTTTATGGACAAACTGTGGTTAGCACAGAAGTCCAATAACTGAACACCACTCGGGTTCAAATTGGGCAGAACTTTCCACCCAATCACCCCCCTCCAGGTTTCACTGTCATTCCCCACATGGGCATTGAAGTCCCCCAGTAGGACAGTGGAGTCTCCAAGAGGAGCACTCTCCAGCACCCCAGTCAGAGACTCCAAAAAGGGTGGGTACTCTGAACCATCATTTGGTGCATAGGCACAAATGATGGTCAGGACCCGTTTCCCAACCCGAAGGTGCAGGGAAACAACCCTTTCGTCCACCGGGAAAAACTCCAATATAGAGGCAGCAAGGTGGGGCGATACAAGAATACACACCACTGCTCGTTGCCTCTCGCCTGCGGCAACTCCAGAGTAGGCCAAGCTCCAGGAGACTGGTTCCAGAACCAGAGGTGTGTGTTGAGGTGAGGCCGACTATATCTAGCCGGTATCTCTCAACCTCATGCACCAGCTCAGGTTTCCCACCAGAGAGGTGACATTTCATGCCCAAAAAGCCAGTTTAGGAAGCTTGGGATCAGACCGCCAAGGTCTCCGCCTTTGACCACCACCTGATCCACATAGCACCGGACCCCCATGGTCCCTCCTGCAGGTGGTGAGCCCACTGGAGGGCGGACCCATGTAACTCCTTCGGTCTGAGCCCGACCAGGTCCCATGGGTGGATACCAGGCCACCAAACACTAGCCATCGAGCCCCTCCCCCAGGCCTGGCTCCAGGATGGTGCCCCGGTAACCCCATACCGGGTGGGGTACACTGAATCCTTGTTCTAGCATTCATCATGAGGGTCTGTTGGATCGTTCTTAGTCTGGCCCTTCACCCAGGACCAGTTTGTCTTGGGTGACCCTACCAGAGGCAAATTGCCCCTGACAACATAGCTCCTGGGCTCACTAGGGCACGCAAACCCCCCACTGCAATAAGGTGGTGATCCATGAGGGGAGGATGTCGTCTAAATAAACAAAAACAAAATGGTTCACCATGACCCAAAGGACATCATTGATTAATCGCTGGAAGACGGTGGGGGCGTTGGTCAGGCCGAAGCCCCCGCCCCCCCCCGATGCATGGAGACACTCATGCACCAAAGTTGTGGCGTACTTGAACAATGTAATGGATTGTCCCTTTTTTTTATTGGAAGAAGGAAATCTTTTCCTTAAAGATGCAGTATGTGCCAGTAGTCTGTGTGGCACATGGTTAATTTAGATGAAACTCTGTGAGTAGTATAACACCCCCAAAAGGAGGTTTCTGCAATCATGCCTCTTTTTTGTGAGTGTCCTCCCTAGACCTAGTTTACCAATGTGAGTTAGGACAATTAATCCAGCTGTCTGTGCAGATTAAATGTGATTTAGCATGTATTGTAACCAATTCTGAATTCGTTATTAAGGTCATGTCTGTCTGCCCTGTTGAACACAGACAGTTTAAATTTGTGTTAGTGCATCTTTGTGAAAGGTTATGTCCCACTCCTTCTGTTAATGGAAAGGTGGACATATTGCTTAATTAGAATCCTTTTTCATTCTGCACAAGAAATGCTTTATTTCCTAAATTTTGGTGTGGTCTGTCGTCCCGAGGCCCGGCTCGGCCGAGGTCAAGCACCGGGAGCACAGCCCAGCTCTTTAGCACATCAAAGTCATACAACACAATTATTCCTTATTCCTGTCACATTTCTGAAATGTGATACTGTCATACCATTATCTGGTGAGAGGCATCATTGCAATGTATCAGATTGCAATGTCATTTCATGTAAACACTGCATTTTTAAAGTCCAAGTCAGTGAAATTGATATGCGTTTTGTCATTGTCAATGTCATTTGTTGTTCTCAACTTTGGGTCTGCTTGTCACACTGTTGTTATGGTCCTCTGTGAGGTCCACCTCCCCTCACGCTGCCACTGCCCCCAGCCTAATGTCCAGGTTGATGACAAACGTCGTGTTCCCCTTGCCACAGCCAGCCTGCCCCAAACTGCTCTCCATCCTCCTGTCCAACACAAATGTCCAATGCCGGGGTCACCCTGAAAAAAAAAAATGGGGGGAAGCCATAGGCTTCCACCCTGTCCTTGCATCAGAAATCACACAAACAGAAGCGCAAATTTTTCTTCTCATAAATTGTTTTTGCAAGTGTTACTGTTATAGTCATTCAGCTTTTGTCCTTTTAAGTTTTTACAGTGCTTATTCCACTGTTGATTATAATTTCTAATGTTAAGAAACACAGGTGAATTATTTTTGTGTATTTTGGTCACCAAGGATTTGTTAGAATTAAAGCTAATGGTGATTGCTTGATTGTTAGTTTTCACCTTTTTGACTTTTCAATTTTAAATCCTGGTGAAAGAAAAATAGTTGATTAATGCTTTCCTTTTCCTGTAAAAAAAAACATGAACATGAACCCAGAACAACACAATACATTTAAATAACACCTAAAGCTTCTATCAATTGAATAATCTGATTTTGTAATTACAAAAACAACTTTTCGCTTAATATTCTGACATGATTGGCTGACCCAGAAGAAGGTGCGGACTCGAAAAAGACACAATTATCTTTTATTATAAAGAGTGTGAGTGTGAATGTGTGCGTGTGTGCAGGAGTGAGGCAGCTGGGCGAGCAGAGCACAGTCAGACTGGCAACCGTAGGAGAGAATACAGACAGGCGGATGAGTGCACAGAGGTTAGGAGGGATGCACCAGTTAATGTACAGTCTTACAAGTTGGCTGGAGGGCTGAAGCGCTGAAGAACTCCCAAGGTCTCCGGGCCAGCTGCTCCATGTCAAAACTGCCACTGCTGATGAGGTGAAGCGGTGCAGGTGAGTTTAGAGTGCCGGTGAAGTGCAGGTTGCACCCAGGTCCGCTGCCAGGAGGCTTCCACCTGTGCACAGGGGAGTAGGAGGAAAGCATAGACGTGAAGGTTACACAGAGGCTTACTTGTCGGTGGGGAGCACAGACTCCCAGGAGATACAACAGCAGGAAAGAGCAGAGTTGGAACTCCAGATCAGGAAGAATTGAGTAGGCGAGGAAGTCTTACTAGACTGTTGGAGTGTTGACGTCTTCGTGCAGACCAGAGGGCAGCTCGGCTTAAGTAGGCTGCTTGATGAGGTGATCAGGTGTGCTCGCAGCTGTGGAGATAATTAGGGCAGCAGGCATGCAGAGCGGATCATTACATAATCAGTGAATCACTAAATATTTTACCAGTATGCACAGGTTAGCATTACTTTAAAAGTATTGGAAACTGTGCATGTGTCGGCATCTGTTTGTAAACTCGGTCACTTATACATGTACTGGTTATCTTGTCTGTTTTTGTTTGCTGTATTAGCTCCATTTTATTTTTTTTTATCTCTTTTTATCTATTTTACTGATATTAACTTTTTACTTAGTGTTAGCTCAGTAAATACAACAGCCCATACTAGCTCACAGGTGAATCAGACCCTGATCAGGGCTATTCACCAGGTTAGGCTAACCCATCTGTTTTAGTTAGCTAGCTAGCCACTTCTGGCCTGGAAAGCCATGGCTCTATCCCCAACCTGTGTCAGCTGTGTTTCCCTCTCTAAGAAGGTTTCTGAGTTGAATTGATACTCTCTAACCTCTATAAGAGTTGGGAGGCTGAAAACCATCTGGATACTATAATTTTTGGACAGACATTGGCACCGGCGATGGACTCGCAGCTAGCAGAGATGGCTACTTATCTGGGTGAAATTAGCATATCACCATCCACCTCCACCCCTGCTCCGGTCACCCCAGCTGTCCAGGACTCTAGCACCAAACACTGGCTTCAGCTCGGAGCTAAACCCAAAGGCCCGGGTGGTTCTTCACAGCCTCAGTGCATGTCCTGGACTATGGTTGGGCCCAATAGCAAATGTTGGGGATTGACCAGACATGGCCGCGCCTCATCCCTTCCCCTTTTGCTGGAAAACAGATTCGACATCCTGTCCCTGGAAGATTTCCCCCACCTGGACGTTGATCTTCCTCCCATGACTGCCCATCCTCCTTCAGCAGCGGGCCAAACCAGGAAGGCCCGGATCAAAACTACCTTAGGTGTATCAAACTTTACACCAGCTCTAAAAAGAAGAGAGTGCAACGCCCCGCATCACCCCCGCACCAGCACCCCGCTGCCATTGCAGCAACAACAACGGCAAAACTATCCATTTCAGAAGCCACCGACAAAGTCTCCCCAGACGATGCTGGTAATCGGTGATTCAATAACGAGGAACATCGGAAGCAGGTACTGTGTTACAATTTTTTTTTTTCTGGGACTAAAGTGTCAGACATTGAGGCTCTTACCCCTGACCTATTAAATGAATACCCCCACGATAAAACTGTCATTGTGCAAGTTGGATGCAACAACATCCCAGATGAAGTGTCTGAGATCTTAAAGAGAGACTTCAGGAGCCTTCTGTCCACTCTTAAGAATTGTGGCAGACGTGTGTTTATTTCTGGGCCACGTACTCCTTTTAGAAGAGGTTACAGTTATTTTAGCAGAAATCTTAGCCTTAATACCTGGTTGTGTTCAACATGTCCTTCTTTTAACATTGGTTTTATAGACAATTTCAACCTGTTCTGGAACCGCTCATCATTTATGAGGCCAGATGGCATCATCCAAATAGACTCGGTCCACGTGTTCTAAGGGACAATCTGTTTTATTCCATTCAGCATTTTTTAGTACAGTGACTGAAAGCTGGTGTGTTAACTCACCCCAAAGTACCTGGGTCTGCCAACCAGCCCTTCTTTGTTTCCACTTCTCATATTAATCCTATTGATCCAAATAATTCCTGCTGTTTAGATCAGCCTTCAATTCATAACCCCATAGAGATTGTGTCTGTCTCCCATTACCCAAAACATTATAACCCAAGACAAATACAACATAACTTGATGAATATTAAAACCACTAATTTACCACAGTTAAATAAAATATTTAAATGTGGACTGCTGAATATAAGATCTCTGTCAGATAAAGTAACCTTAATTAATGATATGATCATGGATTACAATATAAATATACTCTGTCTCACAGAAACATGCTATGCCCTGATGATTTTGTTAGTATCAGAGACCCCCCCCCCCCCCCCCAGCTATGGTAATATTCATATTTCTAGAAACACTGGCCAAGGTTGTGGTGTCGGGGTAATATATGAATCCACATTACCAATGAACCCTCAGCTTAAGCTAAACTCAAATTATAACTCTTTTGAATGCTTATTTTTTAGCTTAGCACAACCCATCCTGGAAGTCAGAGCAGCCTATTTTATTTACTACACTATATTGCCCTCCCAGTGCTTCTTTTGCTGGATTTATGTCTGAATTCTCCGAGTTCTTAACAACCTTAGTTCTCAGTTCAGAAAAGATTATCATAGCTGGTGACTTTAATATTCATATAGATGTTAATAATGATAGTCATGACATGATTTAGGACCCAGGAGACAGACACTGACACGGGCAGATAGTGACAATAATCTTTATTTAATAGTGAGAGAGTGTAGTGCGTGTGTGAGTGCGTGGATTGTGTTCTGGTCACTGGAGCTGAGCAGCCTGGACGGAGACCCGGCAACCCTGGAACATACAAGCAGAAAATAATTACTTTTGCTCCACACTCGTGAAGAGCTGCAGGTGGAGAGGCTTACTTGAGTGTAGCACAGGTTTTGCCCTGCTGAGTTCCAGCGGCCGTGCAGCGTGGAGGTGAAGGTGTCCGTGAACGTGCTGGAGATACCACCCGTGGCTGTGACGAGGGAAATCCTTGTGATAACACCGGCCGTGACTTCACAGACCGGAGTGACGATAATCCAGACGATGACAAGGTTAGTGATTCCACTGAATGTGGTGATGATGATACAGCTGATGACGATGACAGGGACTCCACTGATAGTGGTGGCGAATACTCCTGTAACTGAGATAACAATAGTTCTTGAAGCTGAGGAGCAAGACATACCGGTAGTTGCGGTGGTAGTGAAGCGCTACGTGGGCGAGATGGTGTTGCCCCGTCAGCTGGGGACGCAGGTCCGCCGCCTAGGAGGTCCACCTGTGCACAGGGGTATAGACAAGGGGTTGAGTAGCAAATTGTTCTCTTACTTGGTTGAAACTGACGAGAAGTCCTTGACGAGGCAAGAGAGATTCCTGACGAGACCAGAGAGCGGAGTTCAGGCTCATACTCCGACAAGGAGGACAGACGACTCCGTGACGGGCTGTCAGCGATGCTGGCTTTTAACAGCCGTTGATTAACACCTGTTGGTCTGTGCGCAGCTGGAGTTGATGACGCCAATGACGGCCCAGAGGCCGCCATGACAAGTCATAGTGTAGCATTTCTCTCCCTCTTAAATTCAACTGGATTTTCTCAGTGTGTTAGTAAACCAACCCATCATCATAATCACACCCTTGACCTGGTCTTGGCCTACAGTGTAGAAATTGATGAGCTGCTTGTCATCCCTCAAAATCCTACACTGACTGACCACTATTTGATAATGTTCAAAGTTGTGCTATCCGATTTCACAGCATCAAGCAGAAATATAGTTACCAGATACTTATCTGATAGTGCCGTGGCTCACTTTAAAGAATTAATCCCTTTAGCACTGACTGTATTACCATGTCTCAATATAGCAGACAGCACTGATTACTTGAATCCATTTGAATTAGACCTTTTAGTTGGTAGTACTGCAGCCTCACTGCAGTCAACACTTGACTCTATAGCCCCTCTTAAAAAGAAAACTACTAAAAATAGGAGATTGGCTCCATGGTACAACTTCCACACCCGTAAGCTAAAACAGAAAGTTAGATCCTGTGAAAGGCTTTGGCATGCAAATAAGACAGAAGAAATCTTGTTCAGCCTGGAATGCCAGCCTTACCACGTATAAGAAACCTCTCTGTAGTGCTAGGCGACAGTACTATTCATCCTTGATAGAAGAAAATAAAAACAACCATAGATTTCTCTTTAACACTGTGGCTCAGCAAACCAAGAGCCAAAATGGCATAGATCCCTATATCCCTCCAACTATTAGTGCTGATGACTTTTTGATTTTTTTTAATGATAAAATTGTCAGTATTAGGAATAAAATTCCCAAAAAATACCTCCCCCCCCCCAAAAAAAAAAAAAAATAAAATACCAAGCCTCTACCTAACACTGCTGTGCCCACAGGCTCAGAACTCCACTTTTCTAAATTTTCTCGTATTAATGATTCTGATCTATCCCTAATAGTGTCAGCCTCTAAATCAACTACCTGTCTTTTAGATCCAATCCCCGCTAGACTAGTGAAGGAATTGCTATCTCTGATTAGTCCATCTCTTTTGAACATAATTAATATGTCCCCTATTGACAGGACATGCACCGCAGTCATTTAAAGTGGCAGTAATTAAACCTCTACTTAAAAAACCTTTGCTTGATTCTGGGATTTTGGCCAATTATAGACCAATATGTAACCTCCCCTACTTTTCTGAGATCCTCGAAAAAGTAGTCGCCAATCAACTAGTTATCTTTTTAGAAAAAAATTCTATATTTGAGAAATTTCAGTCAAGTTTTAGGAAACATCACAGCACAGAGACAGCCTTAGTGAAAGTTACTGATGACATCCTTATGACATTTAACAAAGGACTTATCTCCGTCCTTGTTTTATTGGACCTCAGCGCTGCCTTTGATACCATTGACCACCATATTCTGCAAGAGAAACTTGAACAGCGAATTGGCCTGAATGGAAAAACACTAAGATGGTTCCAGTCTTATCTATCAGATTGTTCCCAGTTTGTTCATGTCCGTAACAAGTCCTCTACTCAGACCACAGTTAGCTATAGAGTTCCGCAGGGATCAGTACTTGGACCAGCATTGTTTACATTATACATGCTGCCTTTGGGAGACGTTATGAGGAAGCATTCTATTAATTTTCATTGTTATGCTGACAACACTCAGTTGTATTTATCCATCAATCCAGATGATCCCAACCAGCTGGGTTTACTCCAGGAGTGTCTTAAGGATATCAAAACCTGTATGAACTATAACTTTCTATTGCTGAATACAGATAAAACTGAAGTCATTGTCCTTAGCCCCAAACATGCTAGAAGTATTCTTTTTAGCAAGATAGCAACACTAGATGCCATTGCATTCACTTCTACGTCTTCTGTTAGGAATCTTGGAGTTGTCTTTGACCAAGATGTGTCTTTCAACTCTCATATACAGCAAACCATTAAGACCGCCTTCTTCCATCTGTGTAATATTTCTAAAACTAGAAAAGCACTCGGAGAGCGCAGACCTCCGCCAAGCACCACAGTTCCCCCCATACAGTGTTTGTGTGTACGTTTTCAGATTCCTTGACCCTGAAAACATATGACTAGCAATTGGATTCACAGTGATAGGATTAGTGGTTCAGCAGTTATTGACGAAAATGGGATTTTCCATAATGGCGGTTTAGCGCCACAGTTCCCCCCATACAGTGTTTGTGTGTACGTTTTCAGATTCCTTGACCATGAAAACATCTGAGTAGCAATTGGATTCACAATGATAGGATTAGTGGTTCAGTAGTAAAAGCATTACCTCCTTGGCGGAGGTATTAAACTCAAGTGTTGCTGTTGTGTCCATCTCCTCCATCTCCAAACTCCCAGGCTGCGGGCGTTGCAATTCATCGCACAACTGCGTATAACCCACAGGCCAATGGGTTATTCGAGCGTCTTCATAGATCACTGAAAGCAGCACTCGGGGTTTCACTGACGGATGCAAATTGGGTAGACAGGTTGCCGTGGGTTTTATTGGGGTTGCGCTCCACGGCAAAAGAGGATTTGGAAGCTTCCCCGGCAGAGAGCTTGTTTTTGTGCAGCCACTATGGCTGGCCGGGGAATTTCTGCCAAATAATCCCACGCTGGACAGCTGCCTGTCTCAGCTTTTGAGATTGAGATTGAGATTGAGATTCAACTTTATTGTCATTACACATGTATGAATACAAGGTAACGAAACGTGACTTGGCATTTGGGCACGCTCTGCAGAGCGCATCCAAGGCCGGGGCAGCCGCTAGGCGCCAGTCATAAAGAAGAAAGGAAAAAAAAGAAAAAGAGAATGGGTATGACACAGTAGGCGAGAGAAAAAAACATGTTTTATCAGAATGACGCTCGGCAAGTGAGCGAAATTTTGATTTGCAGGCAAAAAAACCCTCAATGCACATTTAGCAGACATTTAGCAGGAGATCATACACAAAAGTTGAGAGGCAGTGTATTGTATGCATGTAATGTTGTATGTATTGTGTAGTGTAAATGTAACAGTTGTTAGTGAGCAGCAGAGGGCGCCTCCTGGCAGTGGATAGATGTTATAATCATGTGACTTATAAACAAGTCCAGAGTCCAGAGTCTATCTCTCTTGCTCTCTCTCTTGCTTGCAGAAGGCACATGGGCATTGTCCTTGAGGGTCCAATCCGCTGATATGACAACAACTGATTGTCGATTGTTTGGGTAGAAGAGCCGGTCCTTCCGCTTATCTCAATCAGGAGGAATGTAAACACGGGGCAAACAAGGTCAAATCAAATCAAAACAGCACAGTGCACTCAGAGAATAGAATTTGTACTCACCCGTGTAATTCTGTGCTTCCATTATATGTGCAGGCTTAAACTGTTTTTCCATGGAGAGCACAGGGCTCCAGATTTATTCCTCCACTGAATCACTGTCATTCAGTTCACTGTTTGCCACTACTCGTGCCCTCCCCAACTGGTCGAATTTGATGAAGGAGCTTGCCGGGTCCGCTTTGATCAGCTCTCTCACCTTCCTTCAATTTCTGATGCATCAGGGAACTCCACAGCCAAAAATAGAAGTCCTGAGATCATAACCAATAATGTTTCCACAGACGCATGAATTCCAATGTCCATGAGTCTCCTCGTAGGTTCCAATTCTTGGGCTCCCCCTTGGCCCAATTCTTGTTGAAAAATAGTGACAATAGCACATTTAAGCTGCTTCCAAATCCATAATTTCCATTTAGATTAAGATTCAGCAGAAGAAGAGCGACTAAACACAGACAAAAACGCAACATTGCAAAAGCTGGGAATAGATCAGGAAGGCAGGAGAGGAGGGAAGAAAAATGCGACTGCTCTCTCTCAAGGCAAGAAGGAAAAAAAAAAAAAAAAACGCCCGGCAGCGTAGCGCAAACACAGGCACGCTGCCGGGCCCGGCCCACCACAGTTTTCCGCGTGTTTTTGTGCCTAAAACTTTGAAGAACGCGGAGTTCGTGTTCATCAGACACGACGACCAGCGCCCTCCATTGCGCCTGCACACATGTTGAAAATGGCCCTATCTGACAATGTTAAAGAATCCTTTAAAAAAAATTACTGGATCCAGACGGTGATCCGGATCATCCCCAAAATATAATCAGTTCTTCCTTGTACCATTTCCAACAATGCCTGAAAGTTTCATGGAAATCCGTCCAAAACTTTTTGAGTTATCTTGCTAACCACCAGACAGACAGACAGACAAACAGACAGACAAACCCGGGCAAAAACATAACCTCCTGGCCTGCGGCCTAGCGGAGGTAATTAGGTCCATCCTGTCTCAAAAAGATGTAGAGAAACTTGTCCATGCCTTTATCACCTCTAGACTTGACTATTGTAACTCACTTTTATCAGGTTGCCAAATAAGTCCATAAAGTTTCTCCGACTTATTCAGAATGCAGCTGCATGAATCCTTATGAGAGCAGGGAGAAGAGATCACATTACTCCAGTGTAAGCTTCTTTACATTGGCTCTCAATAAAATATAGAATTGAATCCAAGATATTGCTCTTAACCTATAAAGCTCTTAATGGTATCGCTCCTTCTTACCTGCAAGAACTCTTTGTTCCTTATCATCCAACCAGAGCTCTGCACTCCCAAAAATCCAAACTACTAGTGGTCCCCAAGGTATCTAGAAGTAGACTGGGAGGTAGAGCTTTCAGCCATCAAGCTCCCTTCCTGTGGAACCATCTTACCAGTTCAGTTCGGGAGGAAGACACTCTCTCTTTATTCAAGAGCAAGTTGAAATCTTTTCTCTTTGATAAGGCCTTTAGTTAGAAATGTTGCCCCTGCTAGGCCTTCGCTTGCATGTGCAGCCTGGCCATGCTTGGTACTGGACTGTTTGGCTTTGAATGTTGTATTTGTATGTTTGTTTTTGAATGTACAGTAGCTACTCAACCTAGCTGGTCGAGGCGGGTGGCCGTCCTCTATGAGCTATGGTTCTGCCCGAGGTTTCTGCCCGTTAAAGGGAAGTTTTTCCTCATCTGTGTCACTACAGTGCTTGCTCTTAGGGGTCTCTGCTGGGTTCTATAAACTAAGAGCGGGGCCTAAACCCACTCTTTTCTGTAAAGTGCCTTGAGATGACCTGTATTGTGATTTGGTGCTAAATAAATAAATTGAATTGAATTGAAAATTGAATTTAAGATCACTCTCGAATAAAATGTTGTCATTTATTAGAATTCTTAAATTTAATGGGCTTCCTGTGGAATAGATCACACAATGCAGCATTTAAAAGAAAGAAAGCACACATATATAACTTTAAAACTTTGCAAATGTTGCTTAAATGTTGAGTAAATATATATGTTTTCAACTTAAAAGATTCAAATGTGTGGTTACATACGTAATTAACCCCAAAGTGTAGGCGTCATGCATTTCTGACATTCATTTTGCCTTGGGCCAATGATTCACCACATGAGAATAACCCTTCAACAAGGCAATAAGTGTCTTTTCCTTCTGTTTTGGCATAAAACTTTGAATTGTTGTTAAATTTAGGTTATTCTGAAAAATATGGACTGCTTTGAAGTTAATTTGAGAGTGTGATCTATTTATAAATCAGCTTAACCTTTTGAGTGTGTATGTTGCCAAATTGCGACAAAATCGGTCAAAAGTGGTAAATATTTTTTGTCAGTAAAATAGTTCAGTTTTCCAAGGCTATAACTTGAAAGTTGCAAGAGATAATGGCTTATTGTCAATTAGAAAGATGTAAAATATGATCCAAAGTTTCAGATAGGAATAAATTTAGGCATCTAATTTGTATAATGTCACGGCACCTCTTTAAATTCCATAACTCAGTCAAAACTGGCTTTGGATATATTTACACAAAAAATGGTTCAGTCTTTTCATTTTTTTGTACAGTGGTACCTCATCATCTTCAAAGTATATGAACAAGAAATCAGTACATTAAAAAAAAAAAAATCTCACTTACTTTTGACAAAGGAGGGCTGGCTGGCTGGGTGGCTAGGCCGCTGTGTTTTGACCCATCATGGTTCATATTTTGCATTCTGCCAGTAATTTAAAATCTCTACCACATCTATAAAGTCTTATGATTATCCCACATAAATTTTGCTTGTATCCCGCAACTATTTTCAATGTACAAAGCTGAAAAAGTGATGTGACGATCGTGGCCATATTAGCTTTCTGGGCTAACTGCTACAAACAGGAAAAGGAAATGAGGAGTTCTTCTCCTTTGGTGTATTACGTGTAATCCACTGAGTCCTCTAACGGATGTCTGCCACCTTTTGAAACTGGCAAATCAGTACAATCAGTACAAATTCCCAATGCAGGCGATCATGTCAGAGTAAGCAGGCAGGCGCAGTGCCGCTCTCTGCCACTAGGGGCACGCAAATTCTTACACTCAAAAGAGTTAATAGATTCACTTTGTTTCAGATATTTTATTAAAGGATGCAGTTCCAGGTTTTGACCACAAGATGGAGACACTTTTGAAGGAGGAGACAGTGATTGTTACCCCAGAGGCAGTCTATCGGTCTCAACTCCAAGATGGCAACTAAGGGTGCTTCCCACCTTGTACTGAGTCCTTAAGCGTATTTCATTTCATTAAAGGAAAAATTCCACAGACTATATATTGTTTAAACAGGAAATTCAGTACGGAACCTTCTGAGTTCCTTCTCTAGATGAAATTTTTAAACATTATAGTACTGAAGGAGTAACATGAACTTGTTTTCTTTTCATTACTTAATCCAAAAACTCATCAAAACAAACATCTTTGTGTTCTTTGATATTTCAATTATTTCTTCTAGGTAAATACCATAAATAATATATTTTACTTTGAATTTTGGTGGTTCATTTTCAATAGGTTAAAGAAAAATAAAACAGTTCATTTTACTCTAGCACACCCATGTAAATAGTAAGACAGAATAAGTGATGATGTGTACTTTCGCATAGTCTGTCATTCCTTTAAATTGACAAGACAGTAAACCAACCAATTGGCCTTTTTTTTCCCCTCTCATCCCATTTGGTCACAGCAGGCATTTCTTATCTGTCTCCTTGAGCCATTCTGTCTGCAGGAGTGTTATCACACTGGAAAAATTTACAGCATGAGTCCAAAAATGCAGATCTATCAACACGTTGTAACTCAGTCACCCAAAACTTCTGAGACCCAAGGCCAAAAGGAAATACATATAAATAATTCCATATTGATGCTCTAATTGTTTTTTCTTTTTTTCCCCTCTTCTAAATCCTATAATCCTTCAGAACTTTGCTTTTTTGTCATGAACAGTAAAAGGATTAACACTTTAATAATCACATAGTCATTCCTTAAGAGTGACTTTACTATGTGTAAAAAAACAATATGACACAGAAGCATTAGAACGTCTGTTTGATATTTAGCAGCCTCAGGTAAATCACATGCACAAACATTGTCATTATCACCTTGCTCTGTGCTTTGAATCATGTCATATAAGCTGTATTTAAAGCTTTCAGTCATTGGGCATTATTTAGTGACAGCATTAGTCCATAATTTTCAGTTTAATTTATCATACTGATGATGGTTGCAGTGATTAATATGCATGCACTTTTACTTAACTAATCGGCTATCCAACATGGCTTGGTTGTCGATGGGAGGAATGCGGTGAGCAGGGGTGAGGTGACGTCATTCGCTGTGCTCCAGAGGCAGGGTCATGGCTGAGCAGCAGAAGAGCGAGGAGCAGGGAGAAGGAGGAACCATGCCAGACCCTTAGTCCGCAGTCCTTTTTCCCTTTAAAGTTCACTGTTATCCCTCGATCACAGAGATAATGCAACTGAGTTAATAAAAATTTACACTGATACTTCAAAAAATGAATAAAATTAGCCCAATGTTGTTCATCTGCCCTCAGGTGTCCCAAAAGATAAAAGTAAAAAAAAAAAAAAAAAATGAGGAAAAAATCTGGTAACTGAAAATGTTGGCTTTAAAAATATGAGAATATTTATGTTATACAACATTAGATTCAAAAACCCACAAAAAGAAACTACAAAAACTCCTAAGCTTTGCCAAAATACCCATATATACTTTTTTTCTTCTCCTAACTCACTCACTCAGACAGAAGGGCACACACACAAACACACATGCAGCTGTCTCCCTTTATCTCTCTAAGGTCACTTTTGGGCAGCTGCTCCCACACACAAACACTAAGACAGCCTTAAAATAAGCATGAAATGGCAACCCAAAGTTAAAAAAAAACACTCCCAAAGAAATTGTAAAAACAAATCTGGCAACCCCACGTTCTCATGTCAACTTTTTTTCCTACCACTCTGAGAACACAATTCAATTTCTTACTCAAAAGTATTACTTGTAAGCTGCCACAATTTTTCATTATCACCCCGTCAGCCAATAATCACATAACCGTCCCTTTACACTCCACAATAACCAGAAAAACAATGGACAAACACAGCTTCCAACCATCGCGGCACTTATACTTCCGCCACCGCGGTCTCACCAGGACAAACAGTATAACACAGAACAACCAGACAGACAAACAAAACTGCAGTTATTTTTAAACCAGCACTATTATTAAACTAGCGCTATTACTTAAAGGTTAACCCTCCTTACACCAGTCACTTTAATCAGTGCTCACTGCAATTAAATCTGAGAATCTTGCACCGATTCGTAAATCAGGGCTCACTGCAATATATTAATGGAGTCTCTTGCACCGATTAGTAAATCAGGGATCACTGCAATATTATTGAAGAATCTCGCACAGATTAATACATCAGTGCTCACTTTGCAACAATATTGCAGTCTCTTGCACCGATTCCTCCGCGGACAACACAGATAAGCATTCACCTCGTCAAAACTCATACCCAGACTTTGTGGTGTCCAAGCGCTCAGCAAAACATTTTACCCTCAGGGAGTCTTTCATCACAGGGAACAAACACATAAATGTACTCACAACCAAGCCACCTTTAGAGTTCTTTGACCCGTCACCCAGTCCGTTCCAGCGCCTTTGTTCCGACATGCCCTCACTGCAGTAACACTGAGTCTTGTACTCAGCCTGGGGAGGTCTTTCGTCAGCTGTACACTTGCTGAAATCGGGCAGAGGCGCCTAAAGGACGGAGCTATCTGGATCTGCTGTTCAGTGCGTCAAATGGTAGAATAATTTTCAGCATAATCATTCTGAGTCAAAAAATCAGGTAGAATATTTGAATGTAAGTATATTTATTCACCCCATGGCCACTGGGAGAGAGAGTACATGGGAATGGCTCTCAGTCTATGCACACAAAACCTCTGACCATACATTTTCTGAGTCTGGTATTTATAATTCTCTGAATAAGATGAACAAGGGGGAGAAGTCCTTGAGGGATCCTGGTGACACCTCCTAAAGGCAGTCTAAATGTCTATAAATCTAATCTGTAGCACATTCCTCTGGTCACAGAAACTTAGCAGAGCAGGTTAACAAAACAAAAGAGTCAGAGATAGATTATCTAGGTCATCCTTTACGTCTCTGCTGACCTGCAGTCTCGGGCATTTGCACACACATCTACTGAAGGCCACAGATAGAGAATAATTGCTTACAGAAACACACCAAAATATATATCAGACATGAAAGAATAATATAAAGGAATGTATGAACTTATTCTACATGGAATGCACATATAAACATCAGACATGAAATGGGAAAGTCATGGAATAATATAAGTATAATAATATAATAATAATATGGATAATATGGAATTTTTCTATCAGTGTCATTGTTATTTTCACAGTCATGTTTATACCAGCCCCCTCTGTATTGCTCCTGTACTGTTGTCCCGTTGTTCATTGTCATGTTTCATGTGCATTCCGTGTCTGTGACTGTCTGTGCATTCCCACCCGTGGTGTTCTCCGCACATGTAGCCACTCCCCTGCTGTCTCCATTGCTCTTGATTGTTCCCCAGCTGCCTCACGTTTGTTATTATCTGTTACCTTATATATGTCTGTGTCAGTGTCAATCTGGTGTGGCATCATTTGTTAACATTCATATCATGTTAGCCGTGGTCCCCTGCCAGTAACCCCATGTCCAGAGTTTTTCCCTGTAAGTTTATTACCTCCGCCAGGCCGAAAAGGCCAGGAGGACGTAATGTTTTTGCCGGGGTTTGTCTGTGTGTTTGTCTGTCTGTCTGTCTGTCTGTCTGTTTGTCTGTTGGTTAGCAAGATAACTCAAAAAGTCTTGGACGGATTTCCATGAAACTTTCAGGCGTTGTTGGAAATGGTACAAGGAAGAACTGATTAAATTTTGGGGATGATCCGGATCACCGTCTGGATACAGGAATTTTTTAAAGCATTCTTTAACACTGTGACATACGGCTATTTTCAACATGTGCGCAGGCGCAATGGAGGGCGCTGGTCATCGTGTCTGACCAACATAAACTCCGCGTTCTTCAACGTTTTAGGCACAAAAGCGCGCGGAAAACACTGGTGGGCCGGGCCCGCCACCGTGCCTGTGTTTGCGCGATGCTGCAAAAGCTGAGACGGGCAGCTGTCCATCGCCGGATTATTTGGCAGAAATTCCCCGGCCAGCCATAGGCGCTGCGCAAAAACGAGCTGCTCGGCAGCGTGCTGTGTGCCTGTGTTTGCGCAACGCTGCAAAAGCTCAGACGGCCAGCTGTCCGCCGCTGGATTATTTGGCAGCAATTCCCCGGTCAGCCATAGTAGCTCCGCAAAAAGAAGCTCTCTGCCGGGGAAGTTTCCAAATCATCTTTTGCCGCGGAGCGCAACCCCAATAAAGATAAAGATAGATGTACCACAAAGGTTGAGTGCAAGCAAGATGTTTGTGTCTGTGAACATTCCGTCTTTTGGCGAGTTGATACGTAACAATGTTTACAGTTTGATGAGAAGGTTGCTGCCATGTAACAATCATCTTATATCAGCAATTGTCAACTCGTCACTCACACTTCACTCCAGCATTTGGAAGTGGTGGCGTTCCATTTTATACTGAGTCCAATATTGTATGTTATTGTTGTTACAAGACCGCCGACTGTCTGCTGATCTGTATATACTTTTATTTATTTATTTATTTATTTTCTACTCCTTTTAGTTCTGCATTTAATATGAACCCTGAGTTTGAAATAAACGTTTGAATTTTGAATAAAACCCACGCCAACCCGTCTACCTAATTGGCATCCGTCAGTGAAGCCCTCAGTGCTGCTTTCAGTGATCTAAAACGCTCACATAACCCATTGGCCTGTGGGTTGTACGCAGTTGTGTCATGACTTCTTTTGTTTTTTCTTTTGAATTCTTGGATGGAACATGGGTGGGCAATATAAGCTGCGGATTCAGTCATCACATATTTCGGATAACTAATGTTGAATTGTATAATCAGAGGAGCTATTGTCTAATTTGACCTGGTTGGATTTTATTACCTCCTTTGTTATATTATTCACTTTCTTTTAACCTGTACTCTTAATCTATTCAAAATAAAGATTAATTAATTCATTCATTCAATTGCAACGCCCCCAGCCTGGGAGTTTGCAGATGCAGGACATGGACACAACACCAACACTTC
Source organism: Pholidichthys leucotaenia (assembly GCA_020510985.1). NCBI lineage: Eukaryota > Metazoa > Chordata > Actinopteri > Cichliformes > Pholidichthyidae > Pholidichthys > Pholidichthys leucotaenia. The sequence continues at coordinate 187,168,105 of CM035847.1, forward strand.
AGTTTTTACCTCCGCCAAGGAGGTAATGCTTTTACTACTGAACCACTAATCCTATCATTGTGAATCCAATTGCTACTCAGATGTTTTCATGGTCAAGGAATCTGACAACGTTCACACAAACACTGTATGGGGGGAACTGTGGCGCTTGGCGGAGGTCTGCGCTCTCCGAGTGCTTTTCTAGTTTATTCATTGTGTCCTTAGTTATTTTCAGCCCACATGCAGTATGTTTGTTTCTTTGAGTTTGTTTGTGTTGCCGGTAAATAAACCATGTTACGTTAGAGTTCTGCCTGCATTGAGTCCAATTCTTCAATGGTGCCTACCTGGGGATAGGACAGAATGATGCCACCACATATGGACCCAGAAGGCAAAGGCTCCAGGAGAGGAAAACACTGGGGACAGCGTTTCCAGCCTTGGTACGCTATGAGCCCTGCTGCCATCAAGGAGGCTTAGTGCAAATTTCACCAGGGAATAGCCTCCTGATTTTCTCAGTTCGAGGAGCGGTAGATCAAAATTGAATTAATTGAGACTGAATCAATAATCAATAGGCCAGAGACATGTCCAGGAGACATCTCCCTGGAGCCAGCTTAACTGCTTTTAATCTATGGATGATTTCTGACATCCTGACCAGGGCAGGTTGGTATGACAAGAGCAATAAAACCTGGGTCATTACCTACAGTACGTTATAATTTACAATCTTGCTCAGCCTAATCTCACAGTAAAAAGAGACATTCCTACAGGCTCTGAGACAATGGAAAATCACAGATAATCACAGTGAATCAGACATTGGCTCAATATATGCACCAGATACAAATATAATATAAAATAGAATAATATAGCATTAAAATCATATAGAATAATATAATGAAACATGAAAATATCCTATCATTTCCCCCTTGATGCTTAAAAAGCATCAGAGATGAAACACTATGACTTCTAAAACCTCATTGGGCAGCTCGCTAAGTTCTGGTGTGTTTTATGCTAAAGCATTTTATTGCAAAAGATCCTAACTCACTTTTTAATAAGAAAAGTCTGCCATCGGCCTCGCTGCCACTCCCGAACACCGCTGGAATGTTTCATTTCCTGGGGAGTATAGGAGGATAAAATCCTTTGTTCCAAAAAAGACATCAATCATCGAATAAAATCATAAAAGAGAAAAATTAAACCAGTGGTGCTGATTAACCATAAATTGAGATGAATAGTATATGTATTTGTTATATATTAGCAAATTAGCAGTGACTTACTAAAACAAGTTTATATATATACAGTATATATATATATTGAGGCGGCATGGAAAAATAAGCAGTGATGCTGTGGTTTTAAGCAGATTTTATTAATCATACCGCCGTCACGGGAACTCGGCTCCAGCCATAGCGTGAGCAGGCTGAAGCCGAATTCCTCAGGCTCTCAGTGAAGAGGGGACACAAAATCTGTGTCCTGCAGCAGGGTTGAAGTCAGATTGAGAGAGTAAGGGAGATTGCGTTACAGAGTTGCACCTTAAATACTTGATCATAACAATACATCAAAGAGACGTACCCCACAGTTTAGAATGATCAAAGGGACAACAGAACAGGCAGGAGGTATTTGCATTTGTAAGACATACATCACAATGGGCAGATTAGCTAGACCTCGCTCCAAGTGTCAGACAAAGAGGCTAACCAGCACATCTACATATTGATCTGAGTCTCTAGGTCACAGTAAGGGCAAAATGCATGAACACTTTAACTTCAAGGCTGTAAACTCAGCGTGCAGCAGAACAAACCCCAGGAGTGCGAGCTGACTGTCTCTGTGTTCTGTTTGTGTGTTGTGGGGGGTTTAATCAAACCGCTACACTGCTCCCCCCCAAGAGGGAAACGGTAGGGGACCGTGACCTCGATGTTGCAGTCTGGGCAGCGAGCAGGGAAAAGCTCTGTGCAGGAGGGGGGGGGGGGTAGTCGCACCAAAAGTGTTTGCTGCTCCGCGATGTGAATACCATGCATGAAAGGCAACGATTAACATCACATAGGTGAGACAGAAGAAACTCGTCTACCTGTAGACATTAATACACCAAAGCACATCTACATATGTAAGATGCTCAGAAAAAGCACAGTAAGGACAAGCCATATGCACACTATACCGAATGGCGCATTACATCACAATACATGCATGTTTGCATCACAAATACATGAATGGCACATTGCATCTCAGTAGTGTAGCAGGAAAACAGAGAAAAGAGGGCTGAGTGTCCTTAGTCTGTTGTGGGGTTAAAACGAACCGCCACACACGCTCCCCCCCAAGAGGGAAACGGTAGGGGGCCGCGACCTCGATGATCCATCTGTGTGAGCGAGCTGTGGGAGAAGCTCGCTGCAGGCGGAGGGGGAGGGAGGGGAGGGGTAGTAAGTGCCGGCAGGAGCTGTGAAATCATCCTGAGCCGCGCAAAAATTGCTTGTGGGTCCGCAATGTCGAAGGGCTGGTCCCGTTGAACGTGCAACGGTCCACAAGAAGAAAAATTAGTCTCTGACTCCTCTCGTGGCCATGAAGAAAAGCAGGAGCGGCTGTAAGAGAAAAAGTAAACAAAGCATAGGGACTGTTGGCTTTGGGTGCTGAAGCAACCCCAAAGCTCCTGGGAACAGCTGACGGCTGAAATCCCGTTGTGCCGTGGCTAAGACCATTAAAAAATCCAGTGGCGAGCTGCGTGCTTGCTTCAGGTGAACGAGCAACCCTGAAGGTTCTGTGGGCAGCGGCGGAGGACGATGGCGGTCTGTGGCGTGGCTGAGACTGTTAACAAATCCTTCCAGTATGCTGCATGCGTGCCTCAGGTGAGCGAGCAGCCCTGAAAGGCAGCGGCGAAGGAGGAAGGCAGTCTGTGGAGCCATTACTTGTCCCATGCGTGATGCGCCGTCCTTGTAACTCCCCGGTGCGTGCGCGGGGGTTCAGTGCGTGGGTGGGCCGCTGGAGTGGTGAGTCAGGGTGCAGAAACTTGGCGGAGATCAGCGCAGACGGCGCCAATAAAATCCAGGTTGAGCTGTTGCTGTAGATTTGGCCATGGTGCGTTGGAGCGTTGAGAGGAAATAGATGATCTTAAGTCCCTCAGGCCCGTGCAGAGGCGTTGGAGCGGCGGGAGGGAATAGACGATCTTTTGTTCCTCAGGCTCATGCAGCTGCGTTGGGGCGGTGTGAGGAAGTAGACGATCTCCGTCCCTCGGGCTCGTGGAGGCGCGTTGGAGCGGTGCGAGGCAATAGACGATCTTTGTGCCCCGGGCTCGTGCAGCAGCGTTGGAGCGGTGAGAGGGAGGAGACGATCGTTGTCGCTCGTGCGGCCATGGTGCGTTCAGTTCCACGCGCTGCGCTCCCCGTCGGCCCTGGAGGTTGCCGTCGTGGAGAGAGGACGAGGTGCGTGCGCTCTCAGTGAGAGCGGCCGGTCCAGCGTGGTTGTGCAGATCTCAGGCGACGGAGCATTCATGCCCGGGTGTTGCGTTCGCTGGCCGCTCGTTTTTTTCAGCGTCGGTTCGCCAGCGTGGCCATCCAAAACAGAAGGCCGCGTTGCACAAAACGTGTGCGTCTTCAAGGGGCCACCAACGCAGCTGTGTGGCTGTCCAGCTCGGAAGGTTGCTTTCGCACAAAACGTGTGCGTGTTCGAGGGGTCACCAGTGAGGCGGCATGGAAAAATAAGCAGTGATGCTGTGGTTTTAAGCAGATTTTATTAATCATACCGCCGTCACGGGAACTCGGCTCCAGCCATAGCGTGAGCAGGCTGAAGCCGAATTCCTCAGGCTCTCAGTGAAGAGGGGACACAAAATCTGTGTCCTGCAGCAGGGTTGAAGTCAGATTGAGAGAGTAAGGGAGATTGCGTTACAGAGTTGCACCTTAAATACTTGATCATAGCAATACATCAAAGAGACGTACCCCACAGTTTAGAATGATCAAAGGGACAACAGAACAGGCAGGAGGTATTTGCATTTGTAAGACATACATCACAATGGGCAGATTAGCTAGACCTCGCTCCAAGTGTCAGACAAAGAGGCTAACCAGCACATCTACATATTGATCTGAGTCTCTAGGTCACAGTAAGGGCAAAATGCATGAACACTTTAACTTCAAGGCTGTAAACTCAGCGTGCAGCGGAACAAACCCCAGGAGTGCGAGCTGACTGTCTCTGTGTTCTGTTTGTGTGTTGTGGGGGGTTTAATCAAACCGCTACAATATATATATATATATATATATATATATATATACGTATATATATATAGTGTATATATATAGTAGAGAATGTGGAAGGACGAGGCTGAGTTTATTTCACAAGTCAGGTTTATTCACATTCTCCAACATCATCCAAAACCAGAAAGAGAAAGAATCCCCCAACATCTGTCCCTTTTATACCAGGACATCAAAACACAAAGTCACATGGCACTTAATCCCCAGTAACAATGTAACTTTCTACCGATCTTAACACCCCCCACCTTCAGTCTCTGGCCGCTGGGCAAAATCCCCCAAGGCTGTCTCCTTGCATGCCAAAGACTAAACTTTCACATCCTCGTGTTATCTCCAAAGCGGCTCAGTCCTTTGTTCCGTCTCAGATGTGAAGCCTAAGGTGGTATACGTATGAATCATACAGTGAAATACATATGTGCATATATGTGTCCCACATGACCCCCCCCCCCCCCACCAAACGTCTAAGATGGAACAACGTAATCACAGCCTGCAAGTCATGGTAAAATTATTACACATCAGTCCACATGTCGCTTGGGCCTCAGTCTCCTCCCATACCTGCTGTAAGCGGGCTTTACCACTTTCGCGGCGCCCTCCTGCTGGGGGGCTGCTGTCTGAGGATGAGAACTGTTAGTCAATCCCTGTGGGTGTTCTGGTGAATGCTTCTTAGGGGGTCTGCCACGCCGAGGAGCCATAGCCAACAGCACATCCTCGTCGGCCAACACAAAGGCGGGTTTGAGTCTGTTTATGCCAATCTTTTCTTTCCTGCCCCCCAAATGTAGCACAAAATGCTTATCCCCTGTTTCCAGCACTCTAAATGGTCAATCATAAGGCGGTCGCAATGGCGGGCGATGTGCATCGTGTCTGACAAAAACAAACTCCGCATTTTTTAGAGCCTTAGGCACAAAAACGCGCGGAAAACTGTGGTGAATGGGGCCTGGCAGCATGCCCACTTCCGTGCCACCCTGCAACCGCTGAGCCGGGAAACATTCTGGCGCAGGATTATCTGGGAGAAATTCCCCGGGTAGCCGGAGTGGCTGCGCAAAAACTAACTCAGCTGGGGAGGCTTCTAAGTCCTCTTTAGGTGCAGAACGCAACCCCAATAAAACCCATGGTAGCCTGTCCACTCAATTTGCATCCATAAGCGACGCTCTGAGGGCCGCCTTCAATGACCTATGGAAACGTTCGCATAACCCATTAGCCTGCGGGTTGTACGCGGTAGTGCTGTGGATCATTACCCCCAGGCTGCGGGCCATCGCTGACCAAAGCTCGGAAACAAATTGAGGACCTCTGTCGGATGTAATGTCCAACGGAACTCCAAAGCGCGCTACCCATGCCGTTAAAAACGCGCGCGCCACCTCCTCGGCTGTGGTTGACGACAGTGGGACCACTTCAGGCCAGCGCGTGGTGCGGTCTACCATTGTCAGGAGGTGTGTGCACCCCTGCAACAGCAGGAGGGGGCCTACGAGGTCCACGTAAACATGGTCAAACCTCTTAGCCGGGATGTGAAACGGCTCCAAGGGAGCTCTCGTGTGTTTGTGTACCTTGGCTCGTTGACAAGCCATGCAGGCTGCTGCCCACTCTCTAACTTGCTTGCGCAGGCTCGGCCATACAAATTTCTCTCCTACCATCTTGACCAACGCGCACACCCCCGGGTGCGCCAGAGAATGAATCGAGTCAAAAACGCGGCGGCGCTACACGGTCGGCACCACCGGGCGCGGTCGTCCCGTGGAGACATCGCAGATTAGGGGGGGCATATCATCTTGCAGCACCCTGTTCTCCAGCCTTAACCCTGTTGGTCCAGACTGGAGCGCACGCACGTCCGCGTCGTTAATCTGATCTGATTAATCTATCCCTACGCGGACTGGGGCTGCGCGCACTTCCGCGTCGCTAGCCTGCTCCGCGGCCATGGCTGCATAATCTATCCCTACGCGGACTGGAGCCGCTACGGCGCGCGAGAGACAGTCTGCCACTACATTCAGTTTACCCGCTACCTGCTGAATATCGGTAGTAAACTCTGAGATTGCAGCCAGCTGTCTCTGCTGCCGGCCTGACCACGGTTCTGAAACCTTGGTCATCGCGAAAGTCAGCGGCTTGTGGTCGACAAATGCGGTGAAACGGTGTCCCTACAGCCAGAACTGGAAGTGGCGAATGGCCAAGTGGAGAGCTAACAACTCCCTATCGAATGCGTTGTATTTTCGCTCACTATCGCGCAAAGTCCTGCTGAAAAAAGTGAGCAGCTGCCAAGCTCCGGCTACATGCTGCTCCACGACCGCCCCTCTGGCCACATCTGACGCGTCAGTAGTGAGCGCTATGCGGGACGTTGGGTCTGGATGTGCTAACAACGCAGCGTTTGCCAGGGCTGTTTTGACCTCAGAGAATGCGCGCTCTTGCTCCGGAGACCATTCGATTTTATTTGTGGGTTTTTGTTTTTTTAGCGCGGCATACAATGGTTGCATGAGCTGCGCTGCGCGGGGGAGGAAACGGTTATAAAAATTCACCATTCCCAAAAACTCCTGTAACGCTTTGACCGTTTGTGGCTGGGGAAAATTTGTTACCGCGCGCACTTTGTCAGGCAGAGAGACCGCTCCCTCTGGAGAGATGCGATGCCCCAAAAAATCAATCTGCGTCACCATGAACTGACACTTCGCTGGGTTGATTATTAACCCGTGCTCTGCCAACCTCCGGAAAACTGCCGTGAGGTGACTTTCGTGTTCGTCTTCGGACGCGCTGGCTACCAAGATGTCGTCCAGGTAGACGAACACGAAGGGGAGATCGCGCAACACCGCATCCATCATGCGTTGGAACGTCTGCGCAGCGTCTTTAAGCCCAAACGGCATGCGCAAAAACTCGAATAGGCCAAACGGAGTTATTACCGTTGTTTTGGGTATGTCCTTAGCACGTGCTGGGACTTGGTGGTACCCGCGGACCAAGTCTATCTTAGAAAAAACGCGCGCCCCCGCCAAATGAATGGAAAAATCTTGGATATGCGGGATTGGGTAGTGGTCGTGCACTGTAGCATTGTTCAACCTGCGGAAATCTCCACAAGGTCGCCACGAGCCGTCAGCTTTAGGGACCATGTGAAGCGGGGAAGCCCATGGGCTTTTCGAACGCCTGATGATGCCCAACTTTTCCAGGTTGGCGAACTCCTCGCGCGCTATGGTCAGTTTAGCTGCATCCAAGCGCCGAGCTTTTGCAAAAACAGGCGGTCCAGTGGTAGTAATAAAATGTTCCACCCCGTGTTTAGCGACTGCTGCTGAAAATGTGGGAACCGTGAGTGCTCGAAACTGAGTGAGTAGTGTGTGGAACTTACCGCTTGCCGTTGCGACGTTGGCTTGTGCTGTGGGTGGGGTCACTCGGGCTGCACAGGGAATAGAATAAAAAGAGAGTGCATTAACCAGGCGCCTATTAGCAAGATCAACCAACAAACCATGTGAGCACAGAAAATCAGCCCCTAACATATTGAAGCTCACTGCAGCTATAACAAAAGTCCACTCAAATGTACGGCATGTAGGGACAGAAGCAGAGTCTTCTCACCGAAGGTCTTAATCCTCCAGCCGTTTGCTGCTGATGCTCCATGACTTCCGGGGCTCGTCAGCTGGTCAGCATAGGTAGGCATGATGAAACTCACTTGGGAGCCTGTGTCCACAAGGAATTGCTTCCCCGAATGCGCATCCGTCAAGTAGAGCAGCTTGTTCTCTTCCCCGAGGGCCACAGCTGCTACCGACCCCAGGCTTTGGCGTTTCCCGAGCTCTTGAACTGGCACGGTGGTATACATATGCGCGCCCTCTCTGCGAAGCAGAGAAACAGAGGTCGTCTCCTCCGCGATCCCTGGCCCTCGCCGCCGCCGTTGCTGGTGGGTCTGCTACCGCCGCCTTTAGCCCCCTGCCATCTCCGGCCGTCGCTCCGAGTTCCGTCGCTGCTGCAGTGGCCGCGCTCTGTCTGCTGGCGTTGAGAATCCGCTGTGCCTCCTGGGCCAGCGTGCGCAAGTCCCGCTGGGCCACCAACGGTGAACCGGTCAGGGTCGCTCTCGTGGCCGACGGTAGGGTTCTCAGGAAAATGTGGGTGAAAAGGAAGTCGTCGTTGTCTTAGCCCCTCAGCCTCAGCATGTCCTCCATCAGGTTGACGGGCGTGCTATCTCCCAAGTCGTTCAGAGCCAGGAGCCTCTCCGCTCTCTCCTGGACTGAGGGAGTGAAACGGTGGATGAGCGCAGCCTTCAACCCACCGTATTTGTCGTCGGCCGGTGGGCGCTCCAACAGGCTCTGCACATGTCGAGCCGTGCGGTTGTCGAGCTTGGCAATGACGTGGTAGAATTTCATGTCATCTGCCGTTATCCCCCAGAGGGCGAACTGTGCATCGACCAAGTGGAACCAGGAGTACGGGTTGTCTTGCCAGAAGTCTGGTAGCTTGACTGTGGCTGTGTTCGCCTGGCTGGCTCCTGACGAGTCCGGCTCGGGGGAATTTCTTCCGCTCATGATACGTCTTAGGGTCACCAGTGTAGAGAATGTGGAAGGACGAGGCTGAGTTTATTTCACAAGTCAGGTTTATTCACATTCTCCAACATCATCCAAAAACAGAAAGAGAAAGAATCCCCCAACATCTGTCCCTTTTATACCAGGACATCAAAACACACAGTCACATGGCACTTAATCCCCAGTAACAATGTAACTTCCTCCCAATCTTAACACCCCCCACCTTCAGTCTCTGGCCTCTGGGCGAAATCCCCCAAGGCTGTCTCCTTGCATGCCAAAGACTAAACTTTCACATCCTCGTGTTATCTCCAAAGCGGCTCAGTCCTTTGTTCCGTCTCAGATGTGAAGCCTAAGGTGGTATACGTATGAATCATACAGTGATATACATATGTGCATATATGTGTCCCACAATATATATATATATATATATATATATATATATATATAAATATATACAGTGGGGCAAAAAAGTATTTAGTCAGCCACCAATTGTGCAAGTTCTACCACTTTAAAGATGAGAGAGGTCTCCAATTTTCATCATAGATATACCTCAACTATGAGAGACAAAATGAGAAAAAAAAATCCAGAAAATCACATTGAAGGATTTTTAATGAATTAATTGGTAAATTCCTTGGTAAAATAAGTATTTGGTCAATAACAAAATTTCATCTCAGTACGTTGTCATATACCCTTTGTTGGCAATGACAGAGGTCAAACATTTTCTGTAAGTCTTCACAAGGTTTTGACACACTGTTGCTGGTATTTTGGCCCATTCCTCCATGCAGATCTCTAGAGCAGTGATGTTTTGGGGCTGTCGCTGGGCAACACAGACTTTCAACTCCCTCCAAAGATTTTCTATGGGGTTGAGATCTGGAGACTGGCTAGGCCACTCCAGGACCTCGAAATACTTCTTACGAAGCCACTCCTTCATTGCCCCGGCGGTGTGTTTGGGATCATTGTCATGCTGAAAGACCCAGCCACGTTTCATCTTCAATGCCCTTGCTGATGGAAGGAGGTTTTCACTCAAAATCTCACGATACATGGCCCCATTCATTCTTTCCTTTACATGGATCAGTCGTCCTGGTCCCTTTGCAGAAAAACAGCCCCAAAGTATGATGTTTCCACCCCCATGCTTCACAGTAGGTATGGTGTTCTTTTCCTCCAAACACGACAAGTTGAGTTTTTACCAAAAAGTTCTATTTTGGTTTCATCTGACCATATGGCATTCTCCCAATCCTCTTCTGGATCATCCAAATGCTCTCTAGCAAACTTCAGACGGGCCTGGACATGTACTGGCTTAAGCAGGGGGACACGTCTGGCACTGCAGGATTTGAGTCCCTGGCAGCGTAGTGTGTTACTGATGGTAGCCTTTGTTACTTTGGTCCCAGCTCTCTGCAGGTCATTCACTAGGTCCCCCCGTGTGGTTCTGGGATTTTTGCTCAGCGTTCTCGTGATCATTTTGACCCCATGGGGTGAGATCTTGCGTGGAGCCCCAGATCGAGGGAGATTATCAGTGGTCTTGTATGTCTTCCATTTTCTAATAATTGCTCTCACAGTTGATTTCTTCACACCAAGCTGCTTACCTATTGCAGATTCAGTCTTCCCAGCCTGGTGCAGGTCTACAATTTTGTTTCTGGTGTCCTTTGACAGCTCTTTGGTCTTGGCCATAGTGGAGTTTGGAGTCTGACTGTTTGAGGTTGTGGACAGGTGTCTTTTATACTGATAACGAGTTCAAACAGGTGCCATTAATACAGGTAACGAGTGGAGGACAGAGGACCCCCTTAAAGAAAAAGTTACAGGTCTGTGAGAGCCAGAAATCTTGCTTGTTTGTAGGTGACCAAATACTTATTTTACCGAGGAATTTACCAATTAATTCATTAAAAATCCTTCAATGTGATTTTCTGGATTTTTTTTTCTCATTTTGTCTCTCATAGTGCAGGTATACCTATGATGAAAATTGGAGAACTCTCTCATCTTTTAAGTGGGAGAACCTGCACAATTGGTGGTTGACTAAATACTTTTTTGCCCCACTGTATATACTATATATATATATATATGTATATGTGTGTGTGTGTGTGTGTGTGTGTGTAAATGTAACCTCAATGAAGAACAATAAAAATGATCAAAAACGATTATATGTGTAAAAGATATACAGTATGTGTATGTATGTATTAGGGATATACGTATGTGTGTTAGCATCCTAATCTATATGTATTAGTACCTTAATGTGGAAATGTAAACAAACTTTCAACAATCAAACAACAATCACTACAGTAAAAGGAGTAGAAGGAGTCTTTGTCTAATTTGACCTTGTTGTTATATTATACAGTTTCTTTTAACCTGTACTGTACTGTACTGTATTATCCGAAATAAATTCATTTATTCATTCATTCATTAAAACTGTATAATGATTAAATCGTGATTAGTAACATGATGATTTCAAGTGCAACATATATTAAAACAGAACGAAGTGAAAAAAAAAATCTCAAACAGGGATAGTACAACTTCTCTGAACTTCAGGACGTATTTGATTACTCTTGCAACTCAGTACATTTCAAATTCACATCATGAACATACATCTCCTTTTGGTTTTCTGCATGTCAGTCATACTTTTACTCTGTACTCATAAAACCTTAAGTTGGTGTTGTTTCCCCATTTTCTCCAGTGGTGGCCTCGTGATACAACACTAAATTCACATGACAAGCCTCTACATCATATCACAGACGCAAGGAATGACACATGAAAAGACCAAGAGTATCACTACAAAAATCACCACCAAGTTTATAACAAGACTCCTCCATGAGGAAAACAACCAGTTTATCCAGTGTGATGAGTCATTAGCATTATCCTTAGCTCCAGCAGCCTGCAAGGCAGTAAGATTACGTATGGCTGAAGCAATGACATCTCCATCTGCATCATGTGCAGGTATAAAGGTGCAACAGTACTGACCTACAATTGTGCACACACCCCCACGGGCGGCAGTCAACTCATCAAGTACCATTCTATTTTGTGTTGCCACAAGTCTTATAGCAGTCATTTCTTCCCTTTCACCTTTCCAGGCAGCCAAGGAAAAATTTACAAAAGATTGTAATCTGTAGTTAAGAGTCTCAACCCACAAAGTGTTCTTTGCCACTCCCACCCAAGGGAACAGCGACTGAACTACCTTTTGGCCTGTAGTAAGTAGTTTAAACTGTTCTGGCACATTCATACCCCAGGTGGAGTCATGTGGTGTGAAAATGGCATCCTGTGATAGGTCTCTCTTCCCTTTGCCTGCCTGACCCACTGACATAATCAAGGGTGTTATCAGTCACAAAGACAGAGGCACAGACTCCTGTCCAATTCATAGGCAGATGAGAATACGCCTTACGACCGCACAGCCACCAACCACCTGTCACCATATGTGCGCCATACATTTGAAAGTTACAGATAGTAGCACTGCAGAGCTCCAGCATGGTGACAGGCCCATGATAACAACGGTTAACTTGTGGACACCACCAGCCCATACGATTGGTCAGAGTACCAGCATCACAGGTGTGGTGTACACTGTACACCGCTGCACACCGAGAAAGGGGTAGGTCTCCCAGGGGGTTGTTACCACTTCCACTCAAACAGAAAGAGAAAGTCCTTGATGAAACTAACCTTGCCCTTACAGAGTAAGGGGTGCCATAATTTTTCTGATTGGTAGAGTAATGAAAGGTTTCACAAGAGTGATTCAGAGTAATCTTTCTTGTGTAGTCCCTTTCCATAGCCTTCTGTAAGAAACAGAGAGCATTCGTTGGTTCCATCATTTTAGCCACAACAGCAGTCTGTCCAGCTGACATTGGCACCAAGGAGCAAACATAACAATTAGAATGATTAGCTGACCTAGCCGGATAGTTATCATACCCCCACAACGTATTGGCAGCATATTCATGATCCTGATGTTCATGTAGCTCTAACCAATCATGCTGGATATGTGCAAGGTCCCTAGCACTACAGTGTATGGTTTGTGGGGCAGCTAAAAGAAACCAAAGTAAAAATGTCACCCCTAGGATGATGATTCAAAGGAAACAACAACAACTACACCATTTAATGACTGAACGTCTTCCTTCCACTTCTTGTCTCTCCATGATGGTCAATTGTTTGCTTCACTATCCCAAGCCAGTACTGGATGCCCCATGTAGGACATCGTCATTCGGCGCTTAAATAGGGAAACAATTCAAAAGTCTCTTGCTGAAAGTCTTTAATTAAATAAAGTTGAAAATATTTATTCAGCAGTCCCTAGCTGTGAGTTCTGAGTAGGGTAAAGTTTGCAGTGTGTTAAATGCACCCAAGCGTCCCATATTTCAACTTTCACCGCTGTTGGCATTGACAAAACAACTTTATGTGGTCCTTGCCAGGGTGAATCAGTCCAATTCTTCTTTTTGATGGCTTTGATGAGGACGAGGTCTCCTGGCTTGGCCAAGAACGGTGCAGCTTCCTCGTGAACCCTCCTGGGGAGAGTAGCAGCGATAGCATCTCTGTTAGTCAACATCCTTCTCATGTAATCAGCTAAACACACTTCTTCATCACTTGGATTGAATGGTCTCAAAGGTGGTAGCAAGTACGGTTTACCATGCATGATTTCAAATGGAGACGACCCCCCTTTGGTTGGGATTATCCTCATGTAAAACAGGACTAATGGGAGGCAATATATCCAATTTTGCCGTTTCTGCCATTATTTTTCTGAGTCTTTCTTTAATAGTTCTGTTTGTGTGTTCCACCAATCCTACAGATTGTGGATGATAAGTTGAATGATTCTTCAAACTGATGTTCAGTACTGTGCCTAAATGTGATATTACTTGATTCACAAAATGTGTACCACTGTCTGAGTAAATTTTCTCAGGTATTCCAAACCTAGGTACAATTTTGGCAAGCAATTTCTTTGCCACTGTGATTGCATTTGGATGTGTACAGGGAAAAGCTTCTAGCTTCCCTCACTTGCCCTCACATTTATTCAGCTCAATAAAATCCATCCAGATGTTCTGAAATAGATAAGTGGAGGCTGGAAAAGTGCCTCTTTCAGGTATAAAAAATTCCTGTCCATTGTTTTTTGCACAAACCAGACATTTTTTTACAAAACTGTGTGGCAAACTGGTTAAACCCATAGGCAGTAAAGGTTTTATTCAGTGTAGATACACCCCCCCCCCCGCTACATGTGAAAAACCATGCAGCAAGGTAGAGACTTGGTGAAATAGTTTGTGTGGTAGAATAGGTGAGCTTTAAGTTGTCATCAAAAATTGCTCCCTTTTTTTTTATCCATTTGTAAATTTCAGCCTGTGGTGCTGCTTTTTCAAGCTTCAAAATGAATGTCATGTGACAGCTCTTCAGTCAGTGTCAAAATAGAATCAGATGTGCTTTGCTCAGGTTGCAGGCCTTGTGCAACTGCTGTTGCAGTTTGATCCACAAAATGATTACCTTGAGAAACCAGATCATTGCCATTTGTATGAGCAGCACATTTGCATTTGGCCAGCTGTGATGGATGACATAACGCACGGCTCAGGAGACGCACACACACAGGCTTAGAGTAGTTCAAAGAGTTTATTAACAGCAGGAGTGAATGAGTGCGTGTCTGCGGGATGTAAATGTGTTGGTGATGGTGTCTGCTCCAGGCACAGAGGCAGGTGACCATACAGCCGAGCAACCCTATGGAGAGAGCACAGGGAGAGGGTGACGGGCATACACCAACACAGGAGGGATTTATGGCGAGAGAAGGACTTACTTGGTGGGTCAGGACAGCTGGCACAACAAGGGGGCGAAGCCCGGAAGACAGCCACCTGGAGAGCTCCGTACAGCAGCGAGGATTGGGCGATGGAGAGGAGATGTCCGCCGCTGGGGAATCCACCTGTGCACAGGGGAGAAGACTGAAGAAAGGAGGTAAGCGATCTTCTTACCAAAACGGTGACGCTGAAGGGAAGTATGCTCACAACGGTGAGGGACGAAGTCTGACGGCTTCAGGCCGAGCCTCCGGGCGAGACGGCCTTTATCCCTCGCTGCTGATGATTGTCAGGTGCATGAGCAGGTGGCGCCGCTGATGAATGGCGCGGCGTGACAGTACTCCCCCCTCTAGCAGCGCCTCCTGGCGATGGCTTATCCGGGTGCGCTCGGTGGAAGTCCGCGAGGAGCGATGGGTCCAACACAAACGACGGGGGCACCCATTGTCGATGCTCGGGCCCATAGCCCTCCCAGTCCACCAGGTATTGCAACCCACGACCTCGGCGCCGGGAGTCCAGGATGGAGGAGACGGACCAGGCCGGATGGCCACCAATCATCCGGGGCACGGGTTGCGCTGCAGGAGGAGGGCAAAGGGGGTCAGTGACTGCCAGTTTCACCTTCGACACATGGAAAGTGGAATGGATGCGGAGGGAGGGGGGAATAGCCACGCGCACAGCCACCGGGTTGATGATCCGGGTGATGGGAAAGGGACCCATGAATCGCTGTGCCAGCTTCCTCCTCTCGCCTTTTAATGTGACGTCCTGGGTAGACACATACACGAGTTGCCCAACTCTGTACGCCGGGGCAGGTCTTCTGTGCCGGTCCGCCACGGTCCTGTTGCGCTCCGCTGTGCGTAAAAGCGCATGACGCGCGGCAGCCCAGGTGGAGCGGAACTGCCTAAGGTGCGCCCTAACAGAGGGGACAGTTACCTCGTTCTCCTGCGCTGGAAACAGCGGGGGGTCATAACCCAGGGACGCCTTGAAGGGGGACATCCCCATTGCAGAAGAGCGGGCGGTGTTGTGGGCATACTCCACCCAGGCGAGATGGTTGCTCCAGGACGTCGGCTTGGATCTGGTAACACAGCGGAGCGCAGCCTCCAGCTCCTGATTGGTCCTCTCACACTGCCCGTTAGACTGGGGGTGATGGCCGGAGGAGAGGCTCACCTTGGCTCCGATGGCGTTACAAAAGGATCTCCAAACCTCGGATGAAAATTGGGGACCCCGGTCCGAGACCACGTCCACCGGAATCCCGTGCAGCCTGACCACGTGTTGGACGAGGAGGCCCGCCGTCTCCAGGGCAGTAGGGAGACCTCGCAGGGGAATGAAGTGCGCCGCCTTGGAGAAACGGTCCACGATGGTCAGGACGGTGTCAAAGGAGTTGGAAACGGGGAGTCCGGTGACGAAGTCCAGTGCGATGTGCGACCAGGGCCTGCCGGGGACGGGCAGAGGCTGGAGCAGACCCGCTGGGGGGGCATTTCCCGACTTGCTGGTGGCACAGATTGGGCAAGCCCGGGCGTAGCGGGCTGCATCCCTCCGCAGGCCTGGCCACCAAAAGGACCGTTGGAGGAGGCTGATCATCCGAGAGGTGCCGGGATGACAGGTGAGCCGGGAGGTGTGGAGCCAGTGGATGACCTCTCCTCGGACCGCAGATGGGACGAACAGTCTTCCCTCCGGTCCGCCGCCAGGATCAGGTTCCACCTCCTGCGCCTTCCGGATCTTGTCTTCAATGTCCCACGAGATGGCACCGAGGACGCACGACCTGGGCAGGATAGTGTGGGGCGTCTCCTCAGCCTCCACGGGGGTGAACTGCCTAGAGAGGGCGTCAGGCAGGCCGTTTTTGGAGCCCGGCCTGAAGGTGATTGAGAAGCGGAACCTGGCGAAGAACAAAGACCAGCGCGCCTGGCGGGCATTCAGGCGCTTGGCAGATCGTAAGCACTCTAGGTTCTTGTGGTCCGTCAGGACCACAAACGGCAGGTCCGCCCCCTCTAGCCAGTGGCGCCACTCCTGTAAGGCGAGTTTAATGGCCAGGAGCTCTCTGTCCCCCACATCGTAGTTCCTCTCCGCCGGGGACAGGCGCCGGGAGAAGAAGGCGCACGGCCGTTTGGCGCCATCGTCAGGTGACCGCTGGGATAACACTGCTCCCACTCCCGTGTCCGATGCGTCCACCTCCACAATGCACTGCAGCGCGGGGTCGACCTGGCGAAGGACCCGGGAGGAGGAGAACTCCGCCTTCAGCGCCCTAAAGGCAGCAGCGACCTCTTCAGTCCACCGGAACGGGACCTTCGGGGACGTGAGGCGGGTCAGCGGTCCGACGATCGAGCTGAAATTTGGGACAAAGCGGCGGTAAAAATTGGCGAAGCCAACAAACTGTTGCACCTGCTTCCGGGATGCGGGAGTAGGCCACTCCACCACCGCCTTCACCTTCTCTGGGTCAGGGAGCACCTGATCTTGAGCGATGATGAATCCCAGGAAGGATGTGGTCCTAGCGTAGAATTCGCATTTCTCAGCCTTCACGTACAGACGATTCTCCAGCAGTCTTTGGAGGACCCGCCTCACATGGACCTGGTGCTCGTCCCTGGACCTGGAGAAGATAAGGATGTCATCCAGGTAGACGAACACAAAAAGGCCGATGAAATCCCGGAGGACGTCATTAATGAGGCGCTGAAAGACGGCAGGAGCGTTGGTCAGCCCGAACGGCATGACAAGATACTCAAAGTGGCCGTTCGGGGTACGGAAGGCTGTCTTCCATTCATCTCCCTCCCGGATCCGGACGAGGTGGTAAGCGCTGCGTAAATCCAGCTTGGTAAACCAGGTCGCCCCCTGGAGGGAGTGAAAGGCAGTGTCCATGAGGGGCAGGGTGTAACGGTCCCTCTCAGTGATGTCATTTAGCGCTCGGTAGTCTATGCAGGGGCGGAGGGATCCGTCCTTTTTCCCGACAAAGAAAAACCCCGCCCCCACGGGTGACGACGATGGGCGAATAATCCCAGCGCTCAGAGATTCCTTCAGGTATGTATTCATGGTCTCCTTCTCCGGCGCCGACAGGCTGTAGAGCCGACCAGATGGCAGGGGAGCCCCCTGGCGGAGGTTGATGGCACAGTCATATGGTCGATGCGGGGGAAGAGACATAGCTTTCGATTTGCTAAATACCATACCCAGGTCGTGAAATTCTGGAGGCACCAGTGACAGGTCCGGAGGTGCTGTATCCGCCACAGGGGGAGCCGCGGATGGGGAGCAGGCAGCGGACTGAAGGCAAGTGCCCATACAGAAGGTACTCCATGCCGATACCCCAGCGGACCTCCAGTCCAGGACAGGGTTGTGGAGGCGTAGCCAGGGATACCCCAGGATGACGGGCGACACAGAGTTGGGCAGGACGTAAAATACCATCTCCTCCCGGTGGTTCCCTGAGATGATGACTGGGACAGGCATGGTTTGGTGAGAAACTCTCCCAAGGGAGGCACGGGAGAGATGGACCAGGGAGATGGGGTGTTTTAATGCCTGACAGCGGATGCCCAATCGGGTTGCCAGGCCTTGTGAAATGAAGCTGCCCTCTGCGCCCGAATCCACCAGTGCGTGGGTGAGGTGCCCAGTGGGATTGTGGCAAAAATGGATGGGCAGCTTTAATTGAGTGAGAGAGTCTAACCGGTTGGGATCCGCGAGGCTCCCTACAGCGATTCGCGGACCCCGCCGACTGGCTTTCCGCGGGCAACGCTCCACAGTGTGTTGGTCACCTCCGCAATACATGCAGAGGCCCAACTCACGGCGGCGTTGTTTCTCCGCAGGGGAAAGCTTGGTCCAGCCCGTCACCATCGGCTCCGACTCCTCGGGGCACAATGCTGGCGGCGCCGCCAGGGGGCGAGCTTGGAACAGGTGCGGCGAGACTCCACGAGGGTGAGAAGAAGAAGACTTCCGCCCCGAGGAGCGCTCGCGCAGCCTGTTATCCAAACTTATCGCTAAGGATGTCAGCTCCGCTAGCGTCCCAGGGATATCCCGTCCAGCCAGTTCATCCCTCAGATCACTATTGAGGCTGCGGAGGAACAGGCCACAGAGGGAGCGTTCCTCCCAGCCCAATTCCTCCGCCGCTACCCGGAAGTCGACCGAGTAGTCCGCTGCCGACCGGCCTCCCTGCTGGAGAGCGAGAAGCCGATCGACCTGGACCGTCTCGGTTTGAGAATGGTCAAAGACCTCCAGAAAGCGCCTCACGAACTGGTCATAGGTGAGGGTGGCATAACTGGGCCTCGCCATTACGGCGTAGGTCCAAGTTAACGCACGCCCCTCCAGAAGATTCCCTATGTAACCAATCCGACTGTGATCCGAGGGAAAATCTCCGGGCACACGGTGGAACACGGACTCACACTGCATAATGAACCCCCGCGCTCTGCCGAGCTTACCGCTAAAGCGGGCGGGGGTCGGAATCGGTGTGAGCCGAACCGGTGCCACTGGAGCCGGCTGGACGGCCGCTGGAACAGCAGGAGCCGCGCCACCCTGACGAGCCGGGGGGAACGGCTGTTGAGGATCTAAGCGGCCCAACCGGTTAGTTAAGTTTAATAATTGATTCAGGATAACCTGCTGTTGATAAGCAATCTGATCCACTCTAGCCTCGAGAGTGGTAAACCGGTGTGCGAGCCCGCGGTCCGCCGAGCCGCTCTGCTGAAGCCGTACTGACATAACGCACGGCTCAGGAGACGCACACACACAGGCTTAGAGTAGTTCAAAGAGTTTATTAACAGCAGGAGTGAATGAGTGCGTGTCTGCGGGATGTAAATGTGTTGGTGATAGTGTCTGCTCCAGGCACAGAGGCAGGTGACCGTACAGCCGAGCAACCCTATGGAGAGAGCACAGGGAGAGGGTGACGGGCATACACCAACACAGGAGGGATTTATGGCGAGAGAAGGACTTACTTGGTGGGTCAGGACAGCTGGCACAACAAGGGGGCGAAGCCCGGAAGACAGCCACCTGGAGAGCTCCGTACAGCAGCGAGGATTGGGCGATGGAGAGGAGATGTCCGCTGCTGGGGAATCCACCTGTGCACAGGGGAGAAGACTGAAGAAAGGAGGTAAGCGATCTTCTTACCAAAATGGTGACGCTGAAGGGAAGTATGCTCACAACGGTGAGGGACGAAGTCTGACGGCTTCAGGCCGAGCCTCCGGGCGAGACGGCCTTTATCCCTCGCCGCTGATGATTGTCAGGTGCGTGAGCAGGTGGCGCCGCTGATGAATGGCGCGGCGTCACAATGGAAGTTTGACACTTTCAAGCAACTCCAAAATAAGGTGTTTATGCTGAATAGGCTTCCCCGTTGATGTAGTCACGCCTCTGTTTTTCCACTGCTGTGCAAAGTGGTGAAAAGTGGAAAATACATATTGGCTGTCAGTGTAAACTAAGGTTTTTTATTCTGTGCCAATTTGCATGCTTCAGTCAGAGCAATCAGCTCTGCTGCTTGAGCTGAAAAATGGGTGGAAGTTTTGGGGCTTTCAAAACAGTGTAATGAGTGACAACTGCATAGCCAGACAAATTTGATCCATCACAATCATGTTTTGATGATCCATCTACAAACAATGTGAGATCTGAATCATCCAACGGGAATGTCCCAAAAATCAGGACGTGGTAGTGTTTCATTTTCAATTTCTGCCAAACAGTCATGAGGTTCTTCTTCAGTGGAAATTGGCAAGAAGCTTGCTGGATTTAGTACTGTGCAATGCTCAATGGTTAAAGTCCTCGGACGGTGACATTTTTTTATTGAACCAATAAACTGATTGTATGGAAATATTCCATTCTGGCCATTCCCGTGATTTAATATGTGTCACCAGCCTCCATAAATGACTTTATTTGGTAATAGCCCATCTTTCACTTAGTGATGCTGCAGTACCGCCATCTGTCGATAGGGGCGGGCAGCAGTGACGTCAGCACAGGAAGAACTGAGGGTGATATTGCCTGCCTGTGCTGTGAGCCTCATCAGAGAAACATTCCCATCGGATCACTACAAGGGATTTTGCCTACCAAGATTAGATTTGTGAAAAATGATATTTAAATAAAGTTTTGTAAAATCATATATTGAGTTTATTAATGTTCATGTCAATTTTATAATTCTAATATTTCAGCATTCATCAAAGTCGCATGTCATATACATTTGAATAATTTTTCTACCATTTTATGGTATAAAATTCGGGTTCCATTTTTAAAAGCGCATTTCTCTTAAAATCTTAGGCTTATATTTGTTTGTCTTAGCAAAATATGTTGCTTCCCTAACAAATGAAAGCTGAGCTTTCATTGCTAATTGGAAATTTCTTCTACTTTTACATGTTTGATTTTGAAAATCTAGATACATGTTGCTCAACAGCATCAGCTTTGATGGGACGCTGAAATTTGGCACTCAATGTGGTGGGAACTCTGGCTTGTACAGAGTGCCACTGCTCCCATAAGTGGGTTGGATCAACCAAGGTTTTGTTGAACAGAGTATTCATCAGATCATCCACATACAGTGATCCCTCACTTATCGCGGTTAATGGGTTCCAGAATCGACCGCAAAAAGTGAAAAACCGCAAAGTAGCGTCACCCCTAATGACGTCACCCATAAATAATACGTACGTTCATTCTCTCACTCTCTCTCTCGTGTGATACGTGTGTGTGTGTGTGTGTGTGTGTAAGTGTACATACATACGTAGATGTAAATAAAGTGTACATAAATATGTTTTTAGAACTCTTTTATTCTTATAACAAGATACGTAACTCAAGATGAAGATGATTTACTGCACAGGTTAATGAGAGCTTTACTGCTCCTCAGGTGACGCCTCATCGTCAGGTGCTAGAAGCGCAGGATCGTCGAGGACAGCTTCCGATAGAGCTGGAGAAGCTGCAGGAGGCGGCGTAGTGGCTCGACGGGAAGACTATTTCTCACAAGAGAACAGCAAAAAGTTCCACGCGGCGAGACTAAGCAACACGAGTGATAAAGAGCAATGAATGCGGTCTTCCTTCGCTGCATTGGCGCTCGGCAGGGACAGAAGCTGGGTGAAACGTCTCGGCCAATCAGCTTGCGAGATTCCCGAGCCGAGCCAACACGAGAACAGCGAACAGAGAGGTGGGGCTCTCAGTGTTGATACCTGATGGTCTAATGTAGTCTCCCTGCCTTCTGCTAGCGCCCGCCCATTATTTCTCAATTTTGAATTTTTGATGAATATTTTTGAAAAATCCGCGATGCACTGAGGGCGCGAAAGGTGAAGCGCGAAGTAGCAAGGGATCACTGTATTCTGAAAAAAATATATTCAATAAAAATTAGACATCCATTTGACTACAGTATGAAATACAAATTTGACCCAAATTAACATAATTTGATAAAAGCTATGAAATGTGAAAGTTGTATGAAGACCAACCCTCCACCCACTGTAAATATCATATACAAGCCTAGAAAATGATACTATTTCTTATACTCACTGAAAGTTGGATTAACTTTCTTTGCTTGCAGTTTATATCCACCTTTTTTGAATTTTGGGTACCTGATGATGAAGACCGGCTCACCATCATGATTCTGTGCCTGCTTGTGGCCTGCATTTTCATTAAAGTGCATTGCAGCTAAACAAAGTCTGTAATTAGAATATTATCACAATGATTTATTTTTGGACATATAAGTGATTTATCAGCAGAAACTCTATGTAATTGGCACTGTTATTATAATTGCATTTCATATTTTTGGTCACATATTGCATCTCCTCACCCTGTCAACATTCCAAGGAATGAGAAGTGTACACTCTTTGGTGCAAAATGAATAATCAGACTGTGGAAAGCCTCCACATTTGAAGTTTGCTGCCCTGGACTCAGCTTTCGCACATCCCTGAGGACCCGTGTTTTGTTGATCATATCAACAACTTTTTCACAGCCCTTTGTGCCTGAAATAAATAAATTGTAGGTGTGAGATATGTCACCAAAAATGATTAAAATCAATGGGATAATAATTTATATATATATATATATATATATATATATATATATATATATATATATATATAATACATGCACTGTTGTTTCATTGTGTGAAACTGTTTTTTGTGTTAGGTTGCAGTCTCTCAGGAGCTGGGGGATCGTATGTAGTGCTCGCATCTTTGTACTTGGGTTGATGCGCAGGCAGCAGAGCAGCGCGCCGTTCAGCCGGAAAAAAGCAGAGGACAAGGGTAACGGGCACCACACCGAGACAGGGATAATCAGTGATAATGTTGCTTACTTGCAGGGACAGGCGGCTGGCGTCGGCAGGTGATGAGCCCGGGAGACAGCGTCCTGCAGGTGGGCTAAATATCCCGCTGCTGACGAGGCGCAGGTGTGCGCGCAGCTGAAGCCGCTGATGAGCGGCAAGTCGTGACACAAATTGCATCTTATTCTCGAAATCGCTGTCAACGAAATGTCTACTGCACATGTTGGGTGATTTACCAACATCATTCCAATTTTTTCGCGTTTTCTGAACAAATTTCACCCATGCCGTTCTGATTTTCCCAGGGACCGGAAATTCATAAACACTCACCGCATGCTCCTCTGGTATACCGTCACACCCGTAGACAACACAACGCCATGCCAAACCATAATTAATTCGATCACTGAAATCCTAATCTTAATAAATAATCTATTTGTAATCCACAAGTACTCCGAGAAATATTCGTAATCGCCGATTTTAAAACGTAAACAACCAGCAATGTCCGCCGAGCGTGTGCGTGTCTCTTCCTGAAATTACGTCACACAGTCAGTGGCCATCTTAGCCGCTGATCGCTTGGCTGAGTCAGACAGCTCTGAAGGACAGCATACTTCAAGAGTGCATTGTCACCTTACGCGACATTTGTTGACACCAAAACATGTGCGGTTCAAATTAACTCGTCTCACACAAAAATTTAAGATATGATTTAGCGATATTGAATTTTCGTCCGGCTGACTCCTTTAAATGTGGCTGTGACAGTAGCACTGTCATGCACGCAAGGTGTCTGGATGGTGAGAGAACTGATATCTTACTCTGAGATAAAATAACTGACACTGCATGTGTGACCTTCAGGATCAAAGGAAGAAAAAGAACAATCCCTGCAGATGCTTGAACTACCATGGATGCAGCTATTACGGCCTGCACACACGGAGGAAGGGCTCTTGCAACAGCATCCAGTCTGGTGGAATAATATGCCGCTGGACACATTTTTGCCCTAAATAGTTGAAGAAGCACTGATGTCATGTGTCCCTGCCTGCAATCAACCATTTGAATAAATGGCTTTTTATAGTCAGGGAGTACCAGAAATGCAGTGCTGACCAAAAGCATTTTCATTCTGACAAATGCCTCCTCTGCTTCAGGTGTCCACTTAATCTTGTTCACCTGTTCCATTGGTTTTTTTTATAAATGAGGTCAGACAATGGTTGCACTTCAAATGAGTAATTTGCAATCCAGGAGCAACAATCGTTTAATGTCCCTAAAAATGACATCATGTCTCTTTTTGTGATTGGTTTGGGTGCTGCCAAAATAGCTTCTTTGCGAACAGGATCAACATGTCTCCCTTCTGCTGACAAATGTGGCCTAAGTATTTCACTTCTGTCTTCCACAACTGCAGCTTTGCTTTGTTAACCTTGTGACCCTGCTCAGCTAAAAATTTCAGCAAGGCAATGGTGTCTTTTTTGCATGTGATATCATTAGGGGATGCCAGCAAAATGTCATCAACATACAGGAGTAATTGACTTCCATGAGGTGGAACAAACTGGGACAAATTTGCTGACATTGCCTGTGAAAAAATGGTCAGTGATTCACAATAGCCTTGTGGCAGTCTCGTGAATGTGTACTTCTTGCCTTCAAATGTGAATGCAAACCAAAACTGATGATTTGGGTGAATAGGAATGCCGAAAAAAGCATTACTGATGTCAATCACTGTGAAAAATTTCATCTGTGATTGTAGATCATTTAACAAAGTGTGAGGGTCTGGGACTGTTACAGCCCTGGGAATAACGGCTTTATTCACTGCCTGAACATCTTGGGCCATCCTCCAGCTGGAGGACGGTGCGGCTTTCTTTACCGGAAACAGAGACGTATTGCATGGTGATTTTGGACATGATACTATAACCCCTGCGTCTATCAATACCCGTATAACAGGTTTAATGCCTTCCTGTGCTTCTGGGCATAGAGTATACTGTCTCTGATAAGGCCTAAAATGAGATTTTGCATTTATTGTTACCAATTCTGCATTTTTCATTAAGCCTACATCTGCCTTTCCTGTTGACCACAAGGAATTTGGAATTTCTGAGAGTTCATTTTCCTCTCCCTCTGTCAGAGGAAACAGTCATGCTTGTGATTCAGGGACTTCAATGCTGACGTCTTTTTGGACTTGTGCAACCCAGTTCAAAGGCAGACAGTAGGTTTCAAGCTTTGGGCAGTATTGAACTCTTGGTTCAGGTGTGTTTTTCAAAAATTGATCACATTCTTCTGCTGTCGTTACAAATCTGCCTACATCTTTCCACTGCACGTGTTTAGGCTTAATCAGTGCAATGTGTGGTGACTCACAGTGTTTGAAATGGCCCTTATCGTCATCAGATAACCTCACAGTTGCCCCTGCATAGCCACTTTGGTGACCAGTACAAATTTGCAATAACTATTCTGGAGGATGAATTTGCAAAAAATGTTTTTTTCAAATTTATCATCTGGGCCACTCAGATATCTGTCATACATGTTGCAATGATATTGATTTGTGGCCTGCACAGTTGTAGGAACCTGTGTTTTGAAATGTTGCATTATTTTGGCTTCCAAGTTCTCAGTCACCCCAGTTGGTCCAGCCACTACCAAACAGAGTGAATATGAATATCTTGGTACTGCAAAATGTTGTACCACATAGGTTTCTGATACATGTGGGAAATGTGATGCCCTCATACCACCTTCTGTTGGAATTAGGGTGATATTGAGAGTTGTGAGCAAATCCCTTCCTAATTGGTTAACTGGACACACTTGTGACAAAATGAATGAACTTTCTGCACTGTCCCCTGTGACAGGATCTTTTACTGTTACAATTTCAGAAAGGTATTCCTTTTTGAGTTTACCATTTGCTGATTTAATAACCACTGTGTGTTCTGATTTTGTGAACCCCCCAACATCTAGGACTGAAATGACAGATCTGCAAGCCCCGGTATCACAGATAAATTTCAAAGGTGTTCCCTGAACTTCTAGAGTAACCTCTGGTAAACACTCTAGTGTCATGATTAGGTCAAAGTCAGGTAAATGAAATATGTCAACTGTGTCATTGTCAGTTTCAGTAGCTGTACTTAGCTTTGAGTTGGTTAGTCACATGTTGGGATGTGGTAGGTCCTGTTGTTGCGGCTGCTGGGCAGGGCGTAGTTCACTCCCCTCTCCCCAGCCTCTTGAAAGTGCAGGGCAATGCTTTTTCCAGTGGCCCTGTTGCCCACAGGAATGACAAATGTACCGGCTCCACCGTTGGGGGTTTGCAGGCCCAGCTCTGCGGCTCCTCCTCCCTCCTCCACGCGGGGGACCCTGGAAAAATACAGAAGTGGGGGAAGCAATGACCTCCCCCTGAGGGTAAGCAATTACATAAACAGGAGTGGGCTTTGTTTTAGCCTTCTTTTCTTCCGTGTCCACATGTTCCTCCACCAATCTTTCTGCATGTTTTGCATAAACCAGCACATCAGCAAATGAACATGTATGATATGTTACAAGGTGTTTGCGTACATACTGTGCTAAATTTGGATGCATGTTCTGTAGGAATACACTTTTCAAATGTTGCCAATAGGGTTCTGAACCTGTGTCTGTGGTGGGATTTTCCAAACCAGAATGATTGTCAGAAACATCCTGCAATCTACATCTATAGGCTTCAACACCTTCTGTCTTATTCTGAGTGGTATTCTGAATGGCTGTCCAATCATGTTTTAATCTCCACTTGTTCCCAATGCATTCATTTAAGTCTTTCACCCGCTGAGCCAATACTGCATCATTTGGTGATAAGGGTTGATCATCATTATCTTTTGGATTCCAATTACCTGAAACTGTACACCAATCAGTTTTCAGGACCCTTCTGTAGGCCCTCTCTGTTTCTTGGCCATTTAATTTGAAAAATTGAAGGAGGTTTGCCATCTCTTCAAAAAACTGCCTTGGCTTGTCCTTGGGATGTGGGATTTCCTTAACAACTTTGCTGAAATCCCCATCAGCCCAGGGCCTATAGACAAGCACAGTGGGAATGTTTTGAATAGTAGCTTCATCACCGCTGGCCACTGGGCCTGTATAAGCTGGGTTAGATAACTTAATCATAGGGAATTGTCCTAATGAATCACAGGTTTCTTCCTTAATGTGTTTATCTAAGGATGAAGACGTGTGTGTTTTTGAAGTGTCATGGCGTGAAGGTGCATAAATACTTATCTGCTTGGCAGATCTAGAAGGTTGCTCCCTTGTGCCAAAGTCCCTTTGAAATTTAGGTTTAACATCTGGCATGTGTTGAGGAGGAGGAGGAGGAGGAGGAGGACGGGGAGGGGGAAGCCCAGTAGTGGAGGAGGAGGTTTGAACTGAGTCTGCCATCGGAGCCGTGGGGGTTGTTGTTGTCTCTGCTTCAAGGCTAGGGTATAGGGGAGGGGGAGTTCTTCACCACTGCCCCTGGTCATTCCTTTCTTCTTCACCTCGGAATTTTGAGAAAGAATATGCATTAGTCAAATCCTTTTAATTACAAACATCTGAGTCTTTTGAAGTCTGATTCTGTCTGTTTACTGTCACCCTATCCAGGTCAGCCTGGCATTGTCTGGTGACTTGAAGCCATCGTTCGGCTTCAAAGAGTCCATATTTTAACTCTTTTCATCTGCTGCCATCTGCCACTAATCTAATGGCAGAGATTAAACCCTCGCAGTCCTTAACCCTAAGTTTACCACTGAAATTAAATTTCCTTCTCCATTTTGCCAGAAATCTTGTGCTATTTCTGTCTTTTCTGTTCATAAATTTACCATCTCCTGATAATACAAAAATTTCATTCTCATCTTGCTGTGTTATGCAACCCTTACAGCAAAATAAGCTATTATTTCTACCTGTCTGAACATTTTGTGGCTGTCTTATGGCTCTAAGTTTGAAGGAACTTAGAGACTTTGTATTCAGCCCTGAGTTTTGGCAGTAACCATCTCAGCCCAATGTGGTGATGGGGGATCTGCAGCTACTTCACGGACAGGAGGAGAGCTTTCTATTTATGCCAGAGCCTGCGCCGATGGTGAAATGTCCCCTGGCTCCGTCATCCACACCTCCTCACTACGCTCAAGTCTCAGCTCCTCAGTGCTCATCAGCCCCAGCATCACAGAATCCTGAGCCGATGGCAAAATGTCCCCTGGCTTCCTTAGCTCCTACTACCTCTTCTTGCTGCTCATCAGTTACAGCACCTGCTCCAGTGTGCCTCTCCCCAGCTTCAACATCAGCCTCACCGTCAACGCTGAAGCCGAAGCAGACGAAGCAGCATCCCCTGGTTTCAGTTCCTTCCTTCTCACACCGAGCTCAAGCTTTTTCACCTCCTTGCCACTCTTTCGCCTTTGCTCCAGCCTCATGGAGTGTTTTAAGGTCTGGAGAGCCCTCTAACGTTATTTTCCATGACAGCAATTTTGTTTGTCATCATGCCTGCAATTTCGCCCATCATCACACAAGCAGTGCTGGCTCCCACATTGTCTACATTGGTGCCCTTGCACGCTGCTGCTGTGTCAGATCACGTTGTCTGCTGTTCCACCAGCGTCCCTGGGGGCAGGGCTTGTTCTAGCAGTGTCTCCAGAGCTTGTCATCACCTCTCCAGCAGCAGAATTACCCGTGTCCTCGCCAGCAGTGGAGTAGGAGTTAAGGCAAGTGCTTTATTTTGTATTATTAACATTTGTACTTCAAAAGTCTTACCTTCCTCCTGGCGGGGGAATTCAGTTGCAGCTCCCATCTACTTCTGGCCTTCCTCCACCGGGCTCCACTGCTTGTGCCTGTACTGACCTGTCATCCATCTCTTCCTCCACGTGTGAGGTGCCAGTGTCAGGGATGGTGTTGCACACTTCAGCTCCAGCCATTTCCAAGGTGAATGTGACAGCTCCAGCTGTGTCTGAGGTGCATGCAACAGCTCCACCATCATCCAAGCTGCACGCTCCACCCTCACTGTCATCCGAGCTGCACACTCCACCCTTGCCATCGACCAAGCTGCACTCTCCACCTTCACCATCACCTGAGATGTACACTCCACCTGTTGTTCCAGAGGCCGGTGTGCCTCCACCTGTTGATTCAGATGCTGGTGCACCATCACCTGTTGTTTCAGAGGCCAGTGTGCCTCCGCCTGTTGTTTTGGAGGCCGGTGCACCTCTGCCTGTTGTTTCAGAGGCCGGTGGACCTCTGCCTGACATTCCAGAGGCTGGTACATCTCATCCGTGCATTCCAGAGGCTGGTGACAGTCCTCTGTGTGTTCCAGAGGCCAGTGAGCCTCCTCTGTGTGTTCCAGAGGCCAGTGAGCCTCCTTCGTGCATTCCAGAGGCCGGTGAGCCTCCTCCGTATGTTTACAAGGCCAGTGAGCCTACTCCGTGTCTTTCTGGGGCCGATGTGTCCCTGCCTGCTGCACCAGGTGCTGGCGGGCCCCCACCTGTAGCTCATCCAGAGGCCGTCATACCCCCAACTGCAACTCATCCAGAGGCTGTCACGGCTTCAGCTTATCCTGAGGTCATCACCCTGGCAGCAGGAGACCAGGAGTTGAGGCAAGTACTTCTCCCCTTATTTTCAACATGTATTTCAGAAAAGACTTGCCTTTCTGCTGGTGGGGGGACCCAAGCACAGATTCCACATGTTTATGGGTCTTCCTACAAGTCTCTGCTGCTGATGACTGTGGTGTCATGTCACTGACCTCCCGTTATCTCCGCTTGTCTGTGGTGGCTATGTCAAGGGTAGCTTTTTTCATAGAAAAAAATACATTTGCCCTTTCTCCCTGGGTCCTGAAAACATAACATCAAAGTTCTGCAAATTTGGAGAGCCTTTATTTTCCTGCCAGCAGGAAAGAGGGAAGGCTGCTGATATGTGTGTCTCACAGCGGAGCACTTCTCTCTTCCTCCCCCAAGGTCACAAACAGACTCCTTTATACAGTTCTGCAAGGTGCTCACATCACTGCCTTATATGATAACATATCAAACAATGCATAACCTTATCATGCAAACAGTCTTCGTACTACACATAAATTGGAAAACAGTAGTTCAGCGTCTTAAAATTGCTTACAAAACCTCATTTGGTGACCTATCAGAATTTCTGGCATAGAAACAGAATAAAACATCACATCAACAATAATAACAGTACATTTACACTTCATTTCCCCACTTCTGATCATATATGATCACATACTGTATATACAAGAATGTCAATGTAAGGCTTCCACTATTATACCCTGTTATACAGTTTTAACAAGAGCATCATAAACATTATCATGTGAAAATTGTCAGTGTGGAAGGGAACACAAGAAGCTGTTTTTGCGAGCATAGACACTTAGATTGTGACCAAGCCAAATAAGTGGGAAGAGGGGAGTCAGAAAATCCCCACGGGGACTTCCTGGAAAAGGGCTCGGGGTCATGGTCAGATGTGGATAGGGACAGCATTTAACAGCAAACATTTCTTTTTGTATTTTAATATCATCATAGTCATCAGGAAAAGGGAGTTCAGACATGTCTAAGGCAGTGCGGTTCAACATTTTCCATTGGGTGGTGTCTAAAACCTGCTCAGCTGTGGGGAGAGCTGTGTAATGCATCATGTTAATAGCAAACATTTTCAAAATCATATTGCGGATAATTGGAATCAAGCAGCAGCCGCAAAACAACAGAATCAACAGAATCATTAACAATATCATTCCTATCTGCATTAGCCATTCCCTCCAGCCACCACTAGTAAGCCAGGACCATAAATCCCAGCCAGAGGATGGGGTCACATCTTGTTGTAGCTGTTGCGCAAGTGGGTCATTCAAATGTGCTACAACATGTACCATATTGTCACCCTCATCAGGTATGTAAGTACAGCAGTCTTGACCTATAATGTGACATACCCCACCCTGTGCTGCCAAAGTTATACCTAAGGCTATATCTGTTCTGAGGAACCACAATACACATAGCTCTCATTTCGGTTGACATTGCTGAAAACCCCATTTCTGTCAATGCTATTAGATTTTCTTAATCAATGGCTAGTTTGTCAGTGTCATGTGGATTACTTACAGTACTCCAAGAAGGTATTAGTACACCGAAGAGTTTCACTCCTGGATGTATTCTAACCCTATCTGTCCGTGTCTCTCTTCTTCGATGGTAATGCTGGTATGGTGGGAAGTAATGTGAATATGAGTGGTGGGCATGATAAATGAGATTAGTCATAATGCACATGGTTGGAATCAGCTTAGCCAGTTAACATATACCCACCATGTTGGCGGTAAATACTGATAAACCTGTGACCCACACACCCAGACATGGGCTGTGAGGCTGCCATAGCCATCTGAACTCGGGAAAAACAATTGGGGATTATCAGACCATGAGGTTCTATTGGCACGTCTACATGTGGCATGTGGTAAAGTGAGATTAGGTGTAGTAATGAATGGCATACCATATGCATTTAAACATGGGGTACTGCTATCTCCGAGACCACATGTGGCATTGAGAGTGATGTTGCACTGCTGTGTGGTTCCCAGATAGGTGGACTTATTGTGATGACACCCAAGATGGAAGCATACCGAGGCAGAGAAAAGTGTAGGATGAGTAGTGAATACAGGCTTCTGGGCCTTCTCATTCATACAGGAAACATTATGTACTCTCACTTGACAATAAGCAAAATCTGCCACCGTGACATTTAACCATTAAATGTAACTGGTTGTATTTTCCACAGTTTCAACAATGAAGGCCTTATAACATTTAGTGCCATTATGGTGCACTTCTTCAATTGCAGTCTGTGCTAGCAATGCTCCCATCGTTTCTGATCTGTTTAGAGGGTAGGGAATCATAGGCACAGAATGAGTAACATGATGTGGTAAGTATGTGCAGATGTAACAAGACCCAATCACATTAGCTTTTCTGACTGACAGATGCACCACCTGATACCATGCATTGTTGTCATAAGTGTCGCTTGATTAATTGTCAAAGTCATGCTCCAGGCGGCTTGCCTCGTGTCTGTCCGGAAAGGAGTGATTGGTGGGGTAGAACAGTGCATTAATAATATTACCCCAATTAAGAAAGTGTCAGAAACATGTACAATGTTATCATTTTAAATGTCTATGCCTTATGCAAGCATAGAAGTGAGCTCTACTGGAAAAACACTGAGATGACATTCAGGGAGCGAGTTCTACTGGAAAAGCACTGAGACGGCATTCG
This sequence comes from Pholidichthys leucotaenia, assembly GCA_020510985.1. Taxonomy (NCBI): domain Eukaryota; kingdom Metazoa; phylum Chordata; class Actinopteri; order Cichliformes; family Pholidichthyidae; genus Pholidichthys; species Pholidichthys leucotaenia. The sequence goes on from CM035847.1 coordinate 187,199,809, forward strand.
GGGAGCGAGTTCTACTGGAAGAATACTGAGACTGCTTGCAGGGAGCCAGTTCTGGCGGAAAAGTACTGATACTGACATACCCCTGCATGGCAAGAGAAGGAACAGGTTGCTTTGTCCTTTCTGTTAATAATGTGCCAAACCTGTTACACTCGTTTGTCTGTGATGTATTCAGCTGAAACCGCTTTGCCCTGCTTCCGTTTGTATGTTGCAACTGCTTCTTGTATATAAGTTTGCTCACTGAAGGCAGTCTTAAGTACTGACCTCCTCCAACCTGAGGTTCGTACTCCTTGTATACAATTTATACAAGTAAAGCTTTTAAAAGAATATTCTTGTGTCTCAAATCTTTATTGAGGTAACAAACTAATATACGATCATATTATTCTGAGTGTTTTCAGAGATTCCTCACATACGTGGTGCCGTGACCCGGATGACCAATACCCTAGACGAGCCAGGACAACCAAGCACCGGGGAAGGGTTTGTATGGTCTGACCAACGGTCAGTTTTGGAAACCCGCCTTCAAAGAACGCCGGGGAGGAAACTGGCTCCTGACTCTGTCTAGTGACGGTCATCCTCACTAGTAGGGTCATAAAGTAAGTGATGTCTTTTTATTATTAAAGAAAAAGGATATAGTATATACTATATGCATTAGAAGATCCTCCCAAATCCAGCCTTGAGTGAGTAATGTAAAATAGGCCGCTCCAATATGTTACTAATGTAAAATGGGATGCGCTCCTAAATATGTTACTAATGTAAAATAGGCCACTCCAATATGTAAAATTGGATGTGCTCCTAAAAATATTACCTAATGTAAAATAGGCTGCTCCAACATATTACTAATGTACAATAGGATGCGCTCCTAAATATGTTACAAGATCCTCCTAAATCCAACCACAAGTGACTAACACGATAAGAGAGTGAAGCGTGCGGACGAGTAGTTGCAACGAGGAAAAAAAGGTTTTGTTCGGTTTAAGGTCCCGATTGTGTTGTTTTCCGGCTGAAGAGTCAGGTTTCAAAAAGTAAAAGAAAAGTAAAAGGTGCTGTGTACTGACTGATAGGTCAAGCTTTAGCTAGTAATGGTAATATAAGGCGGTGTCCTATATATTTTTCCTATCTGATCATACCAGGTAATGATCCTGTAAGAAATTACAGGAGTCCTAATACAGGTTGCGTGAGCATCTAGTTCCATCGACAGGTGAGCTCATCCTAGAAGCGTGAGCATCTAGTTCCATCGACAGGTGAGCGCATTCTAAAAAAAGAAAAGAAGCGTGAGCATCTAGTTCCATCGACAGGTGAGCGCATTCTAAAAAAAGAAAAAAGTGTGAGGATCTAGTTCCATCGACAGGTGAGCGCATTCTAAAAAAAGAAAAAAAGCGTGAGCATCTAGTTCCATTGAAAGGTGAGCGCACCTATTGGGCAGTAATAGTGTTGCGGTGGGCGGACCGACAACGTTCCTGACTATATAAACAAACAAACAAAAAAATAAAATAAAATGGGTAACTGTACAGGAAAAACAAATAAAGCGAAAAATAAGCAAAAGAAAAAAGAGGAAACTGTGCGCTGAATGGTAAAAAATTACAATAACCGGTTAAAAGAAAAAGATCAGATAAAGGATCCTGAAAAATATTTAAACAAATCGGGAAAAAGATTATTCCTTTAAACCCACACCGGATGTGGATGAATGCACAGTCTTAGCGTCGACGGAAAAACGTACAACAAAAAAAGATAAATATCAAAACCAACCGAGCATTGAACCATTATTAATTGAAAAAGATAATCATCCCCCAGCTTACCAATGCCACGATCCTAAGGAGGGTCCATACAGCAAATTATTAAAAGAAGCCCAAGAGGTTGGGAAAAGGAGGAAGTAAATAAAATCATAATAATTGGACCATAATATTTAAAGACGGAGGGATTAAAAGGCAACAGAACTTGAAACAGAACCGGATAACGTTAAAATGGACAATGAGAGACAGTTATTTTATCTATTCTTTGTGTGTGAGCCTTAGATAGAGGCAGCGGCAGTGCAGAGAGAACAAAACTCCTCTGTTCTTTGTTTGTGTGTGTGTGGTTGATCTGTGAAGAAGTGTTTGCTGCACGGATGGTGCAAGGTGGGATTAGACCCAAGACAGACAGGTCAATGCAAGTGAATGATGGAAATTGGGATGTTTGTTTTAACTGTGGCAAGCCTGGTCACTGGGCCCGTGATTGCAGGTTTGGCCAAAGAGGTGGATTTGGAGGCAGGGTACCAAGTAGAGGTAGAAGAAGACTTCAGAATGATCAGAGAGGCGAGCGACAGGCTTGCTCTGTAAAAAATAGAAACATGAACAGTAAATGTGAAAGGCGGGGCTGCTGAAGGAGCAGGTTTTGAAGCGCTGTAACTGACCTTTTTCTTTGACTGAAGCATGACAGTGCACTTTATAGGAAGGACTGACGTGTGACAACGTGAGATTTAGAGCACAGAGGTTCAAAAGAGACTGATAATTAATGTGTCTGTGCATATGATCTGCCAGAGGCTATGGATTATCAGACAAAGGTCCCAGTCATAGATCAAAAGAAAGGAAGGGAGAGATTTGCCAGATGGGTCAAACAAATGCAGGGCAGAGGAATGTTTGCAGGATGTGAAAACAGCCCTCCCCCCCCCCCCCCCAACCAGGGGGACCTTGCTATGCAATCAACACCCACAATAATGGCCCCCCTGATGGTGATTAAAAACGGGCTGTCACAAACAGCTAAGGGGGAGCCTGAAGGTAGTGAGAAAATTAAGGAATTTCTAGAAAGTGCTACTGTACTCTTCTCACCAGGTTATAGTTTTGTAGGCATGGTGTTAGCTCATATGGAGTTATCTGTTCAGGAGAAAAAGACAAGACTCCACCACACCAAGATACAGATGACTCTATTAACTTTAATTTTCAGAGCAACCAGCAGATGTCTTATTTTAATACATTCCTTGAAAGGCAGATGTTCAGACCCAGAGGCATAAGAAATGAAAGCAGGGCATGTGTAACCAAAGAAAAATAAAGATCCACGTAAGATTTGAAGCTGTAGCTTTAAAAACCAAACAAAGAGAAAACCAACAATAAATAAATTAAATTTTTGGCTAAGAGTGCCAGGAAGAAGGCACAAATGCAGGCAGCCGTCTTAAATGTTTCCAAGGACTTAAAGCAGCAATGAGGCATTAGGTGTCCATTCTTTCAGTGCGTTTCCTTAATTGTGAATATTAACATTTATCTAGTAATGAGCAAACACTTACAGCAAAGATTATAGCCTTACTATATGTATACTTGGTTACTTAAAGTCAATCTAACACCCCAGTTATGTTCCTCCCCAACAGAGGGTATGCATTTGATGTTACTCACCACATAATGGTGTGATATGTGATATATGTGATATATGATACGTCATATTTCAGGAATATGACAGTAATGAGGAATATGTTTTTCCTGATTCGGTGGTGGCCAAGCTGGGTCAGGGTAAACTACATCCACTCCACAATTTACCAAGGAAAAAATTTGAATCAAATTCTAATTAGGCAAAACGTCCACCTTTCCGTTGACTGAAGGAGTGTGACGCAACTTTTATTCATTTATTCAAATCAACCCGTCTGTGTTCAACTGGACAAACTGATCTTATTTATCAATGCTGAAGCATATCAAAGATGCACAGATGGTTATTTTGTTTCTCTTAAATTAAATTTGTAAACTAGAGACGTCACAAAAGAAGCTGTGACTACTGAAATCTTATTTTTGAGGGAACTGGACTACCCGCAAATTTTATCTAAAATTAAAAATGGTAGTACACTTCCTTTCAACAGAAGAATCAAGTAAATACCCTGTAACTTTGCTGCATGTGTGTCTCCATGTATCAAAACAGGGGGTATCAGGGGAATTAATTAGCAAATAATTAGCAATACTCAGAAAAATAGGTAATGTGGAGATCACGAAATGATGAGACTGGTTGCTTTTTAGTTCCAGTTTATTGCATCTTACATCTCCAGCCTTCTCTCTCTCTCAGACAGAAACAAAGAGGAAGTGCTGCAATAAACCCACACATATACGTATATATCATGCACCCCCACAGACAGAGTCACCCACTCAAGTCAAATCCCTCTATTCATCCCTCACACCAAAAGTCACACATTCACATTACATCAAATCTTTCTATTCATAACGTACATCAAAGGCAAAGTCACACATCCATGTTACATCCTTCCATTCACGCTTAATCCGAAGTTCCTTCAGGCTCTCGTCCCTGAGCCTCTGTTCTTCTTCTAAGTCCGCAGGTGGCCCAGACTCATTGTCCATTTGAGGCGTGAGGTCAATCCACATTGCAAGCCCACAGTCCTTCTGTGTTTAAACCTAAGCATGCAAATATGTGAGCTACATACAGTTACATACAGTTATGAATATGGGCACTACAGTAATACATAAAAATTATCAATAACTGATAATGACTTGTTTTATCCTTTCTAAAAGATTTTCTATATAAACTAAAAGATGATTATACCGTTTTAAGAACAGAGCAGACATTTCTGGCAAACAATGACAAACCCAATGATCAAGGGTGAGGCACATTGTTTGACTATGACTTAAAAGAAGACAGTGCAGCAGTCACGACATCGTGTAAAAAAAAGCACCGCCCTCATGGCTGCTGTACTGCCAGGTCATATCCTTGAAGGACTAGGAAGTCCACAGCCACTGCACGTTACTATGAAATATATCAGATGTTTTGAACTTTTTGATTGTGCCTTGGCTGACAAATTGTATGACAGTGCAGATGGCCAATTTGATTTTCAATGAGCAAGGAGCAGCTGCACTGTCGGTGAAATTGCCCGAAGATGTTACCTCCTTGCATGATGTTAACACTCCCTATGGGGACCAGACAGTTACTTTTGGGCTGCTTGAGGAAAAATGGTTGAGAAGACAAATCATGTAACCGATTGGGTGAAAACTCCTAAGAAAAATGTGCAATACTCACAATCCACAGGACTATTTATGATGCCTTTACTAGTGATCATGACCCTTTGGGTCACGATTCATCCATTTTCTCTGTGGTAGATTTGAGTAATGCATTTTTTACTATCCCTGTGCATGAAGAAAGCCAGTTTTAGTTTGCATTTACATCTGAGGGAAAAAGATACGCATACACCAGATTACCTCAAGGTTATTGTGAAAGTCCGACCATGTTCACACAGGAAATGACTGCTCTAATGGCCAAATTTAGCCCACCAGCCGGTTATATGTGGATGACATTTTGGTTGCCTCCCCCACTGAGGAACAATGTCGACAGGACTCTTTGGCCCTGCTGCACTTCCAGTGTGAACATGGACTAAAATGTAGCAAGAAAAAACTGCAGTTTTGTCAACCTGAGGTTAAATTCCTTGTCCATATCCTTATTGCTGACGGGAAAACATTGGAACCAGATAGAATAAAGACCATTCAAAACTTACCTTTGCCACAGACAAAAAAGCAAACTTAATCAGCAAATTTAAAAGAAAAAAGTCATAAATTTACAACAAAAAGTTGTAGTTTTATGATGAAAAAATGTGTGAATTTATGAGGAGAAAAGTTACATGTTTACAAGACAAAATAAAATTTATGAGAAAAAAGTTGCAGATTTATGAAAATAAGTAGCAAATTCAAGTGAAAAAGTTGCAGTTTTACAACAAAAAGGGCACTATTAGGTACCCTGAACTACTGCCGCCAGTGGTTGCCAAACCTCTCACAACACACGGCTCCACTGTACGCACTACTTCAGGGCCCACAAGGAAATTTGCTTGGTAGTATGAGCTGAAAAACATGACTATGCCACCCCACACATACTTAAATGCCAATAAACTTTACTGCACTGCCAATGACAAAATTGTTCTCCCTCCCTCACTGCACCGCTGGATGGCACGATGTGCCAACAGGAGGGATATGATTAAGATAGCTGAATATGATTAAGATAGCTGAAAAACACTTCTTCTATCCAGGAATTCTAAAAGAAATGAAAAAGTTTGCAGTCAAAATAATGCCCAAGGTGCAATGAGAACTAGACAGAGGGGTTTTCCACTACCAAAAGCACCCCTTTCTCAATGGTGCATGGATTTTATAGTGGGTCAACTCCAACACTGCCTTGTTCTCATTGACACATTCACAAAATGGACAGAAATACTTCCTACTGCTAAGGCAGATGCAAAAGTTTTTCTGTAAGGTTTTGCAAAATAGTATATTCCCAACTTTTGGAATACTGGAGATCATTTATGCAGACAATCAGACAAATGCTGGCAAAAACCACGCATGGTAAGGCCATTACGTGGCCTGAAGCTCTTAAGATAGTGAAACTAAACAATTAATACCATCCCAGATAAGAAAACGGGACTGTGCTTTTCACTGCCCTTATGGACTGCCGGGTCTGTCATCACTAAAACCACACAAACATAAGAATACATTGATTCTGTTAGAACTCTCTCCACTCCACAGGAGGAAGTGATCAACCCACTGCAGCCTGGTGACTTTATCTTCATGAAAAATCATCACCAGCAGCATTGGGACTCAGTAAGGGTCGCTGAACGACCATCCTGGATCCACTTTTCACATGTGAAGAGACTAAAAGTGCCTGCGAGTGAACTAACCTGCTTCCCTGAGTAAGTCCAGTTACAAAGGGGGGCGTGTCGGACACGCCCGTCTCAAACCTGGTGAAGACAGAGGCCCGGTGGGGTACTCTTTCAGGTGGAAGTAAAAATGAAGGCACTGCTACTTGCCGCTGGTGTGACAGGTGTATTTGCAGGAGTAATATGGATCACTTCCCCCCGACGCCAACTTGATAACCAAGAGGGAAACGACAGCCTATGACAGCATTCCCCTCATTTGGAGTGGCCTATTTGAGTCGCAGAATGAATGATGTATTTTGGGCTTTGGATGACCTCACTGAGAGAAAGGAGTCATAATCGATTGGCTGAGAGGACTGCAACAACACTTGAATGGCTTAAAGGATGTGCCACAAAATTGGGACCTGTCCTCTTGGTTCCTTTCTGGTCAATGGTGGCAAGTTCTGTTGAAGTGGCTAACTCCAGTAACAGTTGCATTGATTCTATCTTGTGTACTATTCATGTGTGTCATTCCCTGCATTAGGTCCATGATAAGTAGAGCTCTTGCTCAACACACTTTAATGTTACAATCTGTTATGCTCCAAAGGGAAGTTCCTGTACGATATACTGCCTTGAGACAACAAAGTGATAGTGATTGTGATGACAGAACCACTGTTTAGATTTGGAAATGATGCTCAATGACGACAATGTAGAAAATCATGAGAAGATACATTGTACTGATGTTTGCATGTGAATACAACAATGATAAAATGATAAACAGGAGGGAATTGTCAGAAAAATGTACAATGTTATCATTTTAAATGTCTATGCCTTATGCAAGCACAAGTTCTACTGGAAAAGCACTGAGACGGCATTCGGGGAGCGAGTTCTACTGGGAGAATACTGAGACTGCTTGCAGGGAGCCAGTTCTGGTGGAAAAGTACTGATACGGACATACCCCCTGCATGGCGAGAGAAGGAACAGGTTGCTTTGTCCTTTCTGTTAATAATGTGCCAAACCTGTTACACTCGTTTGTCTGTGATGTATTCAGCTGAAACCGCTTTGCCCTGCTTCCGTTTGTATGTTGCAACTGCTTCTTGTATATAAGCTTGCTCACTGAAGGCAGTCTTCAGTACTGACCTCCTCCAACCTGAGGTTCGTACTCCTTGTATACAATTTATACAAGTAAAGCTTTTAAAAGAATATTCTTGTGTCTCGAATCTTTATTAAGGTAACGAACTAATATACGATCATATTATTCTGAGTGTTTTCAGAGATTCCTGACAGAAAGTGATAAGAAAGCACACCCACACCGTGCCCATTTTGGTCCAAAACTGATGGAACCACTGGCGTCTTCGGTGGCATTCCTCTTCAGCAGCCTGACACTGCTGTGAGTCTGAATTGTTCGTCATATCAGTATCAGTGTAAGTGTGCATGTGTGCTGTATGTTTTTGCTGAGCAGCGTTTGGCGTACACTCAGGTGGTTTATGACAGCTGTCAGGTGCAGTGTTATGCAATCTTCTGTCTTCACATGGCTCAGCTTCTTCTCTTCCTAGTCTACAACGTAGGGTGGTGATTGTGGCTAATCACTTACTTCTGCTTCTCATCCTTGTCTGGTCTGGATTCTTCTGGCTTGACCGCTGGAACCTTTCTGCAGTGTGTTGCGGGGATCCACGTTCCCCTTTCTGTGATCCTCACAGCCATGAATGTTGTCAGCAGGACTTGGTAGGGACCCAACCACCATTTGCTGTGCCAGTTCTTTCTTTTGAAGCTTTTGATCATCACCCAATCGCCAGGCCTTATGTCGTGAAGAGCACCCTCAGCAGGTTTGGGCAACACAGCCTTCACCTGGTTGAGAGATCTTTTGCAATCGGCAGAACAGAGCAGAACAATAAGCTAACATAGCATTTTCAAAATGTGATGTGGTTAGTGGGGGTGCAGGTCTCTTTTCCACGGAGAAACCTAAAGCTGGGGGACGAGCTAACAGGATTTCAAATGGAGACATGTTACGCTTCTTTCTAACTCGCATGAGTGCTAATGAGAGGCACTGAGTCCAGAGCAGGCCAGTTTCATCTTCATGGTTTACCAGTTTGTTTTATAGAGTGTCATTTTCATGCTCAACGGCACCACCTGACTGTGGGTGGTAGGCACAGTGTTTTCTCAGGTCAAAACCCAGTGTAAGGCTCAAATCAGTTAGGGCTTCATTTACAAAAATGTCTACCATAATCACTGGAGATTCTCTCAGGTATTCCCCATTTGGGAATAATTTCTGACAACAATGTCCTAGTTACGACTGTGCTAGTGGCATGTTTGGCTGGAAACGCTTCTACCCATTTGGACCGCATGTCAACCATTACCAAACAGTACTTTTTTACCCTCTGCTGGTGAGAGTTCAATGAAATCCGTCATCAGGTGCTGGAAATGACCTGTGGGAACTGGATGAGCAGCTGGAATCTGTTTGGAGAGCCTGTGAGCATTGTTAGTGGCACAGATTAGACATTTTTGGCAAAATTTTTCAGCATAGACAGTGAAACCAGTGGTAAACCAGTTAGCATGAAGTGGTTGTATCATCCCTTCTTTTGACACATGATCTCTTCCATGTGTCAACTTAGAGAAATGATGGAAGAAGTGAGCTGGGAGACAAGGGAGGGCATTTTGGCCTCTCCAGACACCAGCCTTTTCTTTGTAACATCCTTTCTTTGTCCACTTCTGGCATTCCTGTGGGGAGGAAAAAGACTGCATGGACAGAAGGGAATCGATGGCTGGAGAGAGGGGACACAGAGAGGGAGGAGAAGGTAAATGAACAGCAGTAAGCTACAGAGCTGCAGCTTTTGTGGCAACATCTGCACGAGCATTTACTTATGAGATCAGATCTAAGGATGAAGTGTGAGCAGCACATTTGCATACTGCCACAGAGGAGGGAAGAAGAATAGCCTAGAGACATAAACAGAGTTGGTTTTTTTGTTTTGTTTTGTTTTTTTTACAGGCGTGCCTGCAGATGTAAGGGAGTTGCATTCACGCCAGAGGGCGCCAAAGTCATGGACAACACCAAAGGCATAACAAGAGTCAGTATAAATGGTGACAGATTTACCAGAGTCATATGTGCATGCCTCTGCCAATGCAACAAGTTCAGCAGCCTGGGTGGAAAGATGTGGTGGCAAAGAGCCAGACAGCAATGTGCAGTGATCATCGCAGACTGCTTAACTAACCTTATTACAGCCCACAGACGGATCAACAGAAGTAGAGCCATCAACATAGAGAACAAGGTCAGGATTAGACAGGGGCATGTCCAAAAGATCCAATCTAGGACTCGTAACTAGTTGAACCAGTGAAAGGCAATCATGATCACAATCACCTTCCTCCTCACAGGAGGGGATTGAAAGATGTGAGGCCGGGTTCATTGACTGAGCACAGCATTTGACGGTGAGATTTGGTGACTCAAGGAGAGTAGAGTGGTATCTAAGCCACCTGGCATGAGAGAGATGGGAGGACTTTTGCTCTATTAGGAGGAGAGCAACTGCATGAGGAACGTACAGAATGAGAGCGGAGTAAAGGACTATGTTACGTGATGCTTCCACGGCTCTTTCTGCCGCAGCCACAGCATGGAGGCAAAATAGGAGGCCTGCAGCAAGAGAGTTAAGTTTGCATGATTAGTATGCAACAGGCCAAAGTTTGTCTCCATGAGGCTGCAGGAGAACAGAGGTCATGCATCCAGACTTTTCATCAACATACTGGACAAAAGGTTTAGAGGGGTCAGGGAGAGAGAGAGTGGTAGGAGATAGGAGAGCCTTCTTCATGTTATCAACGGAGTCATTAGCAGCAGATGTCCACTCAAGTGAAAAGTGTGAGGGACCTTTTGATAGAATGATGTCACGCATTGGTCGTTCGATGCATGAAAAATCAGGAATGAAAAAGCGGCAATATGAAGCCATGCCAAGAAAAGAAAGGAACTCCTTTTTGGTTTTTGGTTTGTCCATGTGGCAAATTACATCCACATGTTTAGGAGAGATAGATTTGCCTTGAGCACAGATTTGGTGTCCCAGGAATGTGACCATTGGTTTACAGAATTGCAATTTGGGTTTGGAAGCTTTGTTGCCTTCTGCAGCTAGGTGACACAAAAGCTTCAGTGAGTCAGATTGGCATTGTGTTTTGTTTGGCACACACAGCAAAAGGTCATCAACATATTGAATCAAAACAGAGCCTTCTGTCAGTTGAAGAAGACTCAGGGAGTCTTTAAGGGCTGCATTGTAAATGGTTGGGCTTTCACAGTAGCCTTGGGCTAATCTGGTGAAAGTGTAGAGCGCCCCCTTGAATTGGAATGTGAACTAAAACTGTGTGTCTTCATGGACTGGGACACTGAAAAATGCATTGGACAAGTCCACTACTGTAAAACAGGTGGAATTTGGTGGAATTTGGCTCAAAATAGTGTGAAGGTTAGGAACCATAGGTGTGCGTTGAACAACTGCAGTATTCACTGCCTGGAGATCCTGAACAAACCACCATTCAGCAGGTTGACCCTTGTCTCTGATCTTTTTCACAGGAAAAATTAGGGTGCACACTGGTGAATCAGGAGCTGGGACAACAATACCTTCTTTCAGGGGAGACTCAAAAACTGGGATGATACCATCACGTGCCTCAGGTCTCAGTGGGTACTGCGAGCATTTGGGTCTGAAATCAGATTTGGGAGTTATTACCACAGGTGGGCTGTTTTTTTACTAGCCCAACATCATACTTATGTGCAGCCCACAGGGATGGTGGAACACGTGATAGTATGGAGTCAGGGTCCTCCAACTGAGTGGGTTGAGTGGCAGGACGGACTGCCTGTTCTCATCTAACATTTGTATGAAGTGTTCACAAGGGAGTGACACTGTGTATTCTGCATGAAACATCTGCAGAGATGATGAGGACAAAATGGCATGCAGGCCTAAATGGGAGAGTGGGTTTGATGGTTCCAAATCATCAGCATGAAACACGGCCAGAGCTCGTGGACCCATGTCATGCCATGCTGAGGATGGGGTTTTAGTGAGTGAGATGTGCGGGTGGCTGCCGGGAATTGAAAACAAACTGTTCATAACAGGTGTGAGATTAATCAACAAGAAGCTGAAATCAGCATTCCAAATGATGTGGGAGCTTTGCAATGGAGTGGGTTTAATAATAATAATAATAACACATTTTATTTAAAAGCGCCTTTCAAGACACTCAAGGACACTTTACAGAAATAGATAAAACACAGTATCAATAAACAACAAAAACACAAAAACAACAATCATAAAAAACCATGGCAGTTACGATGAAAATGCTAGTCTGAACAGGTGAGTTTTGAGAGCGGATTTAAACTGAGGAATGGAGTCAATGTTTCTGATGGCAGGTGGGAGTGAGTTCCAGAGTTTGGGAGCAGAGCGGCTGAAGGCTCTACTCCCCATGGAGCTGAGTCGAGCAGGAGGGACAGCGAGGTGGACAGAGGAGGAGGATCTAAGGAAGCGGGTAGGGGTGACAATGTGAAGGAGATCAGCCAGATAAGGAGGGGCGAGGTTATGGATGGCTTTAAAAGTATGAAGGAGAATTTTGAAGTCAATGCGAAATTTGACCGGGAGCCAGTGAAGTTGCAGGAGAACAGGGGAGATGTGAAGGAAGGAGGGGGTTTTGGAGATAACACGAGCAGCTGAATTCTGGACCAACTGGAGCTTGTGAAGGGATTTCTGAGGGAGACCAACGAGTAGGGAATTACAGTAATCTAAACGGGAAGTGACAAGGCTGTGTACAAGAATAGAGGTAGTGTGGGGGGTGAGCGAAGGGTGAAGACGATTAATGTTGCGAAGATGAAAATAAGCAGACCGTGTAATGTTATTGATGTGGGAGTGAAAAGAAAGCGAACCATCGAGGATGACACCCAAACTCTTGACCTGAGGGGAGGGGCAAACTGAGGAACCGTCGATGGTAAGGGAGAAACTATCAACTTTTGATAATGTGGAGTTATGTAATGTTAGTTTGTAGCCACTTGCTCTCATACTGTGTATCAGGGCCCTGTGAGATATGTGATGTGCAGTGTGTTCTGTGCTGAGGCATGGGAACGGTGGAATTTGGAGTTAAGGCCCTCCCTAGTTTCATAAGGTCAGAGCTCTGTTTTTCATCTAACAATGTCCATTCATAAATGTGCAGTGACAGAGTTTTTGCAAAAGTCAAGTCAGGGGTCTCTATCTTTGTCCTGTGTGGTGTGCAGGTAACTGAGAGAGATAAGCTGCACATTAGGTCTCTACCTAACAGATAAAAGGGACATTGTAGTGAATAAAGAAACTTGTGAGTGAAATCATGTCTATCTACTACACATGACAGCGGCTCAGTGAAGAATTCATGTGTGAACTCTCCATTTGCCACTTGTGATGTAAGTGAGCGGGAGGTGAGAGGGGGCTTTAGGCCTCATGATGATGACAAAACTGAGTTAGTTCCCGCAGAATCTACCATAAAATCTACCAACTTTCCTGAAATTTTTATTGGCAAAATAGGAAGATCCCTAAAGTCAGAGGCTGAATACTTGGCTAAGGTGGCATTAACATCAGTGTGGTGGTATGTGTGTGAATGTGTGGCTGCAGTGGGTTTTTTATTAGCAAGCTCATGTACAGCGTCTGCTGGGAGTGAAAAAGAGGGGCGCGCATGTACCAGTCTTTTTCGTCTGGTGTCACTGTTGCTACTGTTGTATCGGCCCCTGGTCTTGTGCTTGTGAATGGGGCTGTGGCTGTGGTGTGGTGTGCTGCTGCCAGACCTGGCATCCTCCACGCTGGAAATTGCCTCTGCCCCTTCCTCTGCCAAGGAAGGTATTCCTGGGTTTCACTGGGCAGTCCTTTGCCCAATGTCCACCTTGTTTACAGTAGTTGCAGCTCGAGAGCTGTGGGCATGCTTTCACACAATGTCCTTCTTCTCCACGATAACAGCATTGATTTGGGCCGACTGCAGGTCCCGATGGGGGTGAGTTAGGAACCTATTTGGGCATGGTCAGGAGTGCCTTCCCCAGGTTGTCCTCTTTAGCCTTGGTCTTCTTCTTTGTAGAACTCTCAGTCTTTCTATGATGATGTTCGGCATGGCGCAGAATCTCCTGTGATGTCTGAGTTTGCCATCGTATGCATGTCTGCTTCACGTCTGCAGCCAAACTAGGAAGGAGGCCTGCAATGAACCACATATTCAGATGTGTGCCATATGGTCCTGTGTCCGTCATGTAATCGTCAGGGCATAGGATAGCTGCTGCCCCATTGAAGACCTTTCTCAGTCTATGGAAATAATCCCCAGGTGTTTCATCATCCTTTTGCTTGCAATTTGACACCTTGCCCAAGTCTGTGCATTTCGTACATTCTCGAATTATGGCTCTCACGAGGTGCTCGAAAGCCTCTCTGTAGACTTTGCTGCTTCCATCACCGTCACCTCCCCACGTGAGATGTGTTGGTCTGACGTCCTCAGTCATCAGAGGCATCAGCTTTGTCATGTTGGTGGGGGTACACTTTTGTGTCATAATTCTTCTAAGCTCACGGAAGGTGGGTCGGTAGGTCTTGCAAAATGCCACCAACTGCTTGCAGAATAACTGCGGGTCATTTTCCAACGGTGGGAGTGTCAATGCAAATATAGGTATATCCTCTGGTGCCCAGGGTTGGAACACAGCTTGAGGACTAGCCGGGCCCATTACTTCCACCATGGGCGCTATCACCTCGGGAGGTTCAGTTTTGGCTCACCTACTCGACCCTGACTTTGTGGCACCGTGAATTGACGGGGCTTTAAGGGCTTCCAGCTCCTTGTGGCCCTTTTGACTCAGTGCTGAAGTCAGTATGCTGTCTTCTTCCCCATCATCATCCTTCTGCACTCGCTTAGTTCGCAGAGGGGGGCCATCATCCTCCACTGAGGTAGTGCTGGATACAATGCTGCCGTTAAAGGGTTAGTAGGATTAGGGGTGGGGGGAACCGGACAGTCGCGTTCATAGGGAGGGGGAAAGGGGTCCCCAGCAGAGTGTAAACATTGCTATTGTGCATGATGTTCCCTGTCTTTCTTTGCCTATTCATTTGTCTGTCTGCCTGTCTCCTGCTTATCTCTTCATTTCTTTGCTTCCATCAGCCACATTTCTACCGCACCCTTCTCCAACTGTAACTGTGTCATCTTTTCTCTGTCCTTCTTGCTTTGTTTTTTATGTGTCTGAACTTTCTGAATTTCAACATTAATCTTGTCCCTCAAAGTAGTAATCACTTCAACAGAAAATGAACCACCCGAAGGAAATCCACTCTTGCAGATCCATTTTCCCAAAAACTCAAAACTTTCAGGACCATAATTATCACTCATATATTTCACCTTGGGACCCTCCAGATCTTTGGGAATCTGCTTTGATTTAGAAGCCCCCATCACTGGTTTCAGATTTGACCACCGGGCATCCCTGCATGCGTCCAGACAAACCAAACGTTATAATCCCAACCCCTCTATTCATGGGTGCTGGATATAACCAGAGAAATTAGTCCTGCCCCAAGAATTATCTTGCAGGACTGTACAAAGGTGATCCTGCTACAGGAAATATCCTGCCGGACCGTCCAGATATGGGTCACTGAAAGATGAAATAAATGGCTGATTTAACTAACAAAAATGCTTTTCACAATATCTATCTATCTATCTATCTATCTATCTATCTATCTATCTATCTATCTATCTATCTATCTATCTATCTATCTATCTATCTATCTATCCTGTATATATATATATATATATATATATATATATATATATATATATATATATATATATATATATATATACGTATATATATATATACAGTATATATATATATATATATTATGGGGGGACCCATGCTGTGGGATTCATCTCAGACTGGAAGGAAGGGAGATGCAGTAAATTCCTCTGATGGAAGAGCATGGGGATTAAGGGGCTGGGGGACAATAGGAATTGTGATGCGAGAATGAATTGTGATGCAAGACCTCAGGCAGCAGAGGGTGTGAGTGTTGTAATTTAAAGGAAAGTCCCTGTGACAGGAGGTTAATGTTTTCTGATTCTGAGAGATGTGAGAGACTGAATAAAGTTCATCTGCTCTGAATGCTTGGCCTGATTATTTCCTCTCTCCACACTGGTGACCATTGATGAATAATGGAACACGAGGCAAACACCCCGGAGATGACCTGGACAGGAAGCCCCAGCAACGCGTGCGCCATTTAGGTCAAACTGCCAGACTTTTGGCTGCATGACCCGAAGTCTTGGTTCCTCCACACCGAGGCCCAGTTCGTGCTCCTGGGAATAACGGCAGATGACACTAGATATTACTACGTGGTCACAGCGCTGGACGCTGGCATGACTCAGCAAGTAGCGAGGCTGCTCCAACAGCCCCCACCCCACAACAAATATGGGGCTCTCAAAGCCACGCAGATCTGGTGCTACACGCTCTCGGACTGTGAGAGAGCGGAGAGGCTCCTGACGCGCTCTGAGTTAGGAGACGGGTCAGTGGTCAAACTGATGGAGAAGATGTTGGCGTTGATGGGCACGGATGACGGGCATTTTCTATTTGCCCACCTTTTCCTCCGGAACCTCTCAATGGTGGCCAGAGTGGTCCTTGCCAACTTGCCATTGCTGACCGCGCGTGACTACCATGCGCTAGCCCAGGAGGCAGATCGGATCATCCTCACCACCAGAGCCCTCACAGTGAACACAGCGGTGTCGGAACCCAGCGAGACGGCCAGCAGAAGCGAGGAGCCATCAACGGTAGTGGCAGCGGGGGCCAGGAAGTGCCAGAGAGACACGCTCTGCTCCTACCACTGCTGTTTGGGAGAGGATGCACGCCGATGCGTGCCACTGTGTCAATTCAAGCATTCGGGAAACGCCAGGACCGGCAGTCGGTAGAGCTGCGACCGCCGGTGAAGAAAGCAAGCTGCTCTACATGACAGACTCACGCTCGAGGAGACGGTTCCTTGTGGACTCCGGCTCCCAAAAGAGCCTCATCCTGCTGTCCTACACCGACCGGCTAGTGGAAGCTAGCGGCCCCGAGCTGACGACCGCAAATGGCTCAGACATTAAGACTTTTGGTGAAAGGACACTGACTGTATCCCTGCATGGCCGTACGGACCAGTGGACATTTGTCATAGTGGCATGCAGTTTCCCAATCTTAGGCGCTGATTTTTTGTGTGCACACAGACTACTATTTGATGTTGCTAACAGATGCCTGATTAATGCAATGTCTTTTGATTCGTTCCCCTGTACAGCTCCAGGAGCCGGGCCAACAACGCTAGCCAATGTCACAGCTCCAGGTGGTAAGTTCCACACACTGCTCACCCAGTTCCCAGTGCTCACGGTCCCAACGTTTTTGGCGACCATCACTAAACACGGGGTGGAGCACTTTATTACCACCACCGGGCCGCCCATTTTCGCATGACCTCGGCGCTTGGACACAGCTAAACTGGCCATAGTGCACGAGGAGTTTGCCAATTTTGAAAGGCTGGGCATCATCAGACGATCAAACAGCCCATGGGCATCCCCACTAAATATGGTCCCTAAGGCCAAGGGATCGTGGCGACCTTGCGGAGATTTCCGCAGATTAAACGACGCCACAGCACATGGCCGCTACCCGATCCCCCATATTCAGGATTTTTCTGTTCACCTCGCCGGGGCACGTATTTTTTCCAAGATAGACCTAGTCTGTGGTTACCATCAGGTCCCAGTGCGCGCGGAGGACATACCTAAAACGGCAGTAATAATCCCGTTTGGTCTGTTTGAGTTTTTACGCATGCCTTTAGGGTTAAAAGGTGCGGCACAGACATTCCAACGCATGATGGATGCGGTGTTGTGTGATCTGCCGTTTGTATTCATCAACCTGGATGACATCCTGGTGGCCAGCGCATCTGAGGACGAACACGTAACCCACCTCAGGATGGTTTTCCGGAGGTTAGAGGAGCATGGGTTAATAATCAACCCGGAAAAATACCAGTTAGGCGTGACGGGGATCGATATTTTGGGACACCGCATCTCCCTGGAGAGAGCGATACCCTTGCCGGACAAGATACGCACAGTGGCAAATTTTTCCCAGCCTCAGACGGTTAGGGCGCTGCAGGAGTTTTTGGGGATGGTTAACTTCAATAACCGTTTCCTCCCCTGTGCAGCCCAGCTCATGCAGACGTTGTACACCGCACTCAGGAAATGGAAACCGGCGGACAGAGTCGACTGGACTCCTGAGCTGGAGCAGGCATTCTCTGAGGTTAAAACAGCTCTGGCAAACGCAGCACTACTGGCGCATCCGGACCCGGCAGCTTGGATAGCACTCACTACCGACACCTCGGACGTGGCCATAGGGGCCGTCGTGGAGCAATGCGTAGCAGGTTCTTGGCAACCGCTCGCCTTTTTTAGCAGGTCTTTGCGGGACAGTGAGCGTAAATACAACGCGTTCAACAGAGAGTTTCTAGCTCTCCACCTGGCCACTTCCAGTTCTGGCTGGAAGGGCGCAACTTCACTGCGTTCGTAGACCACAAGCCGCTAACATACACAATGGCCAAGGTTTCGGAATTGTGGTCTGGCCACCAGCAGAGACGGCTGGCTGCAATCTTGGAGTTTACAACCGACATTCAGCATGTGGCCGGTAAACTTAATGTGGTGGCAGACTGCCTCTCATGCGCAGTAGTGGCCCCAGTATACATAGGGATAGATTACACGGCCATGGCCGCAGAGCAAATCGGCGAAGCGGACGTGTGCGCGCTCCAGTCTGGACCATCAGGGTTAAGGCTGGAGAGCAGGGTACTGCAAGACGCCCCCCCCCCCCAATCTGTGACGTCTCCACAGGACGTCCACGCCCAGTGGTCCCACGCACTTGGAGCTGCCGCGTTTTTGAGTCCGTTCACTCCCTGGCACACCCAAGAGTGCGCACATCAGTCAAAATGGTGGGATCGAAGTTCATCTGGCCGAGCCTGCGCAAACAGGTGAAAGAGTGGGCTGCAGCCTGCGTAGCGTGCCAACGAGCAAAAGTGCACAGGCACACAAAGGCCCCTTTGGAGCCGTTCCATATCCCGGCTAAGAGGTTCGATCACATTCACGTGGACCTCGTGAGCCCCCTCCCGCCATCGCAGGGGTTCACGCACCTCCTGACAGTGGTCGACCGCACCACACGATGGCCAGAAGCAGTCCCGCTAGATTCCATCGTGTCCGCAGACGTGGCACACGCTTTTTTGACAACATGGGTGGCACGTTTTGGCACCCCTTTGGGTATCACGTCCGATCGGGGCCCTAAGTTTGTTTCCGACCTCTGGTCCATGATGGCCCGGAGCCTGGGCATCAATATTCATTGCACAACCACGTACAACCCACAGGCCAATGGATTATGCAAGCGTTTCCATAGGTCACTGAAAGCAGCGCTCAGGGCTTCACTTATGGATGCAAATTGGGTGGACCGGTTGTGGTGGGTTCTATTAGGGTTGCGTTCTGCACCGAAAGAGGATTCAGAGGCTTCCCCTGCAGAGCTTCTTTTTTCTCAGCTGCTGCGGCTCCCTGGGGAATTTTTACCAGATAACCCAGCACCGAACACCCATCCATCCCTGCGTTCACGGCATAGCGCAGATGCAGGGATGCTACCTGGCATGGCCCACCACTGTTTTCCACGCCCCTTTGTGCCAAAAACTTTGAAGGATGCGGCTTTCGTGTTTGTCAGGCACGATGCCCACCGTTCCCCATTGCGCCCACCCTACGATGGCCCGTTTAGAGTGCTGGAACCCCGGGACAAACATTTTGTGTTAAGACTTGGGGGATCGCCGGGAGAAAATCTGTATAGACAGGCTTAAGCTCACCTTTGTGGTGGCAGACGAGCAGGTGATGTTGGCTTGAGCTCCTCGGCGCGGAAGACCCCCTCCCCCCCCGAGAACTCCCCAGGTAAACGACTCATCAGAGCAGTCACACGAGCATGCTGAATGTCCCCCCCCATTGTCCACCCACAGACAGACACACCCCTAGGAACCCCCCCACTGGCACAGCAGCGCCACGGAGCCAAAGACCCCTCGTTACAGCAGCTATGGGCGGAGGCTGAAGCCAAGAGGATGTGAGAGTTAACGCTCAGTCTGAGACTCTGGGGGGTGGGCGGTATGGGGGACCCATGCTGTAGTATCCATCTTAGACTGGAAGGAAGCGAGATGCAGTAAATTCCTCTGACGGAAGAGCATGGGAATTAAGGGGCTGGGGGACAATAGGAATTGTGATGCAAGAATGAATTGTGATGCAAGACCTCAGGCAGAAGAGGGTGTGAGTGTTATAATTTAATGGAGAGTCCCTGTGACAGGAGGTTAATGTTTTCTGATTCTGAGAGATGTGAGAGAGCGAATAAAGTTCATCTGCTCTGAATGCTTGGCCTGATTATTTCCTCTCTCCACAATATACAGTATATATATTCAAAAATCATGTACAGGATTTAGGAGGCTAGTGGATTTAGTTCTTCAGGATAATGTGTCACCTGCTTCGTCACCGCGGTGCCCCCATCGCCAATTTCGGCAGACAGGACCGAACTCTATTCAGGGTGATCAATCCACGTGGACATCGAAGATCAGTGATTAATTATCCCACTTTCTGACACCAATTATCATAGAAAAAAATTATTTGCCCTTTCTCCCTGGGTCCTGAAAAAATAACGTCAAAGATCTGCAAATCTGGAGAGCCTTTATTTTCCTGCCAGCAGGGAAGAAGGAAGGCTGCTTATATGTGTGTCTCACAGCGGAGCACTTCTCTCTCCCTCCCCCAAGGTCACAAACAGACTCCTTTATACAGTTCTGCAAGGTGCTCACAACATTGCCTTATATGATAACATATCAAACAGTGCATAACCTTATCATACAGTCTTCATACTACACATAAATGGGAAGACAGTAGTTCAGCTTCTTAAAATTGCCTACAAAACCTCATTTGGTGACATATCAGAATTTCTGGCATAGAAGCAGAATAAAACATCACATCAACAACAATATCAGTACATTTCCATTTCAAGTTGCAGGAGAACCATGCTCCACCTGGTTCGTCTGGGCAGTCCGCTCCACCTGGGTCGTCTGAGCAGTCCGCTCCACCTGGGTCGTCTGAGCAGTCCGCTTCACCTGGGTTGTCCAAGCAGTCCACTCCACCTGGGCCGTCCGAGCAGTCCACTCCACCTGGGCCGTCCGAGCAGTCCACTCCACCTGGGCTGTCCAAGCAGTCCGCTACATCCTGGTCACCATCCAAGCAGTCCACCCCACCCTGGTCACGGTCAGAGCAGTCTGTTCCACCTTCGTTGCTTGAGGTTGCCACTCTTCAGCTGCTGTCACACAAGCTCAGTGCTCCCGATGCACCACATTCCTCCATCTGGTGTCCCATGGACTCTGGTAGGCCACTCGATGCGCCATGTTCATTCATCTGGTGGTCTATGGACTCTGGCCGGCCATCCGAGACACCAGGTTCATCTGTCTGGTGGCCCTTGGACTCTGACAGGGCACCGATGCGCCATGTCCATCAGTCTGGTGGTCCAGGGACTTTGGTCGACCACCCAATGAACATTTTTTCTTTGTTTATTTTCTTGTTTTGTCCCGCCGTGCCTATGTCTTCCTCCTCCTGCCCAATTGGGATGTTCTTTGTTTTGTTTGGAGGATGTCTGGAATCCACCCTTGGGGAGGGGGGTGCCTCTATCATATCCAGTTACTGTAATGCATCCCTGTAACGCCACTACTTTTGCAGTGATGTGTTGTGTAACGGATTTACTGTTTAAAAATTCAGTAAAGCATTACTATTACTGAAATTTGATCAGACACATTACTTGTTACTCATTTTATTAATATGGATAGACATTTTTAGCACAAATAAATGAATATACAAACTGACCCTTCCGTAGCTGAGATGAGCCTTCAGTCAACGTAACCTGTTGCAAAGCCTGAGTCTTCATTACTGAGTGGAGGAAGAGATGAAGCTACTTTGTTTTTGTGAACATACACAGATTATTTTTCTGCTGCTTTGATTTTTATGCTGTTATCAGAATACCCACGGTTGGATTTCAACCACAGGTATAGTATGCGTCTGGACAGTTTGTGACCCAGCAAGAATTGAGCCGACTGATTGCAAGATACGTCGTTACAGAATGAAGACGTTGTCAGTCACTTTCCATCAAACAGCTGAACTGTGATCCACTGAAATTAAAACACATTTACCTGCTACCTGGATAAAGATCATTCAAAAATGGATTTTGATCTCGAAAGGGCATTTGAGAGACTGGGTCATGTATCTGTCACAGTAGATGTTTGGACTGTGGAAAATTAACATTTTCTTTGGATCACTGCACATCAGATGAATCCATAACATAAAGAAAAGATGAAAATGGACAGCTTTCATGTCCCACACTAACACAAGTGCAGCAACACCAACATTAGAAAAATGTCTGTGAAGTTCTGTCGGAAACAGTCTATTTTCAGCCTGCTATTAATAAGCCTGTAATGTAATCCATTAATTAAATTATCTTGCTATGTGTGTAAGATGGTTTAAATATGCAATTAAAAGTAACATGAAAATTACTTTTCCAAGTAACTAATTACTTTAATCAAGCCCTCTGTGTTCCTTGGAGCCCTCTGTTATTGTCTTCTGTGTCTCCCCGGTCTGTTGTATCATTTCATGTCCTCACCCACAGCTATGTTGTTTTCTCTTTGTTTCCCTACGTCAGCCTTAGTTTGACCATTGTGTTTATTTTTCATTATCATGTCTCTAATTATGTCCTGTAGTTTTGGGTCCTGCACTGTGTGTATGTTTATTATGTTTATTATGGTCTCAGTTTTTGCCTTAGCTCACCCTGTGTGGTATGTGGGTTTGGCCCTCGGGGCTTGCTTTAGCCAGCGTCGGGCATCCAGCGGAGTGATGTCAGGTGGGCTGCGGCCGCTGTATATGTTTTGCCTTGTGTGTAATAAAGTTCAGTTCATTGCTCGGCTCATTACTTGCTCATTTCATACATAACATTTGGCGACTGAGGATTAACTCATGGAGGCGTGCGGGGCACCTCTACGGCCGTTTCTGGAGCACCCAGGAGAACCAGCAATAGTGTGGCCTCGCTGGTTGGCCATGTTTGAAAAGTACATTGCAGCGTTGGGCCTGGGTAAACTCGACGAAGTAAGGAAGCGAGCACTCCTGGTTCGCGAACTCGGCGTAGAAGGCCAGAGAATTTTCCACACGTTAGTGGAGACCGAGTCCTATGCGGATGCTGTTGAGCTTCTGGCTGGCTACTTTGCCAAACACGCATGTAGCATGAAGCTGTGGGTTGAGATGCTGTTGGCGCCCCAGCTAAGCTTAGTAGCCCAGATCAAAATCAAATCAAATCAAATCAAACTTTATTGTCATATTGCTGTACATACAACTGTAGTGCAGGCAAGATGAAATTGTGTTTCTCTCGGCATCCATATAAGAAGCAGCATGATTAAGACACACTCCCACATAGCTCCACCCCCCACCCCACCCCCACCCCCCATCCATTCACACATCCCTGAGACATACTTGGGGAAAAAGAATAACTAACTATAATATACAAAATGTCCATAGGTGCAGTAGTGTGTATGTGAGATTCCGGGTCAGCTGTTCAGCATCCTGACAGCTTGTGGGAGGAAGCTGTTGATCAGTCTGGTGGTTCTGCCTCTGATGCTCCAGAATCGTTTACCAGATGGAAGAAGTTCAAAGTGTTTATGCAGAGGGTGAGAACGGTCCTTGACAATGTTCAGTGCCCTGCTCCTACAACGGTTCTGAAAAAGTTCTTGGACAGAGGGGAGGGAGACTCCAATTACCCTCTTCGTCTCCTTGACTATCCTCTGCAGGGCTTTTTTGTCTGACATACTGCAGCTGGAGTACCATGTAGCAATGCAGTACGTCAGAACACTCTCCACCACACCTCTGTAGAAGGTCCTGAAGATGCAGATGGGGAGAGAGGCCTGTTTGAGTTTCCTCAAGAAGTGTAGTCTCTGCTGAGCCCGCTTCCTGATCTCCAAGGAATTCTTGCTCCAGGTCAGGTCCTGCGAGATCTGCACTTATAGTAGCAGCGGAGAAGTTAGCCACAGGGCTAAATGGGTGCCAAACACAGAAGCTACCTGGGCAGTTAGTGTTAGCTAACATGGTGGAATCGGAGCCACAGGAGAGGGAGCCCGTGTCTATCGAGAACAACAAGCCAGCCGAAGAGCACAGCATGGACAGTGGGCGCAGTGAAAAGGGAGAATTCAGCACTGAGAGTGACTGCAGCACAGTGGGAGAGCAGCGAACAGGCTCAGCTCACTTTTCCCCGCAGCCAGAGTGGGAGCCGCGGGAGAGGGAGCGTGGGCATGGTGAGAGTCCTGAAAAGCAGCAGCGGCAGCCGGGCATAGCCACAGTACATGATGCAGCACAGCAGAGCGCTCAACAACTGACACCGAAGTGCACACTTCATGCTCTTGGGAAAAGAGCAGCTCACTGAAGGAGCCATACGGCTTCAGTGCCCGCACTCGGCCGGCTGTATTGGGAGTGACTGAGTTGGCAGGTGGAGGGTCCGTTTCAATGAGCAACACTGGAGACTGGACTGCTTTTGTAACTGAGACGAGCACGCAGAGCCACCGGGAGTGCAAAGACAGAACATGAAAACAAGTAAGGCACCGCTTCATGTTATGGACTGGGTTCAGGTTCACACCGGCGGGAGACCGGGACTATGACTTACCAAGCCACAGCCAGCAAAACAGCGGGGGCCGCTGAGGATTGTGGCGACGCTGGGGACAACATGCTTTCGGCAGTTGGACAATTTGGTTTGGCACATGAACAGACTGCGGCGTGTCTGGAAGGTGGTTCCAGGTGACGGGGCTCCACGGGAGTCGGCTACCGCAGTATGGGACCCAGGCTCTGATGTCATGAAGATTGGCCCTGGGGGTCTGGCTACTCCAGGGAGGAGGCCATCACAAGCCCGCTTGAAAGCTCCAGGGGCACATCCACCGTAGGGCCACTGCACCCCTACTCCCCCCCCACCCCCAGTGGAACTGCCCTTAACATGGAAGACTGAAAGACTTTTTTGTGGGTATTAGTTCACCAATTTTTTTTTTATTTTTTTTTTTTTGGGGGGGGTGTCAATTGGCCAATGCTTTGTTGTTTTACATTTTTCTGAGGGGGAGGTGGTATGTGGGTTTGCCCCTTGGGGCTTGCCGTAGCCAGCGTTGGGCATCTAACGGAGTGACATCAGGCGGGCTGCGGCCACTGTATATGTTTTGCCTTGTGTGAAATAAGGTTCAGTTCGTTGCTCGGCATGAGATGGCTCACTGCTTGCTCATTTCATATATAACACCCTGGTTCTGCCCTTTTAGAGTTATTATACAGTTTAACAGTTTATTCACACACACAAACACACACACACACACACACACACACATCACACATGATCAACAACATAAATGAATGAGTTACAATATGAATTATCAACGGCATGAATAGCAGTATACAGTACAGTAGTCTTTTTTTCACATTGATTAGAGTGTGAATGGGTCATTCCAATTAAGCTATTTAAAGCTTTTACTAGGGAGTGTTATGTATGGAAAACTGGTGATGAATGTGGCAAGATGAAGTAGCATTGAACACAACTTTATTGAAGGTTGAAACACAGCAGCTACACGGCAGGCACCTGGCATGGTCATCCGGCTTAGGAGGCCGTGCTATGGTGGCTAGCCCTGCTATATAGAGCAGTGCGGTGACACATCACCACACTGCACGTCACAATAAGGTGCCCTTAATACACACACCACATCCTCTCCCACCCTTAGAGAAGTCCAAAACCACACATACAATTGAAACCCACCCCAATTTAGAACCCAAATCACACTCTAAAATAACGTAAACTAATGTACTTAAATGGCCTAACACATTCACACAAAACAACCTAAAATAGGGTTGGTGGCTGGACTGCCACACAATCCGCACAGCACAGTGGATTATTCTGCCGCCGGATAAACTAAAAGTCCTATATTCAAACTAAAACATATCAGCTGTGCTCCTAAACTAAACATTATAACACACATTAACAACATAACTATAAACAAAGTGCTACCACACAGTCACTTGGGTGGGAAAGGTGGAACCGGCATGGGGGCCCAGGGCAGCCCCTCAGCAGGCGCAACTCTGGAGGCAGCAGGCCCCTCGAAGCGATGGCTGATCATCTGGACTATGGTGCCTGGATCCCATACCACCATCACCAACTCCTGTCTAGCCTCGTCACCTGGCGCATCCTCCTGGACACACCTCAGTTGGTTGGCATGCCTCATCAAGCCATTGGACAACAGGAAGCATGCCGCTCCCAACTTTGCCACAATCCACAGACTTGCTTGACATTTTGCTGGCTGTGGTCTGGCCCATCTTCGCCCTGGTCGTTCATCACCCCGAACCTGAACCAAGTCCATAATCCGAAGTGGAATTTTACTCGGCCCGATGTGCTGCCATGGCCATCGATCTGGCCCCGTCCTCTTCTATAAACATTATAGTGTTCACCATGGTAGCTGCAGACCCCCACCCAACTGTGGCCAAGAACCGGAGGCATCCGGGGCTAGCATGGTGTCGCTCATCGGCATGGGCACCGACACTGAGCAAGAACTGGCCAACTTGAAAGCGAGGGTGTTAGTCAGCTCTTTGGCCCATTTGCTCCCAGTGTCCGTCGGGGTGATTTTTCCCGTGGGTCCCCTTGGTAAGACAAACGGCACACCCTGGCATAGTGATTCAAGCGTCCACATCTACTACAACATTTTCCTCTTGCCGGGCATTCCTTCGTTTTATGACAGGGTGCGTCGCGGACCCACAACCCCTGCAACGGGAGTTTCCCGTGGCAGACCTTTGGCTGGCAGCACTCATTTCCCAATAATCTTCGTCCAAGCTGTCCTTGCTATCAGGGTTCGCAACATTTGCTGAGGTGGGTGGCTCTGGCGGCTTCTGTGGCTGGCGCCAATTTAGCTCCACAGCTAGCTTATCAACGGCTTCCAACCAGAGGGCTAGCTTAACTGCTTTAGTTAATGTCAAGTCAGTAGGTGCCACTAATAGCCTAGCACGCAGCTCAGCATTGCACATGTGCTCTGCTAGTTTGTCACTTTTCATCTCATTTTCAAGCAGTCCAAAATGCACTTGCTAGCTAGCTGCTTCAATTCAATGACATACTAGCGGATAGGATCAACTACACGCTGGTGTCTCTGGCGTAAGCAAATTCTCTGAACAGTCACGCTGTCTGGGGTGGAGAAACGTTTAGCTAGCAGCTCCAGGACGTCCTCTGATGTGCTGAGCATCCATAGGACCCTCCGGCCTTCAATACCCAGGTTGTGGACGGGAAGAGCCCGTAAAGCTCACCTTATCGAGCTTCCCAAGGTCCAGCCCTGAAATACATGTTTGATAGGCCTCCAGCCAATGTGGCCATGGCACCAGTGGCTCGCCCAGGAGCTCGAGGAAGGGACAGAATGGTGTTACGCACACCTCCATGAGTTAATCCATCGTCGCCAAATGCTATGTACGGAAAACCTGGTGATGAATGAGGCAAGATGAGGTAGCGTTGAACACAACTTTATTAAAGGTTGAAACACAACAGCTACACTGCAGGCACCTGTCATGGACATCCGGCTCAAGAAGCCGTGCTATGGTGGCTAGCCCCGCTATATAGGGCACTGCCATGAGGCGACAGGAAGTGCACATCACCACAATGCACTTCACAATAAGGTGCCCTTAATACGGCAGCACAGTTTACCCTTGGCCCGGGGATCGTGGGATCGATCCCAGCCCCCGACCAACAGTGATCTGTGTGGAGTTTGCATGTTCTCCCCGTGTTTGCATGGGTTTACTCTGGGATTTCTCCGGTTTCCTCCCACATGCCAAAAACATGCAGGTTAGGTTAATTGGAGACTCTAAAGTGGCCCTAGGTGTGAGTGTGTTTGTGAATGGTTAAGGGATAGCGCCGTAGCGTGGCTGCTCATCCATCCAGGTGGTGGATACCCTCAATTTCCCCTCTGGGGATCAATAAAGTATACTAAATCTAAAAAAAAAAAATACACACACCACAGGGAGCCCATTTCTATAGTAAAGTGTTGATGGATATTGGTCAGCTCTCTTTGTGTACAGGAACAAACAAACATATAACACATAATCCCAGCATTTGTTTACAGTGAATTAGTAGGTGAGTTCAAGATACATAGTCAGTTATTAAATATTAGTACAGTGACATCAATATATATAAAACAAAATAACAATGAGGTGACAACTCATCAGAAAGCAAGTTTTGTGTAACAGATAGTGGATTAACTATATCATGATAGTACCATGTAGCTGAGCACGGTTGGGGAACCGTGTTCACGCTTTCAGTTTATTCAGGTTATTTTCTGTATTTTCCCCACCTCAGTTTTATTACTGAGTTTGTGTTTGGTTTTGCCTGTATTATGTTTTCTGAGTTTGCCATTTGTCTCTGCTTGTTTGAGTTGTCCTGTATTCTTAGTTTTGTCATTATAGTCTTTAAGATTATGTGCCTACGGTCATCCAGTCTTGTTTTATTAATGTTATCTGTCTGTTTTGAACTTGAGCCTAGCCTCAACTTTTCCTTTAGCTCTCTTTTTGTAGCATCTCTTGTTTTTTGTATTTATTTTGTCCTCGCCTTGGTGGGTTATTTTCCTCTTTTTGTATTCTCTGGTCTGAATATTGTTTTGGAATAATTTCATCTTTTTAGTTAATTACCTTTGGCATTCATTTCCAGTCTGTGCTTTTATTTTGACAGCTGCTTTTGTTTACTTCCTCTTTAGCTCAAGTTTGGGGTCTGTAACAGCTGTTATTATTTTGAGTTAATTATCCTTGCTCCTGTTCCCCACACCTATTTATCATTTGCTGATTTTCTGTGTCATATGTAAGGGACACCGTCTCGCAGCTCTGGGCGGTGTCCTTCATTTTGTCTCTGTATCCTGACGTGTGTTCCATGTCTCAGCTTATGAGCTATTCCACTTTCTCGTATCCTACCTGTTTCCCGATCTTTGCAAGCTTTCGTTCCAGTTTGGATTTTGGGTTTTTAATAAACGTTTTCAAACTCACAGCTCCAGCATTTGTGTCTCCCTTCTGCCCTGAAGGGCAATTCATGACAGATAGTAGTTGTATTTTTAGTTTTTTCTTGAAGATGGAGATGGAAGGTGACATTTTTAGATTCTCATCAAGATCATTCCAAATCTGTAGTTCTCTGCACACAGTGCTAAAGCTGGTAGATTTTAGTCTTCGTTTTTTCCCAATAATTTGTTTTTTATTTCTAGTGGTATGGGTGTGAATGGAAAGGAAGGTTGGAATGAATTCACATAATTTAAAGTTGAGTTTGTGGACAACCTGATACATTATACAGGCTTTCTGGAAGTAATCATGCTCAGCAAGTCTTAGGAGATTGTAATGATGGAAAAGATGACTAGTCGGAGAATTATATTCAGGCCATGTTAAGGCATGTATAAATTTCTTCTGGAGAATTTAAAGCTTTTTTAGGTGAATTGGAAATGTATTACTCCATATGATATTGCAGTAATGTAAGTGAGGCTCAAATAAAGTTTTATATAGAGTGAGAAATTCTGAAAGTGGTAGAAAATGTCTAACTTTAAAAAACAAAGCAGCAAATTTAGTGAGTTCCTTGGTTAGATTGTCGATGTGACGTTTGAAATTGAGAAATTTGTTGATGAGGACCCCCAAGAATTTAGTAGAGCTAACTCTTGTAATATTCTGTCCATTAATTTTACGGCAAAGTTACTTGGTGTCTGGCTTTTTATTGGAACAGAATACAATATAATTAGTTTTACTGCTGTTAAGAGAAAGTTTGTTAGACTGAAATCAGGTGTCTATTTTCATAAGTTCACCATTTATTATCTGTTAAAGTTCATTTGGATTCTGGTGAGCAAAAAATAAATTAGTGTCATCAGCAAACAATACTTTATGTAGTGGATACAAGGAGTTTGCAATGTCATTTATGTACAGAATGAATAGAACTGGTCCCAAGATGAAACCTTGGGTAACCCCATGATCAGTGGATTTATATGATGATTTGTGGTTATTTATATAAACATATTGAAGACTTCCATACATATAGCTAATAAACCAATCTAATGTTAGGCCTCTGATACCATAATGTTGTAATTACCTCCGCCAAGGAGGTTATGTTTTCATCAGCGTTGGTTTGTCTGTGTGTTTGTTTGTCTGTCTGTCTGTCTGTTTGTTTGTTAGCAAGATAACTCAAAAAGTTATGGACGGATTTTCATGAAATTTTCACAGATTGTCAGAAATGGGGTATCCTACAGATGATTAGATTTTGGTGGTGATCCGGATCACCGTCCAGAAGAAAACCGCCATTACGGAAAATGACATTTTGGTCAATAACTACTGAACCACTAATCCTATCATTGTGAATCCAATTGCTAGTCATATGTTTTCATGGTCAAGGAATCTGAAAACGTACACACAAACACTGTATGGGGGGAACTGTGGCGCTTGGTGGAGGTCTGTGCTCTCCGAGTGCTTTTCTAGTTTATTAATTAGGATCTCAAGGTTAATGGTGTCAGATACTTTAGACAGGTCTAAAAAATGTCAGTACCATAGTTGCCTCTTCCAATTGCATCATTGATTTTTTTTTTCAGTTAGGTCAAGTATTGCCATATAAGTAGTGTGTTTCTTTCTGAAGCCATATTGAGATGGGAAGGTAATGTTGAGCTTATCAAGGTAACTGGTAAGTCAGCTGTAAACTACTTTTTCCAAAACCTTGGAGAGACTAGGAAGGATGGATATTAGATGATAATTAGTCAAATCATTCTCAACTCCTGATTTGTAGATTGGTATAATTTGTGCAATTTTTACTATTTGTGGCAATACTCCGTGTGGTGTTGTGTGTGTAGTGTGTGTGTGATGCCGTACTCGCCCACAGGGTGACGTCAGGCGGGCACGGCCACTGATGTATATAATTTGGTGTCCTGTAATAAAGTGTGGTTCGCTGTTCAGTTCTGCACGGCTCCTGTCTCATTATTCATACATAACATATTGGCGACGAGGATAATTATGGCAGCGTATGGACTATTTCAACCCCTAGTGCCGTTTCTGGAGTACACAGGAGAGCCGGTGATCCTGTGGCTGAAGTGGAGGGCCATGTTTTAGAGTTACATCGGAGCACTGGACCTAGGTGGACTCAACGGGAGAAGACGACGAGCGCTCCTAGCCAATCATCTTGGTGTGGAGGGCCGAAGAATTTTCGGTACGTTGGGAAAGAAGGAGCTCTATGAGGATGCTGTTGAGCGGTTGGCCAATTTTTTTGCTAGGCAGACAAGGACCACAACGCTGTCGGTGGGGGGAGTGTTGGCACCAAACGAGGCTAAGCTAGTTATCTGGGAGAAGCTAAAGGCACAGTCAGTGTCTATGGACGGGCTAGCCACAAAGCTAACTGCACACCAAAAGAGGGCTTGAAACTACCGGCTGGGCATCGAGGTGGGACCGGGGAAGTCCCCGGTCACTGAAGATGGTGGGCCAGCCTCAAAGCGCAGAAAGGTGGAGGACCGAAGCGCTGATGAGTTGGAGCATGCAGTGTGCAACGGCAGCGGAGAGGAAGAGCAGCAGGAGTCATCCCCGCAGCTGGAGGGTAGGCAGCAGGAGAGCGGGACCATGGAGGCTGAGAGCCCCAGGGAGGAGCAGCAACAGCCAGGCATGGAGACAACGCAGCCGAGGGCCTGGAACGAGGGTGCTGAGAGCAGCGATGAAATGCCTGGATCGGAGAGTGATGCTGACAAGAGTGACACTGAGAGCCCCGAGGGAGAGCAGCTGCAGCCAGACATGGAGTCGACGCAGCAGAGCACCTGGAATGAGGGTGCTGACTGCAACGATGAGACTCATGGGTTGGAGAGTGATGTCAACGAGAACAAAGCTGAGAGCCCTGGAGAGAAAAACCACAACCGGGCATGGTGACAATGCAGCCGAGCACCTGGAACGAGGGACCTGGGAGCAGCGGCAAGGTGTCTGAGTCGGGGAACAACACCGGCAAAAGCAATGCGGTGAGCCCGCATTGCTTTTTGACACAGAGGCAGTGAGCGGCACCGATGAGCAGGCTTCGGATATCCCCAGAGTTCGGCTACAGGGGGCTGGAGTGTTCAGAACCACGACGGCGGTGTTGAAGGCGGTTGGGAGCGGACCAACAAGCACGGAGGGACAGTGTGCCGGACAGCAGCACAGTGGGTCCCGAGGATTGACGCAGTCGGAGATGAAGAGGGACGTTATGGCAAGAGAGGTTGTTTTTGATCCCAGAGGCAGACGGCGGCCACGAGCGCACATGTCGTGGGGCTGCCTGGGACCTCTGAGCCGGTCTTATCTTCAGTGGCCAGGGGTGTGTATGATTTTGGGCTGCCCTAGGCCCCCGGGTGTTCATATTAATGTAAATAGCTGTATACATATAAATATATACAGTATATATATATATATATATATATATATATATATATATATATATATATATATATATATATATATATATATATATATATATATATATATATATATATATATATATATATATATATATACAGTATATATATATATATATACAGTATATATATATATATATATATATATATATATATATATATATATATATATATATATATATATATATATATATACATACAGTATACCCGGCTGGTGTGCATGAGAGTATGTATGTTCTGTGTTATGATATTATTTTACATATTTTTTAGACATTTGGTCCATTTTAGTTATTTTGCGTGAATGTGGTAGGTTATTTTGTTACAGTTAATTGTTTCCCTGCTTTCTTAGTGCATGATTTGGGTCCTAAATTGGGGAGGGTCTCGATTGTGTGTGGTTTTGCATTTTGTAAGGGGGGGGGGGAAGTGTGGTGTCGTGTGTGTGATGCCTTACCTGCCCACAGGGTGACGTCAGGCGGGCACAGCCACTGGTGTATATAATTCGGTGTTCTGTAATAAAGTGTGGTTCGTTGTTCAATCCAGCATGGCTCCAGTCTCATTATTCATACAGAACACTCCAGAGATTAGAGACAGATTAATGCAGTAGGTAAGAGGTTCCAGTATTACATTTATGATACTTTTCAAAATTTTGCTGGAAATTTCATCAGCTCCAACAGATTTTGAGTTCTTCATGTCTTTAATGATTTTCCAGACTTCCTCACAATCAGCTGGCTTCAGGAAGAAAGAATTTGGGTAGTTTCCTGATAGATAATGTTTGAAAGAGGCAGCCTGGGGTTGATTAATTTTATTAGATAAATTTTCTCCAATGGAGACCAAATAATTATTAAATTTATCAGCGAG
This sequence comes from Pholidichthys leucotaenia, assembly GCA_020510985.1. Classification (NCBI taxonomy): domain Eukaryota; kingdom Metazoa; phylum Chordata; class Actinopteri; order Cichliformes; family Pholidichthyidae; genus Pholidichthys; species Pholidichthys leucotaenia. The sequence goes on from CM035847.1 coordinate 187,232,668, forward strand.
AGTGGCATTACTAATGAGATTACTGACTCCGTTATTGTTCAGAAGTGTGGTTTTTTTTTTTTTTTGGTCCCTAGAACCTTATTTAGTACTCTCCAGGATTTCTTGGAATTACCCTGTGATGCATTTATAAGTTCTGCATAATAATTACACTTACTCTTTCTAATAATATGTGTTAGTTTATTTCTATTATTAGTATATTCATTTTTATTGTTAATATTTGGATTTTTATATAGTGCTATATAGTTTATTTTTGTGCTTAATAGATTTTAGTATGCCCTTAGAAAGCCATGGATGTTGACTAGTACCACTACATGTGACAGTCCTAACAGGAATTGTCTTCTGGATGGAGTCTGTTTTTTCCTTTGTCAAGGCATCAAATGCAGCATCAGCATCACTACAATTGTAGATTCTGTCCCATACCTTGGCATGCAAATCCTCACTCAGTCATTGTAAGGTTTTTTCATTGAGTATTTTTATTTTTTGTTTATGATGTGAGATTGAGGGCCTAACAGCAAGGTCAAGAAACAGAACAACAGGGAAATGATCTTGGAGAGTACGACTCCAGATACCAGTGTGGAATTGCAAATGTTAGTGATGATATTATCAATAATGGATTTGGTGGAGTGAGTGATTCTAGTATCACTCACTCCACTAATGGTATGGAAGAAGGAAGAGGAGTGTAGTGTATTCATAGTCATTTTTAGCTGCATCATCCCTGGAGAGGTCAATGTTGAAGTCTCCAAGGAGGACACAGCTTTTATTTTTGTTGTTGATTGAGAATAAAATTTCTTCCAGTTTGGTCATGAAACTATTAAGGTCAGTGTCCGGGGGATGATAAATCACACCTACAATTAGATTTTTTTTTTTTTTCCATTTTTGACATGTATCTCAGCAAAAAGTGAGTTAATTGTCATTATTACTTCCACAGTCATATTTTTGCCAGTTCCCTCTGTATTGCTTCTGTGCTGTTGTCCTATATGTTGATTGTCATGTTTCATGTGCATCCTCTGTCTGTGATTGTCTGTTCATTCCTGCCCGTCCTGTTCTCTGCACCTGTAGCCACTTCCCTGCTGTCTCCGTTTCCCTTGATTGTTCCCCAGCTGTGTCACATTTGTAATTATCTGTTACCTTATATATGTCTGCATCAATGTCAATCTGGTGTTGTGTCATTAATGTTAACATTCTTGTCATGCTAACCGTGGTCCCCTACCAGTAACCGCATGTCCAGAGATTTTCCTTGTAAGTTTATTTATTCATTGTGTCCTCAATATTTTCAGCCCACGTACTGTATGTTTGATTCTTTGAGTTCATTTGTGTTTTTAGTTAATAAATCATGTTTCGTTGGAGTTCTGCCTGCATTGAGTCCAATTATTCAACCAGGACATATGATAGCATCAGACAGTGGGTTATTTCTGCGATTACTGTAATTAAAAAAAAAAAAAAAGTTCTGTTATTCATTTCAAGAAGTTTAACATTTAACATTTAACATAGCTTTTTTGTATATGTTGTGGGGGAATGATATGTAATCATGCTCCACCTTCTGAGTGGTTGTCATAAATCGCCCTGGCAAGGGAAGGCAGAAGACACCAAATGCCAATTGTGAGTTGGCACATTTAATAACAAAAACAAACACTATACAAACACTACACTTACAACTAGGGAAGCTGGGAGGAAATGGTGTGTGGGATGCTGGAGGAGAACGGGGCTCACATCTAGTGAAAAAGGGAAAAGAACGGAGTGACACCCGGAAGAAAATGGGGCTCACGTCTGGAAAAAAGGGTGGATTAAAGATTAAGTCCACAATGGAGTGCACCCATTCAGCTCTGCAGAAAAACACCATAACTTACAGGAATACACAGTAGGACGTGGCAACGAGAAGCATTGCCGCTGTCATTAAATAGGCACATGGAGATTAATAGATGATACACAGATGTGGATCACGTGAGCGAGGAATAATCAGAGGCAATCTTTGATATGTGTGACAGCCTGCCAACAGAACTAAAATACTGGAAATAACAAAGACCACCGTCAAAGTAAAATCACATACCAGAAATAAAATAAAAATGATTAATGTCAACAATTCATATAACGAGGACAAGAACTAGATAACAGAAAATGACAAAACTAAATATACACTTCAAGGAGAAAACTTCAAGGAGAAGGTGAGGACAAGAAGAAATACAAACCACAAAGTGCTAATAATACAAAACTAATAGATACTGAGGTTCAAAAGGGAAACTACAGACATGGACAAAGAAGGCTCAAATATAAATGCCAGAAGACAAATTGAAATACAAGATCATCCAAAAACACGTCATAATAATAAACATAATGATAATGACCAACATAAACTTGAGACCCGAGCATGGCTCTCCACCCATGCTCATGATCATGACAGAGCCCCTCCCTCAAGGGGTGGAACCCCAGACATCCCAACATAACATCAAAAAAGAGAAAATAAAACCCGCACAAAGAACCCCACCACAACCACCACGACAAGAAGAAGAAAAAATAACCCACCTCGGGAGGGAGGAGGGGGAACCCAGGCTTTGAGGGACCAAAATCAAGACAAAAAATGCTCACTCATGACCCACAACCAGAACAGGTGGTCTCCCAGAGTCCAAGAACCACCCGATACCTTGGTGGTATAGGAATAGGTCAGGTGGCCTTCCAGAATTCCAGGACCACCTTAACAGATGGAATAGTTCATCGGGTGGTCTCCTCGCATTCCTCAGCCAACAGGCCACAGGGCACGATGCACCCCCTCCTGGAGGCAGCAGCTGGAACCAGTGCCTTCTGCGGACCACAGGAGCTGAGAGGTGGGAACCCGATGAGGAGGGTGATGGATCAGTGAGAACACTAGGCGAAGGGGAACACTGACCAGCGGGGGAACCAGATGAAGGGGACTGATGATCACTGGCGACATCAAGTGAGGGTAGTGGACCAACACCGACCTCAAGAGGAGAAGGAGGGATGATGGTGACCTCAGACAGAGGAAGAGGACCCACAGTGACCTCAGGTGAAGGCGGAGGACCCATGGTGACCTCAGGTGAAGAACCCTCGGTGACCTCAGGAGATGGCTCAGGCAAAAGGACAGAGACAAACACCAGGTCAGAATCACCAGCAGCAGTGGAGCCTAGCGAGGAAAGCTCAGAAGCAGTTGGCAGCTGCAAATGGCGCTCCCCACCAAGAGCTAAACAAGACCACTCTAAAACAGATAATGTGAAAACAAAAAAGAGGACTTGCCTTAGCTCGAGCTCCACCATCGTCCAGGACTCCGGCGATCAAGGCTAGGGTGTCTCAACCCTGCTCATCTGACTTTCCAACCCCAACATGGCCACCTCAAACGGGGAAGAAGAAAAAAAAAACACTGGAAAATTACCGGTATCTGTGAAGCCTGACGAGGAGTGCTCAGGAGCAGAGGATGTCTGCAACCGACTGTCACCACCATGAGCTAGACAAGATCTCTCTAAATCTGCAGATATAAAAACAGAACAGAGTACTTGCCTAGGCCCAGGCTCCACCACTGTCCAGGACTCCGGCGAATCAGGCTGGGACGTCTCAAATCCATTCCTCTGGGCAGCTACTTCGGATGGGAAGGAAGAGACGGACACTGGAACACTATTACTGGCAGCAGTGGAGCCTGGTGAGGAGAACTCAGGAGCACAGGGCATCTGCAGGTGATTCTCCCTGCCATGAGCAAGACAAGATTTCTCTAAGGCTAATAATGAAGAGACAGAACAGAGAACTTTCCTTGATTCGAGCTCCACTGCTGTCCAGGACTCCGGTGACTCTGCTGGGACGACCCCAGCAGCAGGCATGATAGTGGATGCATCTGGCGGAACCCCAGTCGTGGTGGCTGATGCTAGTGGGACCCCAGGTGAAGCGGCTAACACCAGTGGACCTCAAGAAGCGGCAGCTGGAACTGGAGATCGTCTCACCGCTGATGCTGAGTCCTGTGGTGCTGAAACCAGGGGACATTCATTTGTCGGCTCAGGCTCTGGGACACAGGAGGCGCTTCTCTCCCATCCAGGTTGCAGCTACGGGGCTGGAGCGGGATCCTCCAAAACCGCAGACCCCTCCATCGTCCGGCGGCTCCCTCCCAGGGCCGGTGGACTCACAGGGGAAGCAGAGAAGGACATGGGAGAAGCAGGTGAGGATAAAGTTTTAGTTGCAGCAGCCGGCAGTGAGGGCTCAACTAAAGTGGATAACTGCTGCAAAGCCCCCCCCCCCCTCCGGGAATAAGACAAGACAATTCATTTTTTGGGTGTTAAAAAATGAAAGGGTACTTGCCTTAATTCCTGGGACCTGGTGGTTGCTGCTGCAATAGGACCGGATAACTCCCTCTCGTTTGCTGCAGTGGGCGATGGCACCAAAGTGGAGAGTGGAGTTGCCGGCCCTGCACCTCAGGATGGCCGGATTCTCAGTGGCAGGCCATCACGTCTTGGAAAAGAGGATGGCAGCAGCAGCAGTTGAGGAGGAGGAGACTGACAGGATAGCCGAGGGAAAAAAAAAATTGAAATGACCAGGAGGGCGCTGCTGCGGTAGGCAAGGTGGAAAAGTTCCTCAGGTGGGCTTCATCTGGATAGCAGCGAGAGGCTGATGATGTCTGAACCCGGGGATGCCCCTTCGTCGATTCAGACCTTGGCTTGTTGGCTGGACTCCTCACCCTCCTGCTGTTCTCCCACTGCAGATCCTCCACCAGGAAAATCCTCTCCCTTCCCTTGACATGCAACATGAGCCGAGGATGATGATGCACAGCCACCTCAGCAAGACCCAGGTACCAAAGAGTGTCTTTTGGGGTGAAACATAAACAAAATGAAGCAATTAAGTCGGTCTATTTCCATGAGCACTTGGCAGAGCTCCCACCCCAGGCTCATAGGATACTATCTTCTGCCTGCTGACATTTCTACATTTCTGACATTTCTGCTACATTGCTCCAAATTGTGTGGGTTTATATATTTACATATTTATTCCACCTAGCTGCAATGCTCCGTACTGTGGGTGTTTATATATCTACATATTTATTCCATCTAGCTACAATGCTCTGCACTGTGTGTCTGTGTGTGTGTATATATATATATTTTATAGTAATATGTACATATGTATATTAGCTGCTCTTGCTTGCTTGCTTTTTTTCTTGCCTTCTGATTGTTGCTCTGAGTGTTGCTATCCCTGTGCTGTTGCAATCCTGGAATTTCCCCGTTGTGGGACTAATAAAGGCTTATCTTATCTTATCTTATCTTATCTTATCTATCTTATTTCAGCAAGCGCAGATTACCTCCAAAAAAAGATAAAAGGGGAAAGAGTAATAACGGGAGGAAAAGAGAAAAGGAGAAAAAAGGCAAACCCACAGCTGCTGGAGTCTAGACTGGCCACATCCTTCTGTCATAAATTACCCAGGCAGAAGACACCAAATGCCAACTGTGAGTTTGCACATTTAATAACAAAAAACATAAACGCTACACTAACACTACACTAACCACTAGGGAAGCCAGGAGGAAATGGTGTGCAGGGTGCTGGAGGAGAACGGGGCTCACGTCTGGGGAAAAAAAGTGAAAAAGACGGAGTCAAACCCAAAAGGAAGCAGGGTTCACATCTGGAAACAGGGGAAGAATAAAGATTAAGTCCACGATGAAGCTCACCCATTCAGCCCCACAGAAAAACACTATAACGTACAGGAATACACAGTAGGATGTGTGTTGCCAATGTCATTAAATAGGCACATGGAGATTAGCAGACGATACACAGGTGTGGGTCACGTGAGTGAGGAATAATCAGACACAATCTGTGACATGTGTGACAGCCTGCCAACAGAACTGCCAATACTGGAAATAGCAAAGACCACCGTCAAAGTAAAAGCACATACCAGAATTAAAGAATATCCCAAAAGCAGTAAATACACAAAAAATGATTAATATCAACAATTCATGAAACAAGGACAAGAACTAGAAAACAGAAAATGACAAAACTAAATATACACTTCAAGGAGAGAACTAAGGAGAAGGTGAGGACAAAAAGAAATACAATCCACAAAGTGCTAATAATACAAAACTAATAGATACTGAGGTACAAAAGGGAAACTACAGACAAGGACGAAGAAGGCTCAAATATAAATGCTGGGAGATAAATTGAAATACAAGATAATCCAAAGACACATCATAATAATAAACATAATGACAATGACTAACATAAACTTGAGACCCGAGCACGTCTCTCCACTCGTGCTCAGGATCATGACAGTGGTTTTCTGTTTTCTTTGACTTTTGGATATTATGAATTGGTCTTGTCTAGCTACTGGTTTATGTTGAAGATATGTCCTTTGTCATTCTTGTCTCGTTTAATTCCCCTTGATCTTAGTTTATTTTGAAAGTATTTCCTGTTTTGTTCCTTGTTTGTCTAGTTTAACTTGATTTCCAAATGTGTATTCCAGTGGATCCTTGTTTTATGATTTCCAGATTACTTTTAATTCGTGGTAATTCTCCCTAGTTACATTTATTCCTGGTGTATCCCCCCTCATAGTTATGCTTTTGGCAATGTTTTTCTTTCAAGGTGTCCATTAACTCATTTATAATGTTATGCAAACAGTCAATAAAAATTATGTGAATATTTTTGTCAATAAAAAAATAAAAAAAAACATTTTCTGCCCTCCGTGATGTAAAAAGTCACAAAAACATTTTTCAAAATGAAATGTCCATTTTTTTAGCCAAATGGCGGAACTGGGAAGTAAATATACAGCAAAATGGACATTATGGTGGAGCAGTGGTTAGCACTGTTGCCTAACAGCTAGAAGGTTCAGGTTCAGGTTACTTTATTTGTACCCGTAGGTAGATTTGTTTTGCAGTCTGGTGACATCCATATTTACAAGCCACTAATTACATTCAACATAGACACAAACACAGGCACACATCTTACAAAATAGGTAAATATAAAATATGTACAATATAATTTTTATAGTTTGTTCAACTCTTTGACAGCAGCAGGGACAAAGCTGTTTGTCCCTGAAAGTTCAATGTTCAAATCCCCAGGCTGGCAGGGGTAGGAATCTTCCTGTGTGGTGTTTACATGTTCTCCCTGTGCTGTGTGGCTTTCCCCCACAATCCAAAGACATACATGTCAGGTTAAGTGGTCATTCTAAATTGTCCCTTGGTATCTGTCTCCTATACACCCTTAGACTAGAGGGTTAGTACTAGTGAAGTGCTTTGAGTGGTCTTTGAGACTTAAAAAAAAGCACTATATAAGTACAGGTCCTTATGGAAAAATTAATGTTTTTCCTGTTTCACTTTACTGTAACTGTACTCTTTATACATTCATTGAATGAATATGCATGTTCACAACTGAAAACAGAAATTTTCATGAATTAAAGGTGCAATCCATAAGAGTTTTATGAAAACAAAGATTTTTAAAAAAATAATACATCAAAAAAATGTTTAGAAACTTGTACAATGCAAGTCTTAATGTTCTTCAAAAAATTAGCATATTGATGAAAAAAAATACTTTGTAATTTTTTTCTGGACCAATAATAATGTAAATATTTATATCCCAGAAGATTTTTTTTAGACAGAAAATTGTTCCATCCGGATTCCAGATCCAATACAATGAATCTGTTGATTGTTGTGTATGGGAATTGGCCTGTGGGATTTGCTGTAGTTCTGCCGGGGTGGGGAATGGGATGATGTCAGGCGGGCTACAGTGGGGAGTATAAATAGCAATGTGCACCAAAATAAAGTTCAGATCTATGTTCGCCCAGACACTCTCCGCCTGCTTTATTTCAAACATAAAATTTGGCGACGAAGGAAAATTATGGGCACATGCGGTGTAGAATTATCTCCGTTCCTGCAGGACCAGGGTGCACCGGTTATCCCTTGGGCACGCTGGAAGAGCCTATTTCAGATCTTTTTGACAGCGGCCGGCTTTGATGGGGAATCCGACGACAAGCGGAGGAGCCTGTTATTTCATCACCTGGGCGTGGAAGGACAACGCCTGCTCCTCACGTTGGGTGACAATGACTCGCTGGAGGAGTCATTGTCGAAGTTGGACGTTTTGTTCGGGGACAGAGCCATGGTCACCGAGAGGAGGTACAGGTTTTTTAACCATGTGCAACGACCCGGTGAGTCCATTTTGTCCTTTTTAATGGAACTGCGCAATTTGGCGAGAGATTGTGAATTTGGGCCGCTAACTGATTAGCTAGTATGTGATAGACTGGCACATGGCACAATTAGCGAGTGGCCACGCTACAAGTGACAAAAAAGACTTTTTCTCTGGTTGAAGTGGTGGACTTAATTAAGTTAAGGGAGTCTGCGGCCCTGCGGGGGCTGGGAGCCTTCACGGGTGAGGCACCGGAGGACCGGGCCTCGGTGCCGCAGGGGTCAGCTAACATGCTAGCTAGGCCTCAGGCCCGCTCAAGAAGGAAAAGGAAGAAGCTGAAAATGGGGTGGGAAGAACGGCCCGTGGCGCAACGTAAAGCCTGGGTTAGGTTCGCGGACCAGGTTAGCGAGGACTCACAGGAGGCGGGCCACGTGTGTGTGGCGCAAGGAAGAAAAGGGCGCTTAAAGTGGTATATGGTGCAGCTGGACGGCGTCAAGGTGTCCCTCATGCTGGATTCGGGTGCTGGAAGGTCTATTCTGAGCCTGGCGATGCTGAAGAGGTTATTCCCGAAGAAAATGATCACCCCGGGGGCCATAAGGATGTTCGGCTATGGCCACATCGAGATCGATATGGTTGGCACGGTTGAGTTTGACATGGTGTGTGGACAGCAGACGGCGCCAAAGTTTGTTTTCCAGGTGGCACGGCATGGGACAGACCTCCTTGGAATTGACTTGCTAGGACAGTTGGGGTTTTCCATTCGGGACCATCAAGGCTCAGCGGTGCTGACGGCCTTCTCAGACTGGCAACTTTGTTGGCCAGCACTGTTCATTGGCCTTGGTCGGATTGGGACTTTTTGCCACCGCCCACTGGTGAACGAGTCAGTGACACCCAGGATCCAACCGCTTCGAGGCTTACCGCTGAACTTGCGTGATTGTGTGTAACCAGAGCTGTCAAAGCTGTTGGATGCGGGGATCATCGAGAAGGTGGATGCGTCACCCTGGATCTTGGACCTGGTGGTGGCGAAGAAGAAGGACGGAGGGATCAGGCCATGCATCGACCTGCGCATGGTGAATAAAGCAATTGTCCCAGATAAATACCCCCTCCCGACCATGGAGGAGCTCACAGCAACATTCAGAGGGTCCAGGGAGTTCACCAAACTGGACCTTCAGCAGGGGTATCTGCAGGTACCGCTACACCGGATAACAGGAACCTGACGATATTCGTGACCCATATGGGGGTCTTTAGGTATACTGGAATGCCGTTCGGGTTGAGCTCCGCCCCCAGCTGCTTTCAAAAAGTGATGGCCACGATGCTGGTGGGGCTGAAATGGGTTGTAGTGTACCTGGACGATATCGTGGTGCATGGTGAGATGAGTGAGGTCCATGACGAGAGACCGGAAAGGGCGTTGAGACAGATGTATGAACACGGGGTCACACTCAATGGCGATAAGTGTCTCTTTGCGGCGGAGGCGATTGACTTTGTGGGTTTTAGACTGACGGGCGAGGGTCTACGACCATTACACTCCAACATGGAGGCAGTGTTCTGCATACCGGAGCCCACCCCGCCCGCGCAGTTTTCATCGTTCCTTGGCATGGTGAATTTCTACGGACGGTTTATCCCACATTATTTGGAGACAATCAGGCCCTTGAAAGCACTACTGAAGGAGGATGCACTGCGGGAGTGGACCCTGGCGTGCTCAGCAGCAGTTTCGAAGCTGAAACAACAGCTCACCTCTTCACCGGTGCTGGTGCATTTTGACCCCGGATTGGAGACGGTGGTGATCTGTGATGTATCTGGAACCACATTATGTCATGTCCCAACTACAGGGCGGAGTGGAACGGCCGGTGGCGTTTGCTTCCAGGTCACTCTCACCGGTGGAGCAGAAGTACACGGTGGGCGAGAGGGAAGCACTGGCTTGCGTCTAGGCATGCGAGAGGTGGCACATATACCTCTACGAGCACCGCTTTACCCTGAGGACGGACCACCGAGCACTCACCACACTACTGGAGACGTCGGGCTTGGGTCATAGGCCGTTAAGACTTCATAGGTGGTTGCAGCGCCTGAGGGCTTATGATTTTTCCACTAAATTTACCTCAGGCAGGGAGAACAACATGGCGGACCTCCTCTCGCGAGCCATGGTGGACGTGTTAGAAGTGGTTGGGGACAACGCTGGTGACGATGAGGAGGAGTTGGTGAACGCCCTTTGTGGGTCTCTTCAGGGTGTGGTCTCTCTGCAGGATCTTAAGGACGAGTCGGAACGGGACCCGGTGTTGGTGTGGCTGCGAGAAGCGATTCATGGGGGTTGGCCAGTGAAGGTGTCTAGTGAGCTGGCCCCGTTTCATCGTTTCCGGGACGAGTTAAGCTGCTGGGACGAGTTTTGCGTGGCCAGGGGCCAGTGTGCCCTGATCCCTGTTGCATTGAAGGCACGGATATACCCTGGATATGCTGCATGATGGTCATTTAGGAGTGGTGCGTGTGAAGCAATGGAGCAGGAAGTCGGTCTGGTGGCCCAGCATCGAAGGCGACATTGAGGCCATGGTTAAGGACTGTGTGCTGTGTTTGGAAAGTGAGAAGACGGGCAGGCCTCCTCCGTCACCGCTCCGGCCTGTGGTGTTCCCTTGGGGGCTGTGGAAGCATGTTGACCTGGACATTTGTGGCAAGTTTCATATGGCACCATACAACACTTGATTTGTAGTGGTGGTGTATGATCTCTTCTCAAAGTGGATGGAGGTGCTGCCCACCTGTTCGGTGACAATGTAGGTGGTCACGGGGTTCCTATCCTCCTTGTTTGCACGATGGGGAATCCCGGACACCATCATGACGGACAATGGGCCCCAGTTCGCGTCAGGAGCCTTCAAGGAATTTTTGACAAAAAAGGGGGTGAAACACGTTAAGACGGCATTCTATCATCCCCAAGCCAACAGTGGAGTCGAAAGATTTAACGAGACCCTAAAGAACGGGCTTAGGGCTCATCTGGCTGATGGGTTCTCGATCTCGGAAGCGCTCCTGAACACGTTGCTCCACTACAGAGCGTCGGTCCACGTGTCAATGGGATGTTCCCTGGCGCAGCTCATGTTGGGATGGGAGCTGCCTCTCCCAATTAACAGGTTGGAGCCGCCAAAGTCGGTGCCCCGGACAGGCGATGTGGCGCTGAGGAGAAGAGTGGCAGACCAGCAGAGGAGGATGAAGGGACGGTTTGATAGGAGACACCGGGTGAGGAGCCATGGACTGAAGGAGAGTGACCGGGTGTGGATTAGACATCCTGTCAGGGCCCACAAACTTCAACCTTTGTGGACAGGACCGTGGGATATTAGGAGTTGGAGGGGCCCTGACACATTTGAACTGGACGATGGATCCAAGTGGCATGCCAGCAGGTTGAGGCGTGTGGCACCTGGCAGGACTTCGGATGCTGTCGGCGCATTGGACAGGTCTTTGGGCTGGTTAGCCACTCCAGGGGCGGCCTCACAGACTGTCCCGATGGTGCCTGGGGCACCCCAAGAGGGGGACACCCGGCTAGAGTACGCCAGAGGCCTGCTTATTTGGAGGACTATGTGGCAAGAACTGTAATGGACAGCCTCAGTTGGACATATTGGTGATTCACCTGGTCGCCCACTGGTGGACTTGTATATTCAATTCAATTCAATTCAACTTTATTTATATAGCGCCATTTCACAACAACAGTCATCTCATAGCACTTTCAACTGTAGGGGAACCCCCACAGTTGCAGAAAGACCCCAGCAATCAGGCGATCCCCTGTGAGCAAGCGCTTGGCAATGGTGGAGAGGAAAAACTCCCTTTTAACAGGAAGAAACCTCCAGCAGAACCAGGCTCAGGGAGGGGCAGTCATCTGCTGCGACTGGCTGGGGTGTGAGGGGATAGAGAAGGTGAAAAGAACAGACATGTAGAGAGCAAACAGCACGACGGGGACTCAATCTATGGGAGAGAACAAACAGATGTTAATGACCAGCAAAAAAGAAAATATTTCATTGAGAGTGAAGAAAGGAGTGAGGCCCAGTGCATTATAGGAGGTCCCACAGCTGACTAAACCTATTAGCAGCATAACTAAGGGAGGGTTCAGAGACACATGATCCCTCCCTAATTGTAGGCTATATCAAAAAGGAAGGTTTTAACCCTATATATAGTATATAGGATTATTTTTGGTGTTGTTATGGTGATATGAAATGTTTTGTTTTGATGCCATGTATGGGAATTGGCCTGTGGGGTTTGCCGTAGTTCTGCCGGGGTGGGGAATGGGATGGTGTCAGGTGGGCTACAGCGGGGAGAATAAATAACAATGTGCGCCAAAATAAAGTTCAGATCTACAGGTATGTTCTCCCAGACACTCTCCGCCTGCTTTATTTCAAACATAACATTGATGTCACGTGCTATTGCATTTGGTTAAAACCGGGGGTAGCCAGAGGCAATAATGGCCGCTTCTGAAAGTAATGGCTCATTACGTTATCTTTCTCAAGTAAGAAGTAAAAAACGAAGGGGCAAGACCAGAATAAGTATTGGTTCAGCTTTTGATCGTTGGTGCGATCTGAAGAATCATAGGTTTCAAAATCCATACTGAGGTCACCTATTTGCTACTCGAACGGTAAGCTAAGCTAAGTTAACTGGTGTTTGCATAGCTATCGGTAACCTACATTTTGTCTATGAGATGTTCCTGTTATTAATATGACTGTGTGATGATATCACCTGATGTATGGCGATGGGATAGACCACAGGAATCGCTCCGTAATCCTCTCCAAACAGTAATTTTTCCACTCTGGTCTAGTGTAGCTACAGTTAGCGTTAGCTTCCATGAAGTTATTTAAACAAATTAAACAAACTAAGGTATAGGGATCAACATCAAATTAAAAAATCATCTAAAATTTCTTACATTCCAAAGAAAAACCAAATCTTCCTTGAGAATGACTTAAGCAAAATAAACACAGAGTTTCAAAATGATAAAACCTGTGACCAGTCATGCAGAAATATTACAACAGCTATAACAGATATTATTGCAAAATATACAGAATTGAAACAAAGAAAGTCCAATAAAAAGAGGCTGCCATGGTTTAACACCTCTCTTTGGGGCCTCATGAAACAAAGAGATATGGCCCTCAAAAAATTTCTTAAGTCAGGGCTAACCCCTGATCATTACACTTATAGAAGCTTGAGAAATAAAGTCACTATACAACTTCGAAAAGCAAAGGGTAACTTTTTTCTCAATATAATAAAGGATGCAAAAGGCAGCAATAAACTTATTTGGAGAAGCATGGATAAACTATTGGGAAAAGAAAAACCAAGATGTGACGACTTAAAGCTAAAAATAAATTCTGTTATCCAAAATAACAACATTGAGCTGGCAAAACATTTTAATGATTATTTTATAAACTCTGTGTCACAATTGGCAAAGAGTTTTTCTAAGCCAAACTGCACTCATGAATTCCACTGTGATGCTCATTCTTTTAAATTGAGTAATGTAGATGAAGGGAATATCTCTAAAATCATATCCAATCTTAACAATAGTAAAGCTAAAGACATATTTGGAATGGATACAGCTTTTCTGAAAGAACACAAAGAAATTTTAACACCAGTATTAACAAAAATTATAAATCAATCCATAAATGAGAGTACCTTTCCCACAATTTTGAAAACAGCCATTGTACGGCCAGTGTACAAATCAGGTGATAAGCTCCAGGTCGCAAATTACAGACCCATCAGCGTACTCCCAACCATTTCCAAAGGCTTGGAGAAAGCTGTAACACAACAGCTGGTGGACCACCTTGACTCCATGGCAGCACTTAACCCCTTTCAGTTTGGTTTTAGGAAAGGATATTCTACTGAAACAGCATGCTGCTATCTATTAGAAAACATCAAATCCAGCCTGGATGGGGGAGGGGTAGTGGGGGCTGTTTTTCTTGATTTGTGAAAGGCTTTTGATACAGTTAACCATGAGTTACTTTTAAACAAATTATCACAATTGTCCCTTCATAAAAATACACAAAATTGGTTAAGGTCATACCTCAGTGACAGACAGCAGTGTGTAATTGTAAATAATGTTACATCTCCCTTAAAAGCATGCAGTATGGGTGTACCGCAGGGCTCTATTTTAGGGCCTTTGCTGTTTACATTATATATTAATGATCTCCCGTCTGTGTGTAATGCAAATATAATTATGTATGCTGACGACACTGTGGTATATACTCATGGTAAAACGACTGAAGAGGTGACTGTAAAATTAACACAGGAAATGGAGAAAGTCTCACATTGGTTGAGGAATTCTTGTTTAACTTTAAACGTCGATAAAACTGTGTCAATGTTTTTTACAAATCGCTACAAATCCAAGAATTCTTGTCATATCTTGATAGAAGGACAACAAATTAAGAATGTGACTGAATTTAAATATTTAGGTGTTACACTTGACTCAAATTTAAGCTTTAAAAAACACATTAAAAAGATGACAAACACGGTCAAATTTAATTGTGCTAATTTCAAACATATCAGAAATTGAGATGAGATGAGATTCAACTTTATTGTCATTACACATGTAAGGTAACGAAACGTGACTTGGCATTTGGGCACGCTCTGCAGAGCGCATCCAAGGCCGGGGCAGCTGCTAGGCGCCAGTCATTTCACTGTCTACTGAAGCATCAAGTATGTATCTAAATGCTATGATAATTCCACATTTTCTTTACTGTATGACAAGTTGGTCACAGGCGTGTAAATCTGCCCTGAGGCCTCTGGAATCATTATACAAGTATTCTATCAAGATTCATGACAAGAAAAGACGAACGTTCCATCACTGCCCAATCCTGTCCAAATATAACCTGTTGAGCTTTGAAAATCTAATCATGTATACAAATGTGTGTCTTTTGTTTAAGATAATCCATAACTTTGCTGCTCCTCCCTTAAAAAGGTTTGTTTCATTAAGTTCTGTAAATACATCTCGGACAACTCGATCAACAGCACGCGGCGAGTGCAGGATTCCTAAGCACAACACAACATTAGCAAATTCAACATTTTCATATGTGGCTATGTGACAGTGGAACATGTTACCAACGGAATTACTTGCAGTAACAGACTATCACACATTTTCACGCTTGGTGAAAAAAACATTTAACCTCTAAGCAAACCTGTGTCCATAATGTACTGTGATGTAAAGATGTTAGAGTGTGTGATGTTGACAGTGGGACCAATAAGAGTCAGTGGTTTGATGTGAAAAATTGTTTATAAGGATGGAGTTATAAAAATGTATTATTGTATGTTTTAGTTCTTATCAGTGTTTTGGGTTCTTATCAATGATATTAATGTTTTTTAGTTTTTAGCAATGCTTGGTTTTAGTTTTTTAATCAATGTTTGGTTTTAGTTTTTTTCAATGCTTACTTGTAGTTTTAGCAAATGTATGCTTTGTAATGCTAACACCAGCCTGCCCAGGGACTACAGGTGGAAATTAGCACTTGTGCTATGACCTGGTACAATGTATCTTTCCTCTTTAAGGTCAGTGTATATTGTGCATGTCCCTGCATAAATAAATAAATAAAAATAAAAAATAAAAATAAAAAAATAAGTAAGGAACTACATTTTTTTCTAACAAATGTTATGAGTTTTTAAAAATTCATTAGTTTTACGTTGTGTTCGATGATCTCCCACACACTTGTGGCCATTTATCTAAATAAGCACTTTTTGCCCATAAATTTAATGTTGTCTAATTTCGTCAGAATCAAAACTTGATACAGTTAGCATTAGTTTATGATATGTCGAACAATGGATCTGTTGTTTATGTGATCAAATGTTTTTGACGTTTAGAAAATAAATTGCTTTTACACTGTGTTAGATGAAAGAAGCACTCTTTGCCTGAAATGTCACTGTGTCAATGTATGTAACTGTATATAGACTGGACATAGACTGCTGCCGTCGCTGTTTGTTCTTGGTTTTTTTTTTTTTTTTTTAATCCTGTTATGAATGCCCCTTGCAGGGCATTAGTGAGACGGCAGATACCAAACAGTGTTTGCTTGTTTATTTACAAAAGACAAGATGGCAAAATAAATCACCACATGGGGCAAAAACGAACATATACTGAGCACCAAAATAATAAACACTGACGGCTAACGAGAAGATGCAGCAAGGACGAAGTCAACACTGTACAATAAACACTTTCGAGAGGATGAGCAAAGATGAATCACAGAGAAGACTTGAGTCGGGGGTAGGAACTCCAGTCGCGTACATGGAGGTGCACAAGGTTGTAGGTGCAGCGAGGAGTGAGCCTCAGCTGCTCCCTTAAGTGTAAAACATAAACCAATCAGGAAAGGGGAATGTAATTAGTGAAATGACAAACAGCTGTCACAGCACCGGCTCGGCTTTGAAAGCCAGAAGTCCCGCTGTGACGCTTTCATAATAAAAACCCTGGAGAAGGCCACGTAGCAAGACCCAAAATAAAATGGGAGAACAGGGAAAATACTGAGCAACCCGTGCGCGGATGGGATTAGCGCTCAGATCAGCGCTCAGATCACCACAGTATCCCCCATTCAAAAGGCGCATTCCAGGCGTAAAACGTAAAATCCACGCCCCCCCCCCCCACCACCACCACCACCACCAACAACAAGAAGGCTACCTAGACCGACCCAGGGAGGGTGAAGGGGGAAACAGGCTAGGAGGGAGAGAGCCAAGAAACAAAAAAGTTAATAGCGTCACCCAGAGGAGGAAAAAACCCCCCACAAGGAATGGATAGCAGGAGACAAACGAAATGATGGGGCTTAAATACAGAAATGACCCAAGGTGAAAACAAAAAGCCCACACACTTCAGGAGAAAACTCAGGGAATTACAGAACAGAAACAAAAGTATATGCATAGCACTGCTCGGTACACCGAATAGGGAAAACAAAAATACAGGTACACTTCACTTTAGAAAATATTCAAACACCATGGAGTAGGCAAACAACAACAACAAAGAAGAAGAAGAATATATATATATATATATATATATATATATATATACAGTATATATACTATATACACACACACAGTGGGGCAAAAAAGTATTTAGTCAGCCACCAATTGTGCAAGTTCTCCCACTTAAAAGATGAGAGAGGTCTCCAATTTTCATCATAGGTATACCTCAACTATGAGAGACAAAATGAGAAAAAAAAAATCCAGAAAATCACATTGAAGGATTTTTAATGAATTAATTGGTAAATTCCTCAGTCCTTTGGTCACCTACAAACAAGCAAGATTTCTGGCTCTCACAGACCTGTAACTTCTTCTTTAAGAGGCTCCTCTGTCCTCCACTCGTTACCTGTATTAATGGCACCTGTTTGAACTCATTATCAGTATAACAGACACCTGTCCACAACCTCAAACAGTCAGACTCCAAACTCCACTATGGCCAAGACCAAAGAGCTGTCAAAGGACACCAGAAACAAAATTGTAGACCTGCACCAGCTGGGAAAACTGAATCTGCAATAGGTAAGCAGCTTGGTGAGAAGAAATCAACTGTGGGAGCAATTATTAGAAAATAGAAGACATACAAGAACACTAATAATCTCCCTCGATCTGGGGCTCCATGCAAGATCTCACCCCGTGGGTTCAAAATGATCACGAGAACGGTGAGCAAAAATCCCAGAACCACACGGGGGGACCTAGTGAATGACCTGCAGAGAGCTGGGACCAAAGTAACAAAGGCTACATCAGAAACACACTACGCCGCCAGGGACTCAAATCCTGCAGTGCCAGACGTGTCTCCCTGCTTAAGCCAGTACATGTCCAGGCCCGTCTGAAGTTTGCTAGAGAGCATTTGGAAGATCCAGAAGAGGATTGGGAGAATGTCATATGGTCAGATGAAACCAAAATAGAACTTTTTGATAAAAACTCAACTTGTCGTGTTTGGAGGAGAAAGAACACCATACCTACTGTGAAGCATGGGGGTGGAAACATCATACTTTGGGGCTGTTTTTCTGCAAAGGGACCAGGACGACTGATCCGTGTAAAGGAAAGAATGAATGGGGCCATGTATCGTGAGATTTTGAGTGAAAACCTCCTTCCACCAGCAAGGGCATTGAAGATGAAACGTGGCTGGGTCTTTCAGCATGACAATGATCCCAAACACACCGCCCGGGCAATGAAGGAGTGGCTTCGTAAGAAGCATTTCAAGGTCCTGGAGTGGCCTAGCCAGTCTCCAGATCTCAACCCCATAGAAAATCTTTGGAGGGAGTTGAAAGTCTGTGTTACCCAGCAACAGCCCCAAAACATCACTGCTCTAGAGGAGATCTGCATGAAGGAATGGGCCAAAATACCAACAACAGTGTGTGAAAACCTTGTGAAAACTTACAGAAAACGTTTGACCTCTGTCATTGCCAACAAAGGGTATATAACAAAGTATTGAGATGAACTTTTGTTATTGACCATCTACTTATTTTACCGAGGAATTTATCAATTAATTCATTAAAAATCCTTCAATGTGATTTTCTGGATTTTTTTTTTTCTTATTTTGTCTCTCATAGTTGAGGTATACCTATGATGAAAATTGGAGCCCTCTCTCTCAAATGGCAGTCCGGTCTCCTCCTCTGCCCATGACGCAGCTGCAAGGCTAGAAGCAGGCTCTCCAGGGCCGAAGCCCCCTCCCTCACCCAACGGTCAATTCCAGGCACCAGGGAACGCTCAGAGAGAGGGGAAGGAGACACAGAGGTAGCAGGTTCAATGTTTATGGTTGCAGCAGGTGGTGGGAGCTCAGAGGACTCTAAACCCCGAGCTCCACCCCCAGGAGTCAGACAAGGTAATTCCCTATACTGAGAGTGAGAATGAAACAACACTTACCTGTCCTCCCAAGGGACGATGGTTGCTTCTGCAGCAGGCTTGGTTCTCCCCTTTCCCCTGAGGATGGTGACTGAGGGCCCCCTGGGAAGACGAGGAGGAGCCACTCTCTCGGGATCGGCGATGGGTGCAGCCCAGGCAGGACTCGCTGGACTCACAGCCGCTCAAGAGGGCGCCGAGGAGGAGGGAGGAGTAGCCGAGGCAGTCCAGGGGCAAGGAGCTGACGGAACAGCGGGGACCGATGACCCGGAGACTGCGGCTGCTGTCTTTCCCTTCTGTCATGGCGCAGGGACCACAGCTGGCTGGGAGACGGAGTTCCCTCGGCGGCCTGGAACAGGATTCTGACGGGGATCTCGCAGAGGTGGATTATGGACTGAGTGACGGCATCTTCCGGCAGAAAGTGAGGCTAAGTTCAAGTCTGGAAAGCGCCGCTGCTGCACAGAGACGGAGGCCAGCAGCCCGGTGTACTCAGGATGATCGTTGAGCTCGGGATTGACCTCCACCAGTCTAACAACTGCTAACTCCAAGGCAAGGAGCGGAGATGCCTCACCATCAGCTCTGGCTTAGACTTCCTACTGGGACTCCTCCGGCCCACGGATCCTCCTCCGAAGCACCACGATTTTGACCATCCTCTCCCTGCTCTCAGCATGATAGATAGATAGATAGATAGATAGATAGATAGATAGATACTTTATTTCGAACAAAAAAAGTATAACAAAAACAAACAAATGACAAATGCAATAAAGTAACAGTATACACTGTTCGAAAGAGAGAAGAAGTGAACACTTATTAATTCCATCTCCTCTTTTCCATAAATACACCCATGTGAATTATATACAAATTACCACCTTTAAGACCCCAAGTAAACAATTTACTGTATTTTTTACAAATCAACATTAACACCCATCCATCGAAACATACATTGATGTCCATACATCAAAACCAGCCTCAAACAACACAGATATACACAGTACTGTCCCACCCACAATTCCATAGTGTCCCATAATGTCCCAGAGTGAACATAATGAATCGTACATATAAATACTATCCTTCTAACATATATCCTTTCAGCAAATAATGTTTATACCTCTTTTTGAATTGATTTCTGTTCGTACATAGTTTCAGTTCCGGCACCAGACTGTTCCACAAATCCACCCCACAGACAGATATGCACATACTTTTCTTGGTTGTTCGTATCTTGAGTTTTGTAAAGTTTAAGTCTCCTCTCAAATTATGATCATTGTCTCTTTTTTAAAATATTTTTTGTATATTAGTTGGGAGTTGATTATTAATTGCCCTGTACATTACTTGTGCTGTCTTAAATTTAACTAAATCGATGAACTTTATGACATGTGACTTTAAAAACAACAAACTGGTATGGTCTCTATATCCTACATTGTTTATTATCCTTATAGCTCTTTTTTGTAATGTGCATATTGACTGTAGGTTGGTCTTGTAGGTGTTTCCCCAGACTTCTACACAATAGTTAAGATAAGGTAAAAACAGTGAATTGTACAATAAGACCAATGATTTATAGTCCAAGATGTGTCTTGTCTTCCCCAGTGTGCCTATACATTTTGCTAACTTGGCCCAGATGTGACTGATGTGAGGTTTCCAGCAGATTTTATTGTCTAGCGTCACCCCCAGAAACTTATTTTCCTGTACTGTTTCTATTCTGGTATCATCTATCGTTACCATTATTTCATGATTTATTTTATAATTTCCAAACAACATAATCTTTGGGTTTTTTTAGATTTAGAGACAATTTATTTTTGTTGAACCACTGCATTAACTTTTTCATTTCAGTTGTGACCACCTCTAAAACCTGCTGCAAATTCTCACCAGTGCAAAGGGTATTTGTGTCATCTGCAAACAAAATACGCCCATGCCGCTACAGGACTGAGTGGTGAACATGCTTCCATAAGTGAATCAATGTCCTTAGAAAACCAAGTGCTTCAGTTCCTTAATGATAAAGACATTAAGGTAGAAGCCAATGCGATCTCAGCCTGTTATGCTTTACCGAAGAAAGATAACAAAACAAAGAAATCAATTGTGATGCGCTTTGTGAACAGGAGGGTGAAAAATGACATACTGAGGCAGGCCAAAAAACTAAAGGAAACTCAAGTTTACCTAAATGAACACCTGACAAAAAAAAACGCTGAATTAGCACGGCAGGCACGGATGCTAAAGAAACATAATAAGATACAGTCAACCTGGACAAGAAATTGTAGAATTTGGATTAAACTAAATGGAACACCTGAGCAAGCAAAAAGTATAATGATCAGAGATGCTACTGACTTAGATAAATACAGATGAACACTGACTATGAAACACAGAGTGAGGAAACTCAAACTCTAAAAATATGCCACTATGCTGAACATAAACCACAAGAGATGGAGAATGATATTGATCCTGATAACCACTTTTTCAATAATATTCATAACCACTGTGAATATTACACTGAAAAGCAATTCAAAAGTCAAGTGCAATTAGATGGTAAACTGTCAATAATACACTTCAATAGCAGAAGTCTTAACAAAAACTTCTCACAGATTCAGGACTATTTAAAACAGCTAAACAGAAAATTCACAGCTATAGCAGTCTCTGAAACCTGGCTTAATGCAGACCAGGCTCCCCTGATGGCAATAGAGGGATATCAGATGTTTAACATTAACAGATCTCAAAAAAAGGGTGGTGGTGTTGCACTGTATATTGATGACCTATATAGATGTAAGCTTGTAAATGAAATGTCCTTAGCACTACCAGGGATTCTGGAATGTGTTACTGTTGAGATTGACCTAGACAAAACAAAAAATCTAATCATAAGCTGCATATACAGAACGCCGGGAACTTGCATTGAGACATTCAGAGATAAATTAGTCGAGCTGTACAATAATATTACTAGTAAGAAAATGGTAGCAATTTGTGGAGATTTCAATATTGACCTACTTAATCCACATCAACAAAATGTAGTTACAGAGTTCATGAACTCTATGTACAGCATGAGTCTATATCCCACAATAACACATCCCAGTAGAATCACAGCTCACTCTGCTACACTTATTGACAACCTGTTTGTCAATGTTCTCGACAAGAAAATAGAAAGTGGATTATTGATAAATGATATAAGCGACCACTTGCCAATCTTTGCACTTATCCATGGCCACACGGGGCCCAACCCAGAAAAAATCTCAAAATCGTTCAGACACAAATCACCAAACGCAATCAGTTCTTTTAAAGAGGACTTGCTGAAGCAAGACTGGACAGAAGTCTATGTATCAGATGTAAATGAAGCCTATGACACATTTACAAACATTGTAACCACTCTTTATGAAAAAAACTGCCCATTAGTTAAAAAAAAGCTTAAACACAAATTTACTGACAAACCATGGCTAACCAAAGGACTACAAAAGGCGTGTAAAAAGAAAAATTTATTATATAAAGCTTTCATAAAGAAAAGGACAAAAGAAGCAGAGCAGCGGTATAAAACATACAAAAATAAGTTAACATATATAATAAGATGTAGTAAAAGAGACTATTACAGTAAAGAACTGGAAAAAAACAAAGACAATATTAAAAATACATGGACAATAATCAACAGTATCCTTGGAAATAAAAGCAGAAATACCAGCTACCCAACTAACACTCCAAAAAATAATAAATCGACTCCGAATGTGAATATAGCTTCACCTGCAGATGAATTTAATAATTTTTTTGTTAACATTGGCCCTAAACTGGCCCGAGAAATACCCACTACGGTGCCAACAGGTGATTCAATATGCAATAACACTGCTGTAAAAGACACCATCTTCATAAAGAACACAGACGAAAGAGAGGTCATTGAAATTGTTAAATCGTTCAAAAGTAAAACATCTACTGACTGCGATGGTATTGATATGCTACTAGTCAAAACTGTTATCGAATGCATAGTGAAACCACTGACGTATATCTGTAACCTGTCTCTCCAATCAGGTATATTTCCCAATGCAATGAAAATAGCTAAAGTAATTCCAATTTACAAGACAGGCGACAGAGGGGAACTCTCCAACTACAGACCAATTTCACTATTACCGCAATTTTCCAAGATACTTGAAAAAATATTCTATGAGAGAATTGACAACTTCATACTGAAGAATGATTTATTGTGTGAGCAGCAATATGGGTTCAGACACAAAAGGACAACAGCATATGCCTTAATGGAATTTACAGAAAAAATATCAACAGCCATTGAAAATAAAGAGTATTCAGTTGGAGTATTCCTGGATCTTAAAAAAGCATTTGATACAGTAGATCACAATCTATTATTAAAGAAACTACAAAATTGTGGTATCAGAGGGGTAGCACTGTCCTGGTTAAGAAGTTACTTAAAGAATAGCTATCAGTTTGTATGTGTTAACAACAAAAACTCAGAGCTACTGAAGGTCACCTGTGGAGTCCCACAGGGTTCAGTTTTGGGACCATTATTATTCAATATGTATATAAATGATATATGTAAAGTTTCAGAAAAAATGGACTTAATATTGTTTGCTGATGACACTAACCTGCTATGCAGTGGAAACAACTTGGAACAACTTCTGGATACACTCGGAAAGGAATTAGGAAAGCTGAAACTGTGGTTTGATTCAAACAAATTAACGCTCAATTTAAGCAAGACAAAATTTATAGTCTTTAACAACCATCACAACTACCCAGTACCCAAACTCAGTGTAAATGGTGTAGAGATTGAAAGGGTATCCGAAACTAAATTCCTTGGAGTAATAATTGATAACAAACTGTGTTGGAAGCCACATATTAATTATATAAAAGGTAAAGTATCCAAATCAATTGCAATATTACACAGAGTGAAAAATTTGCTGAATCAACCCACACTATACACCTTGTATCATTCATTAATACTCCCATACATGACATATTGTAATGAAGTATGGGGAAATACATATAAAACAAACATATATCCACTCGTTATGCTTCAAAAGAGAGCTATTAGAATAATCAACAAAGCAGCTTACAGGGAACCAACAAACCCACTTTTTCTTAAACAAAAAACTCTCAAGTTGAAAGATCTGATCGACTTTAAAACCGCAATAATAATGTTCAAAGTGAAGAATCTATCACTGCCCGCAAATATCCAAAAGTTGTTCCAAACAAGGGAGAAACGATATCACTTCAGAGGAACATGTATATTTCAAAAGCCTACAGTGAGAACAACTACCAAGCAACACTGTATTTCAGTGCAAGGTGTCAGATTATGGAACGATTTTGGACCTGAATTAAAATCATGTACAAAGCTTGGACAATTTAAACAAAAACTAAAGGAAGAAATACTCCAAACATATTTACAAGACGACATGTAAACTCACATAAGGATTGACATTTCCAGCCTGTGTTGTGTTATAGCTTAGTTTTTCTTTTTTCTCTGTGACACTATGTCTTAGATTTGTTTTTGAATAGTAACCGCTTAACTTAGACTAGCTCAGTTTTCTTTTTCTCTCAGTCATATTTTGTCTTAGCCTTGTTTTAAATTGTAATCGCTCTTGTCTTGTTTTCTCTTTTTTCTCCTTTGAATTCTTGGATGGAATATGGGTGGGCAATATAAGCTGCGGCTTCAGCCATCACCCATTTCGGATAACTCACGTGGAATTGTATAGTAGAAGGAGTCTTTGTCTAATTTGACCTTGTTGTTATATTATACAGTTTCTTTTAACCTGTAATGTACTATCCGAAATAAATTCATTCATTCATTCATTCATTCATTCATTCAAATAAATTTCAGAATTCTTGATACTTGGCATATGTCCTTTATATACAAAATAAAGAGTTTGGGTCCCAAAACTGACCCCTGGAGGACACCACAAGTGATGTCCATGAAGGGTGAATTGTGCTCACCAATTTGTACAAATTGTTGTCTGTTACTTAAATAACTTTCCACCCAACTCAGTCCTACCCCTCTTATCCCATACCTTTCCAGTTTCCTTAGCAGTATTCTGTGGTCAACGGTGTCAAAAGCTTTCTTTAAATCTATAAATACTCCTACAGCAACCTTTTTTTTTATCTATACGACTAGTAATTTCTTCTATAAGTTCGATCAGTGCCAAAGATGTAGATTTATCTGCTCTAAAACCATACTGGCTATCTGTAAGGAGGTTGTGTTTTTCAATGAAATCATCCAGTCTCTTAGTGAAGATTTTTTCAAGTATTTTTTTCAAGCATGATCAAGCATGATTAGCAAGACGAGGATTGCGTTTAATTGCCGTCTCTGCGAGGTCCAGGTACCAGCATGCGTCGTCGGGAGTGGCGGGCCTATGAGCGTTGGCAAGGAGGCCATCTACCTCTATGACAGCCACGATCAGCTCACAGCCCAAGTTCAGGGAATAACCAGTCTTAGATGACGCCATCTCCCGAAAACACACAGATTCGCGAAAAAGGGAATAAACTGAAGCCAAAAACAAACTTACTGTGGCTGGCGTTTTGTTGGGCTGTGACCTACTGTTATGAATGCCCCTTGCAGGGCATTAGTGAGACACCAGATGCCAAACAGTAAGTTTGCTTGTTTATTTACAAAAGACAAGATGACAAAATAAACCGCCACGTGGGGCAACCACATACATATACTGAGCACCAAAATAATAAACACTGAAGGCTAATGAGAAGATGCAGCGAGGACGGAGCCAACGCTGTAGAATAAACACTTTCGAGAGGACGAGCAAAGATGAATCACAGAGAAGACTGGAGTTGAGGATAGGAACTCCAGTCGCATACACGGAGGTGCACGAGGTTGTAGGTGACAGCGATTGAGCCTCAGCTGCCCCCTTAAGTGTAAAACATAAACCAATCAGGAAAGGGGAATGTAATTAGTGAAATGACAAACGGCTGTCACAGCGCCGGCTTGCCTTTAACAGCTGGAAGTCCCGCCGTGACGCTGTCATAATAAAAACCCTGGAGAAGACCACATAGCAAGACCCGAAATAAAATGGGAGAACAAGGAAAATACCGAGCAACCCGAGCGCAAATGGGATCAGCGCTCAGATCACCACAAATCCAGCCTAATTCCTTTCTTTTTATAAAATGCACACCAGTGTAGAGAGAGAGAAATGCCATTTCAATTGTCCTGTATGTCCTGCACGTACAGTAGTATTGACAATAAAATCTTTGAATCTTTAGCTAATGACCTTGCAGGGGAACGGGTCAAGTGGACCCCTGACCATGTGAGCACCCCATGTGGACTCCAGTGTCCAATCTATACATGTACAAGTACTTTTTCAATCCAGTGGTTTACAAACTGATTCAGAGCTTTTTAAAGACTCACTCAGAACAACACCTATTCTGTGAAATTCATCTGGGGGCAGCTAGCGGTGATGAGCAGCAGTGGTGGAGAATAAAAGTCTTTTGAAAGGAGAAACGGAGGCAAAACCTTCTCTGGGTCAGCTTAGTTCTCATCTTACATCTATATATAATTTTTTTTAAACTTCTTGGTGACATAACGTTCGGCTCAGGAGACGCACACACACAGGCTCAGAGTAGTTCAAACTGTTTATTAACAGCAGGGATGTTTGGGTGCGTGTCTGCGGAATGTTAATGTGTTGGTGGTGGTGTCTGCTTCGGACCCAGAGGCAGGAGACCGTTCAGCCGGCAACCCTATGGGAGAAATCAGACACAGGGTGATGAGCGCACACCAACACAGGAGGAGAATAGGCGAGGGAGAGAAGCTTACTTGTTTGGACAGATGACTGGCGCTTCAAGGATGGAAGCCCGGGAGACAGCCACCTGCAGGGCTCGGTGCAGCAGCGAGGAGAGACGAGGGACGGGGTTGTCCGCCGCCGAGGAATCCACCTGTGCACAGGGGAGCAAACTGGAGAGATGAGGTAAGTGATCTTCTTACCGGTGACGAGGATGCTGAAGAGAATGTGGTAGAAGCCCATGAAAGGGAAATGAAGTCTACGGCTTCAGACCGAAGCTCAGGGCGAGGCAGCCTATATTCCTCGCCGCTGATGACTGACAGGTGTGTGAGCAGGTGGCGCCGTTGATGAGCGGCGCGGCGTGACAGTACTCCCCCCTCTAGCAGCGCCTCCTGGCGATGGCTTATCCGGGTGCGCTCGGTGGAAGTCCGCGATGAGCGATGGGTCCAACACAAACGACGGGGGCACCCACTGTCGATGCTCGGGCCCATAGCCCTCCCAGTCCACCAAGTATTGCAACCCACGACCCCGGCGCCGGGAGTCCAGGATGGAGGAGACGGACCAGGCCGGGTGGCCACCAACCATCCGGGGTGCGGGTTGCGCTGCAGGAGGAGGGCAAAGGGGGTCGGTAACTGCCAGCTTCACCTTCGACACGTGGAAAGTGGAATGGATGCGGAGGGAGGGGGGAATAGCCACGCGCACAGCCACCGGGTTGATGATCCGGGTGATGGGAAAGGGACCCATGAAGCGCTGTGCCAGCTTTCTCCTCTCGCCTTTTAGGGTGACGTCCTGGGTGGAAACGTAGACAAGTTGCCCAACTCTGTACGCCGGGGCAGGTCTTCTACGCCGGTCCGCCACGGTCCTGTTGCGCTCCGCTGTGCGTAAAAGCGCATGACGCGCGGTGGCCCAGGTGGAGCGGAACTGCCTCGCGTGCGCCCTAACTGACGGGACAGTTACCTCGCTCTCCTGCGCTGGAAGCAGCGGGGGGTCGTAACCCAGGGACGCCTTGAAGGGGGACATCCCCGTTGCAGAAGAGCGGGCGGTATTGTGGGCGTACTCCACCCAGGCGAGATGGTTGCTCCATGACGTCGGCTTGGATCTTGCAACACAGCGGAGCGCAGCCTCCAGCTCCTGATTGGTCCTCTCACACTGCCCGTTAGACTGGGGGTGATGGCCGGAGGAGAGGCTCACCTTGGCTCCGATGGCGTTGCAAAAGGACCTCCAAACCTCGGATGAAAATTGGGGACCCCGGTCCGAGACCACGTCCACCGGAATCCCGTGCAGCCTGACCACGTGTTGGATGAGGAGGCCCGCCGTCTCCAGGGCGGTAGGGAGACCTCGCAGGGGGACGAAGTGTGCCGCCTTGGAGAAACGGTCCACGATGGTCAGGATGGCGTTAAAGGAGCTGGAAACGGGGAGTCCGGTGACGAAATCCAGTGCGATATGCGACCAGGGCCTGCCGGGGACGGGCAGAGGCTGGAGCAGACCCGCTGGAGGGGCATTTCCTGACTTGCTGGTGGCACAGACTGGGCAAGCCCGGGCGTAGCGGGCTGCATCCCTCCGCAGGCCCGGCCACCAAAAAGACCGCTGGAGGAGGCTGATCATCCGGGAGGTGCCGGGATGACAGGTGAGCCGGGAGGTGTGGAGCCAGTGGATGACCTCTCCTCGGACCGCAGATGGGACGAACAGTCTTCCCTCCGGTCCGCCGCCAGGATCAGGTTCCACCTCCTGTGCCTTCCGGATCTTTGCCTCGATATCCCACGAGATGGCTCCCACGACGCACGACCTGGGCAGGATGGAGTGAGGCGTCTCCTCCGATTCCACGGGAGTGAACTGCCTAGAGAGGGCGTCAGGCAGGCCGTTCTTAGAGCCAGGCCTGAAGGTGATAGAAAATTGGAACCTGGCGAAGAACAGAGACCAGCGCGCCTGGCGGGCATTCAGGCGCTTGGCAGACCGTAAATACTCCAAGTTCTTGTGGTCCGTAAGGACCACAAACGGCAGGTTCGCCCCCTCTAGCCAGTGGCGCCACTCCTGCAGGGCGAGCTTGATGGCCAAGAGCTCTCTGTCCCCCACATCGTAGTTCCTCTCCGCCGGGGACAAGCGCCGGGAGAAGAAGGCGCACGGTCGTTTGGCGCCATCGTCCGGTGACCGCTGGGACAGCACTGCCCCCACTCCCGTGTCCGAAGCGTCTACCTCGACGATGCACTGCAGCGCGGGGTCGACCTGGCGAAGGACCCGGGAGGAGGAGAATTCCGCCTTCAGCGCCTCAAAGGCGGCAGCGACCTCTTCGGTCCACCGGAACGGGACCTTCGGGGACGTGAGGCGGGTCAGTGGTCCAACGATGGTACTGAAGTTGGGGACAAAGCGGCGGTAGAAATTGGCGAAGCCAACAAATTGCTGCACCTGCTTCCGGGATGCAGGTGTAGGCCATTCCACCACCGCCTTTACCTTCTCTGGGTCAGGGAGCACCTTATTGTGGGCGATGATGAACCCCAGGAAGGACGTACTCCTGGCGTAAAATTCACACTTTTCTGCCTTTACGTACAGACGATTCTCCAGCAGCCTTTGGAGGACCCGCCTCACGTGGACCTGGTGCTCATCCCTGGACTTGGAGAAGATGAGGATATCGTCCAGGTAGACGAACACGAAAAGGCCAATGAAATCCCGGAGGACGTCATTAATGAGGCACTGGAAGACTGCAGGAGCGTTGGTCAACCCGAACGACATCACCAGGTATTCAAAGTGGCCGTTCGGGGTACGGAAGGCCGTTTTCCACTCATCTCCCTCCCAGATCCGGACGAGGTGGTAAGCGCTGCGTAGGTCCAGCTTGGTGAACCAGGTCGCCCCCTGGAGGGAGTGGAAAGCAGTGTCCATGAGAGGCAGGGTGTAACGGTCCTTCTCCGTGATATTATTGAGGGCCCGGTAGTCGATACAAGGGCGGAGGGACCCATCCTTTTTTCCCACGAAGAAGAACCCCGCCCCCACGGGTGACGATGATGGGCGGATTATCCCGGCGTTTAATGACTCCTTCAGATATGTGTTCATCGTCTCCTTCTCCGGCGCAGACAGGCTGTAGAGCCGACCAGAAGGTAACGGCGCCCCCTGGCGGAGGTTGATGGCACAGTCGTAGGGCCGATGAGGGGGAAGAGACATAGCTTTCGCTTTACTGAACACCATACCCAGGTCGTGAAACTCCGGAGGCACCAGGGACAGGTCCGGGGGTGCAGCGTCCGTTGCTGGAGGAGGAGCGGACGGCGAGCAGGCAGCGGACTGGAGGCAGGTGCCCAGGCAAAATGTACTCCAAGCCGATACCCCAGCTGATCTCCAATCCAGGACCGGATTGTGAAGGCGGAGCCAGGGATACCCCAGGATGACGGGCGACACAGAGTTGGGAAGGACATAAAAGGTCATCTCCTCCCGGTGGTTTCCCGAGATGATGACCGGTAGGGGGACAGTTTGATGTGTCACTCTCCCAAGGGTGGCACGGGAGAGATGGACTAGGGAGATGGGAGTGTTGAGTGCCTGGCAGCGGATGCCCAATCGGGTTGCCAGGCTTTGTGAAATGAAGCTGCCTTCTGCGCCCGAATCCACCAGTGCGTGGGTGAGGTGCCCAGTGGGGTTATGGCAGAAACGGATGGGCAGCTTCAATTGAGTAAGTGATCCTAACCGATTGATGTCCGCGAGACTTCCAACAGTGACTCGCGGACCCCACCGACTGGCCTTCCGTGGACAACGCTCCACGGTGTGTTGGTCGCCTCCGCAATACATGCAGAGGCCCAACTCACGACGGCGTTGTTTCTCCACAGGGGAAAGTTTAGTCCAGCCCGTCACCATCGGCTCCGACTCCTCGGGGCGCGATGCTGGCGGCGCCGCCAGGGGGCGAGCTTGGAACAGGTACGGCGAGGCTCCACGAGAGCGAGAAGAAGAAGACCTCCGCCCCGAGGAGCGCTCGCGCAGCCTGTTATCCAAACTTACCGCTAAGGACGTCAGCTCCGCTAGCGTCCCAGGGATATCCCGACCAGCCAGTTCATCCCTCAGATCACTATTGAGGCTGCGGAGGAACAGGCCACAGAGGGAGCGTTCCTCCCAGCCCAGTTCCTCCGCCGCTACCCGGAAGTCGACCGAGTGGTCCGCTGCCGACCGGCTTCCCTGCTGGAGAGCGAGAAGCCGATCGACCTGGACCGTCTCGGTTTGAGAATGGTCAAAGACCTCCAGAAAGCGCCTCACGAATTGGTCATAGGTGAGGGTGGCATAACTGGGCCTCGCCATTACGGCGTAGGTCCAAGTTAACGCATGCCCCTCCAGAAGATTCCCTATGTAACCAATTTGACTGTGATCCGAGGGAAAATCTCCGGGCACACGGTGGAACACGGACTCACACTGCATAATGAACCCCCGCGCTCCGCCGAGCTTACCGCTAAAGCGGGCGGGGGTCGGAATCGGTGTGAGCCGAACCGGTGCCACTGGAGCCGGCTGGACG
Organism: Pholidichthys leucotaenia; assembly: GCA_020510985.1. NCBI lineage: Eukaryota > Metazoa > Chordata > Actinopteri > Cichliformes > Pholidichthyidae > Pholidichthys > Pholidichthys leucotaenia. The sequence continues at coordinate 187,263,706 of CM035847.1, forward strand.
GCCGCTGGAACAGCAGGAGCCGCGCCACCCTGGCGAGTCGGGAGGAACGGCTGTTGGGGGTCCAAGCGGTTCAATCGGTTAGTTAATTCTAATAATTGATTGAAAACCACCTGTTGCTGATAAACAATCTGATCCACCCGAGCCTCGAGGATGGTAAACCGGTGTGCGAGCCCGCCGTCTGCCGAGCCGCTCGGCTGAAGCCGTACTGACATAACGTTCGGCTCAGGAGACGCACACACACAGGCTCAGAGTAGTTCAAACTGTTTATTAACAGCAGGGATGTTTGGGTGCGTGTCTGCGGAATGTTAATGTGTTGGTGGTGGTGTCTGCTTCGGACCCAGAGGCAGGAGACCGTTCAGCCGGCAACCCTATGGGAGAAATCAGACACAGGGTGATGAGCGCACACCAACACAGGAGGAGAATAGGCGAGGGAGAGAAGCTTACTTGTTTGGACAGATGACTGGCGCTTCAAGGATGGAAGCCCGGGAGACAGCCACCTGCAGGGCTCGGTGCAGCAGCGAGGAGAGACGAGGGACGGGGTTGTCCGCCGCCGAGGAATCCACCTGTGCACAGGGGAGCAAACTGGAGAGATGAGGTAAGTGATCTTCTTACCGGTGACGAGGATGCTGAAGAGAATGTGGTAGAAGCCCATGAAAGGGAAATGAAGTCTACGGCTTCAGACCGAAGCTCAGGGCGAGGCAGCCTATATTCCTCGCCGCTGATGACTGACAGGTGTGTGAGCAGGTGGCGCCGTTGATGAGCGGCGCGGCGTGACACTTGGTGTCTGTGAAAAGTATTTCCAACAGTTTTATAAAAAATTCTTGTTCTCCTTCTTCACTTTTATAAATCACAGGATTGAGAATATACTTGTACATGGACAGACAGCATCCCGTGGTCCACGCTTTTCCACTAGGGTCAGTATGGTACGGCTCAGTACGGAACAGGACGGTACAGTTCAGCCCGCTTTGTGTTGCCACTGCACTAGGCTCATTTGAAGTGGATGGGGATATAGTAACAGGGAGGCGGCACAACCCTCTCCCTCCCGCTATGTAAAACAAGCGCAACTGGTGTAAAACAAGCGTAGCGTTACGCAAAACACAAACTGGCAGGATACGAGGCGTCTGCGTTCTCTGGCTGTTTTTGCCAGAATAAAGGCAAAAACGCAGAACAGAAGGCAAAGCCGGCAATACGACACACTCTGGAAAAGTACTGGAGCGTTCAGGAAACCGTAAAGCAGTATAAAAGAGAAGACATGAGGATACGAACTACATTACGTATGACGGTAAGCTAATGAATGCTAATGCTACTTTGCTTTTATGTCTGCCGTACAACATTGTAATGTCGGCAAGTTATCGATATTAGGTACTGAAATATGTATTCTGTGTGTGTGTGTGTGTGTTTCAGAATCAGAATCAGAATCAGAATGAGATTTATTGCCATTGTTCATGTAGTACACAAACTAGGAATTTGTCTCGGTGCAATGCTGCAATATTAAACGTGGAGTAGCACTAAAGATAAAAAAACTATGCATGCAATAAAAGGTAGAATATGAATAAGTAATACTAATCTATGCAATTTTTAAATATATTAACGTTCCACATAGTGCAGTCGGTAGTGCAAAAAGAAAACAGTGATAACTGTCATGAGTCCGGTTGAGCTGCTGTACGTAGTGCATGAGAGTCTAAGTCACTTAGTGTTCAGCAGTCTGATGGCAGAGGGGAAGAAGCTGTTCATGTAGCGGGAAGTTTTAGTCTGAATGGACCGAAGTCTTCTGCCTGAGGGGAGGGGGGCAAACAGTGCGTGTCCAGGGTGTGAAGGGTCGGCTATGATCCGACCTGCACGCCTCCGGGTCCTGGAGATGTACAGGTCCTGGAGGGATGGGAGCTTGCAGCCGATCACCTTCTCAGCAGCGCGCACAACGCGCTGCAGTCTTAGTCTGTCCCTGGCGGTGGCTCCTGTGTACCACACGGTGATGGAGGTGGTGAGGATGGACTCGATGATGGCCGTGTAGAACTGCGCCAACATCTTGGTGGGTAGCTTGAGCTTCCTCAGCTGCCGCAGGAAGAACATGGTGGGCTCCCACTTGAGGTCCCGGGTGATGGTGGTGCCCAGGAAGTGGAAGGAATCCGCAGTGGTGATGGGAGAGTCTGTGAGGGTAAGGGGGGGCAGAGGGGCTGTGACTTTTCTGAAGTCCACGATCATCTCCACTGTCTTCAGAGTGTTCAGCTGCAGGTTGTTGTGGCTGCACCAGGACGCCAGCTGGGCCACCTCTCTCCTGTAGACGGACTCATCGCCGTTGGAGATGAGCCCGATGAGGGTGGTGTCGTCCGCAAACTTGATCAGCTTGACAGACTGGTGGCTGGAGGTGCAGGAGTTGGTGTACAGGGAGAAGAGCAGGGGGGAAAGTACACAGCCCTGGGGTGATCCGGTGCTGATGCTAACAGAGTCTGAGACAGTCTTTCCCAGCTGCACATGCTGCCTCCGGTCCGTCAGGAAGTCAGTGATCCACCTGCAGAGGGAGTCAGGCACGTTGAGCAGGGACAGCTTGTCCTGGAGCAGAGCGGGGCGGATGGTATTGAATGCAGAGCTGAAGTCCACAAACAGGATCCTGACGTAGGTTCCCGGGGAGTCCAGGTGCTGCAGGATGTAGTGGAGGGCCAAGTTTACTGCATCGTCCACAGACCTGTTGGCTCTGTAGGCGAACTGCAGCGGGTCCAGGAGGGGAGTGGTGATGGTCTTGAGGTGGGGCAGGACCAGGTGCTCAAAGGACTTCATGACTACAGAGGTGAGCGCTACAGGTCTGTAGTCGTTAAGTCCAGTGATCGGTGGCTTCCTGGGGACAGGGACGATGGTAGAGGTTTTGAGGCAGGCCGGCACGTGGCATGACTTCAGGGAGGTGTTAAAAATGTCTGTGAAGACAGGAGTCAGCTCCTCCGCACAGTGTCTCAGGGTGGAGGGAGACACGCCGTCCAGACTGGGGGCCTTGCGCGGGTTCAGTCTGGAGAACTGTCTGTGCATGTCCTGCTCACTGATGGCAAGGGCAGGGGGGGGAGGAGGGGGGGGGGCGCCAGATGGCTCTCTTGTGGCAAAAATATCACTTCAAACGGTCGGCATGAAGGTGCAACACAGTGATGTGACCCCAACTTCACAAATGCAAAGTGGTTAGAAACTGCAGAATGTCTGTAGAAATGCTTAGCTTCCTGTGCAACAAATTGCTCTGATCTGTGTCAAAATCATGGAGAGACTGTTGAGACGTCATGTGAAGAAATACACTCCTCGATGTCAATTTATATTTTAATGACAAGGATGAAGGAGCCCTGCAGGGATACAAATATACAAATATAAAATGACTGTGGCAACTAAACGTGGAAATATGTAACAGAGACACCAACAGAACTGGATTTCACTAACAGAATAAGTACTGAAGCAGAGAAACTTACAGGAACAAAGTCAGTAACTTGATGCAGAGGTTGTGGCATGAACAATGCGGGAGCATGAGACAAACAGCAAACAAAATGGATGACTATCCCCTATCGTTCAACAACATACTCCTTAGTGGCCTCTAGTGGCCGGAGGTGAACTCTACATCCCCCCCAGTCCGGAAACCAACAAACTGGAAGAGGTAGACGGACTCAATCCTGTACCCAATGGCCCGTCTCAGGTTCATAGCGCTTGGGCGGCCTCCTCGGACGGGTTGGGGTCGGGGCGACGGGGTCGGGGCGATGCTGACGCAGGAGATGGAACGGTCGGGGTTGAGACCATCGGGGCAGGCACCACTTGGGTGTCGGTTGCAGAGGTAGATTCATCGCAGGGTTCCGGCACAGATGTGTCCAAAGCCGAGTCAAGGTGCTCGTCTGCTGACAGCTGAGTGCCTGGGCGGATATGTAGAGACTCTCTCGCCAGGGCATAGGGTGTCAGCAATGGGGCAGCCGGTTGCACATGAGAATGGGAGGTCGCTGGTGTGAAGGCACGAAGGAACCGCCGGTTGCGTAAAGTGAGACGTCCCGATCCGTCAACCTTGACGCGATATGGATCATGACCCAGGGACTCCACCACCACTCCTGACCTGTCCCACTTGTTAGGGCTCGGGCCCAACTGATTCTGGAGGAACACCGACTCGCCAAGTGCCAGTGGTCGGAGTGGTCTCGAGTGTGTCCATAGAGACTCAATCGTACGGGACAGGCGGGTCCGGAGGGCATCCTCCTTTGCCATCCACGCCTGGCGCCAGAGTGGTCGGACATACGGGTTAGAGAACTTCTCCAGTCGGTTGACAAAGGGGAAGGAATCGCGAAGGGGGCGACCAAAAATGATTTGCGCCGGGGAGAGATGGCAGTCGGGGTTGGGCGTGTTGCGCAATTGCAATATAGCACGCAGAAAACGGTCGTGATCGAGGCTGCCTGTCGGGCCAGTATTGGACATTAAAAGACACTTAGCAGTCTTCACAGCAACCTCCGCTCTCCCATTCGACTGTGGAAAACCAACTGAAGATACACGATGCCTGACATGCCACAAGCGCAGGAAGTTCTCTGTGTGACCTGCCATAAACTCTGGACCACCATCGCTGGAAAGTTCCTCAGGAACGCCAAAGGTAGCGAAGAAGGAGCGGTCTGAACACCGCCACATGTCTCTGGATCCTGGATTTCCTGACTGAGAGACCTCAGTCTGTCCGGGTTGGAAACAACATCTCCAACTCTGTCACGCTGAGTACCGGAACCCCTCAAGGCTGTGTACTCAGTCCACTGTTGTTTACACTTCTAACACATGACTGTGTATCCAAACACGAGGGGAACCAGATTATTAAGTTTGCAGATGACACCACGGTGGTGGGACTTATTCAGAGGGATGAGGAATCAATGTACAGGGAAGAAGTGAGAGACCTGGAGGGCTGGTGCAGGGAGAACAATCTGGTGCTCAACGTGGACAAAACAAAGGAGATGATTATCGACTTCCGGCGGTCACAGCCTGAGCACGTCCCCCTCAGCATCGGCGGCCGTTTAGTGGAGAGAGTAGAGAACATCAAGTTCCTCGGAGTGCAGATCTCGCAGGACCTGACCTGGAGCAAGAATTCCTTGGAGATCAGGAAGCGAGCTCAGCAGAGACTACACTTCTTGAGGAAACTCAAACAGGCCTCTCTCCCCATCTGCATCCTCAGGACCTTCTACAGAGGTGTGGTGGAGAGTGTTCTGATGTACTGCATTGCTACATGGTACTCCAGCTGCAGTATGTCAGACAAAAAAGCCCTGCAGAGGATAGTCAAGGGGGCGGAGAGGGTAATTGGAGTCTCCCTCCCCTCTGTCCAAGAACTTTTTCAGAACCGTTGTAGGAGCAGGGCACTGAACATTGTCAAGGACCGTTCTCACCCTCTGCATAAACACTTTGAACTTCTTCCATCTGGTAAACGATTCCGGAGCATCAGAGGCAGAACCACCAGACTGATCAACAGCTTCCTCCCAAAAGCTGTCAGGATGCTGAACAGCTGACCCGGAATCTCACATACACACTACTGCACCTATGGACATTTTGTATATTATAGTTAGTTATTCTTTTTCCCCAAGTATGTCTCAGGGATGTGTGAATGGATGGGGGGGTGGGAGCTATGTGGGAGTGTGTCTTAATCATGCTGCTTCTTATATGGATGCCGAGAGAAACGCAATTTCATCTTGCCTGCACTACAGTTGTATGTACAGCAATATGACAATAAAGTTTGATTTGATTTGATTTGATTTGAGGTGGCGAACTAGGCCTGCCGAGCCTCCTAGGTCTGTGCCAGCTGAAGAGCTAAGAACTTCCACCCAACCTGACAGTCGATCACCAACAACTAAGTAGTTGCGGCCCCCATAGTCAAAAAAGTCAGCGAACACCGCCTTGAAAGGTGTGAATGGAGGTGGGGACGGCAGGGGGGGCGTAGCTGCCTGCGAAGGGGCATTCCGATTGCAGTCAGCACATCCATATCTGGTGGCCTGAATGTCTTTGGATATTCCAGGCCAATAGACTATAGCACGGGCACAGTGTTCCATAGCAGAAACGCCTTGGTGAGCCGCATGGAGGTGCCAAAGGATTCTGTCCCGGAGGGATGGAGGGACCACCACACGGTCACGATATAGCAGCACACCATCCTGTGCATAGATGGCCTCACACACTGGAGATAGGTCCGCCAGGGCAGGGTCATTTGCATCAACCACACCATCGTGTTCAATGAGGTGTAGTAGTTGGGCAAAGCATGTGTCTGCAGCCGTCTCTTGTGCTAGGAGAGGCCAGGAGATTGCTCCAAGTTCCTGAGCGTCATCACGGATTGAAGCCATCAACGCTGACTCCACGGCATCGGGCACGCTCCATGACCCTAATGAGAGTACGTTCGCCGAGCCCGAGGGCGAGGGATGCCTTGAGGTGGCATCAGCAGCATGGTTACTCTTGCCAGGCAGGTGCACTATGTCGAAGCGCCACGGAAGGGTACGTTGCTTGAGTCTGAAGAGACGAGAGTTTGTGATCTCATCCAGCGTACGGTCACTGAAAATCTTCACTAGTGGCTTGTGATCGGTGACCACGACGAGGTTGTCACAGCCCTGTGTGAAGTACCTTGTCTGCTCAAGGCCCCAGGCCACCGCCAGGGCCTCACCCTCGATGGCAGCATAATGTTGTTCCGCTGAGGACAGGAATCGGGAACCAGCTAGGGTAATCCTCCAACCCCCCAAGCAACAGTCCGGTGCGCCAGAGGTGCAGTTACAATGTTGTTGTAGAAGGAAGTAACCAATACCTCGCCTGGACCAGTCTGGGCGGAGACAGGTATGTTTCTCCATGTCGTAGATCTCCACGCCCTTGCAGATGGCACCAACAATGGCTTCTTTGGATTTCTGGAAGGCCTCCTCCAGTTCAGACGACCATGAAAACTTACAACGTGGGCTGAGGAACGGTTTGAATGGCGCCATCGTGTCACGTAGCTGAGCATAGTTGGTCACTTGGTTGACGAGGCCAAACCAGCTCCTAATATCTGTTGTGGACTCCGGGGTGGGGAAGTCTCTGATAGCATCCAAATACTTCGGGAGTGGCTCGATAGTGGTGTCTGAGACCCTGAAACTGGCAAAGTCGACGGCCCTCTCCGCAAACTGGAACTTGTCTGCATTCAAAATGATGCCCGATCGGCCAACACGTGTGAGAAAATCAATGGTCCTCTACCAGTGCTGCACTAGGTCAGTGTCATAGTGGAGAGTATCGTCCACACAACGTTCTTTGCGCTCAAAGTCCGAGAGGACAGCATCGAAACGCCGGTTGTACCCATCCCCCGATGACAGAAAACCTTGTGGTGCCCTGGTGTACCGCCATCGTCCGAAGGGTGTGATAAAGGTGGTAAGGTGATGGTCAGATTCACGTAGGGGTACACTGTGGTAGCCATTCCAGGCGTCAGTGACAGTCTTCCAGGTGTCCTTCGGGATACGTCGCGCGAGTTGGAATGGGGATTCAGTGGCGAAAGTCTCCCGTTGACAAAACTTGTTAAGAGGCGAGAGGTCCACCGTCCTTCGCGGGGAGCCGTCATGTTTACGAGTGACTACCATACGATGATGACACCAAGTCACCGGCTCACCGTATGGGACATGCTCAATGACACCAAGGGCCTCATCCCGTAGGAGGTCATCATAGACCCTCTGCTGCCAGTGTATGGGGACGACGGCAGCTGTGTGGCATGCTTTCGGTGTAGCAGCCGGGTCCACATGTATTTTGATGGGTGGCCCTTCCATGCACGGCAACGCTTGATGAGGGCATGTATTGAATGTAGATGAAGCATATCTTTTGAGCAGCCATTCTTTCATCTGACCATTATTCTCTGGGGTTCAAGGGAACGGTAGCTCTGTAGGGCGTGGTGGGGGTACCGTACGCTGGGGACACAAACACTGAGCATTCTGAGGACTAGCCAGACCCTTACATCCACTGATCATGGACCGTGTAGCATTAGAGGACGAGGGCTGGTCATACGTGCTAGGGTCGTCAGAACCCTGTGTACCGTCGTGTCCCACCCCACGGCTACCTAACGGAAAGTCCAAAGGCAAGAGGCCAAGGTTGAGTAATGACTCATGGGAGAGGTACATGGCTTGGACAGAGCTACTCACATATATCATGGAGCGGCAGGACGACCCCACACCACAGCTGGGGGCTGTTGAGAGCCTTGCAAAAAATGCCCCTTCAATGGCGATAGGGGACCGGTTGGCAGCAGACAGGCTAAGATTGACAGGGCGCAAGACATTGCGTGGGAATCCACAAGCCAGGAACTCCTGCAGGGACCAGATGTCGGACTGCGCGCCAGTGTCCGCAATGGCAGATATCCTTGCCTCGTTAACTGAATCAGGGTGCTGGTGCTGCTGCCCTGTCTATCCGGCTCATCAACAGCGACAATGATCGACACACGGGGGTGGTCTCTCAGCCTGGCACGTCGCCACTCACCCCTCGAAAAAATGTGGTGCCTGAGTTTAATGGGTGAGGGTTTGAGGACACTGTCACGAGTTGTTAGGACAGGGCGTCGGCCGGTACAGGCCCCAGCATAAATCGAAGAAATCTGGGAGATTGGCCCACACTCGACGGCGGCGTGCTGACTGTCTATTGCAGGTGTTTTACGATTCCTACGCCGGCGGGCCTTGTAGCAGTCAATACAAACTCAGTGGGGCTTAGTGTTCCATCCGCGGGATCCCTCAGTAAAGACCTTGAAGGAGCATTTGCAGTCCAGGCACAAGGCTTGTCTGGCCTTGTCAACTGGGGATGGGGCGGCACCCAATGGTGGACTTTTCCTCAGGCGCTGGAATGAAGACACAGCTGATAGGGTAGGTGATGGAAGAGCGTTGTGGGCCATTTCCTTGTTTTCGACAAGCGCAATCACATCATTAACTGGCTTGCACAGTACGTCTGGTGTCCCCAGTGTCTCGCGGCGTATGTCCGAGTCATATATACCATTAATTAAAACATCGCGGATGACGTGGTCGGTGTAGTTCACATTTTTTCCACAGTCACCTACCGCGTTGTAGGCACATGTCTCCGCCTTGCCCCGTACTCTGGCAGAGAACGCGCGAAACGCCTCATCACGTTCCTGGTGTAACTGAAGCAGCTCAGTGCGTAGGACAGAGGTGGCTACTGGAATGACAGCCAGGGAGCGCATGGCGGCGAAAAGATCTGGCAGGGGTCCGGAAGCTGTGTTGGGATTGGCTTTCAACAGGTTGTCCCCGAGTTCTGGCCCGGCGCACTGGAACAGCTGGAAAGGAGCTTGTGCATCCTCTATGCTCGAACCGGTACGGAAGACATCCCAACGACGGGTGAATATATTCCATTCCTCTGCCGATATGCCCACGTCAACTCTAGGGCGATCTAACTTCGGACCATGAAAAGATGGGGGTTGGATGGGTGCCTGGATAGATGGGCTCTGATGATTAAATCCGTGGTTTGTCAGCAAAGCAATGGCGAGGGCTTCAGACACGTTGCCCATCTTGAAATCACAACCAGGGACAGTGCATTCAATGACGACCATGGCTCCTTCATGAAGAAATACACTCCTCGATGTCAATTTATATTTTAATGACAAGGACGAAGGAGCCCTGCAGGGATACAAATATACAAATATAAAATGACCGTGGCAACTAAACGTGGAAATATGTAACAGAGACACCAACAGAACTGGATATCACTAACAGAATAAGTACTGAAGCAGAGAAACTTACAGGAACAAAGTCAGTAACTTGATGCAGAGGTTGTGGCATGAACAATGCGGGAGCATGAGACAAACAGCAAACAAAATGGATGACTATCCCCTATCGTTCAACAACGTACTCCTTAGTGTCCTCTAGTGGCCGGAGGTGAACTCTACATCAGGGGTGTCAAACTCATTCCATGGAGGGCCAAAGCCCTGCAGGTTTTACCTTCACCCAGTGTCTTCAGCAGGTGTTTTCATTGATCAGCAATCAGTGAGGGGAAATTCAGTGAAATCTCCTGTTGAAGACACTGGGTGGAGGTAAAACCTGCAGGGTCTTGGCCCTCCATGGAATGAGTTTGACACCCCTGCTCTACATCATGGGATTTACCTGCTCCAGCCAGTGGTGTTGTGGCAAAACATGATCAGCCAGGTGCCATATTGTAGCATATGAGCTGCTAAATATAAATTTCAACAGGTAAACAGTACTGAGTTAGGCATAAGATATATTTAACAATTATGATGCATTTTAAGCCAAAACAAATGGATCTAGGATTAAAAGTAATTAAAATAATGCAGTCACAAGGTTACATGGAGAAATACGTGGATTAACTGGAAATATATCTTATTGAGTTACATTGAACAAAGCCAAAGACAAAACGTGGCAAAAACTAAGCAACAGCACAACACAGACTGGATATGATAATCCTTTTGTGATTTTATTTTACATGTGATCTTGTATATATGTCTGGAGTATTTCTTCCTTTAGTTTTTGTTTAAATTGGCCAAGCGTTGTACATGATTTTAATTCAGGTCCAAAATCGTTCCACAGTCTGACTCCCTGCACTGAGACACAGTGTTGCTTGGTGGTAGTTCTCACTGAAGGTTTTTGAAATATACAGTACATGTTCCTCTGAAATGATATTGTTTCTCCCTTATTTGGAACAACTTTGGATATTTGCGGGCAGTGATAGATTCTTAGCTTTAAACATTATTACTGCAGTTTTAAAGTTAACCAGATCTTTCAACTTGGAAGCTTTTAATTTAAGAAAAAGTGGGTTTGTTGGCTCCCTGTGAGCAGCTTTGTTTATTATTCTAATAGCTCTCTTCTGAAGCATAAAGACTGGATATATGTTTGTTTTAAATGTATTTCCCCATACTTCGGTACAATATGTCATGTATGGGAGTATTAATGAATGATGCAAAGTCTATAGTGTGGGTTGATTCAGCAAATATTTCACTCTGTGTAGTATTGCGATTGATTTGCATATTTTTACCTTTAATATAATTAATATGTGACTTCCAACACAGTTTATTATCAATTATTATGCCAAGGATTTTAATTTTGGATACCCTTTCAACCTCTACAGCATTTACACTGAGTTTAGATACTGAGTTGTTGTGATGGTGTGAAATAACGTTATCAATAAAAGTTTAGCCACTACTGTGTCGCCCTGGTTTCAAGTGTGGGTGGTGTTTTGTGCTTGTATTGGTAAAATATAAAAGGAAGCACTACAATGGGTCTCAAATATTTGTAATGTGTTCTTTTACTGGATGAGTTTAAAGATGAAATACTATAGACTACACATATAAACTAAATTCTAATGGTGACTGAACAACTCCCATTCCCCAAAGTGCAAGATACACTATTATGACTACAACTCATAAAGGATCACAGAAATGATCTGATAAAAAAATAAATAAACAAGTGGTTTATTTTACGGTGGCTATTATTGGATGTGCCATTCATTTTCAATTATTCTGTAATTAATATTCACACAATCAAATAAATCTCAGTTCATTCCCTTTCATATTAAGTGGAAATTGCGCTACTTTAAATTTGGCAGTTTACCTATACTTTAACTTAAAAAGCAAAAGATTTGACTATAAATATGATGTGTTGTTTACCTGTCACAATCATTCATGTAACCGGGCCGGTACGCTTCGGACCTGCTCTGGAGTAGTGCCGAAAAAATAGGAACAGTTCTAAAAAAAACAGAACTGTAAGGACTTCTGGTGCCGAAAGGAAAAGCGAACAAACTGTGCCGATCCGTACCGAACCGCACTGAACTGTACCGTACTGACCCTAGTGGAAAAGTGCCTTTAGGGTGCTCACTTGGTCAGGAGTCACCTTGACCTGTATCTATTGTTCAGTCTTTTTGATTTGTTTTCAATGCATGTTATCAGCCTAGCAGCCCAATAACGCTGTGTTTTTTTGGATTTACTAAGCCTACTACTTATGACAAATACAGTTGTAAATGACCTTAACTATTGTACATGTCTTTTGTTGGTAAATGCATAACTATAAAAAAAAGTCATGTAATACAGTGGGGCAAAAAACTATTTAGTCAGCCACCAATTGTGCAAGTTCTCCCACTTAAAAGATGAGAGAGGTCTCCAGTTTTCATCATAGGTATACCTCAACTATGAGAGACAAAATGAGAAAAAAAAATCCAGAAAATCACATTGAAGGATTTTTAATGAATTAATTGGTAAATTCCTCAGTAAAATAAGTATTTGGTCACCTACAAACATGCAAGATTTCTGGCTCTCACAGACCTGTAACTTCTTCTTTAAGAGGCTCCTCTGTCCTCCACTCGTTACCTGTATTAATGGCACCTGTTTGAACTCCTTATCAGTATAAAAGACACCTGTCCATAACCTCAAACAGTCAGACTCCAAACTCCACTATGGCCAAGACCAAAGAGCTGTCAAAGGACACCAGAAACAAAATTTTAGACCTGCACCAGGCTGGGAAGACTGAATCTGCAATAGGTAAGCAGCTTGGTGTGAAGAAATCAACTGTGAGAGCAATTATTAGAAAATGGAAGACATACAAGACCACTGATAATCTCCCTCGATCTGGGGCTCCACGCAAGATCTCACCCCATGGGGTCAAAATTATCACGAGAACGGTGAGCAAAAATCCCAGAACCACATGGGGGGACCTAGTGAATGACCTGCAGAGAGCTGGGACCAAAGTAACAAAGGCTACATCAGAAACACACTACACTGCCAGGGACTCAAATCCTGCAGTGCCAGACGTGTCCCCCTGCTTAAGCCAGTACATGTCCAGGCCCGTCTGAAGTTTGCTAGAGAGCATTTGGATGATCCAGAAGAGGATTGGGAGAATGTCATATGGTCAGATGAAACCAAAATAGAACTTTTTGGTAAAAACTCAACTTGTCGTGTTTGGAGGAGAAAGAACACCATACCTACTGTGAAGCATGGGGGTGGAAACATCATACTTTGGCGCTGTTTTTCTGCAAAGGGACCAGGACGACTGATCCGTGTAAAGGAAAGAATAAATGGGGCCATGTATTGTGAGATTTTGAGTGAAAACCTCCTTCCACCAGCAAGGGCATTGAAGATGAAATGTGGCTGGGTCTTTCAGCATGACAATGATCCCAAACACACTGCCCGGTCAACGAAGGAGTGGCTTCGTAAGAAGCATTTCAAGGTCCTGGAGTGGTCTAGCCAGTCTCCAGATCTCAACCCCATAGAAAATCTTTGGAGGGAGTTGAAAGTCTGTGTTACCCAGCGACAGCCCCAAAACATCACTGCTCTAGAGGAGATCTGCATGGAGGAATGGGCCAAAATACCAGCAACAGTGTGTGAAAACCTTGTGAAAACTTACAGAAAACGTTGGACCTCTGTCATTGCCAACAAAGGGTATATAACAAAGTATTGAGATTAACTTTTGTTACTGACCAAATACTTATTTTACCGAGGAATTTACCAATTAATTCATTAAAAATCCTTCACTGTGATTTTCTGGATTTTTTTTTTCTTATTTTGTCTCTCATAGTTGAGGTATACCTATGATGAAAATTGGAGACCTCTCTCATCTTTTAAGTGGGAGAACTTGCACAATTGGTGGCTGACTAAATACTTTTTTACCCCACTGTATGTTGCACCATAACTAAATGAAGAGACTTATGTTATCTGTTTACAGGTATTATGGCAATTATGACCTGATCACATCTACTCCTGTAAAAACAAAAAGGAAACGTACCGTGACACCATTGCCACCTGTATCAAGTATACCAGGGTCACTTTCACCAGAACGACACTCATGGGTAAGTGGGTATTAAAATTCTCTAGCTGAATATTTTAATTAATGATGTAATTGAAAATGCAATCTCTGTCATTCAGACTGTGGCATTTTTCCTGGTGTCAAGCAAAGCTTTGACATGTGGCATGGGGCCAAGAATCCCAAAGGAACTCATCTGTACGTAAGTCTTGCCAATCATTACAATATCTTAACTATCCACAAATGAATTACGAAAAATAAAAGATGGATTTGTGTATGTACAAAACCAGGCAGGTAAAATGAAGGGGCAGGCTGGATTGCTTCTGTGGCTACGTGATATCATTAATCATTTTTGGTGGTGCAGTAACAAAGCTGCAACGCACGACGACTTCATGGTAGGTGCAACATATCTTGTATTACTGCAACAACACAAATAATTGTGCTACCAATGCCATTGTGCCTATCAATGAGTTTGTTAAGAAAGTGTCACCCTTGATGTGCATTTTTTTCTTTGTTGGAGACTAAATGGGTTAGACAGTTGTTATTGTTATCAATAAGCCCACATATTAAAATAAAGGTACACAATTTATTCCTAAGTAAATTTAATTTGTGGAACTGAAATTTAAATCATTTTCCTGTTTTTGAATCAGGTCCAATGAGTGAACACAGCACACGGCACACAGGTAAAATCCAATTCCATTTCTCTACCCACTCTTTTTGTCACCAACAGTATATTTTGCATTCATAAACCAAGCACACTCATTCTAGCATATTTAGAATGTTTAAAAAAATGTCTACAAGTTCAGATTATGTCATATTTTCATGCAATTTTTATTTCTTTAAACTGTTTGTTTTCATTTTTTTTTTAATTTGGACATTGGTATTTTGTACCTTACTGTAAGAAGCTTGAGCAACACAAACTAAAGAGACAATGAAAGATTTGAAGTTTGTTTCCAGTTTCTTATATTATTTTTCTATATTGCTCTCCCAGATAGGCCCCATGGACCACGCTGATCCAGTTCACTCAACAGTCACAGGGGGAAGATGCTTACATCTGACTTTGTTTTCAAATTCTGGTATTTGGGAGACAGACTACTTCTACTTTTGAGAATATTGTCAGAATTTTCTTTTGCCCATCCATCTGTCCGTCCGTCCGTCCTCAACAGCTTTTCTGGGGATCTGGGTCATGGAGGCAGCAGTCCAAGTAGAGAAGCCCGGACTTCCCTCTCTCCAGCCACCTTCTACAGCTCTTCAGAGGGGATGCCAAGGTGTTCCATGCCAGCTGGGAGTCATAGTGGTCTCATCTTCGGGGGACGTGTTCCAAACACCTGAAGTGGGAGGCGACCTGTTCAGATGCCAAAACCACTTCTGCTGGAGGCTTCCTATTGTTAAAATGGAGTTTTTCCTCTGCACTGTGGCTAAGTGATCCTCACAGGGGATCACCTGATTGTTAAGGTCTTTCTGGAATTGTGGGGTCTTTATACAACACTTCAAAGTTCTATGAGCTTAATGTTGTTGTGAATTTGTGCTATTTAATTAAGTTTTATTAAAGCCCTTTTTTCATAGACAACTTTAGTTGATGTTGATTTGCTTTATAACATATTACTACACTGTCAGAAAACGTAATATTGCTGAGAATTTAACTTTTATAAAATACTAACAAAACTTTAAGATTATACAGTAATCCAATACAAATTTAAATATTTAAAGAATACTTTTTTATAGATATTATGAGGACTATGACTTGTGATTTTGTGTCAGATTGGATTAGTGATGTTGTGGAGATATGTGGAAGGACGAGGCTGGTTTTATTTCTCAAGACCAGTTTTATTCACGTTCACATTCTCCAACATTCAAAAACAGAAAGAGGAAGGAACCCCCACATTTGTCCCTTTAATACCTCGGGACATCAAAGCACAGTCACATGGTCTTTTAATCCCAAATCACAATGTCTCCCCCTCCAGGTCTTCTCGTCTTCACCTAAAGTCCTGGTGGTCAGGAAATCCCTCAAGTCCATCTCTCTGCATACAAAAGGCCAGACTTCACATCCTCCTGTTACCCCTAGGAGGTTCAGACCTTTTGTTCCTCTGAGACGTGAAGCACACAATAAGCATACAGTGATACACATGTGAAGCATATGGAACCCACATATGTGCACTACATGACCCCCCCCAAACGTCTAAGATGGAACAACATAACCACAGATTGCATGTCATAATAAAATCACTACATATCAGTCCACGTGCCGCTTGGGTCTCAACCTTCTGCCGTATTTGCTGTAAGCAGGCTGTACCCCTTCCGCGGCGTCTTCCTGCTGTGGAGTCGCTGCCTGGGATGAGAACTGTTAGTCAACCTCTGTGGGTGTTCTGGGGAATGCTCTCTAGGGGGTCTGCCACGTCGAGGAGCCTTAGCCAACTGCACAGCTTCGTCAGCTACCACAAAAGCGGGTTTGAGCCTGTTAATGCCAATCATTTCTTTTCTGCCCCCCCAAATCTAGTAAAAAATGCTTATCCCCTGTTTCCAGCACTCTATATGGTCTGTCATAAGGTGGGCGTAAAGGCGGGCGATGGGCATCATGTCTGACAAAAACAAACTCCGCATCTTTTAAAGCCTTAGGCACAAAAACACGCGGAAAACTGTGATGAACGGGGCCAGGTAGCGTGCTCGGGCCCGTGCTATTCTGTAACCGCTGAGCCTGGGAGCACTCTGGCGCTGGATTATCTGGGAGAAATTCCCCGGGCAGCCGAAGTGGCTGTGCGAAAACTAGCTCAGCTGGGGAGGCTTCTAAATCCTCTTTAGGTGCAGAACGCAACCCCAATAAAACCCATGGTAGCTTGTCCACCCAATTTGTATCCGTAAGCAACGCTCTGAGAGTCGCCTTCAGTGACCTGTGAAAACGTTCGCATAACCCGTTAGCCTGCGGGTTGTAAGCGGTCGTGCGGTGGATCGTTGCCCCCAGGCTGCGGGCCATCGCTGACCAAAGTTTGGAAACAAATTGTGGGCCTCTGTCAGACGTAATGTCCGACGGGACTCCAAAACGCGCTACCAATGCTGTTAAAAACGCGCGCGCCACCTCCTCGGCTGTGGTTGACAACAGCGGAACCACTTCCGGCCCGCGCATGGTGCGGTCAGCCATTGTCAGAAGATGGGTGCACCCTTGTGAGGGCGGAAGGGGGCCTACGAGGTCCACGTGGACATGATCAAACCTTTTAGCTGGGATGTGAAACGGCTCCAAGGGAGCTCTCGTGCGTCTGTGAACCTTGGCCCGCTGGCAAGCTGTGCAGGCTGCCGCCCACTCTCTAACTTGTTTGCGCAGGCTCAGCCATACAAATTTCTCTCCTACCATTTTGACCGAAGCACGCACTCCCGGGTGCGCCAGAGAATGGATCGAGTCAAAAACGTGGCGGCGCCACGCGGCTGGAACCACCGGAAGTGGCTGCCCAGTGGAGACATCGCAGATTAGGGGGGGCATATCGTCTTGCAGCACCCTGTTCTCCAGCCTTAACCCTGTTGGTCCAGACTGGAGCGTACGCACATCCGCGTCGCTAACCTGCTCCGCGGCCATGGCTGCATAATCTATCCCCACGCGGACCGGGGCCGCGCGCACTTCCGCGTCGCTAACCCGCTCCGCGACCATGGCTGCAGGATCTACCTCCGCGCGGGCTGGAGCCCCCACAGCGCGCGAGAGGCAGTCCGCCACTACATTAAGTTTACCTGCCACATGCTGGATATAGGTAGTAAACTCCGATATCGCGGCCAGCTGTCTCTGCTGCCGGCCCAACCAAGGTTCTGAAATCTTGGCCATCGCGAAAGTCAGCGGCTTGTGGTCAACGAACGCGGTGAAACGGCGCCCTTCCAGCCAGAACTGGAAGTGGCGAATGGCCAAGTGGAGAGCTAACAACTCCCTGTCGAATGCGCTGTATTTTCGTTCGCTGTCGCGCAGGGTCTTACTGAAAAAGGCGAGCGGTTGCCAGGCTCCGGCTACATACTGTTCCACGACCGCCCCTATGGCCACATCTGACGCGTCAGTAGTGAGCGCCATGTGGGCCGCTGGGACTGGATGTGCTAACAACGCAGCGTTTGCCAGGGCTGTTTTGACTTCAGAAAATGCGCGCTCTCGCTCCGGAGACCATTCAACTTTATTTGTGGGTTTTTGTTCTTTTAGTGCAGCATACAATGGTTGCATGAGCTGCGCTGTGCGGGGGAGGAAACGGTTATAAAAATTTACCATTCCCAAAAACTCCTGTAACGCTTTGACCGTTTGTGGCTGGGGAAAATTTGTTACCGCGCGCACTTTGTCAGGCAGAGGGACCGCTCCCTCTGGGGAGACACGATGCCCCAAAAAATCAATCTGCGTCACCCCGAACTGACACTTCGCTGGGTTAATTATTAACCTGTGCTCTGCCAACCTCCGGAAAACTGCCGTGAGGTGGTTTTCATGTTCGTCTTCGGACACGCTGGCTACCAATATGTCGTCCAGGTAGACAAACACGAAAGGGAGATTGCGTCCATCATGCGTTGGAACGTCTGCGCCGCGCCTTTAAGCCCAAACGGCATGCGCAAAAACTCGAAAAGCCCGAAAGGAGTTATTACCGCTGTTTTGGGTATGTCCTCAGCGCGCACTGGGACCTGGTGGTAACCGCGTACCAAGTCTATTTTAGAAAAAATGCGCGCCCCCGCCAAATGCACTGAAAAATCTTGGATGTGCGGGATCGGGTAGCGGTCGTGCGTTGTAGCGTTGTTCAGCCTGCGGAAATCGCCACAAGGCCGCCACGAGCCATCAGCTTTCGGGACCATGTGAAGCAGTGAAGCCCATGGGCTCTTCGAAAGCCTGATGATGCCCAACCTCTCCAGGTTGGCGAACTTCTCGCGCGCTATGGTCAGTTTAGCTGAATCCAAGCGCCGAGCTTTTGCGAAAACGGGCGGTCCGGTGGTAGTAATAAAATGTTCCACCCCGTGTTTAGCCACTGTCGCCAAAAATGTTGGGACCGTGAGTGCTGGGAACTGAGTGAGGAGTGTGTGGAACTTACCACCTCCAGCTGTGACGTTGGCTTGTGCTGTTGGCGGGGCCACTCGAGCTGTACAGGGATAGAAGAAAAAGAGAGTGCATTAACCAGGCGTCTGTTAGCAAGATCGACCAACAAACTATGTGAGCACAAAAAATCAGCCCCTAACATGTTGAAATTGACTGCCGCTATGACGAAAGTCCACTCGAATGTACGGCCGTGTAAAGACAGAAGCAGAGTCCTCTCACCGAAGGTCTTAATCGCTGAGCCGTTCGCTGCTGACACCCGGGGACCACTGGAAGGCACCAGCCGGTCAGCGTGGGAAGGTGTGATGAAACTCAGCTGGGAGCCCGTGTCCACGAGGAAATGCCTCCCCGAGTGCGCATCCCTCAAGTAGAGCAGCTTGTTTTCCTCTCCGAGGGCTGCAGCTGCTACCGACCCCCGGTCTTGGTGTTTCCCGAGCTCTTAAAGTGGCACGGTGGAATGCACTTGCGTGCCCTCTCTGCGAAGTGGTGATGGTAGAAGCAAAGGATGTCATCTGCTCCGTGTTTCCTGGCCCCTGCTGCCGCCGTCGTCGGTGAGTCTGGTGCTGCAGCTTCTGGCCCCCTGCCGCCTCCGGACGTTGCGCCTGGCCCCGCTGCCGCTGCTACTGGCGTTGACGAGTCGTTGCACCTCCTGGCCCAGCTCGTGGTAGTCTCGTCGGGCCAGCAGTGGTGAACTGGCCAGGGTCACTCTCACCTCTGACGGTAGGGTTCTGAGGAAAAGGTGGGTGAAGATGAAGTTATCATCCTCGGAGTCTCTCAAACTCAACATCTTCCCCATCAGGTCTGCAGGTCTGTCACCCTCAAATTCAGTCAGCGCCAGGAGCCTCTCTGCTCGCTCCTGCACCGAGGGGGTGAAGTAACGAATGAGTGCAGCCTTCAATGTGCTGTATTTGTCGCTGTCCGGCGGGTGGTTGATCAGGCTCTCCACTCGCTGGGCTGTGTGGTTGTCCAGCTTTGCAACCACATGGTAGAACTTTGTGGCGTCTACCGAAATCCTCCGGAGGTGGAACTGTGCCTCGACTGCGTTAAACCAGGAGCGCGGATTGTTCGGCCAGAAGTCCGGTAGTTGGACTGTGGCTGCATTCGTTTGGCTGGCTCCCAGCGAGTCTGGGTCAGGAGATTCGTCTCTGCTCATTATACGTCTTAGGGTCACCAGTGTGGAGATATGTGGAAGGAAGAGGCTGGTTTTATTTCTCAAGACCAGTTTTATTCACGTTCACATTCTCCAACATTCAAAAACAGAAAGAGGAAGGAACCCCCCACATTTGTCCCTTTAATACCTCGGGACATCAAAGCACAGTCACATGGTCTTTTAATCCCAAATCACAATGTCTCCCCCTCCAGGTCTTCTCATCTTCACCTAAAGTCCTGGTGGTCAGGAAATCCCTCAAGGCCATCTCTCTGCATACAAAAGGCCAGACTTCACATCCTCCTGTTACCCCTAGGAGGTTCAGACCTTTTGTTCCTCTGAGACGTGAAGCACACAGTAAGCATACAGTGATACACATGTGAAGCATATGGAACCCACATATGTGCACTACAATGTGCCTATTTTCTGAAATGCACTGAATTTTTTACACTGACTATCCATATGAGATATAGAGTATTGCTGCACTACAAATAATTTCAAAAAGTGAGCTTACTGAAGAGAATGCTCTGCACATGTCTGATCAGGTATGTATAACTGAAGTGCTCAGTAATTTTACAAGGTTATACAAAGGTTGACAGTATTTCAATTGTGCATTGAGGATAGGTAAGCCATCACTTGGTAAATCTAACAATGAATCAACAACACCCTTTTGATATAAATTAGAAAAGGCACAAACAATATCAGGCATCCATTTTACATTTATTTTAATAATATAAAACAATAAATACAATTTAAATCAACAGAAAATGAGACAGAACCTAAAAATTAATTGTCATCTCTGTGGGGAGACTTGAATAACGAAACCGAATTGTCTTTCATTTCAGTTTATTCAAGAAATCATTCCACTGTCTGCTCTTATTCTTGAGCAGCGAACAAAGAGAGTGAACACACCAAAGTTCTCTCCTTTAAACCTTCTCACATCAAACCATTTCCCTCGCGGGGGAAATCACACATCTATATCAAAGTCTCTTTATTCACATTCATTAGCCTTTTATTTACATAACTCCCCCTTCTCTCTTCCCGAGCCTCAGTGGTCAGGAAGTCTTCTGTCCCCTGTCCTCCGCAGGGGGTCCAGGCTCTGTGGCTCCGCACCGCAGGGGGCTGGCTCTCCTTCATCGTGGTTAAATCACATATGCAGTGTCCAACATATACATGTCTCACAACACAGCCATATAACCCCCCCCCAAACGATGAAGAACAGACTAATTCCCAAAATTTAATAGCACCTTACTCACTACTGAATAATCAACACCAACATTCAGTCTGTGCGCCGCTTGGGCTTCAGCCGTCTGCCGAATCTGCTGTGCGTTGGCCCCGCCTTGCCTGCGGTGCTGTTCTGCTCCGGGTCTGTTGACTGAGGAAGAGAGTGGTTAATTGCCCTCTGCGGGGGCCTGCCTCGTCGAGGCGCCACCGCGACCGGTACAGACACGTCCTTCATGACAAAAGCAGGTTTTAGTCTGTCAATACTGACTGTCTCTTTTCTGTCCCCAAAATCTAGCACAAATTGCTTATCACCTGCCTCCAGCACTCGAAATGGCCCTTCGTAAGGTGGTTTGAGCGTTGCTTTAAGGGCTTCGCGCCTGACAAGAACGAAATCGGCATTTTTCAAAGCCTTGGGGACGAAAACTCGTGGAAAAGCGTGATGAACCGGACCCGGGAGCGTGTCTGCCCCCGTGCCAACTAACGGTCCCAGAGCAGAGAGAGGTGGGGGCTCTGGGTGCTCTGGTAAAAACTCGCCCGGCAGCCTCAGAGTTTGTGCGAATACCAGCTCCGCTGGGGAGGCGTCTAAGTCCTCTTTAGGCGCAGAACGCAACCCTAATAAAACCCATGGGAGTTTATTTACCCAATCTGCATCCGTGAGCGACGCTCTGAGTGCTGCCTTCAAAGACCTATGAAAACGCTCGCATAAACCATTAGCCTGAGGGTGGTAAGCCGTAGTGCGGTGAATTTTGGCTCCTAAGCCGTTGGCCATCGCTGACCACAGCTCAGAGATGAATTGCGGTCCTCTATCGGACGTAATGTCCGACGGAACCCCGAAGCGCGCCACCCAAGCCGTTAAAAAAACGCGAGCCACCTCCGCGGCCGTGGTCGTCGCAAGTGGGACCACTTCCGGCCAACGTGTGGTGCGGTCCACCATTGTCAAAAGATACGTGAACCCCTGTGATGCCGGTAGGGGGCCCACAAGGTCGACGTGCACATGGTCGAACCTTCTGGCCGGAATGCGGAACGGTTCTAACGGGGCTCTTGTGTGCCTGTGAATTTTGGCCCGTTGACAGGAAATGCAGGTTTTTGCCCATTCCTTCACGTGCTTGCGCAGGCACGGCCAAACAAACTTTTCCGCCACTAGTTTCACCGACGCGCGCACCCCCGGGTGCGCCAGTGAGTGGACCGAGTCAAAAACACGGCGGCGCCACGTGGCCGGAACCACCGGACGCGGGCGCCCCGTCGACATGTCGCAGATCAGGGGGGGCATACCGGTTTGTAAACACTTGCTCTCCAGCCTCAACCCTGTTGGTCCAGACTAGAGCGCGCGCACGTCTGCGTCCGCCCCCTGGTCCGCTGCCATGGCTGCGTAATCTATACCCACGTGCACCGGGGCTGCGCGCGCCACCGTGCCGCTCTCCTGCGGCGCGGTCACGGTGGCCCGTTCTGCCTCTGCGCGTGTCGGGGTCGTGAACGCGCGTGAGAGACAATCCGCTACTACATTGAATTTGCCCGCGACGTGCCTAATGTCAGTGGTAAATTCCGAGATTGCGGCCAGCTGCCTCTGCTGCCTGCCGGACCACGGATCTGAAATTTTGGCCATGGCGTATGTGAGCGGCTTGTGGTCCACATAAGCGGTGAAGCACCGTCCTTCCAGCCAGAACTGGAAATGACGAATAGCCAAATGCAGCGCCAACAGTTCTCTGTCAAACGCGCTGTATTTTCGCTCAGCCGCGCTTAAAGATTTGCTAAAGAAAGCCAAAGGCTGCCAAACTCCGGCTACCTGTTGCTCAATAACGGCCCCTATGGCTAAATCTGAAGCGTCTGTCGTCAGCGCGATACGTGCTGCAGGGTCTGGGTGGGCCAGGAGCGCAGCGTCAGCCAAGGCTTTTTTAACCTCTGTGAACGCGCGCTCCCGCTCCGGGGACCATTCGACCGCCTGGGTCGGCTTTTGTTTTTTGAGCGCGGCATATAACGGTTGCATGATTTGAGCTGCGTGGGGCAGGAACCGGTTATAAAAATTCACCATCCCCAAGAATTCCTGTAGTGATTTGACCGTTTGTGGACGGGGAAAATCCGCTACCGCGCGTACTTTCTCTGGTAACGGAACCGCTCCCTCCGGGGAGACGCGGTGACCCAAAAAATCAATCCGCTCAACGCCGAACTGGCACTTGGCTGGGTTAACTATTAAGCCGTGCTCTCCCAGCCTCCTAAAAACTGCTGTGAGGTGCATTTCGTGTTCGTCCTCTGAAGTACTCGCGACCAAAATGTCGTCGAGGTACACAAACACGAAAGGGAGATCGCGTAACACGGCATCCATCATCCGCTGAAATGTTTGCGCCGCCCCTTTGAGACCAAACGGCATGCGTAAAAATTCGAAAAGTCCGAACGGGGTTATTACCGCTGTTTTAGGAATGTCCTCCGGTTGGACCGGGACTTGGTGATAGCCGCGAACTAGATCAATCTTTGAAAAAATGCGCGCCCCCGCCAGGTGCACCGAAAAATCCTGAATGTGCGGGATGGGATAACGATCGTGTGCCGTAGCGTTGTTTAGCCTGCGGTAATCCCCGCACGGTCTCCAGGAGCCATCGGCTTTCGGTACCATGTGCAGCGGCGAAGCCCACGGGCTCTTCGACCTACGAACGATGCCCAGCCTCTCCAGGCTGGCGAACTCCTCGCGCGCAATGGCGAGCTTAACTGCATCCAAGCGCCGAGCTTTTGCAAACACGGGAGGACCAGAAGTGGGGATGAAGTGTTTCACCCCGTGCTTCGCGACCGTCGCTGAAAAAGTGGGCACAGTGAGCGCTGGAAATTGGGTGAGGAGTGTGTGAAACTTACCACCTGCTGTAGCGACGTGGGTCTGTACTGGTGGCGGGGACACTCGAGCTGAACAGGGGAGAGAGTAAAAAGAGAGTGCATTTACCAGCCGTCTATTAGCAAGATCAACTAACAGATTGTGTGAACACAAAAAATCCGCGCCCAACATGTTGAAACTCACCGCCGCTACTACAAAAGTCCATTCATATGTGCGGCCATGTAAGCATAAAGGCAAGGTCCTTCTCCCGTAGGTGTTGATGTTCGAGCCATTTGCCGCTGTAGCTCCGTCACCGTGGGGTCCAGCCACCCGGTCCGCATATGTTGGGGTGATGAAGCTCACTTGTGCTCCGGTGTCAATGAGGAACACTCGTCCGGAGCGCGCATCCGTGATGTAGAGCAGCTTGTTGCGTTCTCCGAGGGTCGAAGCTGCTAGCGACCCCCGGTCTTGCCGTTTCCCGAACTCCTGAAGATGCAGGGCGGCACACACCTGCGTGCCTTCTCTGCGAACCTCCGATGGTAAAAGCAGAGATCTTCTCCTCCGCTGTGTCGTGCCCGCGCCTCTGTCGCCGGGCTATTGGCTCCCCCTCGTCGCGGCCGTGTTGCCGCCATCGTCGGCCAGTCTGGTTCTGCCGCCTCTGGCTCCCCGCTGTCTCGGGTCGCTGCTGTGGTTGCTTGCCCGCCGCAGGCGTCCAGGATCCCGTCTGCCTCCTGGGCCAGCTCCCGGAACTCCTCCAGGGTGTGACACTTTTTGCCGGCCAGCGTGCTTCTCGCATGCGCCGGGAGGTTGGAGAGGAAGATGAACTGAAAAATGAAATCATCGTTGTCCAACCCTCTCAGCTGTATCATCTCCTCCATCAGGGCGCTCGGCCTGTGTCCACCTTGGTCTAGCAAAGACAGGATCCTCCTCGCCCTCACTTCAGCCGAGGGGGTGAAAAACTTGATGAGGGTGGATTTCAGCTTGCTGTACCTGTCGGTCGCGGGTGGCTGCTCCACCAAGCTTTGCACGCACCGAGCTGTGCTGTTGTCCAGTTTAGCGATGACATGGTGGAACTTAGTGTCATCCACCGTTACTCCCGCGAGCGCGAACTGCGACTCTGCTTGCAGAAACCACGACCGTGGGTTATCCTGCCAGAAATCAGGCAGCTTAACGGCCACTGCGCTCGCCAGCTCTGAGCGCTGTGAGTCCGGGACCCTGAGAATTTCTTCGTTCATTCTCAACGTCGTCAGTCACCAATGTGGGGAGACTTGAATAACGAAACCGAATTGTCTTTCATTTCAGTTTATTCAAGAAATCATTCCACTGTCTGCTCTTATTCTTGAGCAGCGAACAAAGAGAGTGAACACACCAAAGTTCTCTCCTTTAAACCTTCTCACATCAAACCATTTCCCTCGCGGGGGAAATCACACATCTATATCAAAGTCTCTTTATTCACATTCATTAGCCTTTTATTTACATAACTCCCCCTTCTCTCTTCCCGAGCCTCAGTGGTCAGGAAGTCTTCTGTCCCCTGTCCTCCGCAGGGGGTCCAGGCTCTGTGGCTCCGCACCGCAGGGGGCTGGCTCTCCTTCATCGTGGTTAAATCACATATGCAGTGTCCAACATATACATGTCTCACAACACAGCCATAATCTCCTGGTTTTTGATGCCCTAATGATACGCCTTGTACCATGGATGTACATGTGGACCCACCACAGACCAGGAGCGTGAGCTAGAACAAGCCCAGTGTATTGTCCATAGGGATCAGGGAAACGGTCCCTGATTGCCCACACACAGCAACTGGGGATGACCAAGGCAATGGATTAGCCATAACAACAGCTCGTTTTAGAACAGCATTCATAGCTAAAACACTGAACATAAACAAACCACAAGAGAGTGTTACAGCATATCTGCAAAAAACACTCTACCAACAGCAAAGTCCTGAAAGTCAGCTACAGTTTTGACATGATTACATTATCAAAACAATGTAATTATCGGGTTCAATCACATCTGTGAACCATTAGCATTACCATAAATTATTAATAATTATATGACAGTAATTTAAAAAAAATGTCAAATGGAGATAAACATCAAAGAAGACTCAATTAAAATCACTGGGCACTATACCACAAAAGATGAATCACTTGACATGATTTCACTGGCTCGTAATCACAAAGAAACTGATTTCCATACAGTCTGCTGCAGCCTGTGAATGCTTGTTTCCATAGCCGTTTCTGTTTCTACATGGTAACACATGCAACGTTATCATGAAGCAACAGTGAGTGCGACACCTACTGGGCAGGAGGTCAAAAAGTAATGGATTGCACCTTTAACATTTATATCTATGGTGGGGCTGAAAAGTTCATAGGCTGAAAAGTTCATAGTGGTCAAATTTCACCAAATGTGATTTATTTTTCATCCGCAGAGATCCAAGCACTGCATCAATGATTGAAGAAGTGTGTGGACTGAAGGGGATACTTTGCTGAAAAATAAACCACATATGGTCAAATTTGACCACTATGAACTTTTCAGCTCCCCCCTCCCCCCCCCCCACACACACTCTTGGCGGGCACGTTTCCTTCAGTCTGCCCTAGGGCAACTGTGGCGACAGAGGTAGCTTACCTCTATCAGTATCTGTCAGGAGTGAATGAATAACAGACTCACTGTAAGAGCTTTGAGATGTCACTTGACATGTAAAGTGCCATGTAAATCTTCTTTATTTTGGATAGATTCAAAGTAAAGATTAAAAAGAAACAGAATAATATAACAAAGGGGAAAAAATTCAACAAGGTGAAATTAAACAATAACTCCTCTGATTATACAGTTCAACATAAGTTATCCGAAATGGGTGATGGCTGAAGCCGCAGCTTATATTGCCCACCCATATTCCATCCAAGAATTCAAAAGAAAAACAAAACAAAAGCGATTACAATTCGGAACAAAGCTAAGACAAAATGTGACAAAAAAAACTAAGCAACAACACAACACAGACTGGATATGATAATCCTTATGTGATTTTACATGTCATCTTGGATATATGTTTGGAGTATTTCTTCCTTTAGTTTTTGTTAAAATTGTCCAAGTGTTGTACATGATTTTAATTCAGGTCCAAAATCGTTCCATAATCTGACTCCTTGCACTGAAACACAGTGATGCTTGGTGGTAGTTTTCACTGAAGGTTTTTGAAATATCCATGTTCCTCTGAAATGATATTGTTTCTCCCTTATTTGGAACAGCTTTTGGATATTTGCGGGCAGTGATAGATTCTTCACTTTAAACATTATTACTGCAGTTTTAAAGTCAACCAGATCTTTCAACTTGAGAGCTTTTAATTTAAGAAAAAGTGGGTTTGTTGGTTCCCTGTAAGCAGCTTTGTTTATTATTATAATAGCTCTCTTCTGAAGCATAAAGACTGGATATACTGTATGTTTGTTTTATATGTATTTCTCCATACTTCAGTACAATATGTCATGTATGGGAGTATTAATGAGTGATACATGTGGGTTGATTCAGCAAATATTTCACTCTGTGTAGTACTACGATTGATTTAGATATTTTACCTTTAATATAATTAATATGTGACTTCCAACACAGTTTATTATCAATTATTACTCCAAGAAATTTAGTTTCAGATACCCTTTCAATCTCTACACCATTTACACTGAGTTTAGATACTAAGTTGTTGTGATGGTTGTTAAAAACTATAAATTTTGTCTTACTTAAATTGAGCGTTAATTTGTTTGAATCAAACCACAGTTTAAGCTTTCCTAATTCCTTTCCAAGTGTATCCAAAAGTTGTTCCAAATTGCTTCCACTGCATAATAGATTAGTGTCATTGGCAAACAATATTAAATCCATTTTTTCCGAGACTTTACATATATCATTTATATACATATTGAATAATAATGGCCCCAAAACTGAACCCTGTGGGACTCCACAAGTAACCTTCAGTAACTGTGAGTTTTTGTTACCAACACATACATACTGATATCTATTCTTTAAGTAACTACTTAACCAGGACAGTGCTACCCCCCTAATACCACCATTTTGTAGTTTCTTTAATAATAAATTGTGATCCACTGTATCAAATGCTTTTTTTAAGAATACCACAACTGAATACTCTTTATTTTCAACGGTAGTTGATATTTTTTCTATAAATTCCATTAGAGCAAATGCAGTTGTCCTCTTGTGTCTGAACCCATATTGCTGTTCACACAATAAATTATTCTTCATTATGAAGTTGTCAATTCTCTCAGAATATTTTTTTCAAGTATCTTGGAAAATTGCGGCAATAGTGAAATTGGTCTATAGTTTGAAACTTCCCCTCTGTCACCCGTCTTGTATATTGGAATTACTTTAGCTATTTTCATTGCATTGGGAAATATACTTGTTTGGAGAGACAGGTTACAAATATACGTCAGTGGTTTCACTAAGCATTCGATAATAGTTTTGACTAAGAGCATGTCAATACCATCACAGTCCGTAGATGTCTTACTTTTAAACAATTTAACAATGCATCGGTTTTATATAGCGCTTTATCATATATACTCAAAGACGCTTTACAAATAGGTACATTATTCATTCACTCCAGACAGGCAATGGTAGTGGCAAGCTAGTTCTGCAGCCACAGGTGCCCTGGGGCAGGCTGACGGAAACGTGGCAGCCAATCTGCGCCAACGGCCTTTCCGGCCACCACCGAACATTTTATACATTTATACACATTCATACCCAGTATTATGGGCACTGGAGGCAATGCGGGTGAAGTGTCTTGCCCAGGGACACAACGGCAGGATATGTGGGGAGAGCGGGATTCGAACCGCCAACCATCGGGTTATTAGACGACCTGCTCTACCTCCTGAGCCACTGCCACCCCAGTGGCTCAGGACCACTTTCAATGACCTCTCTCTCGTCTGTGTTCTTTATAAAAATGGAGTCTTTTATAGCAGTGTTTTTGCTTATTGTATCACCCGTAGGTGCCGTAATGGGTATTTCTCGAGCCAAATTAGGATCAATGTTAACAAAAAAGTTATTAAATTCATCTGCAGGTGAAACTGCATTCACACTCTGAGTCGTTGTATTATTTTTTGAAAAAAAAACCATGAACATGCAAACATGCAAACATGCAAAAAAAATCTAATCCATTGTTGTAATGTTAGTGTGTTCTCAATAGGTTAAAAACACCTGAAATAGTCAGAGCCTCAAAGATGACTTTGGACAAGTTGTTATACACACCAGAATGCTTTTTATTAAACAGAAGGGCAAACACTAAAGGGCAGGTCTACAGTATACCAGGCAGATGAATCATCAGGGCTATCAATAGTCTGATAAAAATATCCACACACAAGACTAAACTATGAATTAAAAGTTGACACCTGCTCTAGGAGGCACTGCAAATATACAATACTGCAATCACTTGCACCACACAGAACTACAGTATTTGCCAACCTATTCCACCACATGCCTCTTTAACAGAAACTCTCTCTTGTGTGTATATCACTATAAAAGACAAGTTTATAAATGTTATTAAAAGTTACTACAAGAACATAATGATCATATATAAAAGTCAGTAAGCTGTATTCAACTCGCCCGATTGAAGGGATGCCCCCCTCCCCCCACAGGTCTGAGTTTAAGAATGCACCGGAGGGGAGGCTTCACTGAATGACAATAAACCAAAGTTGGAACATGGCCCAAAGCCAGACAGTGTAGCAGAAGCGGACTGGCATCTGCACTCACCTATAGCCCAGTCCTAGCTATAGCTATAGCCAGCCCTACTAGCTCTAAAGGAGGTAGCAGACCTCCCCTCCTAAGTGCAGGAACCACTTTACCTATCTGGCTGCCATCACTTCAGGCAGTGCTAAACAACTGCGGATGGCACCCACACCCCAAAAGAGTGCTGCTATGACACCAAGCCATTCTCCCCCACAAGCGCTCAGCCAGTGTCGTCGTGCTTGTGCTTAGCATCTCTGTGGCCCCGTCAACATCTCTATGTTCCCCTTGGCGTCTTTCAGTGTCTCTGTCCTCCCCTCCACATGACAGCGTCTCTCAGCTTCTTGTCAATTACACACACTTGTCTTTTATCAAGGTGTGTCAATCACATACATGCTCTCCTCGTCTCAGGTAAGCCATGGCCTCCCAATTCAATACATCACATGACTATTGTCTTGATATTTTCAGGTGAAAATGCATCAGGATGACCAGATTGCAAAATCAGTCACCTTCTTCAAATGATCTGTTCATGTTATGCAAATCCATGATTTTTTAGCCATTCCATTACCTTCCTTCTCGTTTCACCCATAATAGTGATATAACAGACAGTGGTGTAAAAAAGTGTTTGCCCCCTTCCTGATTTCTCATTTTTTTGTATGTTTGTCACACTTATTGTACATTTTTCAGATCATCAAACAAATTTAAATATTAGACAAAGATAACACAAGTAAACACAAAATGCAGTTTTTAAATTAAGGTTTTTATTATTAAAGGTAAAAAAAAAAATAAAATCCAGACCTACATGGCCCTGTGTGAAAAAGTGATTGCCCCTCCCTGTTAATACATAAATTAGCTGTGGTTTATCACATGTTTCGAAAGCTGAATTTAATTTCTCTAGCCACACCCTGGCCTGATTACTGCCACACCTGTTCTTAATTAAGAAATCACTTTAATAGGACCTGCTTGACAAAGTGAAGCAGACCAAAAGATCCTCAAAAGCTTACATCATGCAGCGATCCAAAGAAAGTCAGGAACACATGAGAATCAAAGTAATTGAGATTTGTCAGTCTGGAAAATGTTATAAAGTCATTTCTAAAGCTTTGGGACTCCAGCGAACCATGGTGAGAGCCATTATCCACAAATGGTGAAAACATGGAACAGTGGTGAACCTTCCCAGGAGTGGCCGGCCAACCAAAATTATCAGAAGAGCTTGGTGACAACTCATGCAAGAGGCCACAAAAGACCCCACAACAACATCCAAAGAACTGCAGACCTCACTTGCCTCAGTTAAGGTCAGTGTTCATGACTCCACCATAAGAAAGAGACTGGGCAAAAATGGCCTGCATGGCAGAGATCCAAGACGAAAACCACTGCTGAGCAAAAAGAATATAAAGGCTCATCCCAGTTTTGCCAGAAAACCTCTTGATGATCCCCAAGGCTTTTGGGAAAATACTCTGTGGTCTGATGAGACAAAAGTTGAACTTTTTGGAAGGTGTGTGTCCCATTACATCCGGCATAAAAGTAATACAGCATTTCAGAAAAGGAACATCACATCAACAGTAAAATATGGTGGTGGTAGTGTGATGGTCTGGGACTGTTTTGCTGCTTCAGGACCTGGGAGACTTGCTGTGGTAAATGGAACCATGAATTTTGCTGTCTACCAAAAAATCCTGAAGGAAGGAGAATGTCCGGACATCTGTTTGTGACCTCAAGCTGAAGTGCTCTTGGGTTCTGCAGCAGGACAATGATCCAAAACACACCAGCAAGTCCACCTCTGAATGGCTTAAGAAAAATAGAATGAAGACTTTGGAGTGGCCTAGTCAAAGTCCTGACCTGAATCTAATTGAGATGCTGTGGCATGACCTTAAAAAGGCAGTTCATGCTCGAAAACCTTCCAATGTGGCTGAATTACAATTCTGCAAAGATGAGTGGGCCAAAATTCCTCCACTATGCTGTAAAAGACTCAATGCCAGTTATCGCAAATGCTTGATTGCAGTTGTTGCTGCTAAGGGTGGCCCAACCAGTTATTATGTTTAGGGGGCAATCGCTTTTTCACACAAGACCATGTAGTTTTGGATTTTTTTCCCTTAATAATAAACACTTTCATTTAAAAACTGCATTTGCTGTTTACTTGTGTTATCTTTGTCTAATATTTAAATTTGTTTGATGATCTTAAATGTTTAAGTATGACAAACAAACAAAAAATGAGAAATCAGGAAGGGGGCAAACACTTTTTCACACCACTGTATCTATAAACCCAGTTTTACACATACTGTATGAGGAGGCTACGTGATGAATAAATACCTTGCTGTAATATTGCATAGCAGATATGAATATAATTATTTATATCTGCTATTAAAAATTGCTATAAATAATTCCCCCCACTATTAGGGATGTGACCTGGCAACTGAAGGGTGGCTAGTTCAATCCCTGGACCTACCCGATCAGATCTGGGTAGGACAGATGACATAGCAGTGTTTGCTCCACCCTCCTTAATCTCACTGTGGTGCCCTTGAGCAAAGCCCTTAACCCAACTGCTCCAGTGAAGCTGATCAGTGGCCACAGGTCACTCTGTGGTTGTACTGGATCACTTCCAAGTGTGAATGTGTAAATGTGTGAATGTGAACAGGGCTTCCATGAAAAAGAGAGATTGCCTCTCAGTGGACCTTCCCTGTATAAATAAAGGTTAAATTAAAAAAAATAAATAAATAAAAAATATGACACGTGAAATCACACTAAAAAGTTCTTTCAAATATATTATATTTTCCATAGCCCCCATTGTATATCTGAGAAAAAAAATCAACAGTCAATTAAAGTTATATACCATTAATATGATTTTTATGCAGTAGCTGTCATGACCGATTGTAACAGAAATATTACAATTCATTATGACTAGGAGCCGCAGCCCTCAAAACTCTTATGTATTCTCTGTAGCCCCTTTAATATACTGGTTCCAGTAATGATTACTACACAGGTACCTTGATTGACTTGTTCACCACCTATTACCTAAAATTATAGTTTAACTGTGGAATAAACTCAATATGATTCTTTAGAGGGTTGTTTTTGTTACTCTTGTTCACATTCAAAGTACGTGTATGTTGTGATGTCGGTGTATTTTCTGTAGCCCTGTGCACAGGGGTACCTATGTTTATTGTAATGCTGTAACTTGAATACTATTTGAAGATGCTTCATGAAATTTTCACATTGAATTATCAAAACATTATAGGTTTCAAAGCAAACTTGGTTTTGCTTCTATCTTAACTTTGATTTGTTTTACCTTTTTGGAACGCAAAGTGACACCTTGAAATAAAACTGCTGTTTAGTCCTGTTTTTGTTTCTTAGGTTCTGTTTCCTATTGTCCGTCTCCCTTCATGTTTGTGTTCCCCTTGTGTTGTTTTGTAGGATCATTTCCCAGTCTCTGTCTCCCTCGGTAGTGAGTCTATGCACCTGCCCGATTGTTCTCAGCTGTTGCTCATTACTTGATTGTCTTTCTACCTCATATGCTTGTTTTGTGCCTTCCCCGATGCATTGTCCTTGCATGTTGTGGTATGTTCCCCCCGTGTCTCCTTGATTCATCCCTTGTTTCCTGTTTCAAGTGTCCCCTAGCTCCTCATCTTCTCTCCCTGGTTTGCTGAATGTAGTTATCTGTCTTCTTTGTTATTATCTCCTTATGTTTAGGTTAGTGTGTTTTCCAGCACTCATGCTTCCCTTTATTTTCAGTCATTCCAGTATTTTTTCAGTTAGTTGTTCCACTGGTATATTCCTTGGGTTTCTGTTTTGTTATGCCTCGGTGAAACGGAGGCATACAGTAATTGGTTAGTGTATTTGTGTGTATCTGTCTGTCTGCCTCTCTGTTTCAGCTCGCCT
Organism: Pholidichthys leucotaenia; assembly: GCA_020510985.1. Lineage (NCBI taxonomy): Eukaryota > Metazoa > Chordata > Actinopteri > Cichliformes > Pholidichthyidae > Pholidichthys > Pholidichthys leucotaenia. The sequence continues at coordinate 187,297,173 of CM035847.1, forward strand.
GGTAAAAATAAAATGGAACTTAAGGCTTGTATCATTGTATCACTATATTTTCTTGACTTTTAAGTTGCCAGAATTTTGAAATAACACTTTGTCTTTGAAATTAACATAAATTTAACTCACCGTTTCTGTCAATGCCACAGCAAAAAAAAAAAAAAAAAAAGTATTGTAATAACTTTCCCGGGTTAGTAGAGGTCGAAGTGCCACTTTTTTTTATAGCCACCCATGCTACCATGCCACAGGCACCAAGGCACAGCACCTTGGTGCTTTCATTTATTTAATGACTCATCTTTCCTTGGATTACTGCCTGCACCTGGGTCATCCATTTTGCCTGTTCCTTTCTCCAATTCATGACAGTATATCAAATCCTATAGTATGATGCAGCCCTGAAGTATGCTCAACCCAGACTTTAATTTTAAACCAGTCAGGGCCTCCATACTGTAAATATACAGCATGTAACCTCCTGAAGGTGACGCCAGAGAGCAAAATATTATTATTTTAACCTTCAACCGTCACACCCAGAAAATGGCAGTAGTGGTTGTTCAACAACCAAACTCTATTACTTGCTCCTATCATGAGTCTAAGCCTGTGCTCAGACTCTCTCTGTGTTTTTGAGTATTTTTCTGTCTGTTATTATTTTCTTGTCTGGTTCTGTTATTTTTGGTCGTATGACATGAGCTTCTTCCTCTCCCAGGCACACCCACAATTCACTTGCAGTCTGCCCCAGTTCTCAGCTGTGAGCGATTGTTTAATTAAGTCACCCTGCCTGCTCAGCCACACCTGCTGCTCATTTGTCTGCCCAGCATTTAAGCTCTGCAAAGTCATTGTTTCACTGAGGCAGCATTACATGGACTCGCTATTTGGACTTCATTCCTTGGACTATTCCTCTCTTCCCCACAGTGTACCCTCCTCTGGGTTGCCAGTTTTTTAAGTTGTCTTTTGTTGCATTCATGGTCAACTTTGTTTAGTGTGCCATGTTTATTTTCTGACTTTACAAGAATTTTGGACTATTCTCCTCTCCTCCAGAGCTCTAGTCCTGTTAGTGGTTTTGTTTGTATTTTTATGTTAGTGCACTGTTTGAATTTTTGGGTTAATAAATGTCACTATACATTTCAGCGATTGGGTCTGTCTTTCTGCCCCGGAGGGGCCAGTTCATGACAGCTCCACCATGTGAACGCCTCATGATCCTGTTTCCTGAGTGTCACCACTGATAGGATTAGTACCTTCCTCAAATCTAGATAATGGTTAAAAATGTATGGACAGCCCACTTTCAAAGCTTTTCCTCCATCCCCAATCCATCTGTGTTACATGGTCCTGGAGAAATTGTTTCCCTTGAAGCTAACATAAAAATACCATTCAGTTGTGAAGGAACATCTTTTTTTTTAACCAGTGTGCTGGCAATACACCACATTTGAATTAGATTTCAATTGATTTTCTTTCTTTAATTGTAGAAGAATCTATATCTGGTAATATTCATCCACCTCTAACATATTCCTAAGCTATCAGTCCCTCTCCCATCTGTGCACAGAGAAATAAATCTGTTTACACCCCTCTTCTTTTTTCTGCAGTTCTTCTCACACTCTCAATCCCATTTCCCTTATTCAAATCTGTTCAAATCTCTTACTTTGTTTACATAGACCTGTCTTTTCATCTTATTTGGGTAACATACCTAATGTCCATATTCTTAGATTCATACTTTTTAGATTTCTCCTCAGAGAGAGACCATTGTCATACCTGGTTTATGTCCGGGGAGCACTAACACTGTCCTCATGCACACCCATGAATATCCAAATGTGAACTCAACATAGCGCAGAGAACACATGCAGGCAGAAAAACACCAGATTGCTTGTAGACAACTGGCTGACTCTTCCTGACAGGACAGTCTCTGACGGAATTAAAAGGAAGGGTGGAAGCAAAGAAGGGATGATTCAGTGCAAGAGAAAGGGGGAGTAGACATGATTGAATAAAAGATGGAAAAAAGAGAGGGGTGGTGAGAGTGACAGAAGAGCCAAAGGAGAGGAGGGAAAAAAAGGCAGTGACACATGAGAGAAAGAGAGCTGCGGTTGGCAGACAGCAGCTGGAGGGATGATCAGCTCAGCTGACACATCGGTTCATTTCACTACAGAGCAGCGGGACAGATGGAAGGAGGGTAGGGTGGAAAGGAAAAGAAAAGGACATGCTTAACACAGGGCCATAAGTGTGAGGGGTACATAACAGGGCAGGAAGGTGGAAAAGTAGATGTGGAAAGACTTGTGAATGGAAGCAAAGGACTGGGATTGGTGATGACAGGATAAAAGCAGATGAAAGAAGGGAGTCTCGTGTGAGGTGGTGGCAGAATGAAGGAAAAGACTATCAGAAATAGAGTGGGGGAAAAATGGGTACAGATTATTATGTCAATACCATTTATTGTCTCATTCTGTCCCTTGCTCTGACTTCAGTCTTTTGTCTTCCCCTTAAACTCACTTCCACATGCATATATTTTGATATTACCCTCTGTCAAGTTGCAGCTTCAGTTTATTTTAACCCATTCTGCAATTCCATCCATCCATTCATCCATCCATCCATCCATCTTCTTCCGCTTAATCCTTTTCGGGTCGCGGGGGGAGGGGGGGGGCTGGAGCCTATCCCAGCGTCTTTGGGCGAGAGGCAGGGTACACCCTGGACAGATCGCCAGTCCATCGCAGGGCCAACACAGAGAGACAGACAACCATTCACTCTCACAGTCATACCTAAGGACAATTTAGAATCCCCAGTTTGTTGCCAATTAACCTAACTGGCATGTTTTTGGCCTGTGGGAGGAAAGCGGAGAAATCCCGGGGTAAACCCACGCAGACACGGGGAGAACATGCAAACTCCACACTACACTTATAAAATTGGTACAATTTTCTTTTTAAAAGGCAAAACCAAACAACTGAATCTGTATCTTGTTGTTGTTTGAAAGATGGCAAGATACAGATATATATTTGAATAGGGACAAAGTACTTTTTTGGAGTTTTGATTTATATATGAAAAACTTTGATAAAATTCTAATCCCTCCTGGGTTCATCAACTAATACTAAGCAGTTAAAAGGAACTCCGATTATATTGGCATGTTAGCTCTATATGCTTTATTTTGATGTTAGTAACATAACTATAATAATTTTTTTTGAAAATAAGTCCCAGTTTTATATATTTTTAAAAAACTTTATTACGATGTAAATCACCATTTTTGTTTACGTCGCAATGCATTCTGGGTAGTGACGTAGATTGGTTGTGGCCGGTAGCAGCAGTGGTCTGTAAACAGAAAATGAGCTCTTCTGTTCAGCCTTTTCAGTTCGAACCAGTGCGAAGCCAAGGCAATAAAGACAATGACAAAGACACACAAAGTGAGAATGAAGACAGCAGCCACGAGGAAGCTAGAGCTGGTCATGTTGGATGATGTTTTTGTGGCAAATGTTCGCCAATGCCGACGGACAAGGAGAGTATCTGTTGCAAAGAGCTCCGCTTCATTTCTGCCGCTGTCCATGGTACCTGATGCTATAAATTTATCTTGTTCAGTCTATTTAAAAGGAACTCCGATTATATTGGCATGTTAGCTCTATATGCTTTATTTTGATGTTAGTAACATAACTATAATATATTTTTTTTGAAAATAATTCCCAGTTTTATATATTTTTAAAAAACTTTATTACAATTTAAATCACCATTTTTGTTTACGTCGCAATGCATTCTGGGTAGTGACGTAGATTGGTTGTGGCCGGTATCAGCAGCGGTCTGTGAACAGCCTTTTCAGTTCAAACCATTGCGGAGCCAAGGCAATAAAGACAATGACGAAGACACACAAAGTGAAAATGGACTTGAGAATGAAGACAGCAGCCACGAGAAAGCTAGAGCTGGTCATGTTGGATGGTGTTTTTGTGAGCATCTGTTACAAAGAGCTCCACTTCATTTCTGCCGCTGTCCATGGTACCTGATGCTATAAATGTATCTTGTTCAGTCACTTGTTAAAGTGGTATAACAGGATGCATGCCTGCTTTACAGATCTGTCCTGTATCACAGCACATCAAAGCTTTGATGCCGTTTGCATTAAGCCGTCGTTTGTTGCCAGACACACCTGTGAGCTCTTTCATGAGCTGGGGGCGACGAAAATCGTCAAAATCCTCAGGGCTAAAGTGATGAGAGCACAGCCGCGGGTCTTTGGGAAGTTGGACTCTTCCAACCGCATCCTCCCACTTTTAATAATAATAATAATAATAATGCATCAGATTAATATAGCGCTTTATCATAGACACTCAAAGCGCTCAAAGCGCACGCTCAAGCGTGCACTCAAGCATGTGCTTTGAGCGATATAGCGGCTTTATCATAGACACTCAAAGCGCACGCTCAAGTGTGCGCTCAAGCAACTTGGAAAAAAAAAAAAAAAGCATGTGCTTTGAGCGATATAGCGCTTTATCATAGACACTCAAAGAGTGTCTATGATAAAGCGATATATCATAGACACGGAATCATAGTGACGGAAATGTGGCGGCCAATCCGCGCCAACGGCCTCTCCGGCCACCACCGAACACAACAACATTAAACATTTTTACACATTCATACCCAGTGTTATGGGCACTGGAGGCAATGCGGGTGAAGTGTCTTGCCCAGGGACACAACGGCAGGATATCTGGGGAGAGCGGGATTCGAACCGCCAACCATCGGGTTATTAGACGACCTGCTCTACCTCCTGAGCCACTGCCGTCCCACTTTTTCCTCAACTTTCCCTCTTTAGGAAAGCTATGGAGGCTTACCTCGCTCTCTTTATTTCCCTTTGATTGGAAATTACATCCAAAAGCCGCGCAATGTGGCATTTTCACTGACAAATGGCAGTAGTTCATAGCTTCGCTTCTTGGCTCGTATAAGACAGAAAAAACGGCTGCAACCATTCTACGTCATCGCCCCCAGAATGCATTGCGCACCTGAAAACATGGCGGCCGCCATGTATCGATTTACATTGTAAACAAAAACGATTTTATAACTACAATAAATGTTTATATAGTTCTAACAATGTATTTTAATAGTGGAGGCCAGTGTTTGTATTTTTAAATCTATAAGTCGTTATAATCGGAGTTCCTTTTAAGAGTAAAGTGGTATAACAGGATGCATGCCTGCTTTACAGATCTGCCCTGTATCACAGCACATCAAAGCTTTGATGCCGTTTGCATTAATCCTGATGTGTTATGGGCTGCGCTGGTTAGCCTTCACGACCGGTACAGTGCTGCTCTGCCCAACAGAGGCCAGATCGCCAACAGGCAAGTCATGTGTTTACCTAGTGACAAAATAGCTTTACCAAAATAATATGAAGCTGGCAGCTGGGCTGGTGGCTAATGTTGTAGGACAGGGGTTCTCAATCCTGGTCCTGGAGGACCCCTATCCTGCATGTTTTAGATGCGTCCCTCTTCCAACACACCTGATTCAAATCATCAGGATCGTTATCAGGCTTCTGCAGCACTTGATGATGAGCTGATTATTTATTACACATTATTACACAGCTCTAAGCAAGTAGTACATTGGGCTAGTGGCTAATATCGTTGCTTCGTAGCCTACTGTACACTGCTCTGGGACTATTGTAACACATTACATTATTTAATGCATTAAAGCTTGAAAAATTTATCATAATATTTATATTTTGTATTACACTGATTTCTATTTTTATATTTTTTTCATTAGGTCCTACAGATATGCAGCGTATCGGCAGTTTACATGGTGGATGCATGGCTGGCTAGGGAGAAGAGTTCGCAGAGTGATCCCTTCATGTACTGTCACCAAAATAAGACATGTTTACCCTGAACAATCCGGACTCTACACAGGGTTTCAGTCTGTAGACATGGATCATACAGAGGTGGATGAGGCATGGACAGATTTTTATGACATTTAAGTTATATGCAATGAACACAGCAGTAGTTTGAATCGAATAAATACTTTATCAGAATCAGAATCAGCTTTATTGGCCAAGTATGCATTACACATACAAGGAATTTGACTTTGGCTAAGCTTGCTCTCGTTGTTCAGGTGAAGATTTAAATAAGATTTAAATGACAACAGAGTATGTACAGTAATTTACAGTCTATCTACATTTCTTCAAGAGGATGCAAATGTATACAGAGATATGCGCAGTAATTTACTCAGACTATTAATAAACATTTAATCTAAAAAATAAAAGACTCAATTTTTTTGGTATTTCACAATAGTTTATGTGTAAATGTCTAGTGCTCTAAAAATTGATTGTGAGACTGCTCTTTTAAAGAGGTAAGAACAGGAGCAAGAACAAAGAAACAAAATAACAAACGGTAAATGAACTTTAAGAAAACTGAACAGAGGTGGGCTCAGGTATATGGACCCGAGCAGAAGTGGTCTTGGCGAATGGAGCAGAGCAGGAGCAGCCTGACGTTGGACAGAGCAGAGGAGCCTGACGTGGCTGCAACTGGAGAGCAGGAGGCTGCAGTTGGTGCTCGGAGGAGGAGGTGACAGGAGGTAGAGGAGTCGCTCACTGGAATGGAGCTGAGAAGAGAGCGTCTATTTGAAACGTGAAAATTGTTGTGTCTGTGAGATAATTTGTGCTCTGGATAATCTTTCTTGTGGAGCCATAACCTGTGCAGAGTTTAGTGTGGGGCTTGTGTCCTTTGTATTGTTGACAGTGGAGAGAACATCAGCCATCATCTCTGTCATGTAGCTGGAGTCCTTCCCAACAGCCACTGGTCTTGCTCTGAAGGTCTTGTGAACTTTGCTCCATGAGATCTTATATTTAGGTTCACCAACACTCTCCCCATCCTGATAAACTGCCTGTTCAAACAAAGAGTCGAGTCATACTGTGCTCGCAATAGAACTTTGACTAATAATGAGTAGTCATATTCTGTAGTAGTATTCTAGAATTCTGGCAAATTTTTGTATGTTTAAGAATCAAGCTTTATTTCATAGTGTGACCCTTTAAACACATTTTGGAATTATAACATCTAAACTTAGATAGATAGATAGTTTATTTCAAACACAAAAAATATAACAAAAAACAAGCAAATAGCAAATGCAATAAAGTTACAGTATACACTGTTCGAAAGGGAGAAGGAAGAAGTGAACACTTACTAATTCCAACTCCTCTTTTCCATCAATACACCCATGTGAATTTTATACAAATTACTACTTTTAAGACCCCAAATAACTGAATTATGAATTGCAAATCAAATACATCAATCATATGAATATCAAAACATTATGGACAGAACAAATGTGGACTCTAGTGTGCATATGCAAATGTCAACAATAATCAGTTATCATAATTTGTGTCTCAAATCACTAAAGTCTCCCCAAATTGCAACAAAAAAGATTGAGTATGATTAACTTACCTGCTCCCTGTTCACATTGTTGTTATGATCCAGAGCAGCCAGCATGGAGGCGTGGACCATCACATCATACCCAAAGTGTGCTCTCTTTGGGAGGTACTTGAGGTATATGGAGTGATACACCTACATTTGAATCAAAAATTGAACATGTGAGTCTGAATCATACAAAAACATTTTTTGATACTGTAGCATCATTTTCAATTACCTCTAATAATGTTGTGTGGATGCACTTTGTGAGATGGTCCAGATCTTTCAAGAGCCGCTTGTCTGTCACAATCTTTACTAGTGAGCGGTGAGCTTCAGACCCGGGCTTCAACCACAGCTTGTTTCTCTGGCTCTCCTCATCAAGGGGCTCATGGGCACAGCAGTGGTAGAGCCTGTTCCCCGGCCAGTCGTGTCTGTTGGTCACGTGATGAATCACAGACACCCACTTCTCCTTCAGCAGCACAGCATCCTCCTCACAGCTCTGGGCACTCCACCACAGGTGGTTAATGATGGATGGAATCCATGCACATAGGTCCTCACACCCTTTTCTCTTGGCCTCTGCTGTCAGCTTCTTCGACACACCTTTGCCATATGCCACAGGTCAAATTGATGGACTTTTTCAGGATTATTAACCCTCATCTCTTTGACAATTTGGGGATGTCGGTCAGTGGAGATGGTAGAGACTTGCACTCCATTTTCTTCAATTGCTTTGAGAGCCTCTTTAAATCCATGCAGCTCCATAGCATTGGAATTTGAGACCTGGGTGAAACTCACAACTTTGAAGTCCACAACCTTACTACTCTGTGTGTCCAAAAATGTGTAGGTGCAGTATTTTGCTGAGTGTCCTGGTGAATCACACCTGCCGTCTCCACAGAGCACCACTTCTTGAGAGGTCATCTCAGATAACACAGCACTCCATTCGTTCGTCCAGGCTTTCTTGACTGCAGGAAACACAAACTTCTTTCTCAGTGCTGCATAAGTATCTTCACTTATTGATTTCAGGTTCATTCTGTTGCAAAACCTCTCAAACTTGGAAAAATGGATGCCACTGAAAAGGACGGATGCTGTGAGCAACAGGTTTCCAGCCCCTTTGGTCCCACACAGAGCTGGCTGAGCCTGCCAGCGGTAACTGCAGTTGTTTGTGCAGGTGAGCTTAAGTGTCAGTTGAGATTCTTCATTCGGTACTTCAACTACATCTTCTTGGGCAATGCACTTTACACAACGCGCAAGGAGTTGTTTCAACTGATCTTCAAAAACAAGAAAACTCTTGCATGTGTGGATGAGCTGCTTGAAGTCTGCGAATCAGTACACTGAGAAAAATCAGATGAATAAGGGATGAAATCTGTATCTGATTGACTACACAGGGGCTGGCTATGCTCACTGAAGTCATGTAAGCTGAACATATCACCTGAGTTACCGTCACTCTCTCTGTCTGTCTCTGTATCACTGTCGACATTACGTTTCCCGGCGTAGTTGTGGTCCGTGTTCAGCGAGTGCACATTAGCTTGCCACTGTACAGCTACATCAGACATGCATGTTTCTGTCTGATTGGATGCATCTGACATGAGGGATGAACACTGTACACTCACAGATGTCATGCTTGACTGGCATTTGTCACTGTTTGTTTCCTCTACGAGCTCCGTGTCCAGTGGCTGAGGATCCTCTGCTGCTACTGGAGCAGCGGGCTGTCCAGCTGCTCTCAGGTACGCCGCCAATGCCTCCTCTCTCTCGTGTCTTTTAGACCTGTTTTCACTCGTCTGCCGCGGGCGTTTAGGCTCCTTGTGAGGGAAGATGCTGGGCACTACATTTGGTTTAAGCCATCGTTTGTAGCCAGACACACCTGTGAGCTCTTTCATGAGCTGGGGGCGACGAAAATCCTCAAAATCCTCAGGGCTAAAGTGATGAGAGCACAGCCACGGGTCGTTGGGAAGTTGGACTCTTCCAACCGCATCCTCCAACTTTTTCCTCAACTTTCCCTCTTTAGGAAAGCTATGGAGGCTTACCTCGCTCTCTTTATTTCCCTTTGATTGGAAATTACATCCAAAAGCCGCGCAATGTGGCATTTTCACTGACAAATGGCAGTAGTTCGTATCTTCGCTTCTTGGCTTGTATAAGACAGAAAAAACGGCTGCAACCATTCTACGTCATTGCCCCCAGAATGCATTGCACACCTGAAAACATGGCGGCCGCCATGTATTGATTTACATTGTAAACAAAAACGATTTTTATAACTACAATAAATGTTTATATAGTTCTAATAACAATGTATTTTAATAGTGGAGGCCAGTGTTTGTATTTTTTAAATCTATAAGTCGCTATAATCGGAGTTCCTTTTAAGAGAATAAAGGAATTAATGAATTAAGGTACTATAGTATTATATTTATAGTAATATGTACATATGTTTACTAGATGTTCTTGTTTTTTTCTTGCCTTCTGATTGTTGCTCTGAGTGTTGCTATCCCTGTGCTGTTGCAATCCTGGAATTTCCCCATTGTGGGACTAATAAAGGCTTATCTTATCTTATCTTATCTTATAGTACTTTATGGGGTGTATGGAGAGTCAGGGAGAGATAGTGCCTCTGACGAGGCAACAGTCACACCTCTGGGTGGTCGGTCCGCTTTGGTTCCCACTTGGCACTCAACTCTCACCTGTGGCTCCAAGCAGCTATTTACATGCAACAGCAGCCACACCCCGGTAAACCGCTTCGACTGGCGGGCAAAACCAGGTGAGGGTTGCTGACGGGTTTGAAACCCTCGGTGAAGCAGGGCTTGTCTACCTACCCATGCGTAGACTGGACCTGGCAGATTGCACGGAGGAAACCACCAGCTTGGCTCAATGAGCAGGAAGGCGGACCCAGCAAAGCACTGTGGATTGCAACAAGGGCACAGTGAGACATGTAGGACACTGCTGGCCATCCACAGCATCCTAGTCTATCTCCAGTCGTCTTGACTACGTCTTGCCACTGGATCCAGATAGGCGGATGACAGAGTGAGGCTGATGACCCTGCGCAACTCTCCCTCACTTAAATCAAATTCACGTGCAAGTCAACACATCCCCCCCCCCCGCCCATTTTCCTTCTCATCCCCCCCCCCACACACACACAAGTCCTGTGGTGATGGGCAAGTGACGAAGCAGTAGGTGCCTATACACTGGAAGCTGTAGCCACAATCCCACACACAGGCGGCCAAGGGCATTGGGTGGCTCTCTACTGGGCCGAAGCAGCAGTGGAGTTCGGCAGCCCCCTGGGTGTCTGAGCAGCCCTCTTTAGGATTCACTTTGCTCACCTCCATGGCCTGAGGAAGGTGCTAGAAAAGGTGCCCTAAACATAGCCTGCTTCAGCAAGCCATGGCTGACGGGGATCCCACCCTAGCGGTCAAAATTCTCAGAAGAAATCAACTAAGGTGATATCACTCACCATTGGCACTTAGAATGTGCGAACGCTCACGGACAGCCCCAAAGTGGACAGACCTGATGGACAGACAGCACTTGTCGCAAGAGAACTCAGCAGGTACAACATCCACATCACAGCTCTGAGCGAGACCAGATTTGCAGACGAAGGTCAGCTGATAGAAGTCAAAGCCGGCTGCACCTTTTTCTGGAGCAGCCGAGGCAGCGAAGAACACCGTGAAGCAGAAGTGGGTTTTGCGACCAGATCCAATCTTATCAGCAAGCTCGCCAGCCTCCCCAAAGGAACCAACAACCGCCTCATGACCCTACGGCTCCCCCTCATAGGAAAAAGCCATGTCCCATTCATCAGTTCATATACCCCCACCATGATGAACCCAGATGAGATCAAAGACAAGTTTTACGAGGACTTAGAGACTCTAACTGAAGGTGCACCAAAGGAGAACAAACTCATAGTTCTTGGAGACTTAAACGCCAGAGTTGGGACAGACTACCAGACATGGGAGGGAGTCCTTGGGAGAAATGGAGTTTTAAAGTGCAACAGCAATGGTCTTCTCCTGTTGAAGACGTGTGCCTCTCATGACCTTCTGATCACTAATACCATCTATCCATCCATCCATCCATCTTCTACCGCTTTTCCGGAGGTCCGGGTCGCGGAGGCAGCAGTTCAAGCAGAGAAGCCCAGACTTCCCTCTCCCCAGCCACCTGCTCCAGCTCTTCAGAGGGGATACCAAGGTGTTCCCAGACCAGATGGGAGACATAGTCTCTCCACCGAGTCCTGGGTCTGCCCCGGGGTCTCCTCCCAGTGGGACGTGCCTGAAACACCTCAAGTGGGAGGCGTCCAGGAGGCATCCTAATCAGATGCCCATACCACCTCAACTGACTCCTTTCAATGTGGAGGAGCAGCGGTTCTACTCTGAGCCTCTCCCGGATGACTGAGCTCCTCACCCTATCTCTGAGGGTGAGTCCAGCAATCCTACGGCGAAAGCTCATTTCAGCCGCTTGTATCCGCGATCTCGTTCTTTCGGTCATTACCCAAAGCTCGTGACCATAGGTGAGAGTAGGAACGTAGATTGACTGGTAAATTGACAGCTTTGCCTTAGAACTAAGCTCCCTCTTCACCACAACAGACCGGTACAACGTCCGCATCACTGCAGATGCTGCTCCAATCCGTCTGTCGATCTCTCGCTCCATTTTCCCCTCACCCGTGAACAAGACCCCAAGATACTTAAACTCCTCCACTTGGGGCAGGAGCCTGTCCCCAACCCGGAGAGGACAATCCATAATCCACTGAATAATACCATCTACCTCTTGCCTAATCACAACAAGACCTCCTGGATGCATCCATGCAGCAAGCATTGGCATCTGATTGATTACATCATTGTGAGAAGGAGAGACAGACAGAATGTTAGAGTGATGAAGGCCATGTGTGACATAGACTGCTGGATGGATCACAGGCTCGTTCTCTCAAAGCTCAACATGCACATTCAGCCCAAACGGTGTCCACAGGGGATAAAGGCAAACAAGCGACTCAATGTCAGCAAGCTGGAACAACACTCTGTGTGACAGAACTTCAGTGAGGACCTGGACAGCAAGCTTAGTCAGCTCTACCTTGAGGTGTATGGAGCAGAAGAAGACTGGGCAGCTTTCAGAGACATGGTGTATGACACCTTACTCACTCATCTGGGCCAGAACATGCACAAACACCAAGACTGGTTTGATGAAAATGATGAAGACATCCAAAAGCTTCTTGACAAGAAGTGTGAAGCCCACAGAGCATACCAGCAAGACAGCAGATCTGGCACTAAGAAGGCAACCTTCAACTCCATCAAAGGAAAGGTGCAGGAAAAGGTCAGAGAGATGCGGGACTTCTGGCTCAGCAAAAAGGCAGATGAAATAGATAGATGTACTTTACTGATCCCAAACTGGGAAATAGAGCAGTATGCTGACAGCAACAACTCCAAATGCCATCTACGGGCCTCAGTCTTCTGGAACATCACCACTGCTAAGTGCTGATGGGTCCACTGTCCTCACTGACAAGAACACAATCCTGAAAAGATAAGCAGAACATTTCAGCAGTGTCCTGAACAGACCTTCGTCCAACAATGTACAAGCCATCACTCGCATGCCCTAAGTAGAGGTAAACACGTCTGACAGAACCTCTAACGGAATCAGAATTCCAAAAAGTGATCAAACTCCTTTCGAATGGCAAAGGACCAGGCTCTGACTCCATCCCAGCTGAAATCTACAAGGCAGGAGGACCAGTTCTAATACAGAAACTCACCGAGCTCTTTCAGACCATGTAGCAGCAGAAAGTTATCCCCCAGGAGCTCAAGGACGCCTCCATTGTCCATCTCTACAAGAGAAAAGGTAACAGGCAGTCCTGCGACAACCACCGTGGGATCTCGCTCCTTGCCATCGCCGGCAAGATCCTAGCAAGAGTCCTTCTCAACTGCCTCATTCAGCACATGGAAGGTGGTCACCTGCCGGAGAGCCAGTGTGGCTTCAGAGAGGTTCATGGAACCATGACATGATCTTCACCGCACGCCAACTTCAGGAGAAGTGTTAACAGCAGAACAGGGACCACTACACATTTGTAGATTTGACCAAGGCTTTTGATACCGTCAGTGGTGAGGGGCTGTGGAAGATCATGGCGAAGTTCGGCTGCCCAGACAAGTTCATCAGCATGGTGCACCAGTTCCATGATAGCATGCTTGCTCGAGTATTGGGCAATGGCAACCCCTCCAAAGCTTTCCCAGTCACCAACAGGGTCACTTTTCGTTACCTTGTATTCATACATGTGTAATGACAATAAAGTTGAATCTCAATCTCAATCTCAATCTCAAATAGTGCTGTGTACTCATGCCCACACTTTTCAGCATGATGTTCACAGCAATGCTGTCTGATGCCTTCTGCAAAGATGAAGAAAGTGCCATCAGGATAAGGTATAGGATGGACAGCAGGCTTTTCAACCTGCGGAGGCTCCAAGCCAAAACCAAGGGGGAAGGGACTCAGTGCATGACTTCCTGTTCGCAGACTCAACGCCGCTACAGAGGCCCAGATGCAGCAGAGCATGAACTGCTTCTCCATTGCTTGAGATAACTCTGGGCTCACAATCAGTATGAAGAAAACCGAGGTCCTGCACCAACCCCCACCACAGAAGACTTACGTGGAACCAGCCATCACTGTCAACGGGGAGACCCTCAAGTCTGTCGACAAGTTCACGTACCTCGGCAGCAAACTCTCCAGGTCTGTCAACATCAACAACAAGGTCAATTTGTGCATTGAAAAGGCAAGCTCTGCATTCGGATGGCTATGTGCAACAGTGTGGGAAAGGACAGGTGCCAGGCTGACCACAATAATGAAGGTGTATAAGGCAGTTGTCCTGCCTTCCCTACTGTATGCCTGCGAGACCTGGACAGTCTATGAGTGCCATGCCAGAAAGCTAAACCGCTTGCACCTGAACTGCCTCAGAAAGATCTTGAAGATCACCTGGCAGGACAAATTCCCTGACACAGCGGTCCTCTCCCAAGCTGAGCTGCTGAGCATCCACACCCTACTCAAGGGAGCCCAGATTAGGTGGGCTGGCCCTCTTGTTCATATGCCTGACTCAAGCCTACCAAAGAGACTGTTCTACTAGCAGAGAGCAAGCACTCACAAGATGGTCAGAAGAAGTGCTACAAAGACACTCTTAAGGCCTCCCTGAAGAGCTTTGACATCACTCCTGACACCTGGGAGACCCTAGCACTAGACCGACCAAACTGGCATAGCCGTACCAGCAAAGGTGCTGCCTCCTTTGAGCTGAACAGGATTGCCAAGGCCCAGAGAAAACGTGAGCTTTGCAAGTTCAGAGCCAGCCCTGTATCTTCTGCCTACGCAGACCACCTGTGCTCGACCTGTGGCAGAGCCTTCCGTGCCCACATTGGACTGATCAGCCACAGCTGGACACACCGCACCCAGTCATCTTCCCTGTGATGTCCTTGGTCATCGTTAAGAATGACGGATGAATAACATTGTATTATATTTTAAAAATATATATTGAATAAGACAAAAAATACTACTTTTAATGTTGTTCATATATATTATTCTTGTTTGAAACCGGGGCAAATTTAGTCACAGACAAAGTTTTCCATCTACAGTGGGGCAAAAAAGTATTTAGTCAGCCACCAATTGTGCAAGTTCTCCCACTTAACCACTTGCACTCTGTTGTTCCGCGGGCGGGCAAGTCTCTGCGTCCTAAGGCGCACGAGGGCGCACGAGAGCGCGCTCGTGCGCCCTCGTGCGCATGACGCATGATAAGGATATTGATGGTGATGGTGTAGGTGGTGTGCCCTCCAAGCGCCACTGAAAAAAAAATCTGCAAACACAGCCGCGAACAGATTAGTTCATCTGATTGACCTCTCATTTGACTAATAAGAGCCTTGAATTGGGTTTCTGAAACCTTGACGAACCAATGAATGAAAACCTAGGAAGGAGGACCCGCCTCCCAACGCTTTGAATGCAGTGAGCCAATTGAAGCAGAGAAGTTCGTGAGCTGTTTTTTTTTTAAGGCTGGGTGAAGACTGACTGCTGGAGCGGATCAAAAAAGGACACAGGAAGAGCTCCACAGACCCAGCAGCATGGAGACCATCCACGAATGCAACCTGTGTGACAGGGAGTGCCATTCGTGGATCGGCATGTTCGGCCCCAGGCGGTGCTTATTTTGTATTGGTTCCAGCAGAGTAGACGTTATGATTTCTTCCATGGTCATTATAGACCGACGACGAAGGCTGAGTGACACACACGCCTTCGCCAGTCTTTTTTTAATTACTACTGTTATTTGTTTTGAAAAATCGTTCGCCAAAAACCGCAATCATGGAAGCACAAAACCGCAATAATGGAATTATGTTTTGATCGAGTCGCGAGACCAGAACCAGAGCGGACCAGCGTCGCGTTCGTCTGACAATGAGGAGACAAGTTCACCCAGACTCCGCTGTGAAGAGGTAAGGTGTTATAAGCTAAATTATTCTCTATCCCTGAAAACTGTAATCCAAAATGACTTTTGACCGATCAGTAAATTACAGCTGTGCGGTTCACGAAGTCTGAAGTTCGTGCGCCGCGGTACAAGGGGTTGCTTGCAGTATACAGGCTGTGAACGCCCCCCCACCCCCGCTATTCTTCTGCAGCGAGGGGGGGGGGAGCCGCGGTGACTGCACTGCTGTCCTACATCACCACATAAGGCTAATCCGTTGTGTAGCGATGGCTAAAGTCCATCCTCCCTAGCGAGCGGGGGGGGGGGGACAACCCCCCCCCCCCACACACACAGTAGCGGGGGGGGGGGGGGGAGCCGCTGTGACAGCGTTGCTGTGGAAACATGCAACGAGTGTAATCTGTCATGTAGCGAGGGCCGAAATCTGTCCTTGATAGCGGGGGGGGGGGGACGACCCCCCCCCCCACACACACACAGACACAGCCCTGAGTGTGACCTTTCCTTTGAGCCTAAAATGAAGCTTCTACATTGAATTATTGAAAAGTTACAGACGTTTTTTTCCAAACTGTGCCATTTGGCACAATTTGGCACAGTTCCAAAACGCCTGGGAACAGCCTGAGAACAAAGCTGTGTAAAATATTCATTTTTTGTGGTATTGTTACCAAATTTGGATCTCAGCTGGATAACACTTGGTTCTACATTTCTGTTGCATTTCCCAGCCGGATCGGACAGCTGTGTGTTATTTACAAGCATTTGTATCCAAAAAAACACTGTGTCCAAATTTTTTTTCTTCAAGTTCAGTATGTTTAGATGACTGTAACTCAGTGGCCGGAGCACGTAGAGCGATTATGTTTTTTTTTGCCAAAAAATTCAAAGTGTTTTCATTTAAACGAGACCAACCCCATGAAGATGCTGCAAAGGGTTGAAGAACAGCTTTCGATTTACTTTGGGCACGTTATTTTTTGGAATTTTTAGGAAAATTGCCCGGAGTGCAAGTGGTTAAAAGATGAGAGAGGTCTCCAATTTTCATCATAGGTATACCTCAACTATGAGAGGCAAAATGAGAAAAAAAAAATCCAGAAAATCACATTGTCTGATTTTTAAAGAATTTATTTGCAAATTATGGTCGAAAATAAGTATTTGGTCACCTACAAACAAGCAAGATTTCTGGCTCTCACAGACCTGTAACTTCTTCTTTAAGAGGCTACTCTGTCCACCACTCGTTACCTGTATTAATGGCACCTGTTTGAACTCATTATCAGTATAAAAGACACCTGTCCACAACCTCAAACAGTCAGACTCCAAACTCCACTATGGCCAAGACCAAACAGCTGTCAAAGGACACCAGAAACAAAATTGTAGACCTGCACCAGGCTAGGAAGACTGAATCTGCAATAGGTAAGCAGCTTGGTATGAAAAAATCAACTGTGGGAGCAATTATTAGAAAATGGAAGACATACAAGACCACTGATAATCTCCCTCAATCTGGGGCTCCACGCAAGATCTCACCCCGTGGGGTCAAAATGATCACGAGAACGGTCAGCAAAAATCCCAGAACCACACGGGGGGACCTAGTGAATGACCTGCAGAGAGCTGGGACCAAAGTAACAAAGGCTACCATCAGTAACACACTACGCCGCCAGGGACTCAAATCCTGCAGTGCCAGACATGTCCTCCTGCTTAAGCCAGTACATGTCCAGGCCCGTCTGAAGTTTGCTAGAGAGCATTTGGATGATCCAAAAGAGGATTGGGAGAATGTCATATGGTCAGATGAAACCAAAATAGAACTTTTTGGTAAAAACTCAACTTGTCGTGTTTGGAGGAGAAAGAACACCATACCTACTGTGAAGCATGGGGGTGGAAACATCATGCTTTGGGGCTGTTTTTCTGCAAAGGGACCAGGACGACTGATCCTTGTAAAGGAAAGAATGAATAGGGCCATGTATCGTGAGATTTTGAGTGAAAACCTCCTTCCATCAGCAAGGGCATTGAAGATGAAACGTGGCTGGGTCTTTCAGCATGACAATGATCTCAAACATACCGCCCGGGCACCGAAGGAGTGGCTTCGTAAGAAGCATTTCAAGGTCCTGGAGCGGCCTAGCCAGTCTCCAGATCTCAACCCCATAGAAAATCTTTGGAGGGAGTTGAAAGTCCGTGTTGCCCAGCAACAGCCCCAAAACATCCCTGCTCTAGAGGAGATCTGCATGGAGGAATGGGCCAAAATACCAGCAACAGTGTGTGAAAACCTTGTGAAGACTTACAGAAAACATTTGACCTCTGTCATTGCCAACAAAGGGTATATAACAAAGTATTGAGATGAACTTTTGTTATTGACCAAATACTTATTTTTCACCATAATTTGCAAATAAATTCTTTAAAAATCAGACGATGTGATTTTCTGGATTTTTTTTTCTCATTTTGTCTCTCATAGTTGAGGTACACCTATGATGAAAATTGGAGACCTCTCTCATCTTTTAAATGGGAGAACTTGCACAATTGGTGGCTGACTAAATACTTTTTTAACCCACTGTACATGTCAACATTCAACACAGGAGCTAGGTCTGCTGAAAAAGGACCCTATTTTGATGGTCATCAGAGGACTCAATCATAATAATAATAATACATCAGTCTTATATAGCGCTTTTCTAAATACTCAAAGACGCTTTACAAAGCAGCATAGGGACAAACATACAGAGAACGGGTAAACACATACACATAGGTACACATAGGCAGAAGAGGCAGTCAGTTTTTATAGGTAGATTTAAAAAGATGGGTTTTGAGTTGACTTTTAAAAGAAGCAAGTGTGTTGGCAGACCGGATGTGAAGGGGCAAGGAATTCCAGAGGGTTGGTGCGGCGATGGCGAATGATCTATCACCCAGGGTGCGGAATTTTGTCTTGGTGATGGGGGTAAGAAGGTGAGCGTCAGCAGAGCGGAGGAGACGAGTGGGAGAATGACGAGACAGAAGGTCCGTTAGGTATGAGGGGGCGAGGTTATGGAGAGCTTTATAGATGATGAGGAGGATCTTGAAGTTGATGCACTGTTGAATGGGGAGCCAGTGGAGCTGACGGAGGAGAGGAGTGATGTGGTCTCTGGAGCGGGAGTGAGTAAGTAGGCGGGCGGCTGAGTTTTGGACATACTGTAGTTTTTGGAGGATGGTGGAAGGAAGTCCATACAGAATGCTGCTACAGTAATCAAGTCTGGAGGTGATGAAGGCGTGGATAAGTACTTTTGCCATACTCATAAAGTCTGGCCACGCTCTGAGTTCATTTTGATGCCATTATTTTCCTTTTTGTCTTCGGTACTCCTTTGTGTTTGTCCTTGGTGTGCCCCGGTCCTGAATCTGTTGTATTGTCCCTGTTGCCCCTGTTGTTATTGTTGCCTGTGTCCCCCTAATCTCCTGTGCAAGTTTTCGTGTGAATCCCTTGTATTCATTAACCTATCGTTGTCAGTCCCTCATGTATTCTGTACCCATAGCCACTCTCACTCGCGTGTGTTACTGGTTTGCCATTGATTGCTCTCCCAGCTGTCCTACATCTGCAATCATTAGTTATTCTATTTATTGCCTATATCTGTTTCAGTTCTCTGTGGCGTCATTAACATTGTATTGTTGTTCCCTGCCGGTACCCTGTGTCTAAGTTTTCCAATGAATTTTAGCCTCCTATGGCTTTGTGTTTCAGCCCCCAAACTGTCCTATTTTCTGTTCTTTGTGAATAAACCGATTCATTGGAGTTCTGCCTGTATAGTGAGTCCATCACCCATACCTACCGGAGGTAGCAGCACTATTTATGACAAAATGATGCCAACAAACGAGGACTCAGAGGGCACGGACTACAGTGTTTACGGCTTGGATGAGATTGAGTGTTGGGCGGCTCAGCTAATTGAGGGGCTTATCTGATGCCTGGAACTGCCACACTCCGGAGCGCGCCATAATGTTCCTAGATGTGGTGGCCGGAGTGATTGAGGATTACCTCAGTTTGTGGAGCCATTCCAGTCTAGTCAGACTGCTCATCTCTGTGTCTAACCTGCAAAATTTTCTCCGTGGACTGGTGAGAAGCCCGAAACCTGCACCAATGACAAAGTGTCCCAGGGCTTTGGCATCACAGAAGCCTGATCTCCACCATCTCTGCATCCATGTTGTCCCGTGTCACCGATGACGAGGAGCTGGAGGAATGTTGGGAAATCTTACTTTCCCAAGCTGAGCTATTTTTGGATTATAAACCTTGGTTACTTCCGGATTATACATCCCAGGTGTGTGAGGACCGGCTGGCCATGAAAAACTCTGCTTGGAAGCGAGCACTGACTAAGCGCTGCTTGTCAAAGTGGTCCAAACAACCTCCTCCCATCTCCAACTCTCAGCCTCCCCTGGCTCCGTCGCAACACACCTCCTCACTCTGCTCCAGCCCCAGCTCCTCTCCGCTCATATCCCCTGGCTCCATCAATGCCAGCCCCACCACCAAAGCCTGAGCTGATGAAGAAGCGTCCCCTGGCTTCAGGGCCTCCCTCCTCCACATTGAGCTCCAGCTTTTTCTCCTCCTCACTGCTCTTCCGCCTCCGCTCCAGCTCCACAGAGTGTTCCAGCCCCAGAGGGCCTTCCCATATTGATTACCACGGAAGCTGCAGCGCCGGTCGTTAGGCCTGCTATTTCGCCAATCATCAAGCCTGCATTGCCGGCTCCCACAGCTGCTACACTGGTGCCCTCGCCTGATGCTGCATGTCAGAATGCCTCGTTTGTGGCCTCTCCAGTGTTCCCAGAAGTGGAGGTTGCCTCTCCAGCAGCGGAGTCACAAGGGTCCTCGCCCACAGTGGATCGGGAGTTAAGGCAAACACTTTATTTATTATTTTTAACAGCTTTACTTAAAAAGTCTTGCCTTACTTCTGGTGGGGGAACTCAGTTGCAGCCTCCATCTTCTTCTGGCCTCCCTCTGCCGGCCTCCACTGCTTATTCCTGTACTGACCCATCCTCCATCTGTCCCTTCATGTCTGAGGTGCCTGCATCAAGAATGGTGTTGTACGCTTCAGCTCCAGCTGTCTCCGAGGTGTATGCCACAGCTTCACCAATGCCTGAGCTGCACATTCCACCATCTGTTCCAGAGGCTGGTGTGCCTCCACTTGCTGTTTCAGAGGCTGGTGTGCCTCCACTGTTCGTTCCTCAAGCTGGTGTGCCTTCATCATTTGTTCCAGAAGCCGGTGTGCCTCCACCCTTTCTTCCAGAGGCCAGTGCACCTCCACCTGCCATTCCAGATGCCGGTATGCCTCCACCTGCCATTCCAGAGAACGGTGTGCCTCAGTCTTCGGCTCCTGTGGTTAACATGCTCTGGCCGTTGTCTGCTCCACAGTGTAGCATGCCACAGTAGCCGGCCACTGAGCTAGGAGCTCCCCTGATTTTTTTTTCACACAAGCTCCGTGCTCCTGCTGTGGCTGATGTGCACGCTGCTGTGGTGCCGTGCTTCTCCATCTGGTGGCCCTTGGACTTTGGCAGGCCAACCAACGTACCCTGTTCCTCCGTCTGGTGGGCCGTGGACTTTGATAAGCCACCAGATGTGCCATGTTCCTCCTGTTGGTGGTCTTGGGACTTTGACCGACCACCTGATAATTTTTTTCTTTTGTGTTTGTGTCCTTTTTTGCCCTGCCATGACTGTGTCCCTCTACTCCCACCCAATTAGGGTGTTCTTTGTTTTGTTTGGAGGGCATCTGGAATCCGCCCTTGTGGAAGGGGGCTACTGTTACCTGGGCATGGTCTGGGGACTATTTCCATGCTCTAAGTTTTGATGTCATTATCTGCCTTAATATCTTTTGTACTCCTTTGTGGTTGTTCTTGGTGTTTCCCAGCCCTCAGTCTGTCGTGTTGACCTCACTGCCCCTGTTGTTATTGTTCCCTGTGTCCCCTAATCTCCTGTGTAAGTTTTCATGTGTATCCCTTGCATTCATTTACCTATCGTTGTCAGTCCCTTGTGTTTTATGTACCCATAGCCACTCTCTCTCATGTGTCTTACTGCTTAGCCCTTGACTGATCTCCCAGCTGTTCTGCGTCTGCAATCATTAGTTACTCTATTTATTGTCCATGTCTGTTTCAGTTCTCTGTGGCATGATTAATGTTGTGTTGTTCCCTGCCGGTACCCTGTGCCTAAGTTCCCAATTAGTTTTAGCCTCCCATGGCTCTGTGTCAGCCCTCGAGCTGTTGTATTTTCTGTTCTTTGTGAATAAACCATGATTCATTGGAGTTCTGCCTGTGTAATGAGTCCATCATCCATGCCTACTGGAGGTAGCAGCACGATTCATGACAAAAAGCATGCACTCTCTGATCTCACCTCATTCCCTGCTTACACTCCACTGTAAAATCTGTAATATGATAATAAGAGGGACAATAAGTAAACTTCAACAGCTGGGATCCAGATGGGCTCAGCCAGAAGGAGTTACATTTGTCCGCCCTCCAGTGGGCTCACCACCAGCAGGAGGGACCATGGGGGTCCAGTGCTATGTGGATCAGGAGGAAGGTGAAGGGAGAGCCCTTTGCATTCTGATCCCCCGCTTTTGAAACTGGCTTTTGGGATGTGGAATGTCACCTCTCTGCTAGGGAAGGAGCTGGAGCTGTTGCACAAGGTTGAGAGATACAGTACCAGCTAAATATAGTTGGGCTCACTTCAATGCACAGCTCTGGTTCTGGAACCAGTTTCCTGGAGAGGGAATGGAGCTTGGCCTACTCGGGAGTTGCCCCGGGTGAGAGGCGATAGGCAGGGGTGTGTATTGTTATTAGCCCCCCCCCCCCCCCCCACACACACACACCTTGCTGCCTCAGCAATGGAGTTTCAACCAGGTGGGTAAAAGGGTAGTTTCGCTTTGCCTTTAGGTTGGGAAACGGGTCCTGACGATCATTTATGCCAATGCACCAAATGATGGTTCAGCGTACCCATCCTTTTAGGAGTCTCTGACTGGGGTGCTGGAGAGTGCTGCTCTTCGAGACTCCATTGTCCTACTGGGGGACTTCAATTCACACGTGGGCAATGACAGTGAAACCTGGAGGGGTGTGATTGGGAGGAACAGTCTGCCCGATCTGAACCCGAGTGGTGGTCACTTATTGGACATCTGTGCCAACCACAGTTTGTCCATAATGAACACCATGTTCAAACATAAGAGTGTCCAGATGTGCACCTGGCACCAGGACACGCTACGTCGCAGGTCGATGATCAGTTCTGTTATAGTGTCATCAAACCTGCAACAACATGTCTTGGACACTCAGATAAAGAGAGGTAGAGAACTGTCAACTCATCACCACCTGGTGGTGAGATCGATCCGATTGCAGGGGCGGACGCCACTCAGACTCAGTAGATCTAAATGTATAGTAAGGGTGTGCTGGGAACATCTGTCTGAGGACCCTGTCCAGAAGGTCTTCAACGCCCACCTCTGGAAGAACTTCAACCACATTCAGAGGAAGCCTGGAAACATGGAGTCTTAATGGGCCATCTTCTCCACCTCTATTGTTGAACCAGCTTCCCAGAGCTGACACTGCAAGGTGGTTAGTGCATCTTGTGGTGGCAACCCCTAAACCAAGTGGTGGACACCAGTGGTGAGGAGGGCCATCAAGCTGAAGGAGTCCTATTGAACTTGGTAGGCTTGTGAGGCTCCTGAAACAGCTGAGGTGTACCGACCAGAGTGCAGCTTGGGTTGTTGCTGAAGCAAAAACTCTGGTGTGGGAGTTCGGTGAGGCCATGGAACAAGACTTTCAGTCGGCCTTGAAGAGATTCTGGCAAACTGTCCGGTGACTCAGGAGGGGGAAGCAGCTCCCTGTCCACACTGTGTATGGTGCGGATGGGGCACTGCTGACTTCAACTGGGTACATCGTTGAGTGGTGGAAGGATTGCTTCGAGGATCTCCTCAATCCCACTGACATGCCTTCCACAGAGGATGCATGGCTTGAGGACAAGGGGGACAGCTCCTCCGTCACAGGGATTGAGGTTGCCGAAGTGGTCAAAAAACTCTTTGGTTGCCGGGCTCTGGGGTTGGATGAGATTTGCCCTGAGTACCTCAAGGCCCTGGATATTGTAGGGCTTTCATGGTTGACACGCCACTGCAATTTGCATGGAAGTTGGTGACAGAGCCTTTGGCATGGCAAACCAGGTTGGTGGTTCCTCTTTTTAAAAAGGGGGACCGGAGAGTGTGTTCCAACTTTAGGGGGATCACACTTCTCAGCCTCCCTGGGAAGGTCTGTGCCAGGGTACTGGAGAGGAGAGTCCGACCGCTGGTTTATCCTCAGATTCCAGAGGAGCAATGTCGTTTTCGTCCTTGTTGTGGCACATCGGACCAGCTCTTTACCCTCCGAGAATCCTCGAGGGTTCATGGGAGTTTGCCCAACTAGTCCCCATGTGTTTTGTGGACTTGGAGAAAGCATTCAACTGCATCCCTAGTGGTCTCTTGTGGGGAGTGCTGTGGGAGTCTGGGGTATCGGGTTCAATGTTATGAGCTATCCGGTCCCGATACGACCATTGCAAGAGCTTTGATCATATTGCCAGCACCCAGTCAAACTTGTTTCCAGTGAGAGTTGGACTCCGCCAGGGCTGCCCTTTGTCACCGATCCTTATCATAATTTTTATGGACAGGCTATCTAGGCGCAGTCAAGGAGTGGAGGGTGTTATGCTCGGTGACCACACAATTTCGTCTCTACTGTTTTTGGATGATGTTGTCCTGTTGGTTTCATCAAACAATGACCTACAGGCCTTGCTGGAATGTTTTTTTAATTTTTTTTTGTATACTTTATTGATCCCCAGAGGGGAAATTGAGGGCATACACCTGGATGGATGAAGCAGGCACAGTACAGCGCTATCCCTTAACCATTCACACACACATTCACACCTAGGGCCACTTTAGAGTCCCCAGTTAACCTAACCTGCATGTTTTTGGCCTGTGGGAGGAAACCGGAGAAATCCCAGAGTAAACCCATGCAGATACGGGGAGAACATGCAAACTCCACACAGATCACTGTTGGTCAGGGGCTGGGATCGAACCAGGGATCCCATGGCCAAGGGTGAGTTGCTGTGCTGGTGCAGTGCTAACCACTGCGCCACCACACCGCCGTCTGCTACTGAGTCTGAAGCAGCTGGGATGAGAATCAGCACCTCCAAGTCCAAGTCCATGGCCCTCAGCTGGAAAAAGGTGGATTGTCCTCTTCGGGTTGGAGACAAGCTCCTGCCCCAAGTTAAGGAGTTTAAATTACTCGGGGTCTCATTCACGAGTGAGAGGAGAATGGAATGAGAGATTTACAGACGGATCGGAGCAGCCTCTGCAGTGATGTGGATGTTGTACCAGTCTGTTGTGGTGAAGTGGAAGCTGAGCTCCAAAGCAAAGCTGTCAATTTACTGGTCAATCTATGTTCCTGCCCTCACCTATTGTTATGACTTTTGGGTAATGACCGAAAGCATGAGATCGCGGATACAAGCGGCTGAAATGAGCTTTCTCCGTTGAATTGCTGGACTCACCCTTGGAGACAGGAAGAGATCAGTTGTCCGGGAGAGGCTCAGAGTTGAACCGCTGCGCCTCCATATCGAAAGCAGCTAGTTGAGGTGGTTTGGTTATCTGATCAGGATGCCTCCTGGACGCCTCCCACTTGAGGTGTTTCGGGCATGTCCAACAGGGAGGAGACCCAGGAGCAGACCCAGGACACGCTGGACAGCCTATGTCTCCCAGCTGCCCTGGGAACATCTTGGTATCCTCTGTGAAGAGCTGGAGCAGGGGATGGGGAGTGGGAAGTTTGCGCTTCTCTGCTTGAGCTGTTGCCTCCATGACCCGGACCTCCAGAAAAGCGGTAGAAGATGGATAGATGGATAGAATAAGGAAACTTCAAAGCGAGGTAACATCATAAGTGAGCTCGAATTGAGACAGCTGCTTAAAC
This sequence comes from Pholidichthys leucotaenia, assembly GCA_020510985.1. NCBI lineage: Eukaryota > Metazoa > Chordata > Actinopteri > Cichliformes > Pholidichthyidae > Pholidichthys > Pholidichthys leucotaenia. The sequence continues at coordinate 187,322,769 of CM035847.1, forward strand.
TGCTGGAATCGGGCTTCGTATGTCTAAGAACAATGCTGATCCAGATCAGATAAAAAGACTTTAAAAATTCAGAATAAAACCATATCAGTATTATATCTAACAATTGTCAAGTAAACCTCTAAAATGCCAGACTCATAAAAGGTGTCTGTCTACCATGTTTAAATGCACAACACGAATCCAAGCTGCCTTGCTCAGTGAAGACCTCCTGTGCGGTTCAGCTGCCTCTCTCATGCTCTGAGTTCATAAATGTGTACTGAGGAGCAGTGAACGAAACCCTGCCTGCTTCGTTTAGTTGCCTCTCTCAGGTTCTCATCAGTTCCTTCCTTCTTTTCATCCTTCCTTCCTTCCATTCCTCGTCTCCTTCTTTCGTTGTTTTCTTTCTGCGTTACTTTCCTTGCATTGTTACTTTTCTTGTTTCTTTCCTTCATTACATTCCTTGTTTCCTTCCTTCATTCTGTTCCTTGTTTCCTTCTTCGTTACATTCCTTGCATCTTTTCTTTACTTTCCTTGTTTCCTTCCTTCCTTCATTACCTTCCTTCCTTCCTTCCTTCCTTCCGTTCCTCATTTCCTTCCCTGCTTCCTTCCTTACATTCCTTGTTTCCTTCCATAATAAAAGTAATAAATGGAAAGAAGTGCATTATACTTAACTAATCTCTCTAAACTAATCTCTCTAAACTCTTGGAAAATTTCACTTTCATCAAGCCATTTTTAGTAACTCTAAATCTTTATTACCTCCGCCAAGGAGGTAATGTAATCAGAGTGGTTCATCTGTCTGTTAGCAGGATTATGCAAAAACTACTGGATGGATTTGGATGAAATGTTCTCCCGCTCTGGAATATTTATTCATCAACTGCAAGCCATTTTATTCCCCGTGTGAGTTTGCTTCATTCATCCTGGCCGCTATCTACGTCCCGCCCGATGCGGACGTGCGCGAGGCTCAGCGAACGCTCGTGGATCACATTCAGCAAGCGGAGCGGACTTTCCCGGACTCTCTGGTTATTGTGGTTGGCGACTTTAACCAGAGCAACCTCAGCCACGAACTCCTCCGGTACAAACAGTTTATTAAATGCCCCACCAGAGGACAGAACACGCTGGATCACTGTTATACTACAGTTAAGGACGCGTATCGCACTGTTCCCCGCGCTGCGCTTGGACTATCTGATCACGTGATGGTCCACCTGATTCCCACATACAGACAGAGACTGAAGCTCACAAAACCTGTTGTGAGCACTACGAGGAAATGGACCGGTGAAGCTGTGGAGGAGCTGCGCACGTGCTTGGAAATAACTGACTGGGACATGTTTAAAGGAGCCACGCATGATCTGAATGAGTACACGGACACTGTGACCTCAAATATCCACTTTTGTGAGGAGAGCATTCTTCCATCGTGCACCAGGGTGAGTTACTCCAACGACAAGCCCTGGTTCACAGCTAAGCTCAGACAGATCAGGAAGGAGAAGGAAGCAGCGTTGAAAAGTGGAGACAGGGACTGCTACAGCAAGGTCAAATACCGGTTTAGCAGAGAGCTGAGGAGAGCTAAATCTGTGTATTCTGAGAGACTCCAGCAACAGTTCACTGCTAATGACTCTGCTTCTGTGTGGAGAGGACTGAGGCAAATCACCAACTATCGGCCTCAGGCTTCTAAGGGACAGGATGACAAAGCCCTTTGTCAAAGACTGTCCCAACACTATGCCCGTTTTGACACCTCGTCAGCTGTGTCCAACTCCCCCCTTCCCCCCAGCGCCACTGCCTCCATGGTCCCCACTTCATCAAAGGCCCCCCCTCCTCCCCCCCTGCCCTTGCCATCAGTGAGCAGGACGTGCACAGACAGTTCTCCAGACTGAACCCGCGCAAGGCCCCCGGTCTGGACGGCGTGTCTCCCTCCACCCTGAGACACTGTGCGGAGTTGCTGACTCCTGTCTTCACAGACATTTTTAACACCTCCCTGAAGTCATGCCACGTGCCGGCCTGCCTCAAAACCTCTACCATCGTCCCTGTCCCCAAGAAGCCACAGATCACTGGACTTAACGACTACAGACCTGTAGCATTCACCTCTGTAGTCATGAAGTCCTTTGAGCGCCTGGTCCTGCCCCACCTCAAGACCATCACCACTCCCCTCCTGGACCCGCTGCAGTTTGCCTACAGAGCCAACAGGTCTGTGGACGACGCAGTCAACCTGGCCCTCCACTCCATCCTGCAGCACCTGGACTCCACAGGAACCTACGTCAGGATCCTGTTTGTGGACTTCAGCTCTGCATTCAATACCATCCGCCCCGCTCTGCTCCAGGACAAGCTGTCCCTGCTCAACGTGCCTGACTCCATCTGCAGGTGGATCACCGACTTCCTGATGGACCGGAGGCAGCATGTGCGGCTGGGAAAGACTGTCTCAGACTCTGTTAGCATCAGCACCGGATCACCCCAGGGCTGTGTCCTTTCCCCCCTGCTCTTCTCCCTGTACACCAACTCCTGCACCTCCAGCCACCAGTCTGTCAAGCTGATCAAGTTTGCGGACGACACCACCCTCATCGGGCTCATCTCCAACGGCGACAAGTCCGTCTACAGGAGAGAGGTGGTCCAGCTGGCGTCCTGGTGCAGTCACAACAACCTGCAGCTGAACGCTCTGAAGACAGTGGAGATGATTGTGGACTTCAGAAAAGTCACAGCCCCTCTGCCCCCCCCTTACCCTCACAGACTCTCACATCACCACTGCGGATTCCTTCCGCTTCCTGGGCACCACCATCACCCGGGACCTCAAGTGGGAGCCGACCATCAGCTCCCTCATCAAAAAGGCCCAGCAGAGGATGTTCTTCCTGCGGCAGCTGAGGAAGCTCAAGCTACCCACCAAGATGTTGGTGCAGTTCTACACGGCCATCATCGAGTCCATCCTCACCACCTCCATCACCGTGTGGTATGCAGGAGCCACCGCCAGGGACAGACTAAGACTGCAGCGCGTTGTGCACGCTGCTGAGAAGGTGATCGGCTGCAAGCTCCCATCCCTCCAGGACCTGCACATCTCCAGGGCCCGGAGGCGTGCAGGTCGGATCATAGCCGACCCTTCACACCCTGGACATGCACTGTTTTCCCCCCTCCCCTCAGGCCGAAGACTTCAGTCCATTCAGACTAAAACCTCCCGCTACATGAACAGCTTCTTCCCCTCTGCCATCAGACTGCTGAACACTAAGTGGCTTATTAGACTTTTGTGCACTACGTACAGCAGCTCAACCGGACTCATGACAATTATCACTGTTTTCTTTTTGCACTACCGACTGCACTATGTGGAACGTTAATATATTTAAAAATTGCATAGATTAGTATTACTTATTCATATTCTACCTTTTATTGCATGCATAGTTTTTTATTTTTATCTTTAGTGCTACTCCATGTTTAATGTTGCAGCATTGCACCGAGACAAATTCCTAGTTTGTGTACTACATGAACAATGGCAATAAATCTCATTCTGATTCTGATTCTGATTCTGAAATTTTCACCAAAGGTGTTCTGTGGGATACAGAGGAACCTATAACATTTTGATGATGATCTGAGAATGCATACCTCCACCAAGGCTCTTATCTTCTCAAAGTGTGTCAGCAAGAATCCTCCAAAATTACTGTGGAAAGACTTTGATGCAATTTTCACCAGAACTGGCTCGTGGCCTACACACGAACCCATTACATTTTGGAAGTGATCCATGAGCAATGGAAGGAGCCTTGGCCGAGGGTTGCACTCTCTGAGTTCTTTTTTTCCTCCACGGGTTGCAGAGGACAGGCTGACCAGGCCTGTGTGGTGGGGAGTGATAGTGAAGAGCAGAAGGGATTATGGTGGTAAGTCGACTTGAATGGGGGAAGTGCATAGTCTGAGATTCAATCCAAGGGGCTAGTTCCAGTATCCAAAGACAGGCGGGGGTCAAGGCACAAAGGCTAGACTCAGGCATGCAGGCAATTCCAAAAGGGGCAGGCAGTCTCAAGGTCTAAAGCAAGCAGAATGACATGGAATTCAGATCAGATCAGGCTGTGTGTAGGTCAACATCACCAGGCAGAGTGAAGGGAGAGCTTCCTATTTAAAGGCCTTCCCTGATTAATCACAGGTGAAGCACGAGTGAGGCTGCAGGGGATGAGCCTAATGAGATTGAGAGAAGGAGGGAAACAGAGCAAACACAGGCCATGACAGTACTCCCCCCTCAATGGACGCCTCCTGGCATCACCCTAGGCTTGTCCGGGTGGCATTCATAAAAGGTTCTGATGACAGAATCAATCATAATAAATGACTTGGGAATCAACGATCTCTCCTCAGGACTGTAACACTTCCAATCCACCAAAAACTGTGTGCCCCGACCCTGGTGGAGAGCAACGATGATGCGAGTGATTGCGTAGACCAGACTGCCGTCGACCATCTTGGGTGGTGGTGGGGGTTTAGATGGTGCGCAAAGGGAGCTGGCAAACACCAGCATGACCTAAGAGGTATGTAAAACGGAGTTGATCTGAAGAGGGGGAGGAAGGCTGACCTGCACAGAAACAGGGTTAACAATGGAGGAGACAGTGAATTGGCCAACAAAGCAAAGCGACGATATCTTAGAGTCAGATTTTAAGGGAAAGTTCTTAGTGGAAACCCACACCTGGTCACTCACAGAATATGCAGGGGCAGGTATCCCCTTCCAATTGGCCCTCTTGATGTTCTCCTCTCTCGAAAGAAGGAGTGTTGCCTTGCTGTCCCACCAAAAGCGGCGGCATCTGGCCATATGGTCAGCAATGCTGGGAATGGCGATCTCCTCTTCCATAAAGGGCGGGGGGGGGGTGATATCCCAGTGACGGCTCAAAGGGGGACACGCCCATGGCAGCAGACATGGCAGTGTTATGGGCATACTCCACCCAGGGCAGGTAGGTGCTCCATGACGCATGTACTACACATGTACTGGACATACAGGAGAATTGAAATGGCGTTTCTCTCTCTCTTTAGTGGTGTCCACAATATAAAAAAAGAAAAAGGAATAAGGCTGGAAAAACAGCAACAGCAGTCTATGTAAAGTAATGCAACCCATAGTGCAAATGGTGATAAAAGATAAACCCAGACCTCCCATAATGCAAATAAAGATAAACGATTAACGATGATGAAACCCAGCAATCCTATGTACAGAAAAGTAGAGATATAATGCCCGTAGTTGCAACTTCAATGCGGGAGTGTAGGTGCAGACAGCAACAGATAGGACTGCACATGATCAGTATTGCAATGACAGATAGCAGCAGATATGGCATTTGTGCAAATGGTTGCAGTGAAGTGCAGAGACATACAGCAGCAAATGTATTACTGTTGGTGTGTGAGTCTTTCTGTGCCAACAGCTGAGGTATTTATTGTGCGGGTGAGTGCGTTATGGTCTGGGGGGTGGGGTGGGGGGTGTGAAGTGGGGGTGGGGGCAGAGTTCAGGGTTCTGATGGCCTGATGAAAAAAGCTGTTTAGCAGTCTTGTGGAGTGTGCCCGGAGGATCCGAGGATCCCTTAGGCTTCCCCAAGGGCAGGGGGCTGAAGATGGAGTGTGAGGGGTGGGAGGTGTTGCCTGCGATGTTGATGGCTCTGCAGATGAGGTGGGTGAGGTAGATGTCCGGGGGGGGGGCAGTGGGGCACCGATGATCTTGCTGGCTGCTTTCACTGTGTGTTATAGTGTTTTCCAGCAGGGGGCGGGGAAACTTAAATACCACACCATGATGCAGCTGGTGAGGATGCTCTCAGTGGTGCCCCGGTAGTAAGAGGACATGATGGGGGTGGGACTTGTGCTCTCCTCAGTTTGCGTAGGAAACGGAAGCAAGTTTGAGCCTTCTCAAGCTCAGGAAGAACATCCAAATTTGAAAAAAACAAAACACAACTATACTCCTGCCAATTTGAGGATTTGAAACAGGAACATTTTAGCTTCAAGGGGACAATACTAACTACTTTTCCACCTTGCCACCATGCTTATGCCAGTTTGTGTATTTTTTTTTTTTTTTTACCATACAGAGGTAAAATTACAAAAAAATGCATTAAAATCTAAATATTTGTCGATCAAAATAGTTGTTTGATTAGATGTGACATTAAAAAGAGAATTCAACAACCTGGGCTTCAGGCGTTAAAGAGATTTATTTTTTCCACAAGCAGAACTAAATGAATAAACATTCTGAGGTGTAAAGGTTCTCTGCTCAATACAAAGCAGATCAGGGAGGCATTTAAGGGTAACTTGGAGATGACAGGCTTATAGAAAATCCACAGGCTGGCCCACAAGGAACTCTGAGGGCAGAAGTTCAAACAGCATAAGCACAGATGTAAACTAACAAGTAAAATTCACTACAGCAAAATGAATGCAACCTTCAGACTAGATGTTGAACAGGTACCCAGTGGAATTCCATGAATAATCCACACCTTAAAATCCCCACTCATATACACATATATGGAGAAAGACAGAAAAGAGCAAGAGGAGCAGAGATTGACAGAAAGTTCAAGTTTGGCACCATTAATGTGATATCATGTTACAGTATGTTTTTGAACTTAAGCCCGAAAATGTCTTGGTTAAAACCCAGTCTTTTTTTGTGAAAAGTATCTGAAAGAAAAAAGATCTTGATAATGAAACTGAACATTATCTGGGAGCACGGTATGTTGGAAAACTAAGAAGTATGTGAATGTTATTACATGTAACAGTATATGAATTAATAATTATAATCAGGTATAAAAATTATTTAATTTATATTAATGTATTGGAACCGGAGATGAATTCTCGGTTCATATACATTGGAAAAGTTAATAACATTCATGAGGCACCAGCTTCTATCTATAAGAAGCAATTTAATCTTTAATTCCACTTTATACCTGTTTAATCACTCAATAATTTAATTAATAATCAGTCTCAAAATTTTAGTGAATTTGATACTGGGGACTTGAACCAGAGTCAGAATGAAATAAATTCTCAACAACTTCTCTCATTTTCACATATTTATTAAATGAAATGAGGATTAACAGACATTGCAGTGATTTCATTTAACCATAAAATTAAACTTGTAAATGATAGATTAACAATATCAACATTTACAGAACCAGGGTTAACTGTGGAATGAATTTAGATCAGTTTGAAGTTAACGGATTATGGAAAACATAACGCAAATTTATGTGGAAAATGAAAATAATTATATGAAAGGTTCTGGATTACTCTGAGAAAATAAAAAATGGAATTTTAATGAAAAGAGGAGTTATGTTAATGGCTCTTTAATTTGCATCTGATTAGATATCAAATCGTTCACCACAACAGACCGTTGTACGAGTCTGTTGTGGTGAAGAGGGAGCTTAGTTCTAAGGCAAAGCTCCCGATTTACCAGTCAACCTTCATTCCTACTCTCACCTATGGTCACGAGCTTTGGGTAATGACCGAAAGAACAAGATCGCGGATACAAGCGGCTGAAATGAGCTTCCTCCATAGGATTGCTGGACTCACCCTCAGAGATAGGGTGAGGAGCTCAGTCATCCGGGAGAGGCTCAGAGTAGAACCGCTGCTCCTCCACATTGAAAGGAGTCAGTTGAGGTGGTATGGGCATCTGATTAGGATGCCTCCTGGACGCCTCCCGTTTGAGGTGTTTCAGGCACGTCCCACTGGGAGGAGACCCCGGTGCAGACTCAGGACTCGATGGAGAGACTATGTCTCCCAGCTGGTCTGGGAACGCCTTGGTATCCTCTCTGAAGAGCTGGAGCAGGTGGCTGGGGAGAGGGAAGTCTGGGCTTCTCTGCTTGAACTGCTGCCTCTGCGACCCGGACCTCCGGAAAAGCGGTAGAAGATGGATGGATGGATGGATAGATATCAAATTATTATCGAACCTCAGATGTTTCATTCAGCAGATGAATTAAAATTGCAACTCATGTGACTGGCATGATGGTTGAAGTTGAAAATCCTTCTGCGTTGTCCTGTAGTTCTTAGATGGCTCCAAAAGTCAGAATATTTGACCAGCAAATATTCTTTAACGAGGGATGAGATTGGTATGTTTGATCCCAATGGTTGAAATCCAGCCGAGGTGTGCTGATTCCTTCAGCATGCATGATCATGGGGAGCTGCATCTCCTTTCCTCTTCGTTGGCAAGCGACTTTCCCAGAGGAATTCGATTACAATTAAAATTATCTAATCTGATCTCAAATTAAAAGAGTTTCGGACTTTAAATAAAAGAGCTTCTGGCATGGAATTGGTCAATAAAAATATTATAAAAATACAGTCAAGATTAAAGCTCACATTAATATTAAAAACAGTGGTTTTACAGAAAGTTTAACAGGAAAAAGTGATAGAAATAAACGTCTAGGATTGGAGTTTTTAACTCCTGATTAGAATGAGCTCAAAGAAGGAAGAATCAATTCCCAGACATTTAAGAGAAAAGAAAAACATTAAAATACATAGTTACAAAACACAAAGTTACGAGTTATCTGCTCTGTGATTGTCGAAAAGCAACACGTGGGAGAAGTCCCTTTGTTCTACAGTGGTTTTCTCTGCTGTGTAGACATGAAGACAAAAAAAAATGAGAACAGGTGACGGCGAAAAGGGATTCAAAAAGAAGAAATAGCAGGGGTCTCCCTCCTTTTATAAATTCAGTCAAGCTTTCATGGGCTTCCGGGTTGAGAGGAGCTCAGCAAATAGGCTTCCTTCATGGGCGGGCTTTATTGAACTTTAGTCCAATAAACAGTCTTTTGTCTGGAACTTTGAGAGAGCTGTTGTCAAGCAGAGATTGGCTGAGATCGGTCACATGACTTGACAAATATTTTGGCAAATCTTTAACACTTAATATTCATCTATACACTTATGTATATTCTGTAACCTAGTCTTAGTGATCATGCAACTTATACCCAGTGCTTATAAATTAATATGCAGGAATAAACATTCATTTAAACACTTAACATGCATATATATATATATATATATATATATATACCCACCCAGAGTGGGTGCTGACCATGACTCCTGGCCCTCCTGTCTTGGACCATTCAGCGTGGGCAGAATGAACGACAACGGACAGCGGCTGCTCGAGTTATGCACATATCACGATCTATGCATCACAGACTCGTTCTTCAAGACCAAGCCCCAACACAAGGTTTCCTGGCAACATCCGCGCTCAAAGCACTGGCACCAGTTGGACTTGATCCTGACCAGGCGCACCTCACTGAAGAACGTGCTAATCACCCGTTCGTTCCAGAGTGCAGATTGCGACACAGACCATTCATTGGTGTGTTGCAAGGTCAAGCTGCAGCTGAAGAAATTCCATCGTGCTAGACAGCCTGGAAAGGCACGGATTGAAACCAGCAAGATGGCTCAACCAGAACTTGTTGAGCAGTTTGCCTCCACCTTTGAGAAGGAACTTGATATACCACAAGAAGGAGAATCTGCAAAGCAGAAGTGGGAAGAGCTGCAAAACACCATCCACCGCACAGCCTTGGCTACCTTTGGAAGGAAGACCTCGAAGTCACAGGACTGGTTTGATGCCAAGTTGACTGAGATGACCCCCGTCATTGAAGCCAAGCGCTCAGCACTTGCTGAGTACAAGAAGTACCCAAACAAGAAGAATCTCCAGATTCTCAGGGCTGCGAGAAGCAAAGTTCAGCAGACTGCTCGGCGCTTTGCCAGCGAGTACTGGACTCAGCTCAGCCAAGACATTCAAACCGCTGCCATAACAGGGAACATCCATGGTATGTATGATGGCATCAAGAAAGCACTTGGTCCGGCTCAGAGCAAGACGGCCCCCCTCAAATCCTCCACTGGGGAGATGATCACAGAAAAGAACAAGCAGATGGAGAGATGGGTGGAACACTACTCCGACCTCTACTCCAGACAGTAGAGGTCGGAGTAGAGGTCGGTCCCGTGACACCGTCAGCCGTTGATGCCATCGACTGCCTGCCATCCATGGACGAACTTGACGCCGAGCCAACCATCGACAAACTCAGCAAGGCCATTGATAGCTTGGCCACTGGCAAGGCACCCGGCAACGACGGCATACCCCCTGACCTGATCAAGCACTGCAAGACCGCCCTACTGCTGCCATTGCATGACGTCCTCTGCCAGTGTTGGAACGAAGGTGCCGTACCACAGGACATGAGGGACGCCAAGATCATCACCCTCTACAAAAACAAAGGGGAGAGAAGCGACTGCAACAACTACAGGGGCATCTCCCTCCTCAGCGTTGTTGGCAAAGTCTACGCACGAGTTGTTCTCGTTCGTCTACAGAAGCTTGCCGAATGTGTCTACCCCGAGTCTCAGTGTGGCTTCCGCGCTGAGCGATCGACGGTGGACATGATATTCTCCATCCGCCAACTCCAGAAGAAATGTAGAGAACAGAACATGCCCCTGTACGTTGCCTTCATCGACCTCACCAAAGCGTTCGATCTGGTCAGCAGAGAGGGCCTTTTCAAGATCCTGCCAAAGATAGGATACCCACCAAAGTTGCAAAGCCTCATCGAATCGTTTCACACCAACATGCAGGGGATATTGCAGCACGATGGCAACGTCTCAGAGCCATTCAACATACGCAGCGGAGTGAAACAGAGCTGTGTACTTGTGCCAACCCTCTTTGAGATTTTCTTTGCTATGCTCCTGAGGCATGCCTTCAGCACAGCAACAGAGGGAATCTACCTGCACACAAGATCTGATGGCAGGCTTTTCAACCTCGCCCGCCTGAAAGCCAGAACCAAAGTACGCAAGGCTCTAATCAGAGACATGCTGTTCGCAGACGACGCTGCAGTCACAACCCACACACAGCAGGAGCTTCAGACCCTGATGGACCGCTTCTCCCAGGCATGCAAGGACTTCGGGCTTTCCATCAGCCTGAAGAAGACTAACGTCTTGGTGCAAGGCACGGAAGCACCACCAACGATCACCATCGACGACTACGAGCTGGAGGTCATGAATCAGTTCACGTACCTGGGGTCCACGATCAGCAACAACCTCTCCCTTGATACAGAGATCAACAAGAGGAGTGGAAAATCAGCCTTCACACTCGCTCGCCTCACCACACGAGTGTGGGAGAATCCCAAACTCTCTGTCAAGATGAAGATGGCAGTGTACAACGCCTGCGTCATCAGCACACTGCTCTATGGGAGTGAGACGTGGACAACATACGCCCGGCAGGAAAAGAGACTGAACTCCTTCCACTTGCGCTGCATTCGCCACATCCTGGACATATCCTGGCAGGACAAAGTGCCCAACACAGAAGTTCTGTCCCACGCCGGCCTTCCCTCCATGTTCACTCTACTCAGGCAGCGCAGGCTCCGCTGGCTAGGCCACGTTCACCATATGGAGGATGGCAGAATCCCCAAAGACGTCCTCTACGGAGAACTGGCGACTGGCAGGAGAGACGTTGGCCACCCACAGCTGCACTTTAGAGACGTCTGCAAGAGAGATATGAAGGCCCTGGGGATCAACACAGAGCACTGGGTGGACCTTGCAACGGACCGCTCCAAATGGAGAGGCACCCTGACCAGACAGCTCAAGGCGGGTGAAGAGAGACTGACTGCTGCAGCAGATGAAAAAAGGACCCGCAGGAAGAACCGCCACAGACCCAGCAGCACGGAGACCACCCACAAGTGCGACCTGTGTGACAGGGACTGCCATTCGCGCATCGGCCTGTTCAGCCACAGGCGGTGCTGTCCCAGCAGAGTAGACGTTTAGGATTCTCTTCCATGGTCATCATAGACCGACGGAGGCCGACTGACTGACTGATATACAGTATACAGTATATATATATATATATATATATATATATATGTGTGTGTGTGTGTCTGTGTGTGTGTGTATGTAAAATCACTGATTAATATATTTCAAACCTATTACTGATTGTCCAGAATAAACCTCAAGAGTCCTGGAAAAAGAAGAGATATGTTGAAAAGTGAGTCCTAAAGATGTGGTTAAAAGGTTTGCTCATTAAATTCGGCATGTCCCAGAGTTGCCAGAAGGGGCAATATTGAGCTGTAGATCTTTGTAGTGATGAAGGGCTCCTTGGGCCTGTTCCATGTCTCCATGTTTATGGGGGCTATAAAAGTCAATACAGGAAATGCATTAGGGTGAGTTCCTTAGACTGGTTTTAACAAAGGAATGGCGAGTTCAGTTGTGGCCTGGGGTAAAAGAGCGGTTTTTCGACTGTCCTTTTCCTGGATGAAACAATGTCTTTAAGCAGAAGAATCTTTATTGATGAGCCAAGTGCGATGATGCAACATACAACACCAAGAAAAACAGTGAAGAGTAAGAAGTTATCCGGTAGGAGTTGAAGCCTGTGTCTTCCGCAAATGTACTCAGGACACCATCAAAGGCCTTGATTTCTCTTGTGAGTTTGATGCCAAAATACCTCTTAAATGTGAAATGTGTTGAAATGTTGTGGCTGATTGGTTTGTACATCATTTGTAAACTGCCAAATGCCTCTAGTGAAGATAGCACCTTACATTAATGTGTTGTTGCTGGTATTGTGTTGCTGGCCTACATAAGAATGGTTTCCATGATGTGATGGATGATGATAGCACAGCAAATCTAATTCTAAGTTTGCTAATATCAATATACATTTTTTAATGCATGGCTACTTGTTCATGATTGTTGGATCTAGCTGCATCGTTTTGTCTAATAAAAAAGGTGATAGGTTCATTAGTATGAGGCACATTTACATTCCTTTTTAGCCCATTTTTTTGCTTTAAGTTTTGCATATCTTTCTCTCTACAGCAGTGTTGTGACAAGAAACATGCAAACAGTTTATAGGCATTGCATCTTTCTATTTCTCTTTTTCCTCTGTAATCCTTCTTCTCCCATTCACAAACCAAATCAACACAGACAGTTGTTAAGCTGATGCAGCCTACACTTGTACTCTTGTTGTACTATTGTCAGCTCACCAGAGGAAAAAAGTTAGCTGGTGGTTATTCAAGTTCTTTGAGTTTCTGTCTTCAAATAGGCTTGAGTGTTAGTCGACTGGTCTGCTCACACTGTTGTTCTGTCTCATTCTGAGTGTTTGTGTGCTTGTATCCAGGTGAGACTGTCCTCTGATCTGTGTGTCAGTGAAAGCTGTATTTAAAAGCCATTATTATGGAGGAGGGCCGATGCTGGGGGGGGGGGGGGGTCGATGCTGTGATCGCGAGACATTCCGAGACTGTTGCACAAAAACCCAAAATGGCAGCGCCCACCAGCTGAGCATAAACAAACTGTTCCACGAGTATTTTTTTTTTCTGCTGTTTGTAATTAATCTATTAACTGACTGTCTGTTTCTAGCTTTCTTTTTTCATACGGAGCTGGAGGAACTAGAGAACTATATTGACAAGTTTTATTACTGTTGCTGTATCATGGAGTAGTTTCCTATCCCTGCTTCCAAGTCAAAATGACTTAGACCGGCAGACTCGCCGAAAATAATGCCCGAGAAATCAATAGACGGCTGAGGTTAGTGACATCCTTTTTTCTATTGAAAATAAACTTACCAGCATGGATGGCAAACTAGTGTTAGTAGAGCTGCTCCATAAAGAATTCCAGAGCATGTGAGAGAGTCTGGAGTACAGTCAAGCGCAGCTCGTCTTTCTCTGAGAGGAAAACAATAGTTTGAAAAAGTCAGTAAACACACTAACCACGCAACTTGGTGTTGTTGAAAGACAGAACAGGAGGATGAGGGAAACAGTTCTCAATATGCAGTCACACAGCATGAGATATAACCTTGTTTTTTTTCCGGAATTGCTGAAAAAAATAATGAAAATCCAGAACAGCTGGTCTGGGAATTTATGTCCACGCAACTGAAATTGTCTGCTGAAGTCACAAAATCAGTTACCTTCCACCGAGTCCACCGAATTGGGCAAAAAAAGAATCCCCAAAACAAACGTCCCAGACCTATTGTTGCCAAATTTGAGCATTTCAAGCAAAAGATTTTGGTACAGTGGCAGGGCAGGCAGCTTAAAAACACCAATTATGGTCTAAATGATCAATTTCCACTGGAAATCTGGGAAAGGAGCTTTTTCCCATAAGAAAACAAAAAAGTCCAAGAAGGTAGATGAGCTATTGTCTCTGTGGATAGACTCTATGTATTTTTTTCAACTTCCGGCGCCACACGAGTAGGCTGCCTTTTGCAACAGCGGATCAATTTCTGCCTATTTCTATTTACTATCTGGCTCTCTTGCCAATCTTTATGATCCAGCATCACCTTTATTCCATCTGAACACGTAGATCGCCCAAATGTCTCCTGAGTCAGCGGACAGAGCCACTGTTTCTGGCAGGATGCAGTACAACAGGGACCAGCTGTTAGCACTTAAACGGCCCATGATGCTAACGCAAAAACTCGGCATACTGGGAGAATTAAGCCGAAAACGACGTGGGTGTCGTGCTGGAGTAAGACGGCGGGCAAGGAATATAAGGTACAGACCCGCCCTCCCATCTGTCATTATGGGGAATGTACGATCGTTACTCGGAAAAACAGATGAGCTAGCAGCTATCTCCCGCTATGATAGCTTATACAGGGAGTGTAGTCTGATGCTATTCACAGAGATGTGGCTAACAGAACTAGCAACAGATGCTAACATTGAACTGGAGGGTTTCCATGCAATACGGGCAGACCGAACACCAGACAGTGGGAAGGCAAGGGGCAATGGAGTGATGATGTACGCCAATAACAACTGGTGCAGACCGGGACATATCATGGTTAAGGAACAGCACTGTAGCAAAGACATTGAGTTGCTTGCTGTTAGCGTGTGGCCTACCTACCTCCCGAGGGAATACTCACACGTGATCTGCATTGTTATTTATGCAAATCCGATGGCGAATGCTGGGACAGTAGGTGACGTCATCCACTCAGTAACTGGCAGGCTGCAGACAGAACACCCAGATGCTCTTCTCCTCATCTCAGGCGATTTCAACCATATTTCACTGTCTCCCATTCTACCCAAGTTCACCCAGTATGTCACATGCCACACTAGAGACAATAAAACACTGGACTTATTCTACGCAAACACTAAGGAGGAGTACACCTCATCATGACTCCCCCCACTCGGGAGATTGGATCACAACTTGGTTCATCTCCTGCCGGTGTACAAACCCCTAGTGCACAGACAACCTCCAGTCATGCGCATAGTGAAGTTATGGTCTGAAGAGGCAATGGACGCGCTAAAGGACTGCTTTGAAACCACTGCCTGGGAGCAGCTCTGCGATCCACATGGTGAGGACATCGATGGCCTCACTCACACCATCACGGACTACATCAGATTCTGTGTGGACAACACCGTACCCACCAAGACCATATGGTGTTGCTCAAACAACAAACCCTGGATCAACTCTGAGATAAAAACACTTCTGAGAGAGAAGAAGAGGATCTTCAGGTCGGGGAACAGGGAGATGCTGAAGTCCGTACAGAGGGAGCTGAGGAGGAAGATCAGAGAAGGCCAAGCTGCAACAGAGCAACGTCGGTGGGGTCTGGAGAAACCTTAAAACCATCTCTGGGCTCCAGAATACCTCCCCCCAGGCCACGGGGGGCAGGGAGTGGGCGAACAATGTGAACCTGTTTTTTAATAGGTTTGACAAACTGCCCTCCCTCCCGACTGCACAACAACCACTGCTGCCTCTAAAGACATCGAGTCCTGCTGCCCACACCCCACTCCATCAACACCCCCCCACTCCCAACACACAGCCCCCCAACATGACCCTCACTAAGACCCAGGTGAGGACGGAGCTCAGGAAGATAAAGACGAGGAAGGCGTCGGGACCGGACGGCATCAGCGCAAAGCTCCTCGAGTCCTGTGCAGATCAGCTGTGTGGGATTGTGGAGATCATCTTCAACCTGAGCCTGAAGCTGGGGAGGGTACCACAGTTGTGGAAAACATCTTGTGTGGTACCTGTACCAAAGACTTCCTGCCCCAAAGACCTGAACAGCTACATACCAGTGGCCCTGATGTCCCACATAATGAAGACCCTGGAGAGACTGCTCCTTGCTCACCTCCGCCCCCTGGTGGGACCAGCAATGGATTCACTCCAGTTCGCCTACCAGCATGGCATTGGGGTGGAGGATGCGGTGATCTTCCTCCTTCACCGTTCTCTGTCCCATCTGGAGAAGCCCGGGAATATGGTGAGGATCATGTTCTTTGACTTCTCCAGTGTTTTCAACACCATCCAACCGATGATCCTGAAGGACAAGCTGCTGTGCGCAGGGGTGGACCAGCACCTGTCATCATGGATCCTGGACTACCTCACTAACCGGCCACAGTTTGTGAGAACCCGGGACTGTGTGTCCGACACGATCATTGGTAGCACGGGGGCCCCCCAGGGAACGGTTTTGGCTCCCTTCCTGTTCACCCTTTATACTGCGGACTTCTCACACAACACAACACACTGCCATCTACAGACGTTCTCTGACGACTCTGCAATCGTCGGCTTCATCTCCAACGGAGATGAAGCTTAGTACAGAGGACTTATCCAGGACTTCGTGGACTGGTGCCATCGGAACTGCCTCCAGATCAACGCGAGGAAAATTAAGGAGCTGGTGGTGGACTGCCGCAGGCAAGGACAACCCCTCACAGCACCAGTAAACATACAGGTAACAGACATTGAGATGGTAACATCCTACAAGTACCTGGGTGTTCATTTGAACAATAAACTAGACTGGTCACACAATACCGACACACTCTACAAGAAGGGACAGCGCAGGCTGTTCCTACTGAGGAGACTCAGGTCTTTTGGTGTACAAGGGGTGCTGCTGAAGACATTCTACGACACGGTGGTGGCATCAGCCATCACTTTTGGAGTGGTTGGCTGGGGCAGTGGCACTACAGCAGCCGATAGGAAGAGACTGAACAAACTGATCAAGAAAGCTAGCTCTGTCCTTGGGCAGCGCCCTGACCCAGTGGAGGAGATAGGAGAGAGAAGGATGGTGGCTATACTGTCATCTCTGCTGGAGTCCGAGTCCCACCCTATGCAGGACATACTGAACGCACTGAGGAGCTCATTTAGCAGCAGACTACATCATCCTAGGTGCGCAACCGAGAGGTTTCGCAGGTCCTTCCTACCTACGGCTGTCAGACTGTATAACTTAAGCAGGGCTGCTCGCAGAGATAGCAAAAAAAAAAAAAAATGTGACGACCTAATAGTATTGAATGCAAAAGACGCAATAGACTTACACAATGGTCCCCTCCAGTATATACAACTAGGACAATATCGGTCGCTACGGAGGGTGACAATATGTATGGGTACATATTCATACTATGTAGGATAACTAAGTAGACGGTTATGCTGTTTATTCCATCTTGCTACAATGCTCCGCACATTGTATATATATTTATATATTTATGTGTATGTATGTATGTATATCCACTGCTCTTATTTATATCTTCCGTATCTTCTTAATTATTGTTCTGAGTGTTGCTATCCCTCTGCTGTTGCAATCCTGGAATTTCCCCATTGTGGTACTAATAAAGGCTTATCTTAGATGGCAAGTTGTTGATGGATGAAACCATAACCCCCTGGTTATTCTAGAACTTATTTTTTTTCCCTAGCTACAGGTGGGAAAAAGAATGTGATTGTACGCAGGTCTCTAATTCGATCTCAGTTTAATTTGTTAACATTTGTCTATTGTTTTTTTTTCTTTTTTCTGCTGAGGTTGTAGTTTGCTTGTTTATCTGTTGTAATTAATTTTGTTGAAGTTGTTAGGTTGTTGTTGTATGCTATCTGTATTTTTTCACCATTTACTAACCTTTATGTCTGTTTTCTCTCATACTTCTGATTTATAAGAAGTAACTTTAAGTGCACCCACCCAGGTCCATACACCCCATTTGCCTGCAAATAGAAACAGAGACATCTGCCAGCAAATAGAACAGAGACATCATGTGTTCACACCCAATTATATATGTGTAGGTGTATATTTTACACACAACATAAATATATAAATATAATACACACACACACACACACACACACACACACATATGAATACATTACGGATATATAATCACATAAGCACATTTAGTTAGCCTTTAGCACAAAACCAGCTACTGAAAACATGTCCACATTTAAGTTTGTCATGTGGAACATATGTGGAATTGGTACCAGGGAGAAGAGGCTAAAAATTTTAGTCGACTGGAGGATCTGCAGGCAGACTTTGTCTTATTACAGGAAACATGTTTCTAAGTCTGGTTCCGGTTCCGCCGGACCTTCTTCTTTCTACACCTTTTACTCTCTCTCTATATATATATATATATCACGGACACACAGATCACCCCAAGGGTCTCCCGAGTCGGCGGACGGAGCCGCTGTTTGCAGCGGGGGACGGAGCTAGCTGGCTAGCTAGCTCCAACCGCCACCCTTTGCTAACGGAGAAGCTCGACATGCCGAGGAACTGTGGCGAAAGCGACGCAGGTGCTGGGCTGGAGTTTAAGCGGCGTGCAAGAAATATAAGACAGAATAATAAAGAGCGATGGCAAGAACCAAGCAGACCGCCCGTAAATTTACTGGAGGAAAAAGCCCCCCAGGAAGCAGCTAGCCACCAAGGCTGCTCGACAAAGCGCTCTGGCCACCAGCGGAGTGGGGAGGCCTCACCGTTGCAGGCCCGGTACCGTGGCTCTGAGAGAGATCCGTCGCTACCAGAAATCCACGGAGCTGCCATCCGTAAGCTGCCCTTCCAGCACCTGGTGAGGGAGATCGCTCAGGACTTCAAGACCGACCTGCGCTTCCAGAGCTCTGCCGTCATGGCTCTGCAGGAGACCAGCGAGGCCTACCTGGTGGGTCTCTTCGTGGACACCAATCTGTGCGCCATCCACGCCAAGAGGGTCACCACCATCATGCTCAAAGACATCCACCTGGCCCGCCGCACCCGCGGAGGGAGAGAGAGCTTAGACTTTCTGCTGCACATTCACCAACCACAATGCTCCGCACTGTGTGTCTATATATATATATATATATATATATATATATATATATAGTAATATGTACATATGTATACTAGCTACATATGTATACTAGCTGTTCTTGTTTTTTTCTTGCCTTCTGATTGTTGCTCTGAGTGTTGCTGTCCCTGTGCTGCTGCAATCCTGGAATTTCCCCATTGTGGGACTAATAAAGGCTTATCTTATCTTATCTTATCTTAAGTCATCTGTAGATGTGCTCACCTCCCCGGAATCCCCGCACATGTACTCAGCCAGCTTTAGTTCTAAACAAAGGGGGGTAGCTATATTGGTAAATAGAAGAATACACTTTGTTGTGAATAATACCATAGCAGATCCGGAAGGCAGATTTGTAATATTAAAAATCTCAGTTCAAAATTTGGATCTGTGTATTGCAAGTGTTTATGGCCCAAATGCTGACAACCCATCCTATTTTCACACTTTCTTCATGTCTCTTTCTGATCACTTGGATACTACACTCATAATAAGAGGAGACTTCAACTTGGTATTAAAGCCTGCAGTCGACAGGCTCAGTGCATTGGGGAATTATTGAAACTGGCAGGCTACTGATACTCTGAAATAATACATGAATGATTTTGGTCTTTACGATGAATGGCGTTCTCTTCACCCATCTCTTCAGGAATTTGCTTTTTTTTCATCAGTTCACAGTTCACATTCATGTTGAGACTTCTTTTTAGCCAGTAACTCTATTGTGAGGGACATCACAAACACTGAAAGATGTTCAAATCAAGCTATTAGCAATCACCATCCAGTGTCTCTTACACTCGTAAATGGGAAAGCTATAGGGAAAACTAGGAGCTAGAAATTTAATACATCACCACTAAAAGACAAAGACTTTATTTCATACTTTAATAAAGAATGGGAATCATATCTGGCATATAATGATGTGCCAGGAATATCCCCATGTGATCTTTGGGAAGTAGCAAAAGCTGTCATGTGAGGTAAAATAATTTCTTACTGTTCATATGAGAATAAAGAAGAAAAAACACTGGTACTGGAGCTAGAACAGAAAATTAAATCACTGAAGATGACCTGTGTCATTTCTCCACAGGAACAGGCACTTAACCATCTGAGAAAATTAAAGCTGGAATTAAAAGAAATTACAAACAAAAGAAGACAGTTTTTCATATAAAGATTGCGTCTTGAGAAGTTTGAACACAGTAATAACTCAGGGCAATATCTTTCAAACCAGCTTAGATTGAACAAAGAAAAAACAACTATCCACTCTATTAAGGATATGACTGGAAATATTACCCATGAGCCTGAAGAAATAAATAACTCCTTTAGAAAGTTTTATGAAAACCTTAACTCATCTCAGATTAACCAATCTGACTCAGAGATAAATCAATTTTTGGATGATATTAACTTACCATGACTAAATAATGAACATATTGCAGCTCTGGATGCACCTCTTCTGGTGTCTGAACTCCGGGAGCCACTTAAGCAAATCCCAAACAACAAAGCTCTGGGACCAGATGGTTTTCCAGTAGAATTTTATAAAGATTTCTGGCCTGTGATGGCACCTACTTTCTTTAAAATGGTGAACCAAATTAAAGAAGATAATGTAATCCCTCCAAATATGAATTTGGCTAGTATTATCCTGCTCCTTAAACCTGGAAAAGAACCTACGCTTCCATCCAGCTACAGTTCCATCTCACTTATGAATGTCAATCTTAAAATAATTTGCAAAGCTCTCGCCAAAAGGCTGGAAAGGATAATTCCAGTTATTATACATTCAGATCAAACAGGTTTCATCAAGGGTAGGCACTCGGCTAATGATACACGCAGGCTATTTAATTTAATAGACTACTGTAAGATCAGTAACTTAGCAACTAGAATTTTACCTCCGGATGCAGAGAAAGCCTTTGACCGTGTTAATTGGAAATTTCTTTTTATGGTGTTAAATAAGTTTGGGTTTGGTTCATCTTTTGTAAACTGGATTAAAACACTATACAGCTATCCATCTGTGTCTGTCCAAACAAATGATCAAACTTCTCGAAACTTTAATCTCCAGAGAGGTACTAGGCAGGGTTGTCAACTCTCTCCCCCACTTTTTACCATCTTTATTGGACCATTAGCTGCAGCCATATGACAGAATGTTGCTATCAGAGTTATCCAACTGGAGAAAAAGAACACAAGCCTTTATGCTGATGATATATTGAGTTTCCTTGAAAACTCACAAAGATCTCTTCTTCAGACAGTGACGTTCATTGATCAATTTTTATCATTATCAGACTATTAGCTGGGGTAAATCAACAGTTTTACCTATAAATTGTAATTTCTCAAATACATCCATTTTTCCAATGCAATCAGGTAATAATTAATACTTAGCAATAGATATCTCTCCCAGGCTCTCAGAGTTATTACGACTAAATCATACTCCCCTTTTAAAACCAAGACAAGATGACCTTACACACTGGAGGACACTACCTATATCACTAATGGGAAGAGTAGCAACCATTAAAATGATGGTCTTTCCTAAAATCAACTATTTGTTCTCAGTGATTCCTACCCAACCATCTATGGTCTGGTTTAAGTCTTTAGACTCAAATATACAGCATCTCACAAAAGTGAGTACACCCCTCATATTTTTTAAAATATTTTATATCTTTTTATGGGACAACACTTAAGATATGACACTTTGATACAATGTAAAGTAGTCAGTGTACAGCTTGTATTTCACTGTAAATTTGCTGTCCCCTCAAAATAGCTCAACACACAGCCATTAATGTCTAAACCGCTGGTAACAAAAGTGAGTACACCCACAGTGAAAATGTCCAAATTGTGCCAAATGAGCCATTTTCCCTCCCCGGTGTCATGTGACTCATTAGTGCTACAAGGTCTCAGGTGTGAATGGGGAGCAGGCGTGTTAAATTTGGTGTTCTCACTCTCACACTCTCTCATACTTGTCACTGGAAGTTCAACATGGCACCTCATAGCAAAGAACTCTCTGAGGATCTGAAAAATGAATTGCTCTACATAAAGATGGCCTAGGCTATAAGAAGATTGCCAACACCCTGAAACTGAGCTGCAGCACATGGTCAAGACCATACAGCGGTTTAACAGGACGGGTTCCACTCAGAACAGGCCTCGCATGGTTGACCAAAGAAGTTGAGCACACATGCTCAGCGTCACATCCAACAGATTGTCTTTTGAAAATAGACGTATGAGTGCTGCCAGCATTGCTGTGGAGGTTTAAGGGGTGGGGGGGTCAGCCAGTCAGTGCTCAGACCATATACCACACACTGCATCAAATTGGTCTGCATGGCTGTCGTCCCAGAAGGAAGCCCCTTTTAAAGACAATGCACAAGAAAGCCCACCGTTTGCTGAAGACAAGCACACTAAGGACATGAATTACTGGAACATGCCCTTTGGTCTGATGAGACCAAGATAAACTTATTTGATTCAGATGGTGTCAAGCGTGTGTGGCAGCAACCAGGTGAGGAGAACAAAGACAAGTGTCTCTTGGCTACAGTCAAGCATGGTGGTGGGAGTGTCATGGTTTGGGGCTGCATGAGTGCTGCCGCCAATGGGGAGCTACAGTTCAACATGTACTGTGACATACTGAAGCAGAGCATGATCCCCTCCCTTCGGAAACTGGGCCGCAGGGCAATATTCCAACATGATAATGACCCCAAACACACCTCCACCAAGACCACTGCCTTGCTAAAAAAAAACAAAAAAAAAAAACTGAGGGTAAAGGTGATGGACTGGCCAAGTATTTCTCCAGACGTAAACTCCATTGAGCATCTGTGAGGCATCCTCAAATGGAAGGTGGAGGAGCGCAAGGTCTCTAACACCATGATACCATCATGGAGGAGTGGAAGAGGATTTCAGTGGCAACCTGTGAAGCTCTAGTGAACTCCATGCCCAAGAGAGTTAAGGCAGTGCTGGAAAATAATGATGGCAACACAAAGTATTGACACTTTGGGCACAATTTGGACATTTTGACTAGGGGTGTACTCAGTTTTGTTGCTAATGGTTTAGACATTAATGGCTGTGTGTTGAGTTGTTTTGAGGGGACAGCAAATTTACACTGTTATACAAGCTGTACACTGACTGCATTGTATCAAAGTGTCATATCTTCAGTGTTGCCCCATGAAAAGATCTAATCAAATATTTACAAAAATGTGAGGAGTGTATTCATTTTTGTGAGATACAAACGTGGACAAAATTGTTGCTACCCCTCTGTTAATGAAAGAAAAACCCACATTGGTCACAGAAATAACTTTGTAGGAAAAACTCAATTTGGACAACCTCTAGAAAACCCCAGAAAACATTCTTGATTAGATGCTGATGGCTAATATAAACATTTCTAATAAATGTATCTAAAAGACTGTAATTTAGATGTTGATGGTAAAGATGAGCATTTATAGGAAATGTAACTAAATGACTGTAATTTGGACTGTTTTAATTTAAACTGTTTGTCAGTGAAAGCAGTAGCGCTTTTGCGCCACAGGTGGCACTCGGTAGTGATGAGACACTGTTAAGTGTTAGAGCGCGAGAGAAGAAGAGTTGAGAATGTTCTAGAGTGTGAAGGTGAAATGGTGAAGAGTGGTGTGGCCGTTATCGGGTGATGTCCCGCGTAAGAGTGCCGTGCCAGGTGTTGTGAAAGAAAGTCAATAAACCGCTGAAAAGTCCACCACTTGGCCTTTTCTTCGCCCTCCACGTGTAACAAAATTTGGTAGCAGAGGATGGTTCAGTCGTGCCTAAGACGGTGAGTGAGCAAATAAAAAAAAAAAAAAAAAGCAGAAACAATGGAATTGGAGCAGCTACAAGATAAGCTAAGCGAGGCCTTGGTGCCATTACAGGCCGAACAGCTAAACGAGGTCTGTTTGTTTGCAAAGATAAACCCAGCCAAGCCGTCTAAAAAGTACACGTTGGTACGACTGTTAAACGAGGAGGTGGAAAAAACCATTGAAAGCGAAGAGGAGGATGTAGCCCGCGCTTTTCTGCTAAAGCTAATAGCATGTGCTACTGAGGCTAAGCAAGGCGAATCGTCGACGCAGGCAGCGGCAGCGGCCGGCACGAGCCGGGGGGCAGAGGCACTCGCGAGTTTACAAAGCCAATATGCCGCTCTGCATAAAAGTTTCCTTGATTCAACTAAAAGGGTTGAAGAGAAAATAGCGAGGCTGACCGATAACGCAGCCACTCAGCCACAGAGTCGCCATTTTCTGACACAGCCTGCGGTCCCCACAGCGCCCCTACTACCAGAAGTGACCATTAAACGAGAGTTTAGGATAAATGGTCAGATAGGAGAGAGGGACCAAAGAGACAAGTTGTCTTATTCCAACCTCATTCATCAGATTGAGATGGGCCTAAAGAAAAATCATAGTGAGGCTGAGATAATCGAGGCTGTTGTCAGAGCAGTGAGTCCCGGATTGAGTTTGCGCGATATGCTGGAGATCAAGTCAGATCTCACCCTTCCACAGCTGCACATCATTCTGCGAGGACATTATAAAGAGGATAGTTCGACTGACTTGTAACATCGCCTGATAAACCTCACACAAGAAGGTAACGAGTCACCTCAGAACTTCCTGTTTCGCGCCATTGAGCTAAAGGAAAGACTTTTGGCAGCATCCTGAGAGACTGGCATGGAAGTGCGGTATAGTTCTGATCTTATTCAGAGGAAGTTTCTGAGGGCGATGGAAACGGGACTAATTAGTGCTGACGTGAAGTACCAACTGAAACGCTATCTGGAGGATCCTGCCATCACCGACGAGCTTCTGATTTCTAAGACGAATGCAGCAGCCAGTCTTGAATGGGAACAACACCAAAAATTCAAGAGGCACACGAAAGAACCCAAAGTTCGAGAATGCCGAGTGGAAAACTTGACGGGTCAGTATGCAACTGTGGAGGGAGTGGATAGCCAAGAGCGCCCTCCACCATCGACAAAAGGTAAAATCCTTAAATCCCAAAGCACAGTGACCCGCACGAAATCTGAGCTCCTGGACATAGTCACGCAGCTGAAGAGTGACATGGAGGAGATCAAGAAGGCCATACGTGAGTCTCCCAGAGCACCTCATGCTCAAAGAGCCAGAAGGACACGTGGCTGCAAGATCTGTCAGTCCACCAGCAATGGCGATCAGTGTGACCACTGCTTCAGATGTGGATTCAGCGGCCACATGTCAAGGGAATGTCTGATAGGAAGGAGACCTGGAAAAAGGACAGGGCAAGTACACACGGCAGCCAATACTGTTGCAACCACATCAGAACAAGCTAACACACAAGAACTGTATGAGCTAGTTACTGACAGTATTCGGAGTTTGGAAGCAAGGCTGGTAGCTAAAACAGAGGCACCTCCTGAAGAAACGGTCCTTGTTAATCTACTGTCCCCTAATCGCCGATTACAGTTGTTCAATTTGGTTGGAAAAAAATATGTCATAACCTGCTTCCTCGATGATAAGGAGACAGAAGCATTGTGGGACACAGGGTCACAGGTCTGCTTAATGAATGACGCCTGGAGACAGGAGCACCTGCCACACACCACCGTCAGAGACTTAGCCAAGTTGGTGGGTCCAAGTATTCTGAATGGGAGGGCAATGAACCAGACACCGATTCCATTCTCAGGGTGGGTCGAAGTCACTTTCAAGCTGCCGACAGATAAGAGGCCACCGGTGGAACTCTTAGTTCCTGTGCTAGTGGTGAAGGAGGATGGAGTGGCAGAGCCGCCTAGCATTGGGTTCAACGTGATTGACCATGTCCTGAAGATGGGCATTAAACCCCCTTGTGCTATCAGTGAAGCTGTTAGTGCAGCCTTCTCCTTTGATTGTAAAAAAAACAGAGGTACTTTTGAAGGTGATGCAAAGTGAGGAGGATAGGCTGGGGGAAGGAATGGTAAAAGTTGGCAGTGAGTTGGTCATCATCCCTGCTGGCCAAACCAAAGCAGTTAAAGGTTTTGTCAGGGAAGGCTCACTTCCAGACACACAAGACGTCTTGTTTGAGCCGAGTCAGTACACCCAATTACCGGAGGGTTTGCAGATGCAAAGTGGGTTGGTGCAGTTATGGAAAGGGAGGCGATCTATGTTCAAAATACCTATAACAAACAGTACTTCCCGTGATATCCAGCTGTCAGCTAAGACCATTTTGGGACAAACACAGAGAGTTAAAACTGCTTACCCGACAGACATTAGACCCCCTGCTGTAAACCAAGCAACAGCAGACCCGACGACGAGTGAAACCGGAAGGAAGAAAGAGACCAAAATGAACTGTGCCGTCAAAGAGACTATGGACATATGGGACCCCCCCAGTTCCCCTTGATCATCTCTCTCCCACACAACAAGAGCAAGTAAAACAGCTACTACGGGAGGAACGGCAAGCGTTTTCCTGTGATGAGTATGATGTAGGGACAATTCCCTCTTTACAGTTGAAAATCAGACTCAAGGATCCCACTCCTGTCAAAAAGACTTATATCTCTGTTCCCAGACCACTTCATAAAGAAGTAAAGGAGTATTTAGAAGACCTGCTTAACAGGGGCTGGATCACCAAATCTAAGTCATCGTATTCCAGTCCAATCGTCTGTGTGCGAAAGAAAGATGGAGGCCTGCGTTTGTGCTGTGACTTTAGAGAGCTGAACAAGAAGTCTATCCCTGACAGACACCCAATTCGCCGCATACAAGATATGCTAAACAGTCTCAATGGGAGTGCCTGGTTTTCGGTCATCGACCAAGGGAAGGCATATCACCAGGGTTTCCTGGAAGAGTCGAGTAGACCCCTCACTGCATTTATCACTCCCTGGGGTTTGTTTGAGTGGGTTCATTCCATTTGGTTTCTCCGCAGCACCAGCAGCATTCCAAAGATCTATGGAGGAGTGTTTGTGGGGGTTGAGGGATGATATTTGTCTGTCATACCTCGATGATAACCTTGTTCATTCACAGACTTTTGAAGACCACTTGCGAGACCTGAGAAGCGTCCTGCACCGCTATCAAAGCCATGGGGTGAAGCTGACTCCCCGGAAATGTGAGTTATTCAAGCAGCAGGTACGTTTCCTTGGTAAAATGGTAACAAAACAGGGCTACACTATTGACCCTGCTGACATTGCCCCAGTGCAGACCCTCAAACAGCAGCAACCTTCCACTGTTGGAGAACTAAGGAAATTGCTAGGCTTTATTTCATATTACCGCAGCTATATTCCAAACTTCTCCCATATAGCAAAGCCTCTTTACGACCTTCTTGCTAACGACCACACAGATAAAGCAAAGAAAAACTTGAAAACACATGTCAAAAAGAAAGATAGTGGACAGTTGCCCTCATCCCATGCAATCAGGTGGCGCCCTGAGCATCATGCAGTACTCTGTCAGCTTGTTGACTTTCTTTCCCAGCCCCCAGTGTTAGGTTACCCGAACTTTGAGGAACCCTTCATTTTGCACTGTGATGCTTCACAGGAGGGGCTTGGGGTGGTGTTATATCAGCGACAACAAGGCAAACTGGTGGTGATAGCGTATGGCTACAGGACACTGTCAAATCCAGAGAAGAACTACCACCTTCATTCAGGGAAGCTGGAGTTTCTTGCCATGAAGTGGGCTATTTGTGAGAGGTTTCGGGCTTACCTGTACTATTCTCCCCCATTCACTGTCTATATGGACAATAATCCCCTGACGTATGTGCTCACCACCGCAAAGTTAAATGCAACCACACAGAGGTGGGTAGCACTACTAGCTGATTTCTAGTTTGTGATTAAGTACCGCCCTGGGAAAGCAAACAGAGATGCAGACGGCCTTTCACGTATGCCCCTAGATATGGAGCAGTACATGAACAAATGCACACAAAATGTTGATCCTGATGTAATGCATTGTGTGGCACAGGCAGTCAAGGTAAAGTCACAAGAAAATGAACCATGGTTTTGCCCAGTCACCATTTCTACTCTCATTGGTGAAGCAGATCGAGAAGCGAGCTCTGTAGCTGAAATATCAAAGACTGCTCTAAAAAGAGCTCAAGAAGAAGACTCTGTGATTGGAGAGGTGTTGCGTTATGTGTTGTCAAAACAATGGCCAAGAAGTGGAAAGCAGCTGAACAGTAAAATTGCAGCTTTAGTCAGGCAAAAACACAAGCTGTACCTGAAAGATGATGGACTGCTTTACAGGAGAACGGCATCGCATGACCAGCTACTTCTACCCCAAAAGTTTCACAAGCTCGTGTTTAAAGAGCTCCACAAAAACATGGGCCATTTAGGGGTAAAGAGAGTGATGAACTTGATAAGGGAGCGATTTTATTGGGCTCATATGCAAAGAAATGTTGAGCACTACATCACTAAAGTTTGCAGTTGTTTGAAGAATAAACGTCCCAACAAGATAGCACGGGCACCACTGACTAACATTGTCGCCACGTATCCATTCGGACTGGTGTCCGTTGATTTCCTGCACTTGGAGAGGTGCAAAGGAGGATATGAGTATATCCTGGTTCTAATGGACCACTTCACTCGCTTTGCCCAGGCTTATCCTTGTCGCAACAAAGCTGCCCACATCGCTGCTGAGAAGATATTTGGGGATTTCGCCCTCAAATTTGGCTTCCCTACATGTCTCCATCATGACCAGGGTAGAGAGTTCCAAAATAAACTCTTTGCAAAACTCCAGGAGTACAGTGGTGTGCAGGGGTCCCGAACAACGCCCTACCATCCCCAAGGGAATGGGCAGGTGGAACGATTCAATCGCACCCTGTTGGCAATGCTCAGAAACTTGCCCAAAGCAGCCAAGGCAGATTGGAAGTCTTCTCTGGCAAAAGTGGTTCATGCCTATAATTGCACACGTAGTGAGGCTACGGGGTACGCACCATATTTTCTGCTATTTGGCCGTAGTCCAAAGTTAAGATAAGATAAGATAAGATAAGGTAAGCCTTTATTAGTCCCACAATGGGGAAATTCCAGGATTGCAACAGCACAGGGATAACAACACTCAGAGCAACAATCAGAAGGCAAGAGAAAAAACAAGAGCAGCGAGTATACATATGTACATATAAATATATATATATATATATATACAGACACAGAATGCGGAGCATTGTAGCTAGATAGGAAAGGTATATAAATATATAAACACAATGCGGAGTATTGTAGCTAGATGAAATGAATATGTGAATATATAAACACAGTGCGGAGCATTGTAGCTAGATGGAATAAATATGTAGATATATAAACACACACAGTGCGGAGCATTGTAGCTAGATGGAATAAATATATAAATATATAAACACCTACAGTGCAGAGCATTGTAGCTAGATGGAATAATATGTAGATATATAAACACACAGTGCAGAGCATTGTAGCTAGATGGAATAAATATATGAATATATAAACACACAGTGCAGAGCATTGTAGCTAGATGGAATAAATATGTAGATATATAAACACACACAGTGCGGAGCATTGTAGCTAGATGGAAAAAATATGTAAATATATAAACACACAGTGTGCGACATAATGTCCGGCTCAGGAGACACACACGCAGGCTCAGGATAGATTTAACAGCTTTATTCAACAAGCAGGTATGAGTGAATGCATGTGAGGAGTATGTAAATGTGTTGAGGGAGAACTTCAGTGCGCAGGCAGCAGAGCAGTTCACCGTACAGCCGGGCAACCCTATAACGAGAGAGCAGAGGGACAAGGTAAAGGGCACCACACCTATACAGGACTAAGACACTGACAGCTGCTTACTTGGTATGACAGGTGGCTGGCGTCAGCAAGGAGAGAGCCCAGGAGACAGCGACCTGCAGGGCCTGTGGCGACAGCGAGGATGGAGTGGAGAGACGAGGAGTCCGCCGCCAAGGGATCCACCTGTGCACAGGGGAAGGTACTGAGGAGAAAAGGTAAGGATGCTTACGGTTGAGCGTTGTCTTGCTGGTAATGGGGATTCCAACAGCGAAGACGAGCTGAAGGGAACAGACGGCTTCAGGCCGAAACACAGGGTTGAGTGGGTTTAATAGTCTGCCGCTGACGAGGCACAGGTGTGCGCGCAGCAGGAACCAATGATGGACGGCGAGTCATGACAGTACTCCCCCCCCAGCAGCACCTCCTGGTGCTTGTTTATCCGGGTGCGCCCGATGGAACTCCGTGATGAGACCCTTGTCCAGAACCAGGGAAGAGCGCACCCATTGCCTCCACTCAGGACCGAAACCCTCCCAGTCCACCAGATACTGCAGCCCGCGACCACGGCACCGAGAGTCCAAGATGGCAGTGACTCTCCAGGCTGGGTGGCGATCGATCATCAGGGGCGCGGGCGGCGCCGCGGGTGGGGGGCAGAGGGGATCGGACACCACTGGTTTGATCTTGGATACGTGGAAGGTGGGGCAAATATGGAGGGGGGCGGAATGGCTACACGCACAGCCACCGGGTTGATGAGCTTGGAAATTGTGAAAGGTCCAATGAAGCGCTGAGCCAGTTTCTTCTTCTCGTCCTTAAGATTGACGTCATGAGCAGAAACCCAAACTTGCTGACCCACCTTGTAGACAGGAGCCGGTCTCCTATGACGGTTAGCAGCGGTGCTGTTGCGCTTGGCTGTGCGCAAGAGTGTATCGCGCGTCTTGGACCAGAGACTCCAGCACCGCCTAAGGTGCGCCTGGATGGAAGGAACAGCCAGCTCACCCTCCTGCACCGGAAATAATGGTGAGTCGTACCCCAGGGAAGCCTTAAAGGGAGACATACCAGTGGAGGAAGAACGAGTGGAGTTGTGGGTGTATTCCACCCAGGCCAGGTGCGTGCTCCAGGAGGCCGGGTTGGAGGCGGTGACGCAGCGGAGGGCAGCTTCCAGCTCTTGGTTGGCCCGTTCGCATTGCCCGTTGGACTGCGGGTGATGGCCGGAGGAGAGGCTTACAGTTGCACCCAGGGCGTTACAAAAACACCTCCACACCTCAGAGACGAATTGTGGCCCTCGATCCGAGACAACGTCCACCGGAATCCCATGCAGTCTGACCACGTGCTGGACCAGGAGATCTGCTGTCTCCCGCGCCGTAGGGAGACCCCGCAGAGGCACGAAGTGGGCGGCCTTGGAAAAGCGATCGACGATGATCAGCACTGCGTCGTAGGAGTTGGAGACTGGGAGACCGGTGATGAAAACAAGGGCTATATGGGACCAGGGCCTGCCTGGGATCGGCAGGGGCTGGAGCAGACCCACGGGGGGAGCGTTACCTGTCTTGCCAGTGGCACACACTGGGCAGGCCCGCACGTAGTTGGCAATGTCCTTCTGCAGACCAGGCCACCAGAAGGACCGCTGGAGGAGATCGACCAGCCGGGAGACCCCAGGATGGCAGGCGAACTTGGAGGTGTGGATCCAGTGGATAACCTCCTCCCGAACTGCAGATGGGACGAATAGCCTCCCCTCCGGTCCGTTGCCAGGGTCCAGTTCAGTCTCCTGCGCCTTCCAGATCTTGTCCTCGATGGCCCAGGACATCGCCCCCACAATACACGAACTGGGTAGGATGGTGTGCTCCGACTTCACGGACGTCTCGGGGGCAAACTGCCTGGAGAGAGAGTCGGGCAGGCCGTTCTTCGAACCGGGGCGGTACGTGATGGTGAAGTGAAAACGGGCAAAGAACAAGGACCAACGCGTCTAGCGGGCATTCAGACGTTTGGCAGATCTCAGGTACTCCAAGTTCTTATGGTCCGTTAGTACTATGAACGGCAAAGCTGCCCCCTCCAGCCAATGGTGCCACTCCTGCAGGGCGAGCTTGATGGCGAGAAGCTCCCTATCCCCGACATCGTAATTGCATTCGGCCGGTGACAGGCGCCGAGAGAAGAAGGCGCAGGGTTGTTTGATCCCATTGGTGGGTGACCGTTGGGACAGCACCGCCCCCACCCCCGTATTGGACGCGTTGACCTCCACCAGACACTGCAGCGCGGGGTCGACCTGGGTCAGGACCCGGGAGGAGGAGAACTCAGTCTTCAGGGCCAGAAACGCTGCAGCAGCCTCTTCGGTCCACCGGAAGGGGGTTTTAGGCGAGGTGAGGCGGGTCAAAGGGCCGACAATGGCGTCGAAGTTAGGGATGAAACGGCGGTAGAAGTTGGCGAATCCTATAAACTGCTGTATCTGCTTCCTGGAGGTCAGCATGGGCCAGTCAACCACCGCTTTAACCTTCGCGAGGTCGGGCAGGACTTGGTTGTGTGAAATGACAAACCTCAGGAAGGAGGTGGTCTTGGTGTAGAATTCGCACTTTTCGGCCTTGACATACAACCTGTTCTCCAGCAGTCGCTGCAAGACCCGCCTCACGTGGACCTGATGTTCGTCCCGTGACCTGGAGAAGATTAGGATGTTGTCTAGATATACGAAGATGAAGAGGCCCAAGAAGTCACGAAGAACATCGTTAATGAGGCTCTGGAAAACAGCAGGGGCGTTGGTTAATCCGAACGGCATCACCAGGTATTCAAAGTGGCCAGTCGGTGTACGGAAGGCTGTTTTCCACTCATCTCCCTCCAGGATCCGGACGAGGTGGTAGGCGCTACGGAGGTCCAACTTGGTGAACCAGGTCGCCCCCTGGAGGGAGTGGAAGGCGGTGTCCATCAACGGCAGGGTGTAGCGATCCTTCTCTGTGATGTCGTTGAGGGCCCGATAGTCGATGCAGGGACAGAGGGAACCGTCCTTCTTGGCCACGAAGAAGAACCCTGCGCCAAGCGGGGACGAGGAGGGACGGATGATTCCCGCGCTGAGGGACTCCTTTAGGTAGGCGTCCATAGCTTCCCTCGCCGGCGCTGAAAGGCTGTACAGGCGTCCTGAAGGTAAGGGAGCCCCCGTGCGGATGTTTATAGCACAATCGTAGGGCCGATGAGAGGGAAGTGACATCGCCCTGGACTTACTGAACACCAGGCCCAGGTCGTGGAACTCCGAAGGCACCAAGGTAAGGTCCGGCGGCGCAGTGTCCTTGGCCGGAGGGGGTGAAGACGGGGCGCAGGCTGCGGACTGAAGGCAGGTGGCCATACAAAACGAGCTCCAGGCGGAGACCCTTCCGGTCTGCCAATCCAGCACCGGGTTGTGTATGCGCAGCCAGGGGTAGCCTAAGATGATGGGCGAGACAGAGGAGGACAGGACGTAGAGTACCAGATCCTCCCGATGGTTACCTGAGACGATGACGGGGATTGGCTGGGTCCGATGGGTCACTCGTCCAAGGGGTGCTTGAGAGAGGGTGATCAGGCTGAGCGGAGTTGGCAGAGGGTGACAGGGGATGCCCAATTGGGTTGCCAGGCTCTTAGAAATAAAACTCTGCTCTGCTCCTGAGTTCACCAGTGCGTGAGTGAGATGCCCCTTAGCTTTGTGACAAAAACGAATAGGCAGTGTAAGATTAGTGAGGGGACTTGACCGGTTAGAGTCTGCGAGGCCCCCTACAGTGACTCGCGGACCTCCCAGTTTGGCTTTTCCCGGCAATGCTCCACGGTGTGTTGGCGACCTGCGCAATACATGCACAGGCCCAACTCCCGGCGGCGCTGTTTCTCCGCTAAAGGAAGCTTTGACCGGCCTACCACCATTGCCTCCGACTCCTCGGAGGACTCCGGGGGAGGCAACGCCAGGGGGTGAGCTTGAGGCATGCGGACGGGGCCTCCTCGCGAGCGGGTGCTTTACTTCCGCTCGGAGGAACGCTCGCGCAGCCTGTTATCCAAACTAATTACTACGGAGATTAGCTCTGAAAGAGTCTCCGGGAGATCTCGACCGGCCAGTTCATCCCTCAGACTCGAGCTGAGGCTGCGGAGGAAGATGCCACAAAGTGACGCCTCATCCCAGCCCAATTCCTCGGCGGTGACCCGGAAGTCAATGGCGTGGTCCGCCGCTGACTGAACTCCCTGCTGGAGAGCAAGGAGTCGGTCAGTTAGGACACTATCACGCCGGGAATGGTCAAATATCTCGAGGAATTGTCGCACGAACTGGCTATAAGAGAGGTTCGCGTAACTGGGCTTCGCCATTACGGCATAAGCCCAAGTTAGTGCTCGCCCCTCCAGGAGATTACCAATATAGCCAATCCGGCTATGGTCTGAGGGGAAGTCCCTGGGAATGCGCAGGAACACCGACTCACACTGCATTATGAACCTCCGGGCACCGCCAAGTTTCCCGCTGAAGCGGGCAGGGGTCGGAATCGGTGTGAGTCGGGCCGGCGGTCCCGCGGCAGACTGACCAGTCACCAGAGCAGCTGGAGCTAATCCTCCCTGACGAGCTGGGGGGAACGCCTGCTGGGGGTCCAGGCGGTCTAACCGGTGAGTGATGGTGGTCAATTGATTTAGGATTACCTGCTGTTGGTGGGCTATTAAGTCTACCCGAGCCTCAAGAGTGGAAAGACGGCGTGCGAGCCCGCTGTCTGCCGAGCCGCTCTGCTGAAGCCGTACTGACATAATGTCTGGCTCAGGAGACACACACGCAGGCTCAGGATAGATTTAACAGCTTTATTCAACAAGCAGGTACGAGTGAATGCGAGTGAGGAGTATGCAAATGTGTTGAGGGAGAACTTCAGTGTGCAGGCAGCAGAGCAGTTCGCCGTAAAGCCGGGCAACCCTATAACGAGAGAGCAGAGGGACAAGGTAAAGGGCACCACACCTATACAGGACTAAGACACTGACAGCTGCTTACTTGGTATGACAGGTGGCTGGCGTCAGCAAGGAGAGAGCCCAGGAGACAGCGACCTGCAGGGCCTGTGGCGACAGCGAGGATGGAGTGGAGAGACGAGGAGTCCGCCGCCAAGGGATCCACCTGTGCACAGGGGAAGGTACTGAGGAGAACAGGCAAGGATGCTTACGGTTGAGCATTGTCTTGCTGGTAATGGGGATTCCAACAGCGAAGACGAGCTGAAGGGAACAGACGGCTTCAGGCCAAAGCACAGGGTTGAGTGGGTTTAATAGTCTGCCACTGACGAGGCGCAGGTGTGCGTGCAGCAGGAACCAAGGATGGACGGCGAGTCATGACAGTGTGGAGCATTGTTGCTAGATGGAATAAATATATAAATATATATATATAAACACACAGTGCGGAGCATTGTAGATAGATTGAATAAATATGTAAATATAATAATACATCGGTTTTATATAGCGCTTTATCATATATTCTCAAAGACGCCTTACAAATAGGTACATTATTCATTCACTCCAGACAGACAATGGTAGTGGCAAGCTACTTCTGCAGCCACAGCTGCCCTGGGGCAGGCTGACAGAAACGTGGCAGCCAATCTGCGCCAACGGCCTTTCCGGCCACCACCGAACATTTTATACATTTATACACATTCATACCCAGTGTTATAGGCACTGGAGGCAATGCGGGTGAAGTGTCTTGCCCAGGGACACAACGGTAGGATATCTGGGGAAAGCGGGATTCGAACCGACAACCATCGGGTTATTAGGCGACCTGCTCTACCTCCTGAGCCACTGCCGCCCCAAATATATAAACACACACAGTGCGGAGCATTGTAGCTAGATGGAATAAATATGTAAATATTAGTGCTGTCCAGCGATTAAAATATTTAATCATAATTAATCACACGATCTCATAGTTAACTCATGATTAATCACATTTTAGTTGCGTATTTTTGTCTCATGAAAAACCATTGTAATTCTCTTAACAGCACAAAAAGTGAGTGGGCTTGCTTTGTACAAATGTTTTTTTTATTATTATTATCATTGCAAAGCATCCATATCTTCCGTATTAGACCGAGAAAACAAAACAGGACATATTACTCTGAAAATAAAAAAAATGTTTTCTTTTTTTCCTTTTCATTAGTTTAGTAACCCTGCCACTGATATCTGCGATAAAAAAAGATACATAAAAATAAAAAATATATAGGCACAAAAGCAGCCCCTTAAATACAAAATGAAAACAAGAGGAGAGTGTCCCCTGAGAGGAGTAGTACAGTCTAATGACTGTATAGTAGCCCAACTGCTGCAGTTTTAAACTTACCAACACAGCCTCTTGAACATGAACATAATGTAACTGCTAGCACGTAACAGGTGAGTCAACCTAAAGGCCTACTTTCTGTCTTTGAGCCAGTTGCTCAAACAGACAAGCCTATTGACATTTTCAGACAACAGGGAAGATCGTTTTTTCTGAACGACATGTCCAGACAGTGAAAACAATCGTTCACATGGTACTGACGTGGCAGGCGTTGCTAAGTATTTGCATGCAAGGGAGGCCATCTCACTGCCAATCATAGGTTAAGATAATCACGAGCTACACTTTGAGTAAAATGAAGCAAATAAACAGTCTACACATAGAGATGGCCCATCTAAAACATGCCACAGGGTGGTATTTTACGTTGGGTGAGACAGGTTCTAATGTTTCTGTCTTGACACAGATCTACTTTAATTGTTAAAGAATCAGATATAGGCTACAAGACATAATTAGGCCTACCTGCAATGCTCCAACGCAGCTTCGAGCTTCTTTGTTTTCTCCAGCTCCGTTGCTGTTGGCATGGTGACTTTGGTTGAGTGTAGGGCCAGGGCAGCTGTCAGAGGTTCAATATTCCGGTTGACACGCTTTATCATTTCAAGGGTACTATTCCATCTTGTTGCTACCTCCTGCGTGAGCGCTTCTTCTTTCTGGTTGTGTGCGATTTGCTGCCGCTCGAGTTCCAGGGCATTCGTTGGGCTGTGTTTAAAGGGTTCCCACAAGTTTTCTGCATTTTGCCAATGCGCTGTCGAATGGGCTATTGTGCAGAGAAACCGTGACTGCTCGGTGCACGCTGTGTGCGATGCACGGCAGGTGTTCAAAGGGGAGCTCTCTGGCTGCAGCCATCATATTGCGTGCACTATCCGTGGTCAGTGAAACAACTTTCTTTTCGATGCCCCACTCTCTGGCTACATTCATGAAGTGCTCTGCAACATTATCAGCGAAGTGCCTCTCTTCTGTCTTCATAACAGTCAAAGCATGGGACTGAAGTTTCCACTGTGGGGTGAAATAATGTGCTGTGACCCCGAGGTAGTTGTCATTGCCAAGTGACGTCCAGCAATCTCCCGTTAGTGCGACTATTTCTGTCTGCCCCAATGCCTGTTGTAACTGGGACTTCTCCGTTTCAAACAACGTTTCTATCCGGCGTGTGATAGTAGCTCTGGAAGGAGTTTCGTAGGTCCAGTCGTTGGATGCGATGCGAATTATCTCGGCCAGACCTTCATCCTCCACAATACTAATGGGCCTGCATGCCATAGCCACCCACTTAGCTATGGCAGCTGTTAGCTTCATTTTAGTAGCAGCATCCATGGGCCGCTGTCGGAAGCCATCCAAACTTGTTTGGTTCTGACGCGGAGGAGGCGAAGCTACATCACTGGTGTGTTTGGCCATCAAATGGTATTTTAAACTGGATGTGCTTCGATGGTAGCTAAGTTCACATCGACAATAAGGGCAAATAACTTTAGTTTTATCGATCGAACCATCCTTTCCTATTTTAAATGTAAACTTTCCGTTCAGAAGTGTCCCTGGTGCGTCCATTACTGTGGCTGACTAGTGCCGCCAGTGCCGCGCGCTTTAGTCGTTGGGTTCTTCTTTGTTTGATATTTGAAATCGTATCCTTTGTTCCACCACCATGTGTACGTGCATGGTATTACAGCCAGTACACTGCGCTTATGAAAAACTACGGTCACAGCATTAATCTCACGTTAAAAAAAATCTCGCCATTAAAAAGGCGCTTGAGTTAACGCGATAATAACGCGATATTTTGACAGCACTAGTAAATATATAAACACACACAGCGTGGAGCATTGTTGCTAGATGGAATAAATATATAAATATATAAACACACACAGTGCGGGGCATTGTAGCTAGATGGAATGAAACAGCACAACCGTCTACTTAGTTATCCTACATGGTATGATTATGTACCCATACATATTCTCACCCTCCATAGCGACCGGTATTTTCCTAGTTGTATACCGGAGGGGACCATTGTGTAAGTCTATTGCGTCTTTTGCATTCAATACTATTAGGTTGTCACGTCTTTTTGCTATCTCTGCGAGCAGCCCCACTTAGGTTGTACAGTCTGACAGCCATAGGTAGGAAGGACCTGCGAAACCTCTCGGTTGTGCACCTAGGATGATGTAGTCTGCTGTTAAATGAGCTCCTCAGTGTATTCAGTATGTCCTGCATAGGGTGGAACTCGGACTCCAGCAGAGATGACAGTTTAGCCACCATCCTTCTCTCTCCCATCTCCTCCACTGGGTCAAGGCGCCACCCCAGGATAGAGCTAGCTTTCTTGATTAGTTTGTTCAGTCTCTTCCTATCAGCTGCTGTAATGCCACTGCCCCAGCAGACCACTCCAAAAGTGATGGCTGATGCCACCACCGTGTCGTAGAATGTCTTCAAGAGCACCCCTTGTACACCAAAAGACCTGAGCCTCCTCAGTAGGAACAGCTTGCGCTGTCCCTTCTTGTAGAGTGCGTTGGTATTGTGTGACCAGTCTAGTTTATTGTTCAGATGAACACCCAGGTGCTTGTAGGATGTCACCATCTCAATGTCTGTTCCCTGGATGTTCACTGGTGCTGTGAGGGGTTGTCCTTGCCTGCGGCAGTTCGCCACCAGCTCCTTAGTTTTCCTCACGTTGATCTGGAGGCAGTTCCGATGGCACCAGTGCACGAAGTGACAGTTTAGCCACCATCCTTCTCTCTCCCATCTCCTCCACTGGGTCAAGGCGCTGCCCCAGGACAGAGCTAGCTTTCTTGATCAGTTTGTTCAGTCTCTTCCTATCGGCTGCTGTAGCAGTAGTAGTTGCCTATTGATCTAATGTTTAGCCTCACAACAAGGGAGCAGAGTGCTTCTCAGCAGGACTATGCTGAAAAGTGGAGAGCTGCAATGGCTGAAGCGTTACAAACTTGCCTCTAGAACAGCAAACAAAGAAGGGATGAGAAGCAAAGCCCTTTATGATAAAAAGGTTCACGGTGCTGAGTTGCCCCCTGGATCCAGAGTACTGGTCCGAAACTTGACCGAAAAAGGTGACCAGGAAAATTAAGATCATTCTGGGAAGACAAGGTGTATGTAGTGACCCAAAAGAAGTACCCAGACAGTCCAGTGTATGAAATCAGACCTGAAGATGGCAAGGGGCGCACTCGGGTCATGCACAGAAACCTTTTGCTACCCTGTGACTTTCTTTCCATGGAAACAGTGGAGCCTGCCTCTAATAAAACAAGAGAAAGAGAGTCTAAAAGGCAAAGGAATGTGGACAGACAAAACAGCACGGACAATGAAGATGAAGAGGGCTGGAGTGCCATAATTGGATTACGAGCTGGAAAGGATCAAAATCACCGTCCACTGAGAGCCGATGCACCGGAGTTCTACCCGCACAGTGACACTACTCCGGAGGATGAGGACCAGGACACAGATGACGTCACACAGGTGCAGCTGGCACCAGAGGTCAACAATCCGGTGGTCCGAGATCCAGCTGAGGCAGACCAGGACCAGGATGATGTGTTGTCGGAGTCCAGTTCCAGTGACCAGGAGGGACCTGTCGAGAGCCCTGCTAAAACGTATCCTTCAAGAATGAGAAAACAGACGTTGATATTTACTTATGATAAGTTAGGCCAACCTTGCACTTCATCTGTTTAAAACAAATATAAAGTGTGTAGAAGCTAGAGATAACCATTGTTCAGACATGAATGTTTTGGAAAGTAAATGAGTAGTGACTAAACTCATCACCAAGTTACTTTTATGGTTGATTAAAAAAAAAAAAAAAAGATTTTCAGTGTGTTACTAAGGTACAGGCATCACATAAAGGCTTATTTGGTAGGCTATGACTAGATTGAGTACCCTTACTCTCAGGAAAGATGCAGATACCCACCATGATGGAAGCAACGGTTGATGGTCATTGTGCACAAAGACCTCTTCTGCGAATGTATTGTATGGAACAGGAGATACATGCTGTACTGTGGACTATTACCAGTTTGCATCTTTATGGACTTTAATGAA
This sequence comes from Pholidichthys leucotaenia, assembly GCA_020510985.1. NCBI lineage: Eukaryota > Metazoa > Chordata > Actinopteri > Cichliformes > Pholidichthyidae > Pholidichthys > Pholidichthys leucotaenia. Next base: position 187,362,487 of record CM035847.1, read on the forward strand.
CTCTGACTCCTATTTAGTAATATCCTACTTACATGAGATACATGGTTACCAAACGTGGACTGTGAAAAAAAGAGTTTTGGGAAAGTTGTTTGTAATGTCGGGGCGACATTAAATTTTCGAGGGGTGAGTGTAGGAAAAATTCAATTTTGGACAACCTCTAGAAAACCCCAGAAAACATTCTTGATTAGATGCTGATGGCTAATATAAACATTTCTAATAAATGTATCTAAAAGACTGTAATTTAGAAGTTGATGGTAAAGATGAGCATTTATAGGAAATGTAACTAAAGGACTGTAATTTGGACTGTTTTAATTTAAACTGTTTGTCAGTGAAAGCAGTAGCGCTTTTGCACCACAGGTGACGCTCGGTAGTGATGAGACACTGTTAAGTGTTAGAGTGTGAGAGAAGAAGAGTTGAGAATGTTCTAGAGTGTGAAGGTGAAATGGTGAAGAGTGGTGTGGCCGTTATCGGGTGATGTCCCGTGTCAGAGTGCCGTGCCGGGTGTTGTGAAAGAAAGTCAATAAACCGCTGAAAAGTCCACCACTTGGTATCTTCTTCGCCCTCTGGGTGTAACAACTTGAATCTGACAAAAGTGGTAATAAATAAAAATTCTATGAAAATTAACCAATGAAAATCAGACAGTGCTTTTGAATTGTGGTTCAACAGAATTATTTTGAAAAAACAAACTCATGAAACAGGCCTGGACAAAAATGATGGCACCCCTAGAAAAGATTGAAAATAATGTGACCATAGGGACATGTTCAACTAAGATGTGTCCTCTAATTAACATCACAGGTGTCTACAAACTTGTAATCAGTCAGTCGGCCTATGTATAGGGTGACAAGTAGTCACTGTGCTGTTTGCTGACATGGTGTGCACCACACTAAACATGGACCAAAGGAAGCAAAGGAGAGAGTTGTCTCAGGAGATTAGAAAGAAAATTATAGACAAGCATGTTAAAGGTAAAGGCTATAAGACCATTTCCAAGCAGCTTGATGTTCCTGTGACTACAGTTGCACATATTATTCAGAAATTTAAGCTCCACGGGACTGTAGCCAACCTCCCTGGACGTGGTCGCCGGAGGAGACAGATAATACGAATGGTAACAAAAGAGCCCAGAATAACCTCTAAACACATTCATGGTGAACTCCAAGGTCAAGGTACATCAGTGTCAGATCGCACCATCCGTCGCTTCTGGGAGAATGTCCTATGGACAGACGAGACAAAACTGGGACTTTTTGGCAAGGCACATCAGCTCTATGTTCACAGATGCAAAAATGAAGCATACCAAGAAAAGAACACTGTCCCTACTGTGAAACATGAAGGTGGTTCTGTTTTGTTCTGAGGCTGCTTTGCTGCATCTAGCACAGGGTGTCTTGAATCTGTGCAGGGTACAATGAAATCTCAAGACTATCAAGGTATTCTAGAGAGAAATGTGCTGCCCAGTGTCAGACAGCTTTGTCTCAGTCGCAGGTCAAGGGTCTTGCAACAGGATAATGACCCAAAACACACAGCTAAAAACACCCAAGAATGGCTAAGAACGAAACATTGGACTATTCTAAAGTGGCCTTCTATGAGCCCTGATCTAAATCCTATTGAACATCTGTGGAAGGAGCTGAAACATGCCGTCTGGAAAAGGCACCCTTCAAACCTGAGACAACTGGAGCAGTTTGCTCATGAGGAGTTGGCCAAAATACCTGCTGAGAGGTGCCGAAGTCTCATTGATAGTTACAGAATTCGTTTGATTGCAGTGATTGCCTCAAAAGTAATATGTACATATGTATATTAGCTGCTCTTGCTTGCTTGTTTTTTTTTTCTTGCCTTCTGATTGTTGCTCTGAGTGTTGCTATCCCTGTGCTGTTGCAATCCTGGAATTTCCCCGTTGTGGGACTAATAAAGGCTTATCTTATCTTATCTTATCTTAAAAGGTTGTGCAACAAATTATTAAGTTAAGGGTACCATCATTTTTGTCCAGGCCTGTTTCATGAGTTTGTTTTTTTTTAAATAATTCTGTTGAACCACAATTCAAAAGCATTGTCTGATTTTCATTGGTTAATTTCATAGAATTTTTATTTATTACCACTTTTGTCAGATTCAAGTTATTTCTGTGACCATTGTGGGTTTTTCTTTCATTAACAGAGGGGTACCAACAAGACTGATCACACCCTCATTATGTCAGCAGGCCAGGTGGGCAGGGTGAAAAGAGATGCTTACCTACCACAGGATGCCACTTTTGCACCGTATGATTCTATCTGGGGTACAGATGTGTCAGAGCAGTTCAAGATACAGACTACAGGACAAAACGTTCTTCAGTCATTGTTCCCCTGGGTGGGAGTGTAACATAGCGTGATGCGTGACGTAAAGCAGTCTCTCATGAAAGGAGGCTTGAGGCAATTGCAATCAGCAATTTTCCATTTTTATTTTCAATCTTCTCAAGTAAACTTCAGTGTACATTCCCAAACTTCACACCGACATGACTCTCCATCAACAATCAACAATAGTGAAAGAATCCCATCTCTCCCACAATAAACACCTGTTATATATTAACTGAGATAATTAGGGCTAATTAGCCCCTACCATAACCCCAGGTAAAACAATAAACATTTTCATCTTTCACACATACCCACTAACATCTAAAAGTCCATAAACAATTCCCCACCTATTTACAAATACATATAAATAACACAGAATAAATAATACCATAAATAATTCAATAAATAATTTAAACCCCTATTTACAAAATTCTAAATCACCCCTCTGACTCACCATCACATGCTTCCTTCCCGCTGGTGTCCTTTAAAAGGCATTCAACCCATCACAGAGTCTTTTGCCCAGACACCCCCAGGAAGCATGTTGGCAACGGTATGTGAATTTAATCACCACTTGTTTTACCCAAATAAATAACCAAACAATTATCTCACAAAAAGGCACTCCACATAGTCAGAAGCAGATCCCAGAATAATGTGTACATTTTAACAAACAATCACATTAACATTTGCCATACTACAGATATAATATAATCACACATACAGTGGACCATAACCGTGGTGACACTCCGTCGTCACAGGGAGTGGCAAAGAACACTTTGTGGGTTGAAACCCTTAATTACAGACTACAGTCTTTTGTGAATTTTTCCTTTGCTTCTTGGTGAGGCGAAAGGGAAGAGATGACAGCAATGAAACTTATGGAGACACAAAATAGAATGGTACTTGATCAGTTGTCTGCTGCCCGTGGGGGCGTGTGCACTATTATGGATCAATACTGTCGTACTTTTATTCCTGCAAATGATGCAGATGGACATGTTATTGCTTCAGCCATAGGCAGTCTTACCACTTTACAAGCTGCTGGGGCTAAAGATGATGTTACTGATGCACAGTATTGGATGAATTTGTTGTTTTCCTCCTGGAGGAGTCTCGTTTTAATCTTGGTGGTGGTTTTTGTGGTGATAGTTTTGTTTTTTTCATGTGTCATTCCCTGCATCCGCAGTATGATGATGAGACTTGTTCGTGTGAACTTGGTGATGTATCATGATGCCACAGCTGGAGATGATGGGGAAACAACACCAACTAAAATTGTCTTTTCATGAGTAAAGAGTAAAAGTATGATTGACATGCAGAAAAACGAGAGGAAGTGCATACTCATGATGTGAATTTGAAATGTACTATTTACAAAAGCATATTTGAAGTTCTGAGATATTGCTTTTCATTGTTGTTTGGGGGTTTTCACTCCACTTTGTTTTTAGCACATTATATTTGTAATCACCACATTGTTAATCACTATTTACTCACTATGCAGTTTTATTGCTATGGTTGTTGTTTCATTTCCTGATTGCTTAATTACACTAACATTCATAGATTTAAGCTGCTAACACACAAATACCCTCATCACACACATATATACACATATATATACTCAATCCATATTATCTGTTGTCATATAATCATTATCATTGTTCTTTATTGTGATTTTGCTAGTTTTTACACTTATCGTTATACATCTATACACTAACTTACCTCATTAAATTGCTGCTAATCTGCGAACATGCACAACAACAAATAGATGCTTACATAAACACATCACACATATCATTTTGTGACTGTTCATCATTACTGACTTTACTTTTCTTTATTATGATTTTGTTTGATTATTGAGTTATTTTACTGATCAAAAGGCTTTATTGTTCCATGCTCCCCAGGAAATTAAACATTCAAACGGCGCTCGGAAGAGACAGGTGGGTCGATGGCTGACCTTCCTCATTAAAAAGCGACTTAGGATCTTTTGCAATAAAATGCTTCTTGCATAAAATACACCGAAACTTAGCGAGCTGCCCAGTGAGGTTTTATAGGCCATAAGGCTTCATCTCTGATGCTTTTTTAAAGCATCAATGGTGGGGATGAAAGAATAATTTAATGTTCCTCTATATTATTCTTTTATATTTTATGTCTGATATATTTTTGGTGCCTTGTATGAGGCATTATTCTCTATGTGACTTTCATGCCCCAGAGTCTGATGTACATGTGAGTGCATGGGATGTGCGTGTGAATGCATGTGAGGGCAGGTCAGCAGAGATGTAAAGGATGACCCAAGCTACACTGATAATCTCTTTGTTTTATTGACTTGCTCCGCTAAGTTTCTGTGACCGAGGAATGTGCTAAAACTCCCAGTTCATGAAGATTAGATTTAAAGGCACTTTGCCTGTCTCCAGAGATGCCACAAGGATGTCTCCCCCTTTGTTTATCTATTCTTAGAGCTATAAAAATACCAAGCTCAGAATGTATGTTCAGATTGATGCATGAACAACTTTGTGGGCTGTTCAATGTATTCTCTCTCCTGGCCAGAAAATAAATGGCTTACAACTCAGAATCTGCCTATTGAATTTTTGACTCAGTCTCATTTAATTCAATTTCATTCTACCAGTATTTATCTTTGATGGTGATAGCATCGTGGTGGTGGGGGTGGTGGTGGTTGCGTGCCCCAGTGATCCCAGGAGCTATGTTGTCCGGGGCAATTTGCTTCTGATAGGGTCACCCAAGACAAACTGGTCCTGGGTGAAGGGCCAGACTAAGAACAATCCAACAGACTCATGATAAATTCTATATCAAGGATTGAGTGTACCCCGCCCGGCATGGGGTTACCGGGGCCCCACCCTGGAGCCAGGCCTGGGGGAGGGGCTCGAAGGCTAGCATCTGGTGGCCGGGTTTCCACCCATGGGACCCGGCCAGGCTCAGCCCGTAGGAGTTACATGGGTCTGCCCTCCAGTGGGCTCACCACCTGCAGGAGGGATCATGGGGGTCCGGTGCTATGTGGATTAGGTGGCGGTCAAAAGGGGAGACCTTGGCGGACTGATCCCAAGCTTTCTAAACTGGCTTTTGGTACGTGGAATGTCACCTCTGTGGTGGCGAAGGAGCCTGAGCTGGTGTACGAGGCTGAGAGATACCGGCTAGATATAGCCGGCCTCACCTCAACACACAGCTCCGGTTCTGGAACCAGTCTCCTGGAGAGTGGCTGGAGCTAGGCCTTTTCTGGAGTTGCCCCGGGTGAGAGGCAATGGGCAGGGGTGTGTATTCTTGTATCCCCCCTCCTTGCTGCCTCTATATTGGAGTTTTCCCTGGTGGATGAAAGGGTTGCTTTCCTGCACCGTCGGGTTGGGAAACGGGTCCTGACCATCATTTGTGCCTATGCACCAAATGATGTTTCAAAGTACCCACCCTTTTTGGACTCTCTGACTGGGGTGCTGGAGGGTGCTCCTCTTGGAGACTCCATTGTCCTACTGGGGGACTTCAATGCGCACGTGGGCAATGACAGTGAAACCTGGAGGGGTGTGATTTGGAGGAACGGCCTGCCCGATCTGAACCCGAGTGGTGTTCAGTTATTGGACTTCTGTGCTAACCACAGTTTGTCCATAACGAACACCATGTTCAAGCATAAGGGTGTCCATATGTGCACCTGGCACTAGGACACCCTAGGTCGCAGGTCGATGATAGATTTTGTTATTGTGTCATCAGACCTGCAACCGTATGCCTTGGGCACCCGGGTAAAGAGAGGTGCAGAGCTGTCAACTGATCACCACCTGGTGGTGAGTTGGATCTGATGGCAGGGGAGGAAGCCATTCAGACCTGGTAGACCCAAACATATAGTGAGGGTGTGCTGGGAACGTCTGGCTGAGGCCCCTGTCCAGGAGTTCTTCAACTCCCACCTCTGGAAGAACTTCAACCACATTCCGAGGGAGTCTGGAGACATGGAGTCTGTATGGGCCATGTTCTCCACCTCTGTTGTTGAAGCAGCGGCCCAGAGATGCGGCAGCAAGGTGGTTGGTGCATCTCATGGTGGCAACCCCCGAACCAAGTGGTGGACACCAGTGGTGAGGGGGGCCATTAAGCTGAAGAAGGAGTCCTATCAAGCTTGGTTGGCTTGTGGGACTCCCAAAGCAGCTGAGGTGTACCGGCAGGCCAAGCGGAGTGCAGCTCGGGTGGTTGCTGAAGCAAAAACCCGGGTATGGGAGGAGTTCGGTGAGGCCATGGAACAAGACTTTCGGTCGGCCTCAAAGAGATTCTGGCAAACTGTCCAGCGGATCAGGAGGGGAAAGCAGCTCTTTGACCACACTGTGTATGGTGCGGATGGGACACTGTTGACTTCAACTGGGGATATCGTTGGGTGGTGAAAGGAATACTTCGAGGATCTCTTCAATCCCACTGATATGCCTTCAACAGAGGAAGCAGGGTTTGGGGACGAGGGGGATGACTCGCCTATCACAGGGGCTGAGGTCGCCAAGGTGGTTAAAAATCTCCTTGGCGGCTGGGCTCCGGGGGTAGACGAGATCCGCCCTGAGTACCTCAAGGCCCTGGATGTTATAGGGCTGTCATGGTTGACACGCCTCTGCAACACTGCGTGGAGGTCGGGGGCAGTGCCTCTGGCATGGCAAACCGGGGTGGTGGTTCCTCTTTTCAAAAAAGGGGTCCGGAGGGTGTGCTCCAACTTTAGAGGGATCACACTCCTCAGCTTCCCCGGGAAGGTCTACGCCAAAGTACTGGAGAGGAGAGTCCGGCCATTGGTGGAACCTCGGATTCAGGAGGAGCAATATGTTTTTTGTCCTGGCCGTGGCACATCGGACCAGCTCTTTACCCTCTCAAGAATTCTTGAGGGTTCGTGGGAGTTTGCCCAACCAGTTTACATGTGTTTTGTGGACTTGGAGAAGGCATTTGACTGCGTCCCTCGTGATTTTTTGTGGGGGGTGCTTCGGGAGTATGGGGTATCGGGCTTGTTGTTACGAGCTATTCGGTCTCTGTACGACCGTTGTGAGAGTTTGGTTCGTATTGCCAACACTCGGTCGGAGTCATTCCCAGTGAGAGTTGGACTCCGCCAGGGATGCCCTTTGTCACCGATCCTGTTCATAATTTTTATGGACAGGATTTCTAGGCACAGCCAGGGAATGGAGGGTGTCATGCATGGTGAGCACAGGATCTCATCTCTGTTGTTTGCAGATGATGTTGTCCTGTTGGCTTCATCCAGCAATGACCTACAGCTGTTGCTGGGACGGTTTGCCGCTGAGTGTGAAGCGGCTGGGATGAGAATCAGCAGCTCCAAGTCCGAGTCCATGGTCCTCAGCCCAAAAAAGGTGGATTGTCCTCTCTGGGTTTGGGACAGACTCCTGCCCCAAGTGGAGGAGTTTAAGTATCTTGGGGTCTTGTTCACGAGTGAGGGGAAAATGGAGCGAGAGGTTGACAGATAGATTGGAGCAGCATCTGCAGTGATGCAGACGTTGTACCGGTCTGTTGTGGTGAAGAGGGAGCTTGGTTCGAAGGCAAAGCTGTCGATTTTTTTTTTTTTTTTTTTTTTTTCTTGCCTTCTGATTGTTGCTCTGAGTGTTGCTATCCCTGTGCTGTTGCAATCCTGGAATTTCCCCGTTGTGGGACTAATAAAGGCTTATCTTATCTTATCTTATCTTATCTTATCTTATCTTATCTTATTTACCAGTCAATCTACGTTCCTACTCTCACCTATGGTCACGAGCTTTGGGTAATGACCGAAAGAACGAGATTGTGGATACAAGTGGCTGAAATGAGCTTTCTTCGTAGGATTGCTGGATTCACCCTCAGAGATAGGGTGAGGAGGTCAGTCATCCGGGAGAGGCTTAGAGTAGAACCACTGCTCCTCCACATTGAAAGGAGTCAGTTGAGGTGGTATGGGCATCTGATTAGGATGCCTCCTGGACGCCTCCCACTTGAGGTGTTTCAGGCACGTCCCACTGGGAGGAGACCCCGGGGCAGACCCAGGACTCGGTGGAGAGACTATGTCTCCCAGCTGGTCTGGGAACGCCTTGGTATCCTCTCTGAAGAGCTGGAGCAGGTGGCTGGGGAGAGGGAAGTCTGGGCTTCTCTGCTTGAACTGCTGCCTCTGTGACCCGGACCTCCAGAAAAGCGGTAGAAGATGGATGGATGGATGGATGGGTGATGGCATTTAACTCACAGAAATCTATGCACGGCCGCAGAGATCCGTCCTTCTTTCGGACAAAGAAAGACGCCACCCCAAGAAGAGCTGAGGAGGGCCAAATGAGGCCAGCATTCAATGAGTTCTTAATATAACTTTCCATCTCCTCCCTTTCCAGTCCAGAAAAGCTGTAGATCCGGCTGGACAGCAACTACGCAGCCGGGAAGTGGTTGATAACACAGTCATAAGAGCGGTGAGGAGGCAAAAAAAGGGCTCTTGACTTGCTCAAGACCTCCCCAAGTTCATGGCAGACCTCAGGTATGAGGGTGAGATCTGGCGGCTCTACCGGAGGAGAGGAGATGGAAAGAGAGGGCCGAGCAGAGGCAGGATGCTAAATAGAAAGGGCTCCAGGAAGAAATGGAATTTTGTGCCCAATTGATGATAGGGTTAGGCTTCCGGAGCCACGGATATCCCAGAACTACCAGGGAAGATGAACTAGGGAGAATAAAGAACGAAATGGTCTCCCAGTTGTTCCCGGACAGAAAGACGGGAATCAGCACTGTGCATTCAGTAATAAATGCCACACAACTCCCAGATAGTGCCGCAACATTTAGCGAAGCTGGCAGTTTAGTTGTGGGAATGCATATTTCCTACACTAGCCATAAAGAGATGAAATTTTGCTCTGCCCCTGAATCAATTAATGCCAAAACCCTCCTCTTGACCCCAGGCAACTGAATGAGGGCCGGAATGGAAAAGTTACCGGGGAGATGAATAGAGTTCCCGCCCATCAGACCTTCCATGGCTACTGACGGGCTGTGTCTTTTTGGCTTATTGTGGCAGTTGAATGTTTTGTGCTCAAGCGAGCCGCAATCCATGCAAATACCAGCTCTCCTCCATCGCTGGTGCTCCTCCAGAGTTAGTCGGACTCGGCCAAGCACCATAGCCTCTGAGGAGGAGTTGGTCTCACCTATGCCAGCAGCCGGGGAGAACGTACGTGAGATGGACGTGCCGGAGGAGGCCTTCCGCTCCTTCGCGCAATTATCCAAACAAACGGCTTGATCAATAAGCTCATCCAGAGAGGAGGAAGCAGCATGAATCGTCAGGTCATCGCGAAGGGTGGTATTGAGACCCTGGAGGAAGGTGCTTCTTAAGGAAACGTCATTCCAACCAGAATCTTCCGCGACGACCCAAAACTCGACAGATTAACTTGCTGCTGACCGACTACCCTGGCGGAGAGACAACACACGACTCATGATGTTGCCCTCATTCTCTGAACGATCGAAAGCCCAGGAAAACTCGCTAATAAATCTATCAAAAGTGTAATGAGGGCCCTCCACACTATCTAAAATAGACTGAGCCCAGCTGAGGGCTCGGTCTTGTAGCAGGAGGGTCATAAAGTGAATTTTAGACGTATCATCCGGGTACTCCTCGCCCACCTGCTGCAGATACAGCTGAACCTGACATAAAACCCCTTACATTTCCCCACCTCCCCCGCAACGGGGCAGGTGAAGGAACAGAGGTGGTTCGGCGGATGGCAGAAGAAACTGGAATGGCAGGTGGAGGGAGAGGGCCTGAACGAAACATGTGACTAAGGTGTTTGATGACCGTGCTCAGCTGCTACATAATGGTCTGCAGCTGTTCAGTCAGTATGGCCACCTGCCTCTCTGTAACATCGAGGTGGTAAAGGGCGGAGTGCTCCACTGATGTAACACCTGCTGTGCCTAATTCATTGCTGGCTTGTTCTGTCATGATTACTAGAAATATCAGCCCACGTGCAAGATGCCACACCAGAGAATGCATACAACACAGAGAGGCAAAGTTTTAAACACAATTTTATTGAAAAGAGTTGATGCAAAGTTAGCGGAAAAAACACCTCACTTGCCAGAGGAGTGCCCAGCCTGTAATGAGGGAGATGAGAGCAGATTAGGACGAGGAGGGAGGCAGGTAATAATGAATCATAGAAAAACTCTTACGAGTGAGAGCAGAGAGCCGGATGAGGAACCCAGGAAGGCAAGGATGAATAGAAACAAGAGCTGCGGGTGAGTATGGCTGGTGAGATGTCTGACTAGGTGAAGAAGGCGATCTGGAGTGAAGATGATGATCAAGGAGCAGGTGAGCGCACAACGAACCCCCGGGGACACAATGCAGAGATGGCAGCAACCTGAGAGAGAGGAAGAGAGAGACTAATTATTATCTGGGTTCCAAAACAATAAGTTCTTTACTTACTTAATTCTTTTTGTGGTAGTATATCCATCGAGCCAGTACTGGCGCGTTCACTGGCTGGTCCTTTTAAGCACTGGCAGCGATGAGACAGCAGGTGCATCCACTCACGCAGGTGTATTGATTACCTGCAGAGCCGGGGACACTCCCACAGGATGGGAGAGGAGTGTGCTCACCAGATCATAACACCTATATTCCTCTCTCTTCGTAAAGTATGTCTTCACCACAGCCATTTCCATCCTTTTAGCAAAATCCACAATCATCTGTCCTTCCACATTTCTCTTCTTAAGACCATATCTTCTCAGAACCTCCTCCTCATCCCTGTTCACTTCACCTATATGTCCATTAAAGTCCGCTCCAATCACCACTCTCTCTCCCCCCTGGGAAAACTCTGTACCACTTCATCCAACTTTCTCCAGAATTTCTCTCTTCTTCCTGACATCCAACTTGTGGGGCATACGCACTATCAACATTCAGCATCACAACTTTGACTTCTAGCTCCAAACTCATGATTCTGTTTGACTCCCTCTTTACCTCCTGAACACTCTTCACATACTCTTCCTTCAAGATTACTCCTACTCCATTCCTCTTCCTATCTACACCATGGTAGAACAGTTTAAATTCACCTCCAAATCCCCTAGCCTTGCTTCCCTTCCATCTGGTTTCTTGAACACACAGTATATCTACCTGTCTTCTCTCCATCATTTCAGCCAACTCTCTGCCTTTACCAATCATAGTCCCTATATTTAATGTCCCTACTCTCACCTCCACACTTTTACCTTTCCTTTTCTCTCTCTCAATCCTCCCCCCTCTACTCCTCGATTTTCGACCAACAGTAGCCCAATTTCCACTGGCACCCTCTTGGTTAACAGTATCGGCGGTGGTCATTGTTAACCCAGGCCTCAACCTATCCGGTATGAAAGTCTCCTTCCTCATGATCTGCATGTTTGATTTCGCAAAGGTTTTACGTCAGATGCCCTTCCTGACACAACCCTCCCCATTTACCAGGGCTTGGGACTGGCACTAGGGATACACTGGCTTGTGCACCCCCTGTGGCTGGGTTAAAAAGAACAAACACAATTGTTTTAGTTTATAGTATATTGGTTTATTTGTCAGGGACTATGTAGAGAGAAAAAAACAATCACAGGGTAAAGATGTTCTGTACCAGATTATAGCATTCTCACTAATTTCCATCTGTAGTCAGTGGGGCAGGCAAGAACATATTTGATAATAATGTCTGATAATAAATGGCTTCACCCAAACACTAACTATGAGTGAAAGAAAAGTTTTTGCATTATCATTCATATCACTCATAATAATAATAATAGTTTATAGAGCACTTTTAACAGTCACAAAGTGCTTAACATGGCAAATAACAAAGCAAATAAAAATACAGGCACATAAAGCAGTAAAAGAACAAAGTAGACAGCAAAAGCAGATAAAAATACAATCAACACATAGTTAATTAAAAAGCCAGGCTAAAAAGGTGGGTCTTTAGTTGCTTCTTAATAACATCAGTGGAAGGTGCAGATCTAAGTTCAAAAGGTAAGGAGTTCCAAAGTCTGGAAGCAACAGCAGCAAAGGCTCTATCGCCTTTGGTTCTTAGCCTAGTGCTAGGGATCACCAGTAGGTTCTGATTAGAAGACCTGAGAGACCTGCTGGGATGGTGTAGATGGAGCAAGTCACTGATAGAAGAAGGCACCTCATCATGAATAGCTTTGTAAGAACAAGAACTTTAAAATCAACTCTATAATTTACAAGAAGCCAATGCAAGGAGGCCAAAATGGGAGTGATATGATAGAATCTATTGGACCTAGTTAGTAATCTAGCAGCAGAGTTCTGGATTAACTGTAGGCGGTGTAAAGAGGATTTACTAAGACATGTGAAAAGAGCATTACAGTAGTCCAAATGTGAAGAAACAAAGGCATGAATAAGAACTACTAACTGATTGTAGGAAACCAATGACCTCATTTTGGAGATATTCCCAAGGTGTGAAAAAACAACTCTGGGTCAGAGATTTGACATGTTGGTCAAAATTCATCGATTGGTAAAAAATGACACCAAGATTTTTTAGATTAGACCATACATTAGACCTTAATGAGCCAATGTTATTAACCATCTTAGGAATTAGATTATCAGGTGCTACAATAAGGACTTCAGTTTTGTCAGCATTAAGTTGCAAAAAGTTACTAGACATCCAGTCCTTAATTGCGGACAGACAATCATGAATAATTTTTTAAATTGTCAACATGGTCAGGTTTAAAAGAAAAAAAACAAAATAATTCTAAATCAGTGTAGCAGTGATAAGACACACCTTTAAATTTGCTGATGATTGAACCAAGTGGCAGCATATACAGGGCAAATAAAAGTGGACCCAGAGTAGAACCCTGAGGCACCCCAAAGGTTAAAGGAGCACAGTCAGATGAATAAGGGCCAACAGCCACGGAAAATCTCCTACCAGAAAGGTAGGAGGAAAACCAGTCCAGAGCTTTTACAGAAATCCCTACCCAATCTCTAAACCTTTGTAACAAAATACAATAATCAATAGTATCAAATGCTGCAGTAAGATCTAATAACACTAAAACAGAGCATTTGCCAGAGTCTGATGACATTAAAATATCATTCGACACCATGAGAAGAGCGGTCTCTGCCGATTGTTGAAATTTGTTGAAAATATTGTGTTCAATCAGAAAGTCAGTGAGCTGCTTGGCAACAACTTTTTCTAAAAGCTTAGAAATAAAAGAAAGCTTAGAAATTGAGCTGAAGTTTTTAAAAACAGATGGATCAAGGTTAGGTTTTTTTAAAAGTGGCTGCACAACTGCATGTTTAAAATACAAGGGGACACAACCAGATTCACCGCAGTCTCGCACAGCCACATTCAAATCGGGCCCCCCCCCCCAACCTGTCTGCCTTTCTCTGCTTCTCTCAGCTCTCTCTCTGCTGCTACCCCAACCTGCACTCTGCCTCTATCCTGCAGCTCTTCGGCTCCTCCCTCTTCCCCCGAAGTAGTCAAGAGTATCCGTCTGACTGGTTATTGCTATAACCAATCAGGCTAAGCAGGAATGCTTATGTAGCTACAAATGGTCTATCCAAACTCACCCATTTAAGGGGTGCTGTTACCAAAGTAGAAATTCACAGAAAAACACATAGATCAGACTGTGGTGAGATTTTGCACTTGATATGTCTTGTAAGTCAAAAAACCTGTTACAGACATGTTAAAAACAGAAAAAAAAAAGATTTTTTCTGGAGTGTCACTTAAAAAAAAAAAAAGATTTTATACACATTACAACATTCAGCTAATATTTTCAGATGACATTGTGATCTGTAGTGAGGGCAGGGAGCAGGTGGAAGAGAACCTGGAGAAGTGGAGGTATGCTCTGAGAGAAGTGGAATGAAAGTCAGTAGAAGCAAGACAAAATACACAAGTGTGAATGAGAGGGATGCAGGTGCAACGGTGAAGATGGAAGGAGTAGCGGTAGTGAAAGTAGATGTTTAAATACCTAAGATCAATCATCCAGAGCAATGGAAAATACACAAGAGAGGTGAAGAAGAGAGTGTAGGCAGGGTGGAATGGGTGGAAATGAGTGTCAGGGGTGATTTGTGACAGAAGCATAGCAGCAAGAGTGAAAGGGAAGATTTACAAGACCGTAGTGAGACCTGCTATGATGTATTTGTTGGAGATAGTGGTTCTGACAAAAAGACAGAAGGTGGCAGAGTTGAAGATGCTAAGATTTTCATTGGGAGTGACTAGGAGGGACAAGATTACAATTGAGTATATCAGAGGGACAGCTCACGTTGAGAGGTTTGGAAACAAAGTAAGAGAGGCAAGGCTGAGATGGTTTTGACATGCGCAGAGGAGGGATAGTGGATATATTGGACAAAGGATGTTGAAGATGGAGCTATCATATGTCTGTCTGTCCACAGCACTCAAACTCCCTTTGTAGTTTTGAGTGTTTTTCCTGTTCATTATTATTTTCCTGTTAGTTCTGTTAATATTGTTTGGGTGATACGAGCCCCTTTCCTCCATTCCCAGGCACCCCACCTTTAGCTCGCAGTCTGTTCCAGTCCATCAGCTGTGAGTGATTGTGCTCTTTTTGACTCCTGTTCTTTTCCCCCCTCACTGCTCTCAGTCTACTTTCCCATCAGCTGAGAGCAGTTAGGCAATTAGTTTCTGCCATCTCAGCGCTCGCACCTGCTGCTCAATACATTTCTGGTATTCATACACTGCCATTTTCACTCTGCCTTTGCAGCTATATTGGGTTGTCTTTAATTATCTCCTCTCTGCACGTTGGCAGCCTCTGAAGTATTTTCTTCTCCAGAGCACGTCTTGCTCTGAGGCATCTGTGTAAGTTATTCTTGTTGCATTCTTTTATTGTGGCCACCTTTTGACATTTACGCTGCTTTTGTTAATAAATGTCTTTAACACAACCCTGCGCTTGGATCTGTCCTTCCGCTCCGTAGGAGCATTCATGACAGGAGCTGCCAGGAAGGAGGAAAATAGGAAGGTCACAGAGAAGATTCATGGATGTAGTGAAGGAGGGCATGGAGAGGGTTAGTGATACAGAGGAAGATGCAAGAGATGGGGTGAGATGGAGACAGATGGTCTGCTGCGGTGACCCCGAAAGGGAGCAGCCGAAAGAAGAAGACAGCAATCAGCTCATATTTTTGTAGAGATGAATCCGATGAATCTGACTTTAATGTACAGTGTTTTCTCTGGCTTAAAAACCTTGGCTGATGCCACCGCGCCTGGGGGCGAGGGGTGTCAGAAAACACATGATACTATTGTAACCAGAATATGTTAATTTTTTTTTTTTTTACTATTTGTTTCTTTTTTCAAATTTTGCACAGTAACTTTGCATAGTTAGCTTAGCTCCTGCCGCCGATCTGGTTCGTTGCTTGGCTCGAAAAGTGAGACGGCGAAAGAGAGGAAGGCGAGCGGGCGCTCTCGTTCGGCTCCGCAGGAGAGGCACGCGCACGGCTTTGCCTGGCATATTTCTGTCCAATGCCAGCTCTCTCTCTAACAAGGTAGATGAACTAAGACTGCTGATGCGTTTTAAGGACCTCTCTACCTCGGCTGCCCTCTGTTTTACTGAGACCTGGCTCAGGGAAAATACACCGGACAGCGCTCTGCGCCTCGAGGGATTTCAGCTGTTTCGTGCTGATCGTGACACAGAGCTCTCCGGTAAATCCTCAGGAGGTGGAGTCTGCTTTTACATCAACAGCAGCTGGTGCTCTGATGTAACGGTAATTTCCAAACACTGTTCTCCCGCCCTGGAATTTCTTTTTATTAACTGCAAGCCATTTTATTCCCCGCGGGAGTTCGCTTCATTCATCCTCGCCGCTGTGTACGTCCCTCCCGACGCGGACGCGCGCGTAGCTCAGCGCGCGCTCGCGGATCACATCCAACATACGGAGCGCACTTTTCCGGACTCCCTGGTTATTGTGTTTGGCGACTTTAACCAGAGCAATCTGAGCCACGATCTCCCCCGCTACAAACAGTTTATTAAATGCCCCACCAGAGGAAAAAACACGCTGGATCACTGTTACACTACAGTGAAGGACGCGTATCGCGCTGTTCCCCGCGCTGCGCTTGGACTATCTGATCACGTGATGGTCCACCTCATTCCCACTTACAGACAGAGACTGAAGCTCACTAAACCTGTTGTGAGCACTACGAAGAAATGGACCAGTGAAGCTGAGGAGAAGCTGGAAACGTGCATGGAAATAACTGACTGGGGCATGTTTAAAGGAGCCACCCATGATTTGGATGAGTACACGGACACTGTGAACTCATATATCCACTTTTGTGAGGAGAGCATTCTTCCATCGCGCACCAGGGTGAGGTACTCAAATGACAAGCCCTGGTTCACTGCTAAGCTCAGACAGATCAGGAAGGAGAAGGAAACAGCGCTGAAAAGTGTTGACAGGGACCGCTACAGAGAGGTTAAATATCGGTTTAACAGAGAGCTGAGGAGAGCTAATCAAATCCTCCACCATCATCCCTGTCCCCAAGAAGCCACGGACCACTGGACTTAATGACTACAGACCTGTAGCGCTCACCTCTGTAGTCATGAAGTCCTTTGAGCGCCTGGTCCTGCCCCACCTCAAGTCCATCACCACCCCTCTCCTGGACCCGCTGCAGTTTGCCTACCGAGCCAACAGGTCTGTAGACGACGCAGTCAACCTGGCCCTCCACTCCATCCTGCAGCACCTGGACTCCCCGGGAACCTACGCCAGGATCCTGTTTGTGGACTTCAGCTCCGCATTCAACACCATCCGCCCCGCTCTGCTCCGGGACAAGCTGTCCCTGCTCAACGTGCCTGACTCCCTCTGCAGGTGGATCACCGACTTCCTGACGGACCGGAGGCAGCATGTGCGGCTGGGAAAGACTGTCTCAGACTCTACTAGCATCAGCACTGGATCACCCCAGGGCTGTGTACTTTCCCCCCTACTCTTCTCCCTTTATACCAACTCCTGCACCTCCAGCCACCAGTCTGTCAAGTTGATCAAGTTTGCGGACGACCCCACCCTCATCGGGCTCATCTCCAACGGCGACGAGTCCGCCTACAGGAGAGAGGTGGCCCAGCTGGCGTCCTGGTGCAACAACAACAACCTGCAGCTGAACGCTCTGAAGACAGTGGAGTTGATTGTGGACTTCAGGAAAGTCACAACTCCTCTGCCCCCCCTCACCCTCACAGGCTCTCCCATCACCACTGCTGATTCCTTCCGCTTCCTAGGCACTACCATCACCAGGGACCTCAAATGGGAGCCGACCATCAACTCACTCATCAAAAAAGCCCAGCAGAGGATGTTCTTCCTGCGGCAGCTGAGGAAGCTCAAGCTACCCACCAAGATGTTAGTGCAGTTCTACACAGCCATCATTGAGTCCATCCTCACCACCTCCATAACCGTGTGGTACGCAGGAGCCACTGCCAGGGACAGACTAAGGCTGCAGCGCGTCGTGCGCACTGCTGAGAAGGTGATCGGCTGCAAGCTCCCATCTCTCCAGGATCTGTACATCTCCAGGACCCGGAGGCGTGCTGGCTGGATCATAGCTGATCCCTCACACCCTGGTCACGTACTGTTTGCCCCCCTCCCCTCAGGTAGAAGACTTCGGTCCATCCAGACTAAAACCTCCCGTCACATGAACAGCTTCTTCCCCTCTGCCATCAGACTGCTGAACACTAAGTGACTTATTGACTCTCGTGCACTATGTACAACAGCTCAACCAGACTCATGTCAATCATCACTGTTTTCTTCCTGCATTACCGACTGCACTATATGGTTCTCCACAGTATCTGCTGCTCGCTAATATATTTTAACTGCTGACCAGTATCACTTACTCTTATTCTACACTTTATTGCATGTATAGTTTATTTCTTTTATTTTATCATGTTTAATGTTGCAGCATTGCACCGAGACAAATTCCTAGTTTGTGTACTACATGAACAATGGCAATAAATCTGATTCTGATTCTGATTCTGATTCTGACATTTTTAACACCTCCCTTAAGCTATGCCACGTGCCGACCTGCCTCAAATCCTCCACCATCATCCCTGTCCCCAAGAAGCCACGGATCACTGGACTTAACGACTACAGACCTGTAGCGCTCACCTCTGTAGTCATGAAGTCCTTTGAGCGCCTGGTCCTGCCCCACCTCAAGTCCATCACCACTCCCCTCCTGGACCCTCTGCAGTTTGCCTACCGAGCCAACAGGTCTGTAGGCGACGCAGTCAACCTGGCCCTCCACTCCATCCTGCAGCACCTGGACTCCCCAGGAACCTACGCCAGGATCCTGTTTGTGGACTTCAGCTCCGCATTCAACACCATCCGCCCCGCTCTGCTCCGGGACAAGCTGTCCCTGCTCAACGTGCCTGACTCCCTCTGGAGGTGGATCACCGACTTCCTGACAAACCGGAGGCAGCATGTGCGGCTGGGAAAGACTGTCTCACACTCTGTTAGCATCAGCACTGGATCACCCCAGGGCTGTGTACTTTCCCCCCTACTCTTCTCCCTTTATACCAACTCCTGCACCTCCAGCCACCAGTCTGTCAAGCTGATCAAGTTTGCGGACGACACCACCCTCATCGGGCTCATCTCCAACGGCGACGAGTCCGCCTACAGGAGAGAGGTGGCCCAGCTGGCGTCCTGGTGCAACAACAACAACCTGCAGCTGAACGCTCTGAAGACAGTGGAGATGATTGTGGACTTCAGGAAAGTCACAACTCCTCTGCCCCCCCTCACCCTCACAGGCTCTCCCATCACCACTGCTGATTCCTTCCGCTTCCTAGGCACCACCATCACCAGGGACCTCAAGTGGGAGCCAACCATCAGCTCCCTCATCAAAAAGGCCCAGCAGAAGATGTTCTTCCTGCGGCAGCTGAGGAAGCTCAAGCTACCCACCAAGATGTTAGTGCAGTTCTACACAGCCATCATCGAGTCCATCCTCACCACCTCCATAACCGTCTGGTACGCAGGAGCCACTGCCAGGGACAGACTAAGGCTGCAGCGCGTCGTGCGCACTGCTGAGAAGGTGATCGGCTGCAAGCTCCCATCTCTCCAAGATCTGTACATCTCCAGGACCCGGAGGCGTGCTGGCTGGATCATAGCCGATCCTTCACACCCTGGCCACGTACTGTTTGCCCCTCTCCCCTCAGGTAGAAGACTTCGTTCCATTCAGACTAAAACCTCCCGTCACATGAACAGCTTCTTCCCCTCTGCCATCAGACTGCTGAACACTAAGTGACTTATTGACTCTCGTGCACTATGTACAGCAGCTCAACCAGACTCATGTCAATCATCACTGTTTTCTTCTTGCATTACCGACTGCACTACATGGTTCTCCACATTATCTGCTGCTCGCTAATATATTTAAACTGCTGACTAGTATTACTCATTCTTATTCTACACTTTATTGCATGTATAGTTTATTTCTTTTATTTTATCATGTTTAATGTTGCAGCATTGCACCGAGACAAATTCCTAGTTTGTGTACTACATGAACAATGGCAATAAATCTGATTCCGATTCTGATTCTGATTCATATGGAACTCACCATTTGAAGTATTGTACAACTAAGGCTTGAATCTTGGAATATTGAGCCATTTGGTTTCCCACCAAGATGTCTTGTGTTTGGACTTTTTAGTAGTGTTATCCTTCTCTCCTTCCTCTGCCCTCACCTCTCCCGCACCGTCTGCATGAACACTTTCCTGTCCTTGGCTCCTCTCATATCTCATCTTTCCCTCTCTGAGCCCTGTTTAATTCAGGTTCTCTCTCTGTCTATGGTGGTATACAAACAGGTTAGAAAATACCAAGTGTCACGTTTTGTCCTGCAGGATGTTTTTTGTCATGATTTACATAAATGACACAAATACATACATTTTTAGTAATTTTATTATAGTGTTTCTTTTTTCCATTGAGAAAGAGTAGGAAAGGGAAAAAAAAAAACATTCATAATAGTAATTTACTCATACATACTTAAATTATATGATCAGAGGCTGTTATATCAGCGACCCCTCTGATTCAAGGAAGTGAGGATCGTCACTTCCTTGTGGTAACGTATCGTCACTTCCTGTTTTGCTGTCTGCCTGTGTGGTTTGCTCTCCAGCTCTCGAGCCACTAGTTATGGCTACTACCTCTCTTTCCTCTCCTCCTCTGGTGTGCTCTCTCTGTCAGATGTTTAGCTACACCTCTGCCTCTTTTAGCGATAACGGTAAATGTAATAAATGTTGTCTTTTTGAGGCGCTCGAGGCGAGGTTGTCTGATTTGGAATCCCGGCTCCGCTGCATTGAAACACCGTCTGCGCCAGTTAATCTCGACGGACGCCCATTAGCTGCAGCGGAGCTAGCTAGCTTAGGTCCCCCTGTCACCGGTTCCCCGGCTCTCCTCAGCAGCGAGGAGACTGGGTGGGTGACGGTGAGAAGGAAGCCTAGTCGCAAAGCCCCGGTTCACCACCAACCTGTTCACGTTTCTAATCGTTTTTCCCCGCTCAGCGACACACCCGCTGAGGAAAAAACTCTGATCATTGGCGACTCTGTAGTCAGAAACGTGAACCTAGAGACTCCAGCGGCCATAGTCCAGTGCATTCCTGGGGCCAGAGCAGGCGACATCGAGTCAAATTTGAAAATGCTGGCTAAAAGTAACTGTAAATATTCCACAATTGTTATTCACGCCGGCATTAATGACATCCGTCTCCGGCAGTCGGAAGTCACGAAACTTAATATAGAATCGGTGTGTGACTTTGCAAAAACGATGTCTGCCACTGTAGTATTCTCTGGGCCCCTCCCCAATCTGACCAGTGATGACATGTTTAGCCGCTCGTCATCCTTGAACCGCTGGCTGTCTGTGTGGTGTCCTAAAAATGACGTGGGCTACATTGACAGTTGGAGCTCTTTTTGGGGAAAACCTGGTCTTATGAGACGAGACAGCATTCATCCCACTTTGGATGGTGCTTCTCATTTATCTAACAATCTGGCATCTTTTTTATCCAAATTTCCAAAACCGTGACTACTCAGAGTTGGGACCAGGAAGCAGAGTCTCAGTCTTACACGCCTCTCTGCAGCTCCTCTTCATCCGCCACCCCTCAGCTTAGCCCCTGTCTTCCCCATCAGAGAATCGTTGTCTGCTCCCTCCAAAGTAAATAAAAATATAATGTATAAGCATCCCAAAGTGATAAAGCAAAATATTGGTAAAACTCAAATTAAACATAAAGCCTCTAAATTGAATGAGTTGGCCTCTGTTCCTCCTCATAATTTAAAAATTAAATGTGGTTTATTAAATATTAGGTCTCTAACTCCCAAGTCTCTGTTAGTCCATGATCTGTTAATTGATCATCAGATTGATTTAATTTCCCTTACAGAGACTTGGTTAGGACAAGAGGATTATGTTGGTTTAAATGAATCAACTCCCTCTGGTTATTTAAACTGTCAAAATCCCAGAAGTTCTGGTCGTGGAGGAGGAGTAGCAACAATTTACCATTCCAAATTACTAGTTAATGTAAAGCAAAAAACATGTTATAATTCCTTTGAGGGCCTGGTCCTCAGTGTTGGGCACTTTAGCAATTCCAGGTTAAACCCAATTTTATTTGCCATAGTTTATCGTCCCCCATCAACCTATTCAGAATTTTTATCCGAATTTCCTGATTTCTTAGCTGATTTAGTGCTGAAATCTGATAGAATAATTATAGTAGGGGACTTTAATATACATGTGGATGTAGATAGTGACTGCCTTAATGTGGCTTTTAATTCAATATTAGACTCGATTGGGTTTTCTCAGAAAGTAGGAAATTCTACTCATTACCTCCACCATACATTGGACCTTGTTCTGACATATGGCATAGAAATAGAAAATCTTGTAGTGTCTCCTCATAACCCTGTACTGTCAGACCATTGTCTGTTAACCTTTGATTTTACTATTTCTGACTATTTGGCTCCTAAAGAAAAATATTATCACAGTAGATGCCTCTCAGATGATGCTGTTTCCAAATTTATGCAGATTGTTTCCTCTATGCCATGTGTCAACACAACGGAAATAAGCTATAGACAGCTTGCTCCTTCTGTAATTGATAACATGGTGGATAGTGTTTCAGCTTCTCTGCATCAGGCTCTAGACTTGGTGGCCCCCTTAAAAAAGAAAAAGTCTAATCAGAGATTTTTAACTCCTTGGTTCAACACAGAAACTCGTAGCTTAAAACAGAAGACTCGTCAATTAGAAAGAAAATGGCGCTCTACTAATTTAGATGAAATCTATTTAGCTTGGAGAAATCATCTTTTAATTTATAAAAAATCTCTTAGAAAAGCTAGAACGAGTTATTACTCTGCATTAATAGAAGAGAACAAGAATAATCCCAGGTTTCTTTTCAGTACTGTAGCCAGGTTGACAAAGAGTCAGGACTCTGTCAATCCTAGCATCCCCTTAGAGCTTACTAGTCAGGACTTTATGAACTTTTTCAATAATAAAATTTCATCCATCAGAGATAAAATCAATCAGATTCTTCCCACAGTTAACTTAAATACTGTAACTACTACAACTCCTTCTATTGATGTCTGTCTTGATGAGTTTACTCCAATCGACCTTTGTGAGTTAGACAAAATAGTTTCCTCATCCAAACCTTCAACTTGTCTTTTAGACCCTATTCCTACCAGGTTATTTAAAGAAGTCTTCCCACTTATTGGTAGCTTTATTCTTCATATAATCAATTCTTCATTAACTTTAGGCCATGTACCGCAGGCTTTTAAAACGGCTGTAATTAAACCCTTACTCAAAAAGCCAACGCTAGATCCAGGAGCTTTAGCTAACTATAGACCAATCTCTAATCTCCCTTTCATTTCAAAAATCTTAGAAAGAGTTGTTGCTACGCAATTATTTGACCACCTGCAGGGAAATGGTTTATTTGAGGAGTTTCAATCTGGGTTTAGAATCCATCATAGCACTGAAACAGCCTTAGTGAAGGTCACTAACGACCTCCTCATTGCATCTGATAATGGACTAGTTTCTGTACTTGTCCTTTTAGATCTTAGTGCAGCTTTTGATACTATTGATCATAATATTCTACTTGATAGATTAGAACACTATGTTGGACTTAATGGAACTTCGTTGCAGTGGTTTAGATCTTATTTATCTGATAGGTTCCAGTTTGTTCATGTAAATGATGAGTTTTCTCTCAGCTCAAAGCTTAGTCATGGAGTTCCACAGGGATCTGTGCTTGGCCCTACTCTTTTTAGTTTATATATGCTTCCGTTAGGCAACATTATTAGAAAGCACTGTATACATTTTCACTGTTATGCAGATGACACACAATTATACCTGTCAATGAAGCCAGATGATACTAATCAATTAGCCAAGTTAGAAGCCTGTCTTAAGGAAATCAAAGTTTGGATGACTTGTAATTTCCTGCTATTAAATTCAGATAAGACTGAAGTCATTCTTGTTGGTCCAAAAAACCTTAGAAATTCCTTTCCAAATCAAACTTTCAGTTTGGATGCAGTTACTCTTTCTCTTAATAGCTCTGTGAGGAACCTTGGAGTTATTTTTGATCAGGATTTGTCCTTCAATTCACATATTAAATTTGTTTCTAAGACTGCCTTCTATCATTTGCGTAATATTGCCAAGATTAGGAGCATCTTGTCTCAGAGTGATGCTGAGAAGCTGATCCACGCTTTTGTTAGCTCGAGATTAGATTATTGTAATTCTTTATTATCAGGCTGTCCTAAAACATCTTTAAAAAGTCTTCAGCTGATCCAAAATGCTGCAGCAAGAGTTTTAACAGGTACTAGAATGAGAGATCATATCTCTCCGGTTCTGGCCTCCCTTCATTGGCTTCCCATAGAGTTTAGAATTAAGTTTAAAATCCTTCTTCTTACTTACAAAGCTCTAAACAATCAGGCTCCTTTTTATTTAAAAGATCTGATACTACCGTATCATCCTAACAGAGCACTACGCTCCCAAAATGCAGGTTTACTTGTAATACCTAGAATCTCCAAAAGTACAATGGGAGGCAGAGCCTTCAGTTATCAAGCTCCTCTCCTGTGGAATCAGCTGCCAATCTGGATTCGGGAGTCAGACTCGATCTCTGTTTTTAAGAATAGGGCTAAAACCTACCTTTTTGATATAGCCTACAATTAGGGAGGGATCATGTGTTTCTGAACCCTCCCTTAGTTATGCTGCTAATAGGTTTAGTCAGCCGGGGGACCTCCAGTAATGCACTGGGCCTCACTCCTTTCCTCACTCTCTATGAAATATTTTTTTTTTGCTGGTCATTAACATTTGTTTGTTCTCTCCCATAGATTGAGTCCCCATCGTGCTGTTTGCTCTCTACATGTCTGTTCTTTTCTTCTTCTCTGTCCCCTCACCCCCCAGCCAGTCGCAGCAGATGACTGCCCCTCCCTGAGCCTGGTTCTGCTGGAGGTTTCTTCCTGTTAAAAGGGAGTTTTTCCTCTCCACCGTCGCCAAGTGCTTGCTCACAGGGGATCACCTGATTGCTGGGGTCTTTCTGCAACTGTGGGGGTCCTCCCTACAGTTGATAGTGCTATGAGATGACTGTTGTTGTGAAATGGCGCTATATAAATAAAGTTGAATTGAATTGAATTTAATTATAGTAGCCAGAAATTCTGCTCATGTAAAAGCATTGTCTTATGAAATTAATAATTAAAAGTCGACACCCAAAATTTTTTAGTTGAGTTGAGTAAGGGTACAAAAAGCAATCACTTAATATAAAAAAAAACTTGAGTAATGACTTCAGTCTTGAAGGTTTGAGGTTTTCACCAAATTTAAAACAATTTTCTTATAGTTTTCTACTTTTTTCTGTAAATTTATATAACTTTGCAACAATTTTCCTCAAATTTGTAATTTTTTCTTGTAAAATTATGACATTTCTTGCACATTTGAGACTTTACTATATATCTGTGGATTATTTTATTGCTAGTTTTGTCTATTTATTTAATAAAATTGCTTCCTTTTTTCAGAAATTTGAAAAGGAATGTGGTAAAATTTTGACTATTTTTTCCTCTTACAATTTAAACTTTTGACCATAATTTTGCAGAGCCAGTATAGAACAATAATTTTAACTCTGATTTCAAAGAAATATAATTATTAATAAAATTATGTTTAAAGAAATACATTTTTAAAAAATGAAAAAAGATGCAGTTATTTCTGTTATATTTCTATATTTTTACATTTTTTTTAGAACTCTCCTTACCAACCAGACAACAGGGACACCCTCCCTTATTTTGAAATCCAAATGTTGGCAGGTTTGTCTGAAAAGCTGGAGGATGTTGAAGGATTTAAGTCACTAACGTCATGAATTTTGGTAATTTTAACTTTCCAGGTACACAATAATGAACATTATTTAGTTAATATTGTAGTGGTTGGTGAAGTAAATCCTCAGCATTCAGTCACCCTTGTGTTTCCCTCAATTACGAAGCCTAACTAGACCTGTTTGCTTAGCAACTCATTCTTGTTCCCGCTACCATCTAGTTAAAACCACGATAAATGCCTCTACTGCTTGCATACCTCTTCTACTTTTTTCCTTGTTTAAAGTACTTAAATAAACTCATGCTTTGCTCTGACGCGGAATTAGGTTTTGTCTCTCAGACAGTGACGCTAGATAGAAAGGTCTGCCTGCCGACTGGAACTGTCATGTGGGTGGAGTGCTCCCAAACTCGGATGCACAGGTCACAGTCATGTATGTTTTTCTCGTGTGTGCTTGCAGAGTTTCATTCCTTCATTTATTTTCTTAGCGTGGCAGCTCAGTTTCTGGCGTAGTGGGCAGCCATGCAGAAATGTTACCAGCAGAAATCCTGATATACCACTTCAAACTGCAGAGACATATTCTTGTGGTATAAAATGAGCTCTTTTTAAAGAACACTGATTTCTTTAAATTTATTGTTTCAACAAATGGAGCAGTAAAGTCCCATTGCATCACAATTTTAGTTTTTTATCAAATGAAAATTAAAATGACAGGAAAAAAGGGTTATCAGATTTTTTAAAAAAAATGCTGTACATCAAAATAACAGACAAGGAGAAATTCTAGCACAGCCTGAGTGTGCCCTTGTGTGCCTGTGATGGGTGTACACATGTGCATAAAATGTGCTGCCTAAATAGTGAATGATAATGTATAATGCATTTAGAAGTGGTTTTTGTTGGTCTGAATGATAGAAAATGGTAAATGGCAAACTTTATGCCTATCCACATCCTTTTGAAATGAGCCTTCTTCTCCGAGCATAAAGCATGCACAAAGTCAATTGTTATTTGGATGATGAGAGCATGAAAATAGATGATGTGCAACCTGAAGAGGAAAAAAAAATAACTATTTGCACAAATTCATTCTTTAGATCATTATGTTATATTAGGATAGGGCCCAATATCTTGACAGGGTGGAAAAATCTGCAAAAATGCAATAATTTACTATAATGAATACCATAATTGAAAATAACTTACAAGATTACTACCAACCACTAAGACTTGTTGCTGCAGAGTAATGAGGCAGATTTTTTAGTTCACATCATATAATACCACAGTCACACAGAGGGTGGTGATTGGTTATGACTTTCAGGCAGAGGATGGACTTCCTTACCAGGAGTAGCATTTCTAATGAAGACTGGAGCAATCTGTAAGCACTGGGGTTCTGTAATAACAGGGAGCCAAATTCTACTGTACTGGTGTTGCACAGTTTTTCTTTCAAGTTTTTTTTTTTTTTTCAGCATTTCTATGTGTAGGTAAATAAACTTTCAACGGAATAGAAGGGATCTGACATGGAGCAGGAAAAGAGTTGCCTCAGTAAGCTTGACAAGTCAGAGGCAGCAGGTAAACACACACACACACACACACACACGCACACGCACACACCTTGTGCTAGTCATACAGCCAAAATCTGTTATTAAATACGGGAAGTCAAGCCCTGGCGGCCCTTGATAAGAGCCAGACTGTTTCATGATTTTCCCCAGGGTTGTGCATGCCAAATGACATTGAAAAAAAAATGAGCATTTGGGCAAAAAGGTCAGTTTAAGAGCACAACTGAAAAACTACATCTTATCATCTAAACATTCTTATTTATGTACTGTGAATCAACCTAAAACCTGAATGAACTTTTCAAACTTTTACTTATAACAATTTTATACAAATTTAGAACAAAAGTCACTCTTTAAAGATACAGCTATAGTAAAGATTTCAAGGCAGAAAATTAAATATTTTGAATATTTTTTTTTAATTTAGGTGAAACGTAATCTTGTGTGCAACCTAAATGAAAAAACAAACAAACAAACAAACAAGTAAAAACAAAGCTTTTACAGGCTTCCCATCCCTCTAGACTGCACAGGTACGATTATATCACTGAAATTCAATTTGCATATTTTTAGTTGTGTAGTACTCATTTTCAAAATGTTGAAACTTTCTGAAGCAAAAGTAAATACACTAACAATTTCCAATATATTCAGTCTAATTTAAAGTCAAAGCAGGCAGTTTGAAAGGATGCCATTTGTAAAGGCTATGAAATTATTGCATCAGTTTGTTTGAATCATGGAGATTGGGGGGATGTTATTCTACATATTAAATATAGATACAGTACATCACATCAGTGCTGCAGGGTTGCATTAAAAGAAGCAAGCAGCATAAAAGGATACAGTATGTAATGGTCATTCACAGCGGCATACTGTAGGTACTTTGGATTTGTGATCAATAAGTCGAGCCAAGGTATAATAAAACATTAAGTACATTCTGTTTCATCATAAAACAAGAGAACCATGTCCCTTGTTTTACACTTGGGAGAGCCCTAAAACAATCAGACTGTCCAACCGTGCTGAGGATAATAACATAGTTCTAAACTAACTCCAATACGCGGTGATGACCTGTAGCTTTCTATTAAAATGGCCACATTTCAAAGGCATATTGAATTTAATATTTTATTAATTTATGGGAAAATTAAATTACATCACTTTATTGGTCAAGGCCTGGTATGAGCAGAATATTAAGTTGTGATTAAACATTAATAGTAAAGGTGAATGTTCATGAATGCATTCACATATTCTTTATGATTTAAATTCAAATTAACCTAATAATTGTACTCAAGCTGCTGCCTTGTCCTCAAGAGGCAATGAATAAGATGTCAACAAAAGTGAAAACATTCATGTTGATAACATTGCCGCTATTCCAAATCAAGATTGTTCATTCATCCTTATACATATATAATTGTTATTATTACTTCCACCAAGGAGGTAATGTTTTTATCTGCATTTGTTTGTTTGTTTGTTTGTTTGACTGTTAGCAACATTACTCAAAAAGTAAACAAATTTAAGTGAAAATTTCAATGAAGGTAGGAAATAGGCCAAGAAATAAACAACTAGTTTGTGGTGCTGATCTGGATCACTGTCTGGATCTAGGTTTTTTTTTTTTTTAATTTTATACTATAACATTGCACTTTTCATGTACTTCCCCTTAAGACGTGCCCCTGCGGAGCTAATGGTACGCGTCCACCTCAGCGTACGTTTTCACGCTTCCCATTGTCTGTGTTGCACACCGTGCATGCACTCTGGTAACATGGCATCAAGAATCTTGAGCCATCACATGGAGGTTCCCGCTCCTCCTCCTGAATCCACGCTCCGGTCCATAATACGCAAATGAGGAGCGGGCGGGTGGAGCCGATAACTTCCTGGAGCTGGTGCTGAACTTTTAAAATAACGATTGTTAGTAAAAAGTAAACACATATTTCACAACTACACATTTATTTCTCACTTCAACCATTTTCAGAAAAAAACGTTTTGCTTTTTACTTTTGAAGATAAAGGCAAAAGTTTAACATCTGGATGAGCCGTGAACAGACTAGAAGAGCCCACTCACCAGGAGTCGAGGCGACCAACAATATGCAGCTTGTGCAGGCCGGAAGCACCACACTTAGTGCTAGTTGGAAACAGACAACATGTTTCTCCTCGCTGAGCTGTGGTATCACAAATAACGGGCAGGACAGGAGGCCGACCTGCAGCAGAGACTGTCTGTGGCTTCTCCTGTACTGGGCTTGCAGTGGAGCTAAACTCCATCCATGAGGGGTTCATTTTTCGGTTGGTCTAGAGGAGGAAGAGTCAACAACGAACAGACAGGCAGCGGGCAGCACACACACAGGCTCCTGCTCACAGTGATCAGATCACTTGAGCAATATTGTCCACAGTTGCACAAATGTGAGTTTTCTTGGGGAAGAGAAAAGAAGTGACCTCACTTTGATTAGTTATATATTGCTGTGAAGAACTAATGAAGCTTCTTTTGTGGTTATCTAAACCCTCTAAATAAACAGGCAATTTTTACGGTCTAGTGCAGGGGTGGCAACCATATAGCCCGCTGGACAAAACTGGCCCCTTAGTTTGTATAGTGTGGTGAGTCTGTTCAGGTGGTTAGGATTGATTTAAGATTGATGACTGATGTGGAAATATATGTAGGTATGTATGTTCGTGATGATCAGAGAGTGCATACCTTTGCCAAGGCTCTACCTTCTTTCAAAGTGTTATCAAGTTTACTGAAAAACTACTTGACAGAGTTTGATGAAATTTTCATCAGAGGTAGCTCTTGGGCTACAGACAAGCCCATTACATTTTGGAGGTGATCCATGAGTGCATACCTCCACCAAGGCCCTATCTTGCAATGTATGGAGGGATGGAGGCAGGGAGGTATGGACATATGGATGGACAAAGGGAGGGAAGGAAGGAGCCTTGTCAGAGGTATGTGTTCTCTGAGTGCTTTTCTTGTTATCGTTATTATTATCATTACCTATGCCAACGAGGTAATGTTTTTGCTGGTATGCATTTGTTTGACTGTTAGCAGGATTACACAAAAGCCACTGGATGAATTTGGATGAAATTTTCACCAGTGGTAGCCCTTGGCCTAAGGCCCTTACATTTTGGTGATAATCTGAGAGTGCATGCCTCCACCCAGGCCCTTCTTTTTATTTGTGCAGCAGGATTACACAAAAACTGCTGGATAGATTTTGATGAAATTTTCACCAGAGGTGGTCCTTGGGCTGCAGAGGAACCCATTAGATTTTGGTGATGATCCAAGAGCCCATACCTCCACCAAGGCTCAATCTTCTAGCAATGGTTTAGCAGGATTATGCAAAAAAATAGTAGATGGATTTTGATGAAATTTTTCACAAGAGGTGGCGCTTGGGGTACAGATGAAACCATTATATTTTGTAAATGATCCATGAGTGCATACTTCCATAAAAGCTCTATCTTACAATGTATGGAGGGATGGAGGCACGGCGGTATGGACAGATGGATAGACAAAGGGAGGGAGGGAAGGAGCCTTGGCAGAGGTACGTGTCCTCTGAGTGCTTTTCTAGTTATTATTATCTTTTTCGTCTCAGTGCCATAATACAATGTAAAAACCAGGTCCGATCCTTGGGCTTTGGGTTAGAACAAGAGAGAAGTCTATTTGAGGAGTTACACCTTTCTCAGAATATGAGATGTTCCAAGTAGTGTGATCTTCTGTAGTTCATGATGTTACCAGAGATTTACTGTGTGTATTTCTCCATCTTTTTCTTTACAACTCCCAGGGCTCCCATCACCACTGGGATTGTAGTAGCTTTCATTCCCCACATTTGTTGAATCTCAGTTTCAACGTCTTTATATTTTGACAGTTTTTCAGTTACTTTCACTGAGGTGCTCCTCTCAGTTGGGATGGACAAATGAGTAGGAAGCTTCTTTTCTTTTTTGTTCTTAATGATAATGGCTGGTCTGTTGTCCTTTATCTCATGCTCTGTCTGTATGGGCTAATCCCACAAGACTGTGATGTGATTGTTTTTCCACTACTGTGTGGGGATCATGTTTATACCATTTTTCTTCTGTCCTGATGTATTCTTTATAGATGTTCCAGTGCAGGTACAGTATATGGCAGCTTTGCTGTGTCTATGTTAGCAATGGGAATTGATTTAAAAAATTCAGCTAATAACTCATCCATCCATCTTCTACCACTTTTCTGGAGGTCCAGGTCGTGGAGGCAGCAGTTCAAATAGAGAAGCACAGACTTCCTTTTCCCCAGCCACCTGTTCCAGCTCTTCAGAGAGAAGATACCAAGATGTTCCCAGGCTAGCTGGGAGACAAAGTCTCTCCAGTGTGTCCTGGGTCTGCCACGGGGTCTCCTCCCTAGTGGGACATGCCCAGAACACCTCAAGTTGAAGGCATCCAGGAGGCATCCTGATGAGATGCCCAAACCAGCTCAACTGGCTCATTTCAATGTGGAGGAGCAGCGGTTCTACTCTGAGCATCTCCTGAATGACTGAACTCCTCAACCTCTCTCTAAGAGTGAGTCCAGCAATCCTAAGGAGAAAATTTATTTCAGCCGCTTGTATCCACAATCTCATTCTTTCGGTCTTTACCCAAAGCTCATGACCATAGGTGGGGTAGGAACATAGATTGAACTGTAAATCAACAGCTTTGCATTAGAGCTCAGCTCTCCCTTCACCAAGACAGACTGGTCCAACATCGACATCACTGCAGACACTGCTCCAATCCATCTGTCAATTTCCCGCTCCATTCTCACCTCGCTCGTGAATAAGACACCAAGATATTTAAACTCCTCTACTTGGGGCAGGAGCTCGTCCCCAACCCAGAGAGGACAATCCATCCTTTTCAAGCTGAGCACTATGGACTCAGACTTGGAGGTGTTGATTCTAATCCCATCCACCTCACACTCAGTAGCAACCTGTCCCATCAAGACCTGTAGGTCATTGCTCAGTGACGCCAACAGGGCGACATCATCTGCAAACAGCAGAGATGAGATCCTGTGGTCACCAAGCATGACACCCTCCATTCCTTGGCTGCACTTAAAAATCTTATCCATAAAAATTATTAACAGGATTGGTGACAAAGGGCAGCCCTGACGGAGTCCAACTCTCACTGGAAACAAGTTTGACTGAGTGTTGGTAATATGAACCAAACTCTAACAGTTGTATAGGGACAGGATAGCTTGTAGCAACAAGCATGATACCCCATACTCATGAAGCACCCCCCCCCAAAAAAACAAACAAAAACAAAAACACAAGGGGCATGGTCAAATGCATTCTCCAAGTCCACAAAACACATGTAGACTGGTTGGGCAAACTTACACAAACCCTTGATGATTCTCAAGAGGGTAGAGAGTTGGTCTGATGTGCCACGGCCAGGACAAAAACCACATTGCTCCACCTGAATCCAGGGTTCAACCAACAGTCGGGGTCTTTTCTCCAGTGCTCCGGCATAGACCTTCCCAGGGAGGCTGAGAAGTGTAATCCCCCTAAAATTGGAACACACCATCCGGTCCCCCTTTTTAAAGAGAGGAACCACCAACACAGTTTGCCATACCAAAGGTACTGTCCCTGACTTTCATGCAATGTTGCAGAGGCGTGTCAGCCATGACAGCCCTACAACATCCAGAGCCTTGAGGTACTTGGGACAAATCTCATCCACCCCTGGGGCCCGGTCACCGAAGAGTTTTTTTTTTTAACCACTTCGGCAACCTCAGCCCCTGTAATTAGCGAGTCAACCTGCTCATCATCAAGCTCTGCTTCCTCTGTGGAAGGCGTGTCAGTGGGATTGAGGATATCCTCAAAGTGTTCCTTCCACCGCCCGACGATGTCCCCAGTCAAAGTCAGCAGCGCCCCATCCGCACCATACACAGTTTGAACAGGGAGCTGTTTTCCCCCTCCCAAGTCACCAGACAGTTTGCCAGAATCTCTTTGAGGCCAACTGAAAGTCTTGTTCCATGGCCTCACCAAACTCCTCCCACACTAACTTCAGCACTTCAGCAACCACCAGAGCTGCGTTCAGCTTGGCATGCCAGTATTCCTCAGCTGCTTTAGGACTCCCACATGCCAACCAAGCTCGATAGGACTCCTTCTTCAACTTGATGCCCCCCCTCACCACTGTTGTACACCACTTTGTTAGGGGATTGCCACCACGAGATGTATCGACAACCTTGTGGCCACAGCTCTGGGCAGCCGCTTCAACAATGGAGGTGGAGAACATGGCCCATTCAGACTCCATGTCTCCAGGGAGGAGGGGGCCGATGCTGTGATCGCGAGACGTTTTGAGACTATTGCACAATAATCCAAAATGGCGACTTCCATCGACCGAGCTTAAACAAACTTTTCCTCTTTTTGTAATTAATTCATTAACTGACTGTCTGTGATTATCTTTCTTTTTTCTTATGGAGCTGGAGGAAGTAGAAAACTATATTGATGAGTTTTATTAACGTTGCTGTGTCATGGAGCAGGCGAGTGCATGTCCCGTTCCTGCTTCTCAGTCTAAACGACTAAGACCCGCAGACTTGCCAAAAATAACACCCGAGAAATCACAGGAAGGCGCCGAGGTTAGTGACATCCTTTTCTTTACTGAGAAAAAAACTTACCAGCATGGATGGTAGACTGGTGCCGGTCGAGCTGCTTCATAAAGAATTCCAGGGCTTGCGTGAGAGTTTAGAGTTTAGTCAAACACAGCTCGTCTCTCTCGTACAGGAGAATAATAGCCTAAAAAAGTCAGTAAACACACTGACTACGCGGCTTGGTGCTGTTGAGAGAGAAAACCGAAAAATGAAGGAAACAGTTCTCAATTTGCAGTCACGCAGCATGAGAGATAACCTTGTTTTTTTTCTGGAATCGTTGAAAAAAAAAATGAACATCCAGAACAGCTGGTCTGTGAATTTATGTCAACACAACTGAAACTGTCCCCTGAAGTCACAAATTCAATTACCTTCCACTGAGTCCACCGAATTGGGCCAAAAAAATTTCCCAGAATAAACGTCCCAGACCGATTGTTGCCAAATTTGAGCATTTCAAGCAAAAAATTTTGGTACAGAGGCAGGGCAGGCAGCTTAAAAACACCAATTATGGTCTAAATCAGGGGTGTCCAATCATGTGCCATGGAGGGCCAAGACCCTGCAGGCTTTACCTCCAACCAGTGTCTTCAACAGCAGATTTCACTGAATTTCTTCCCACTGTTTGCTGACAAGTGAAAACACCTGCTGAAGAGACTGGGTAAAAAAGAAAACCTCTAGGGTCTTGGCCCTCCATGGCATATGATTGGACACCCCTGGTCTAAATGATCAGTTTTCACAGGAAATCTTGGAAAGGAGAAGGAAGCTTTCCCTATTAGGAAACAAAACATCCAAGAAGGTAAACGAGCTATTGTTTCTGTAGATAGACTGTATATAGATGGCACACTGTTTATGGATAAAACTATAACCCCCTGGTTTTTCTAGAGTCTATTTTTTTTTAGCTACAGGTGGAAAAAAATGCAATTGTGCACGGGTCTCTTACTCAGTTTAATTTGCTAACATTTGTCAAACAATTTTTTTCTTTGTTGCTGGGGTTGTTGTTTGTTTATCTGTTGTAGTTAACTATTTTGAAGTTGTTAGGTCATTGTTGTATGTTATCTGCATTTTTTCACCACTTACTAACCTTTATGTCTGTTTCCGCTCATACTCCTGGTTTATAGGAAATAACTTTAAGTACATGCACCCCATTTGCTTGCAATTGCAGGCAAATGGAACAGAGACATCATACGTGCACACCCAATCATATACGTGTAGGTGTATATTTTACACACAACATATATATATACACACACACATATGCATACATTACGGACATATAATCACATAGGCACATTTAGATAGCCTTTAGTACATAACAGGTTAGTGAAAACATGTCCACATTTAAGTTTGCCACATGGAACATACGTGGAATTGGTACCAGGGAGAAGAGGCTAAAAGTTTTTAACCGACTGAAGGATCTACAGGCAGACTTTGTCTTACTGCAGTAGACACGTCTCTAAGTTGTCTGTAGATGTGCTCACCTCCCCAGAATTCCCCCACATGTACTCAGCCGGCTTTAATTCTAAAAAAAATAGGGGGGTAGCTATACTGGTAAACAGAAGAATACACTTTGTAGTGAATAATACCATAACAGATCCGGAAGGTAGATTTATAATAGCAAAACTCTCAGTTCAAAATTTGGATCTATGTATTGCAAGCGTTTATGGCCCAAATGTTGAAGACCCTTCCTATTTTCACAACTTTTTCACTTCTCTTTCTGAGCACTTGGACACTACACTCATAATAGGAGGAGACTTCAACCTGGTATTAAACCCTGCAATCGACAGTCTCAGTGCATCAGGGAATTGCCAAAAATGGCAGGCTACTGACACTCTCAAACAATACATGAATGATTTTGGACTTTACGATGAATGGCGTTCTCTTCACCCAACTCTTTGGGAATACACTTTTTTTTCATCAGTTCATAGTTCACATTCATGTCTAGATTTCTTTTTAGCCAGTAACTCTATTGTGAAGGACATCACAGACACTGACATATGTTCAAATCAAGCGATTAGCGATCACCATCCAGTATCTCTTGCACTAGTAAATAGGAAAGCTACAAGGAGAACTAGGAGCTGGAAATTTAATATATCACGACTGAAAGACAAAGACTTTATTAGCTATTTTAATAAAGAGTGGGAATCATATCTGTGCTAGGAATATCCCCAGGTGTTCTTTGGGAAGTAGCAAAAGCAGTCATGCAAGGTAAAATAATCTCTTACTGTTCATATAAGAATAAAAAAGAAAAAGCACAGGTACTGGAGTTAGAACAGAAAATTAAATCACTTGAGACAACCTGTGCCATTTCCCCACAGGAACAGACACTTAATGATCTGAGAAAATTCAAGCTGGAGTTAAAAGAAATTACAAACAAAAGAGCACAGTTTTTAATACAAAGACAGCATCTTGAGAACAGTAATACTGTAAATCAGGGCAATATCTTGCGAAGCAGCTTAGATTGAATAAAGAAAAAAACAACTTTCCACTCTATTAAGGATATGACTGGAAATGTTATCATGATCCTGAAGAAATAAATAACTCCTTCAGAAAGTTTTATGAAAGCCTCTACTCATCTCAAATTATCCCATCTGACTCAGAGATAAATATATTTTTGGATGATATTTACTTACCACGATTAAATAATGAACAGATTGCAGCTCTGGATGCACCTCTTAAAGTGTCTGACCTCCAGGAGGCACTTAAGGACATCCCAAACAACAAAGCTCCAGGACCAGATGGTTTTCCAGTAGAATTTTATAAAGAATTTTGGCCTGTGATAGCACCTACTTTCTTTAAAATGGTGAAACAAATTAAAGAAGATAATGTAACCCATCCAAATATGAATTTGGCTAGTATTATCCTGCTCCTTAAACCTGGAAAAGAACCTATGCTTCCACCCAGCTACCGTCCCATCTCACTTATGAATCTCAATCTTAAAATAATTTGCAAAGCTCTCGCCAAAAGACTGGAAAGGATAATTCCATTTATTATACACCCAGATCAAACAGGTTTCATTAAGGGTAGGCACTCGGCTAGTAATACACACAAGCTATTTAATTTAATAGAATACTGCAAGATCAATAACTTAGAAACTACAATCTTGTCCCTGGATGCAGAGAAAGCCTTTGACCGTGTTAACTGGAAATTTCTTTTTATGGTGTTAAACAAGTTCGGGTTTGGTTCATCTTTCATAAACTGGATTAAAACTCTATATAGCTGTCCAGCTGCGTCTCTCCGACCAAATGATCAGACTTTCCGAAGCTTTAATCTCCAGAGAGGTACTAGGCAGGGGTGTCCACTCTCTCCCTAAATTTTTACAGTCTTTATTGAACCATTAGCAGCAGTCATACGACAAAATGTTGATATCAGAGGTATCCAAACTGGAGAAAAAGAACACACAATAAGTCTTTATGCTGTTGATGTATTGATTTTCCTTGAAAACTCACAAAGATCTCTTCTTCAGACAGTGGCACTCATTGATAAATTTTCATTATTATCAGAATACTCTATTAACTGGGGTAAATCAATAGTTCTACCTATAAATTGTAATTTCTCAAATACATCTACTATTCCAATACAATCAGGTAATATTAAATATTTAGGAATAGATATTTCCCCCAGGCTCTCAGAGTTATAGCGAGTAAATCACATCCCCCTTTTAAAAACAATACAAGACGACCTTACGCGCTGGAGGACACTACCTACATCGCTAATAGGAAGAGTCACAACCGTTAAAATGATGGTCCTTCCTAAAATCAACTGTTTGTTCTCAATGATTCCAACCCAACCATCTATGACCTGGTTTAAGTCTTTAGACTCAAATATACGTACATTTTTATGGAAGGATAAACCATCACGGATTAGTTTAAAAAACTCTTCAAAAAGCGAAACAGTGCAGAGGCTTAGATCTACCAATTTTCTTTAATTACTTTTTAGCCAGTAGAGTGAAGTTTGTTTCAAAATGGACAAAATCAACCCCACTAGGAAACCCATGGTTAGATGCTGAACAGGCTTTTTGTGGGTTGCTGAATAGCTCTGACTTACCTTTTGTAAGTCCCTGTATTAAACGCCATGACTGTTTTAAAAGCATTAATATCAGCTCCTCTCTGACAGCTTAGAGGAAATTTTTAAAAATAACGGGGTCTTCACTTGTCCCCTGTAAACTCACGCCCATTTGGAATATCCTGATATCTTGCAATAAAAGACGACATTAAAATTTCCACTATGGCAAGAGAAGGGAATAAATAACTTAGAACATCTTATTCAAGGTGGAAATTTTATCCAATTTCAAGAAGTAGTGTCACAGTACGACATCAGTGATAAAAAGTATTTTTAATACCAACAGTTTAAATCAATAATAAAAGCAAAATTTAATCTTAATCAGACAGATTTAGAGGTACCAGTTAAGGTGGCAGAGTTTCTAAATCTTCGTTCCCCTAAATTGATATTGAAAATACATGGACTATTATCAAAACTGGATGAGTCAGTATCTCTTCCAATATCAAAATGGGAGACAGACCTATCGATCAATAAGGATGAAAGTTTCTGGACACAAATATGTTTAAAACACTTTTAAGATGACAAAAAAACTCTAACTTACAACTTATACAGTATAAAGTTCTACATAGAATTCATTATACAGGACAAAGGATGTTCAAAATGGGCCTGAGTCATACAAATATCTGCTCTCACTGCATCAGCCACGTCCCGGATAGCTATATGCATTCTATGTGGTCCTGTGCACTGGTTCATAAGTTCTGGCAGAAGACATGTGAGGACTTGTCGGCATGGCTTGGGTATAGTGTCCCCATCCTCAACCACACTTTGTATATTAGGTGATTTAAATGAAATAAATATAGATGCAAGGACATCACACATGGTTTTCACCGCCTTATGCATTGCAAAGAAAACTATCCTCATGAATTGGAAACCAAGAAATAACTTGTGCATGACTTATTATAATAACTTACTATTAGATTATATTAGCCTGGAGAGAATGTCTGCCTGCTCAAATAATCAACTGGCTGAATTCAACTTTCTCTGGTCCCCTCTTATTAACTCTACAACCTGAGGGGTGGTGGGTGGTGGCTCA
The DNA here is from genome assembly GCA_020510985.1 of Pholidichthys leucotaenia. Classification (NCBI taxonomy): domain Eukaryota; kingdom Metazoa; phylum Chordata; class Actinopteri; order Cichliformes; family Pholidichthyidae; genus Pholidichthys; species Pholidichthys leucotaenia. The sequence goes on from CM035847.1 coordinate 187,401,055, forward strand.
CTCTCCTTGGTGCCTCTGGTGGCTGGCTGCACCCTGTCTGCAGGTGTCTGGGGGCCTGTTCCGTGGTGGCCTGGGGGGGTCCCCCCCTGGGCGGTCGGGTGTGTGCCGGTGGTGCGGGCCGTCCACGGTGCATCCTTGCATGGCGGGGTTGTGTTCTCCCTGGGGCCCCGGCGACACCCTGGAGCAGGTGCCTGCATCCTGGGTTGCCCTTCCAGTCCACTGGGGACTGCGGGTGTGGGTGTGCATGTGTGCGTGTGTGTGTGTGTGTGTGTGTGTGTGTGTGTGAGAGTGGGTGTGAGTGGGAGCTTGTGTATGAGCGGGTGCGGAAGTGTGTGTGTGTGTGTATGTTATGAGTGGGCAGGTGGGGCTGTGTGTGGGTGTAGCTGGCCTCCTGGCACCTGCGGCTCGGGGGTAGGCATTGGCCCTGCTGGGTGGGTAGGGAGCAGGCAGGTCCGGGGGTGTGGGCTCGACACGCAGACTGCCGAGTGACCTGATTGTCCCTCCGGGGGCAGATGCCTGGCTTTCCTGGGGCTTGCTGACCTTGGACATTTGTGCCCTGTGGGGGTTGGTGGCACTGCCTTGCCTGCTTGGGGTTCCTGGGGGGAGAGCTGCTGCGACCGGCCCCCCGCTTCGTATGTTTCCTGACTAACCACTCACATGCACACTTATTTTGCGCGCACTCTCATATACAGTGGGGAAAAAAAAGTATTTAGTCAGCCACCAATTGCGCAAGTTCTCCCACTTAAAAGGTGAGAGAGGTCTTCAATTTTCATCATAGGTATACCTCAACTATGAGAGACAAAATGAAAAAAAAAAAATCCAGAAAATCACATTGAAGGATTTTTAATGAATTAATTGGTAAATTCATCAGTAAAATAAGTATTTGGTCACCTACAAACAAGCAAGATTTCTGGCTCTCACAGACCTGTAACTTCTTCTTTAAGAGGCTCCTCTGTCCTCCACTCGTTACCTGTATTAATGGCACCTGTTTGAACTCATTATTAGTATAAAAGACACCTGTCCACAACCTCAAACAGTCAGACTCCAAACTGCACTATGGCCAAGACCAAAGAGCTGTCAAAGGACACCAGAAACAAAATTGTAGACCTGCACCAGGCTGGGAAGACTGAATCTGCAATAGGTAAGCAGCATGGTGTGAAGAAATCAACTGTGGGAGCAATTATTAGAAAATGGAAGACATACAAGACCACTGATAATCTCCCTCCGTCTGGGGCTCCACGCAAGATCTCACCCCGTGAGGTCAAAATGATCATGAGAACGGTGAGCAAAAATCCCAGAACCACACGGGAGGACCTAGTGAATGACCTGCAGAGAGCTGGGACCAAAGTAACAAAGGCTACATCAGTAACACACTACGCCACCAGGGACTCAAATCCTGCAGTGCCAGACGTGTCCCCCTTCTTAAGCCAGTACATGTCCAGGCCCATCTGAAGTTTGCTAGAGAGCATTTGGATGATCCAGAAGAGGATTGGGAGAATGTCATATGGTCAGATGAAACCAAAATAGAACTTTTTTTTAAAAACTCAACTTGTCGTGTTTGGAGGAGAAAGAACACCATACCTACTGTGAAACATGGGGGTGGAAACATCATACTTTGGGGCTGTTTTTCTGCAAAGGGACCAGGACGACTGATCCGTGTAAAGGAAAGAATGAATGGTGCCATGCATCGTGAGATTTTGAGTGAAAACCTCCTTCCATCAGCAAGGGCATTGAAGATGACACGTGGCTGGGTCTTTCAGCATGACAATGATCCCAAAAACACGGCCCAGGGAATGAAGGAGTGGCTTCGTAAGAAGCATTTCAAGGTCCTGGAGTGGCCTAGCCAGTCTCCAGATCTCAACCCCATAGAAAATCTTTGGAGGGAGTTGAAAGTCCGTGTTGCCCAGCGACAGCCCCAAAACATCACTGCTCTAGAGGAGATCTGCATGGAGGAATGGGCCAAAATACCAGCAACAGTGTGCGAAAACCTTGTGAAGACTTACAGAAAATGTTTGACCTCTGTCATTGCCAACAAAAGGGTATATAACAAAGTATTGAGATGAACTTTTGTTATTGACCAAATACTTATTTTACCGAGGAATTTACCAATTAATTCATTAAAAATCCATCAATGTGATTTTCTGGATTTTTTTTTTTTCTCATTTTGTCTCTCATAGCTGAGGTATACGTATGATGAAAATTGGAGACCTCTCTCATCTTTTAAGTGGGAGAACTTGCACAATTGGTGGCTGACTAAATACTTTTTTCCCCACTGTATATGCACGCAGAAGTACACGCACAAGTGTCTCTCCTTTAACAGGTGCGGAAACCAGACTCATGTTGAGACATCTTCAGTGGAAGAAGCAGTTTGTCTTTTCTTTGTTTTAGTTGTTTTTTTTTTGTTTTTTTTTGTCTGTTCCCCTCCCTTTTCTTTCCCCCTCCACACACTTCCTTTCCCTCTTCCCCATCCTGTCAGGGTCTTCCATGGGTAAAATAAAGTATTAAAAGTTATTACATGAGGAGTTTACAACAATATACAATACACAGGTACTTTATAAGCTCCTCTTGACAAAGTAAATCTGTTTTGGCACAATAAGGGTGACAGATCCTTGTCCTGTTTGCCTGGCTGCCTGACAGGACAAGGGAAAAAAAAAAAAAAGACTCCATGTCTCCAGACTCCCTCGGAATGTGGTTGAAGTTCCTCCGGTGGTGGGAGTTGAAGACCTCCCAGACAGGGGCCTCAGCCAGATGTTCCCAGTACACCCTCACTATACGTTTGGATCTACCAGGTCTGAATGGCATCCCCCCTGCCATCGGATCCAACTCACCACCAGGTGGTGATCATTTGACAGCTCTGCACCTCTCTTTACCCGAGTGTCCAAGGTAATAACCCATTTTCTGAAATTAATTGATATTAATCATGATCAAACATGTAAACTAATTTAGTTGGAGATGGACTGGAGAGTAAGGGTGGAGTGAACATGCATTCACATGCTGTTGCTTTTTTCCAACACTTACAGCACACTTCTTGACCTCAGAATCAGTTTTAGAACATGTTCAGTCTGCTTGCCTTGGCAATCAGTCTTGACTATAACTTGATAGTGCTACCTTAAGAGCTCTTAATGTGTTAAAATCTGAAGGAGGGGATAATGACCTGTACTTATATAACGCTTTTTCTAATCTCAAAGACCACTCAAAGCACTTCACTAGTGCTAACCATCTATTCTAGGGGCTTATAGGAGACATATGCCTATGGACAATTTCGAATGACCAATTAACCTAACATGATCATGATCATGTTTCCACTTCCACTTCTTTTCCACTTCCGGCGCCACACGAGTTGGCTGCCTTTTGCAACAGCGGCTCAATTCTTAGTCTTTTTTTTCCTTCCTCTCTCTTCTGATCCGGTGACAACTCTCTGATCCAGCACACCTTTCACTTCATATATATCACGGGCACACAGATCGCCCCAAATGTCTCCAGATCCGGTGGATGGAGCCACTGTTTATAGCAGGAGACGGTACAGCAGGGAAGAGCTGCTAGCACTCAACCGCCACCCGGTGTTAACGGAAAAACTCGACATACCGGGAGAACTGAAGCGAAAGCGACGTGGGTGCCGTGCTGGAGTAAGGCGGCAGGCAAGAAATATAAGGTACAGACCCACCCTCCCATCCGTTGTTATGGGGAATGTACGATCGATACTGGGAAAGGTAGATGAGCTAGCGGCTATCTCCCGCTACGATAGCATATACCGGGAGTGTAGCCTGTTCCTATTCACAGAGACTTGGCTAACTGAATTAGCAGCAGATGCTAACATTGAACTGGAGGGTTTCCACACGATACGGGCAGACCGAACATCAGACAGTGGTAAAGCAAGGGGCGGTGGAGTGATAATGTATGTTAACAACAACTGGTGAAGACCGGGACATATCGCTGTTAAACAACAACACTGCAGCAAAGACATCGAGTTGCTAGCTGTTAGCATGCGGCCTACATATCTCCCGAGGGAATACTCACACGTGATCTGCATTGTTATTTATGCAAATCCGACGGCGAACGCTGGGACAGTGCGTGATATCATCCATTCAGTAACTGGCAGGCTGCAGACAGAACACCCAGATGATCTTCTCCTCATCTAAGGCGATTTCAACCATGTTTCACTGTCTCCCATTCTACCCACATTTACCCAGTATGTCACATGCCACACTAGAGACAATAAAATACTGGACTTATTCTACGCAAACACTAAGGAGGCGTACACCTCATCACAACTCCCCCCACTCGAGAGATCGGATCACAACTTGGTTCATCTCCAGCCGGTGTACAAACCCCTAGTGCACAGACAACCTCCGGCCATGCGCACAGTGAAGTTATGGTCTGAGGAGGCAATGGACACTCTAAAGGGCTGTTTTGAAACCACTGCCTGGGAGCAGCTCTGCGATCCACATGGTGAGGACATCGATGGCCTAACTCATACCATCATGGACTACATCAGCTTCTGTGTGAACAACACCGTTCCCACCAAGACCATACGGTGTTGCTCAAACAACAAACCCTGGATCAACCCTGAGATAAAAACACTTCTGAGAGAGAAGAAGAGGATCTTCAGGTCGGGGAACGGGGAGATGCTGAAGTCCGTACGGAGGGAGCTGAGGAGAAAGATCAGAGAAGGCAAGGACATCTTCAGGAAGAAGATGGAGGACAAGCTGCAACAGAGCGACATCAGCGGGGTCTGGAGAAACCTTAAAACCATCTCTGGGCTCCAGAATACCTCCCCCCAGGCCACGGGGGGCAGGGAGTGGGCGAACAATCAAAATCTGTTTTTCAATAGGTTTGACAAACTGCCCTCCCCCTGACTGCAAAACAACCACTGCTGCCTCTAAAGACATCAAGTCCTGCTGCCCACTCCCCACTCTACCAACACCCCCCCCCCCCACTCCCAATACACAACTCCCCAACCTGACCCTCACTAAGACCCAGGTGAGGACGGAGCTGAGGAAGATCAAGGCGAGGAAGGCGTCGGGACCGGACGGCATCCTCAAGCTCCTCAAGTCCTGTGCAGACCAGCTGTGTAGGATTGTGGAGTACATCTTCAATCTGAGCCTGAAGCTGGGGAGAGTACCACAGCTGTGGAAAACATCTTGTGTGGTACCTGTACCAAAGACTTCCCACCCCAAAGATCTGAACAGCTACAGACCAGTGGCCTTGACGTCCCACATGATGAAGACCCTGGAGAGACTGCTCCTTGCTCACCTCCGCCCCCTGGTGGGACCAGCGATGGATCCACTCCAGTTCGCCTACCAGCATGGCATTGGGGTGGAAGATGCGGTGATCTTCCTCCTTCACTGTTCTCTGTCCCACCTGGAGAAGCCCGGGAATGCGGTGAGGATCATGTTCTTTGATTTCTCCAGTGCTTTCAACACCATCCAACCGATGATCCTGAAGGACAAGCTGCTGTGCGCAGGGGTGGACCAGCACCTGTCATCATGGATCCTGGACTACCTCACAAACCGGCCTCAGTTTGTGAGAACCCAGGACTGTGTGTCCAACATGATCATCGGTAGCACGGGGGCCCCCCAGGGAACGGTTTTGGCTCCCTTCCTGTTCACCCTTTATACTGCGGACTTCTCACACAACACAACACACTGTCATCTACAGAAGTTCTCTGACGACTCTGCGATCGTTGGCCTCATCTCCAACGGAGATGAAGCTGAGTACAGAGGGCTTATCCAGGACTTCATGGACTGGTGCCATCGGAACTGCCTCCAGATCAACGCGAGGAAAACTAAGGAGCTGGTGGTGGACTGCCGCAGGCAAGGACAACCCCTCACAGCACCAGTAAATATACAGGGAACAGACATCGAGATGGTGACATCCTATAAGTACCTGGGTGTTCATCTGAACAATAAACTAGACTGGTCACACAATACTGACGCACTCTACAAGAAGGGACAGCGCAGGCTGTTCCTACTGAGGAGACTCAGGTCTTTTGGTGTACAAGGGGCACTGCTGAAGACATTCTATGACACGGTGATGGCATCAGCCATCACTTTTGGAGTGGTCTGCTGGGGCAGTGGCATTACAGCAGCCGATAGGAAGAGACTGAACAAACTGATCAAGAAAGCTAGCTCTGTCCTGGGGCAGCGCCTTGACCCAGTGGAGGAGATGGGAGAGAGAAGGATGGTGGCTAAACTGTCATCTCTGCTGGAGTCCGAGTTCCACCCTATGCAGGACATACTGAATGCACTGAGGAGCTCATTTAGCAGCAGACTACATCATCCTAGGTGCACAACCGAGAGGTTTCGCAGGTCCTTCCTACCTACAGCTGTCAGACTGTACAACCTAAGCAGCGCTGCTTGCAGAGATGGCAAAAAGACGTGACAACCTAATAGTATTGAATGCAAAAGATGCAATAGACTTACACAATGGTCCCCTCCGGTATACAACTAGGAAAATACCAGTCGCTATGGAGGGTGAGAATATGTATAGGGCCTTTTCCACTAGCACGCTTTAGCGCGACACGGGACGGCTCAGCACGCTTTGTACGCTTTTCCACAAGCCCCAACACGGTTTAACAGCCGCAATTCTCAGCCCCGCTGAAGGGCAGGGTACAGCAGTGCTGAGCTGTGCCGTGTTGTGACGTTAACAGACTGGTCGCCGCTGATTGGTCAGGTCGTAACCGGCGCTGATTGGTGAGGTTGTAACCGCCCCTCTCCTCCTCCTCATCTACCAAATCTTCACGACCTTCTCAATAAAGTTTTTGAAAAAAAAAAAAAAAGAATCTTCACGACTGCCTTTACTCAGCACGCAACCACTGTTGGCGGTTCCTTTCAGTGTATTGCTGTGCTATTTTCATTTATTCTCTATCAGAAATGGCTTCGCTTAATAAGGGTGTTCCATGGACCAGTAAGGAGCTGCAGTGTCTGCTCACTGCATTGTCAGACGAACGTATGCAGCGCGAGTTAGACGGAGCTGCCCGGAATGAAAAAATATACCGGGAGGTCTCGACATCGGAGTCCTTTAACGGTGAGTTTTAATTTTTTTTTTATTGTGCGTTTTTTCGCAAATATATTCGGTAAGACGCTCAGTTTATTTATGCAATAAAAAAGCTGTTCATTTGTGGATGATGATCGCTGCTTAATTGCAGCACACTGCGGACTCAAGCTTTTATTTTAATTATTCATGTTAACAATACGCTGAAATAAGCTTATGTATTCTTGTTAAAAACTATTGTGCTGTATTTTATTGTGTGCATTTTCCTTGTAGAATCATCCCACGCGTCCGCCGCGACAGCCCGTCCGGATTATTCAACCGAGCCTTCCTGACCCACAGCTGGCAGAGACGCTTCATTCAGCCGAGTCGTGACCCAGTTTGGGAAGCTGGTGTAGACACTCAGTGGTCGGCGTGTATAAAATGTTGATTAACCTTCATGTTGTGTTGCAAAGTTTTTTTTTTCTTTTAATATTTTGTATATAATAAAATGGAATTGTTTTGGAAAGTGTGGTTTGTCTGTTATAACACTGAATTATAAAACAGTATAATTTCATAGAAATTCCATTGCCTAGTCTGATCAAAATGAAACTGATCTTCCTGTCAGGGTCAACCATTGTAAAGGTAATGTAATTTTTAACTAGACCAAAAAACAAATGTTTTTGTAAGCTTTCTGTTCTTTTTATTGAAATATCATAAAAAAATAGCCCCACATGATCCAGTTCTAAACTTTGGGTACATTTTTTATGTTAACTTATAAGAAGTTGCACAGTTGGACTTTAAAATGCAGCAGGAGAGACTGATCAAGCTTACAAGTCAATGTAAAAAAGTAAGTATATGTAAATTGAATGTTCTATCGGCATTCCAAATTCAGAGAATTACAATACTTTAGAAGGAGTGTAGCATCATCTAAACGGAAAATAATAATACTGTTGTTCCAAACGTTGACCTGAAGGTGAAAAACATGAATTTTTTTTAATTCAGTACATCCAAAATGCCCTAGGATGTAAAAAATAATAATTTGGTGTAGGCCAGTGTGCCATGTCTCATTATTTAATACGAATAAAAACAAGTTTCAGCTCTTTATTTCTAGGTCATTTGGCAGTTAATTCAAAACAAAAGTGACTTGTGTTGTTGCAGCTTAATTATGAGATAAAATTAATTGTGAGATAAATCCACAGAGCGAGCAAGGCAATAATCCTTGAATCCTTTTTTGTCTAAATAAGGACTCAGTTGGGTGCGTAACGTCACGGGAGTGTGGCCCCGCCTCGCTCAGAATCTGCTGCTACCCCGCTTCTAAAACCTCCTAACAAACCATCACAGCACAAGCACAACACCAATGGAGACAGAAGCATTCCGAGCTGTACTGAAGTGAACCGAGCCGTACCGAGGTGTGCTGGGCTAGTTGAAAACAGGCTTATGGGTACATAATCATACCATGTAGGATAACTAAGTAGACAGTTGTGCTGTTTCGTTCCATCTAGCTACAATGGTCTGCACTGTGTGTGTTTATATATCTACATATTTATTCCATCTAGCTACAATGCTCCGCACTGTGTGTTTATATATCTACATATTATTCCATCTAGCTACAATGCTCCGCACTGTGTGTTTATATATTCATATATTTATTCCATCTAGCTACAATGCTCCGCATTGTGTGTGTTTATATATCTACATATTATTCCATCTAGCTACAATGCGCCGCACTGCGTGTGTTTATATATTTACATATTTATTCCATCTAGCTACAATGCTCCGCACTGTGTGTTTATATATCTACATATTTATTCCATCGAGCTACAATGCTCCGCACTGTGTTTATATATTCACATATTCATTCCATCTAGCTACAATACTCCGCACTGTGTGTTTATATACTCATATTTATTCCATCCAGCTACAATGCTCCACACTGTGTTTATATATTTATATATCTATCCCATCTAGCTACAATGCTCCGCACTGTGTATATCTATATCTATATCTACATCTAATATATATATACTCGCTGCTGTTGTTTTTTCTCTTGCCTTCTGATTGTTCTCTGAGTGTTGCTATCCCTGTGCTGTTGCAATCCTGGAATTTCCCCATTGTGGGACTAATAAAGGCTTATCTTATCTTGTCTTATCTTATCTTATGCATGTCTTTGAATTGTGGATGGAAACGAGCTCCCGAAGGAAACCCACACAGCACACAGAGAACATGCAAACTCCACACAAAAAGGTTCCTACCCCTGCAAGCCTGGTCACTCAAGCCTGGAACCTTCTAGCTGTTTGCCAACAGTGCAAACCACTGCACCACCATGCTGCCCTGAAGTCAACATGAGATTGGCAGTATTTTCCTCATATTGGAGTGACAAATAAGGTTTGTGGAGTGAGACAGAGGGTAAAAGAGTGAGACTCACTCCAAGGTTGTCATAGCCAGGAGCGGCACTGGGGTTAAGCTCCCAGTGCTCATAAAATGCTCCTTATGGCGTGCATCTCAAAAAGCCTCTGACAACTAAGTCCAACTCCTAGCCTGCCCGTGTGGTTTACTCTCTAAGCCCGGCGGAACTGCTTTTACTAATAGGAGAAGGGGCGAGGGCAGATCTCTGGCGCCTTAAAACCAGATGCTTCGGGTAGATGGTGGCTCGTCAACCTGGGAAGGTAGCCCATCTAGGGGAAGGTAAACCCTGATTTCAAACCTCCGCTGCCTTGCGGCACACCCAGTCACGGGAAAGGCTTCGGGAGTCAACCCTGAGGAAAAACCCGGAGTCGGAGCCCCTAAGGCAGTTCTCTGTTGTTCTCAACATCGTTCTGGCAGCTCCTGCGATGGCGCTGGTGCCAAACTGTAGCAGCCCTGCTGTTCCTTTGGATTCATCAGTGACGTGGAGAGGGGGGACATGCTGCATGGGCAACATCTTGTCCTCCATATCTTCCTGCCCAGGCTTGAATCCTACCAACGCCCAATGCTGGAAGGTAGAACACCGGATCACTGGAGAGGACACTCCAGCTTCGCCTTTGGCGTAGACAAAACACGGGGAGTGGCAGTTACCGGTTATAAGCCACCGCTCAATTGGCGTAGAGCGCGGCGCCAGGGGTTGTTCCCAACGGTGGGAGGGATCATCGGATCTCACTGGACAGCTACTGCCCGCCTCAAGCTGGGCAGCCCCCAGCCAATAAGATGTTGTCCCGCCACAGCTTGCTTTCCTCATTGGGTGCATGGGGATGAGGAGAAGTCCGAACAGCAGGCTGAGAACCTTCGCACCAGGCAAGACAAAAAAACAAAAGAGACCAACTCTAAAACTGGGAACTTGGAACGTCCGCATTATGATGACAGGACTCGCTGCTAACCTCAAGGACATCAACGACACCAGGAAGACTGCCATCATCAATAATGAGCTGAAGAGACTCGGAGTGGATATCGCCACTCAAGCTGGGCAGCCCCCAGCCAATAAGATGTTGTCCCGCCACAGCTTGCTTTCCTCATTGGGTGCATGGGGATGAGGAGAAGTCCGAACAGCAGGCTGAGAACCTTCGCACCAGGCAAGACAAAAAAACAAAAGAGACCAACTCTAAAACTGGGAACTTGGAACGTCCGCATTATGATGACAGGACTCGCTGCTAACCTCAAGGACATCAACGACACCAGGAAGACTGCCATCATCAATAATGAGCTGAAGAGACTCGGAGTGGATATCGCCACTCTCTAGGAAACACCGTTGGCTGACGCAGGCACACTGAGAGAGAAGGACTACACGTTCTACTGGCAGGGAAAGGGCAGTGACGAACACAGGGAACACGGAGTGGGCTTCGCAGTGAAGAACACCTTGCTGAAGATGGTGGAACTGGGCAGCAATGGCTCTGCACGACTCCTCACCCTCCGCCTGAACACCACTCAAGGCCCAGTCACCCTCGTCAGTATTTATGCCCCAACACTGACAGCCACACCAGAGGCAAAAGACGAGTTCTACGAGAATCTCGCAACAACTGTCAGGATCATCCCCAACTCTGAACAACTCATTCTCCTTGGAGACTTCAATGCCAGAGTGGGTGCTGACTATGACTCCTGGCCCTCCTGTCTTGGACCATTTGGCGTGGGCAGAATGAACGACAACGGACAGCGGCTGCTCGAGTTCTGCACATATCACGATCTGTGCATCACAAACTCGTTCTTCAAGACCAAGCCCCGACACAAGGTTTCCTGGCGACATCCACCCTCAAAGCACAGGCACCAGCTGGACTTGATCCTGACCAGGCGCACCTCACTGAAGAACGTGCTAATCACCCATTCGTTCCAGAGTGCAGATTGCGACACAGACCATTCATTGGTGTGTTGCAAGGTCAAGCTGCAGCTGAAGAAATTCCATCATGTTAGACAGCCTGGAAAGGCACGGATTGACACCAGCAAGATGGCCCAACCAGAACTTGTTGAGCAGTTTGCCTCCACCTTTGAGAAGGAACTTGGTGTACCACAAGAAGGAGAATCTGCAAAGCAGAAGTGGGAAGAGCTGCAAAACACCATCCACCGCACAGCCTTGGCTATCTTTGGGAGGAAGACCTCAAAGTCACGGGACTGGTTTGATGCCAAGTTGACCGAGATGACCCCCGTCATTGAAGCCAAGCGCTCAGCACTTGCTGAGTACAAGAAGTACCCAAACGAGAAGAATCTCCAGATTCTCAGGGCTGCGAGAAGCAAAGTTCAGCAGATTGCTCGGCACTGTGCCAACGAGTACTGGACTCAGCTCAGCCAAGACATTCAAACCGCTGCCATAACGGGGAACATCCGTGGTATGTACGATGGCATCAAGAAAGCACTTGGTCCTGCTCAGAGCAAGAAGGTCCCCCTCAAATCCTCCACTGGGCAGATGATCACAGAAAAGAACAAGCAGATGGAGAGATGGGTGGAACACTACTCCGACTTCTACTCCAGACAGAACACCATGACACCGTCAGCCCTTGATGCCATCGACTGCCTGCCATCCATGGACGAACTTGACGCCGAGCCAACCATTGATGAACTCAGCAAGGCCATTGATAGCTTGGCCGCTGGCAAGGCACCCGGCAACAACGGCATACCCCCCGACCTGATCAAGCACTGCAAGACCGCCCTACTGCTGCCATTGCATGACGTCCTCTGCCAGTGCTGGAAGGAAGGTGCCGTACCACAGGACATGAGGGACGCCAAGATCATCACCCTCTACAAAAACAAAGGGGAGAGAAGCAACTGCAACAATTACAGGGGCATCTCCCTCCTCAGCGTTGTTGGCAAAGTCTACGCACGAGTTGTTCTCGTTCGTCTACAGAAGCTTGCCGAACATGTCTACCCCGAGTCTCAGTGTGGCTTCCGCGCTGAGCGATCGACGGTAGACATGATATTCTCCATCCGCCAACTCCAGGGGAAATGCAGAGAACAGAACATGCCCCTGTACATCGCCTTCATCGACCTCACCAAAGCGTTCGATCTGGTCAGCAGAGAGGGCCTTTTCAAGATCCTGTCAAAGATAGGATGCCCACCAAAGTCGCAAAGCCTCATCGAATCCTTTCACACCAACATACAGGGGATAGTGCAGCACGACGGCAACGTCTCAGAGCCATTCAACATACGCAGCGGAGTGAAACAGGGCTGTGTACTTGCGCCAACCCTCTTTGGGATTTTCTTTGCTATGCTCCTGAGGCATGCCTTCAGCACAGCAACAGAGGGAATCTGCCTGCACACGAGATCTGACGGCAGGCTTTTCAACCTCGCCCGCCTGAAAGCCAGAACCAAAGTACGCAAGGCTCTAATCAGAGACATGCTGTTCGCAGACAACGCTGCAGTCGCAACCCACACACAGCAGGAGCTTCAGACTTTTTCTTGAAATTAACCACATATCCTGCATGTTGGGTCTGTGCCATCTTTGAGAAATTTTGTTCCATTATTAGTTGGTCTTGACTGCTTTGTCTTGGGCTATGATGATAAAGCCCTTGGTCTCAAATTTTAGCCCAGCTGTTTTGAGACATTTGTTGGCAGTGGCTGTTCTGGCTTGTATGACATCCTGGGTAGACCATCTCCCTGGTGCTCATTTAATGCAAATGTTTTTCATAAACATATTCACAAAGTGCTGTATAACAAAGTAGAATAAGAAAAAAACTAGGTAGTGACCCAGTAAAAACAGAAATAAAAACAAAGTTTGCAAAAACACAAAAAATATCCATCCATCCATCCGTCCATCTTCTACCACTTTTCCGGAGATCCGGGTCGAGGAGGAAGCAGCTTAAGCAGAGAAGCCTAGACTTCACTCTCCCCGGCCACCTGCTCCAGCTCTTCAGAGAGGACACCAAGACGTTCCCAAGTCAGGTAGAAGACAGACTCTCCAGCATGTCCTGGGTCTGCCACGGGGTCTCCTCCCAGTGGGATGTGCTCGAAACACCTCAAGTGGGAGGCTTCAAGGAGGAATCCTGATCAGATGCCCAAACTACCTCAACTTGCTCCTTTCGATGTGTAGGAGCAGCGGTTCTACTCTGAGTCTCTCCCAAATGACTGAGCTCCTCACCCCATCTCTCAGGGCGAGTCCAGCAATTCTACGGCGAAAGCTCATTTCAGCCACTTGAATCCGCAATCTCATTCTTTCGGTCATTACCTAAAGCTCATGACCATAGGTGAGGGTAGGAAGGTAGATTGATCAGTAAACTGATCTTCCTTCCGCCCTCCCAAGAGAGCAGACGCTTTTTCCTTCTCTCTTGCTCTGACTTTTTTTCCTTCCCCCCCAACTACTGGATCCCAGCTTGCTGTTGTCTGTCTGCGTCTAACTGCGACCGTCGAAAGAAAATTATGGAGTTAATAAGGTGGGCTTTGAACACAATTGACACCATTTTTTCAACAAGGAAAAGTGCTCCGGGGGAAGCTGTCTGCCCCGCAGGAACGGCTCCAGTGGGCTATTTACGTGACACAAGTAATTGGAGGATCTTGTGTCTCACTAATCTCTCTATCGAAGATATTGAAGATTTGTATGTCTTCGTAATAATGGTGATCGGGATCTTTCTGATTGGAACTGGGATTGTCCTGGTGTACCGCAAATTGCTGAAGATGGATACAACCTATCAAAATGCTGGCCAGGCGAGGTGCATCTGTCAAATTGAAAAATTGGAGAAGACCCTGATAGCGACAAATGGAGAACTGTCTCGGAAGGTGGATTACATCATGGTCTCGCTTAGGTCTTTCCACGACGGACTTAAAGCCCCGCAATGAAGGATTAAGTACTGAATCTACAGAAGAAATAAAAAGCCTTCTCTGTGATCAGTCCTATTTGGCTCAATTTCCCCATGAAAATTCCTCCTGGCTGTCTGCAGTCTGTGTTTTCAAAATCATCGAGCACAAGGCCTTGGACAGCACCTGCCCAGATAATTGCAAGGACGATTGGCGGCAGCCAGACAAAACATCTCCTGCCAAATGCCCTTGTTGTTCTCTTATTATCATCAACACTTGCTTAACAGTGCTCACATATTGATCCACCAACTGAATAAAGATACACACACTGCTCTCTTGTGTCCTGTGAATCTTGTCTTGCGAATGTGCATCAAGAGCTTTTTTTTTCCTTGTAATCATAATATTGATTGATTATGCAACCAGTATTCTGAATCAATGATTTTTTTGCTCCTTCCTATTGTTCCTTGTATTATTCTTATTCTTATGCTACCTGTACCCTCTATCCTGTTGGCAGGCGCGTCCCCGATGCAGCCGTGTCACTGGAAATGCAGGTTCATTTTCTGTGTCAAGTCAAATTCTCTCGTATGTTATCAGTGATCTGTTAATGTACTTGGCAATAAATCTTTTTCTGATTCTGATTCTGATAGCTTTGCTTTAGAGCTCAGCTCCCTCTTCACCACAACAGACCGGTACAACACCCGCATCACTGCAGATGCTGCTCTGATTCATCTGTCAATCTCTTAAAAAGCAAGTTAAAACAAAAAATTAAAATAATTTGAAAATCTGAGACCATTAAAAAACAACTGATTTGAAACCAAAGAAAGCCTGATTAAATACAAATGTTTTTCAACTTATTTTTTAAAATATATACTATAATTTAAACAGTTGTCCTCTTTTTTTTGTCTTTTGGCTGCTCCCTTTCAGGGGGTCACCATAGTATTTCACCTTATATAGCAGCAATCCGCATCTTGGGAGTACACTGGCATGTGGCTGGGTAACCAACTTTACTTCCTCTATTCTATTTTTGCTGAGCACCAAGCTAGAAGGCAGGAAGTACCATCTCACACACACACACACACACACACACACACACACACACACACACACACACACACACACACACACACACACATTAATAGGTCTGATAGTTTATGGAACTAACTTAGTTTCAGCAGTGATGATTACACATTTCCATTTATTTCATATGTGGCACAATTACATGCAAATTAGTATTGATGTTCCACCATTACCTTGAGAATAAATTAGTTTGAAAATGAGACTTACTGGGGGCTGATAGACGCTCCCGGCAGATCCTTGATGTGGAGCAGGCATGGGAACTTTTCATTACCAGATGCTGAGGTGGACATGCAGCATGACTGTCTCCGGCAGCTAAGGAATGACACTAGCATGTCCTGGTTTGGATCTCCCTTCAGCTCTGCTCTGTGCTTGTTCATAGAACATGAGTCCCATTAATGGTCTGCTCCTCTTTTCCATGACAGTGCCTCTGAAAAAAATATAAGTATCCCGCTTTGTGTGGCTGAAAACAAAGCAACACAGAAACACATGGTCCCACCAAGTAAGAAGTGCAAGCACACACACACAAACACACATGTTTTTTTTTAAAATTTGTTACTGATCTGTGACATAAAAATGGTTCGGCTGCACTCCAGTTAGAGCAGGTGTGGGAGGGGCCGATGTGTGTTTGGAGAAAGAGAAGGGACAAGGTGGAGAAGTGTGAAATTGTGCTGCAAACAGGGAGGAGCGTCCCTTCCTGTAGAGCAGGGGTGTCAGACTCATTCCATGGAGGGCCAAGACCCTGCATGTTCTGATTCTACCCAGTGTCTTCAGCAGGTGTTTTCACTGATCAGCAATCAGTGGGAAGAAATTCAGTGAAATCACCTGTTGAAGACACTGGATGGAGGTAAAATCTGTAGGGTCTTGGGCCTCCATGGAATGAGTTTGACACCTGTGCTGAAAAGGGTGCCCATTTGTCACAAATAAGCTGAGAACACTAAATATGAATCTTTTTTTTCTTCATTCTCTTGGCACCCCTAGAGAATTCCTCCATGGGCAATCACCCATATGGCCCATATCTAAAACTGCCACTGCTTGTTGGTCATCTGTAGGTCAACATCGTTTTCACCTAACCTTTTTTGGTATTGCCCATGTATTTGTTTGCCTTTAGCTTAACATTTTGGGCATGGTTGGTTGCAGGTTCTTTTGTAAGATAAAGTGATGTTTCAGGGAGATTAAACTCTTTTCTGAACAGTGTATTGTGGAAAGTTATTTTTTTTCTTATTCTTATTATCATCAATATTTTGTCTTATTGTTATTCTTGTTGTTATTATTATTATTATTATTATTATAAACATAGCAACATTTCCACCTTGGTTCCAAGGTTGTCATAGCCAGGAGCGGCACTGGGGTTAAGCTCCCAGTGCCCATAAAATGCTCCTTACGGCGTGCGTCTCGAAAAGCCTCTGACAACTAAGTCCAGCTCCTAGCCTGCCCATGTGGTTTAGTCTCTAAGCCCGGCGGAACTGCTTTTACTAATAGGAGAAGGGGCGAGGGCGGATCTCTGGCGCCTTAAAACCAGATGCTTCGGGTAGATGGTGGCTCGTCAACCTGGGAAGGTAGCCCATCTAGGGGAAGGTAAACCCTGATTTCAAACCTCCGCTGCCTTGCGGCACACCCGGTCATGGGAAAGGCTTCGGGAGTCAACCCTGAGGAAAAATCCGGAGTCCGAGCCCCTAAGGCAGTTCTCTGTTGTGCCTTAGGGGTCAGCTCCTGTGACGGCGCTGGTGCCAAACTATAGCAGCCCTGCTGTTCATTTGGATTCATCAGTGATGTGGAGAGGGGGGGACATGCTGCATGGGTAACATCTTGTCCTCCATATCTTCCTGCCCAGGCTTGAATCCTACCAACCCCCAACGCTGGAAGGTAGAACACCGGTGCGCATCGGCCTGTTCAGCCACAGGCGGTGCTGTTCCAGCAGAGTAGAAGTTTAGGATTCTCTTCCATGGTCATCATAGACCGACGGAGGCCGACATTAGACATTATTTCCACCTTCCACCTATTAGTGTTACCATGGTTGGGCATTTGTTGTGTATAAAATAAATGATGAAAATAATGCAATAAAGTAACACTGGCAGCATCTGGCTCTAAGTCAGCATCCACCAACGCTGCCCCAACAAGCTTTGACAGACATATCTTAGTTTTAGTATACATTCAGGTTTGTTTGTTTGTTTTTTCCTCTCCATAAGTCTGTAAGAACAAGCAGCTGCAAAGAAAGTGAGCGCAGCTGTATAAATGAGAACAATGATGGTCATGGCTTTGGTATATTCTGCTAACAGAAGCCTGATATAATAATAATGTGCAACTAATTCAATAGCCTGCTGTGTTAAGTAACCTTTTGCCCTAAAGCATATTTTAAATGAACATGTTGTTTAGTGTTGAATAATGTTGACCCTTGAGGCTCACTGAAAAACTGTATATGGCAAATTACCTGACACCAAATAAAACAGAGATAACATTATTTACTCCTATTTAAAGCCATCTCTTCAGCAACAGGGAGAGAAATGTGATCAGGAGAGACAGCATTCTGCAGGAGGAGTGTTAACAGCTAATGGGAGGATAAAGCTCATTTAAGGCAACATAAGTATTAAATATCACACATCAATTTGTCATGAATGACCCCTTTTGGGGGCAGAGAGAGAAAGGCACCAAACGCCGGCCGTGAGTTTGCAAAATTTGTTACATGAAAATAAAGACATACACACACTTTTGGAAAATGGCATACAGGTTGTCGAGAAATAGTTACAGCTAAGGCGAGCATAATCACCAGTTAACCTGGGGAAAAAACACAAAAGGAACAGGTAGCAAAAATAGCTCAACTATGGCGAGAGTAATCACCAGTCCAACCTGCAAGTAACCTGAAGTCTATGCAGTGCAAGTCAAACATACTTACATGATAGGGGAACGGCTTGAGAGTGACTTCACAGTAGGAGGCTACACCAGAAAATGGTGCAGCCTTCTTCAAATAGGCAGCAGCACAATCAACACAATACAGCACAGATGTGAGCACCTGAGCAGGGGAAGGTGACCTAATTAGACAATCACCCACAGCTGAGAACTAGGGAGCAGAATGTAGGTAAAAGGTGAGAGACTGAGCAATGAGGAAGGAGACTTTGAAAGAAACAACCAGCATAAACTGACCGTAAAAAATAACAACAGACAGAAAATACTCAAAACAACATAAAGAGTTTTTTAGACACCTGAATAGCAGAGGTGAACTGGGAGGTGGCTCCCCCACTGGGAGACCCCATGACAGAAAGAAGAGCCGAGAGGAGGGAACCACAACAGCATCTGGCAGGGGAAGAGGAAGCAAGACGTAAGCAGGCTTGCCAGCAGCATCCTCGGTGGCTCTGGACTGGAGTAGAGCAGCACCCTCGGTGGAGCCCAGTTGGGCCAGTGCTGTCTGGTCCCTTGGTCCCTGTCTGGGATGCCTCACCCACGACATCTCGAACCAAGGAGGTGGAACCCAAATAATGGCCTGGGGCAGAGAGGAAGCAGCACCCACAGCGACCTCCACTGGCAAACCTAGCTCCTCAGAAAACTCTGGCGATGTTAGATTCTCTCCGGCAACCCTGGGTGACAACTCAGACACAGCACAAACAGAAGAGGGGTCAGGGTCGCTGGCAGCAGTGGAGCCTGGTGAGGCATGCTCAGATGCAGTAGGCGGCTGCACCTGGCTCTCTCACCAAGAGTCAGTCAAGAATGCTCCAAAACAGACAAGAGGAAAACAAAGGAGAGCACTTGCCTGAGCTCGAGCGCCACTGCCGTCTAGGACTCTGATGATCCAGGTAACAATGGAGATTCGGGCTCGGCCCTCAGGAGGTCCAGTTCGGGCTCCCACTCGGCATGATGGTCATTCCTGTGGATCCCAGATCTTCAGGTGGAACAGCCGACGCTGATGGAACCTCCGGTGTGTTGGCAGAAGGCCACCTCGCCACTGATGCTGACATGGCCAGAACCCCGGGATGCAGGACCTGGAACCCCCTCACCGATGGCACCGGGTCCTGAACCGCCAAAACCAGAGGATGTTCTCTTGTCAGATCAGGCATCAGGGCACCGGAGGCGATCTTCTCCCTGGCCGAACCAGTCCTCTCTGTAGTCCAGCGGCTCCCTCCCTGGACTGGTAGACACTCAGAGGAATTGGAGAGGGAAAAAAGAGAAGCAGGTGAGGGTGGGGAAAGAGCAGCAGAAGGTGAATGCTCTGCCAGCTTGGGCCGCTGCTGCTGAGCTTCACCACCGGAATTAAGGCAAGATAGTTTATTATTTGATATAGATGAATGTAAAGGTACTCGCCTTAAATCCCGGGGTTTGGTGGTTGCTGCTGTTGGAGGTCCAGACAACGTGTCAGTGAAAACTGAGGAGGGCATCTGGTATGGAGGCAGAGACAGGGGCGGAGGTTTGGAGGAGGTTTTTCCCCGGCCGTGGAGCGTGGATGATGAGTTCATAATGGAGAGGAGAAGGTCTGTAAGTTCTGGATGGCTTCACAGGCTGGGGCATGCTTCGAGAACCTGTGCAGCTCCAACCAAGCACTCCTATACTACCTCTGGAGTGCGGGAAATACGAGCCTCCGATAAGATGTTATTTATGACCCTCAGAGCAAAACACTCCTCCTCACTGAGCCCCCATAGTTGATCATCCGAAAACACTACCATGCCAGTGGGATGACAGGTTTCAGAGAAGAAAAAAAAAAAACACGGGAGAGAAAGAGAAAAAGGCAAAGCTCACGGCTGCTGGTGCCCACACTGGTAGCCTCCTTCTGTCATGAATCGCCCCTTATGGGGGCAGAGAGAAAAAAGTACCAAACGCTGGCTGTGAGCTTGCAACATTTATTACATGAAAATAAAGACATATACACACTTATGGAAAATGGCTTACAGGTTGTCGAGAAATAGTTACACCTAAGGCGAGCATAATCACCGGCTAACATGGGGAAAAAAACACGGAGGAACAGGTAGCAAAAATAACTCAACTATGGCGAGAGTAATCGCCAGCCCAACCTGCAGGTAACCTGAAGTCTATGCAGTGCAAGTTAAACATGATAGGAGACCGGCTTGAAAGTGACTTCACAGTAGGAGGCTACACCAGAAAATGCTGCAGCCTCCTTCAAATAGGCAGCAACACAATCAACACAATACATCACAGATGTGAACACCTGAGCAGGAGAAGGTGACCTAATTAGACAATCACCCACAACTGAGGACTAGGGAGCAGAATGTAGGTAAAAGGTGAGAGACTGAGCAATGAGGAAGAAGGCTTTGAAAGAAACAACCAACATAAACTGACCGTAAAAAATAACAACAGACAGAAAATACTCAAAATAACATAGAGAGTCTGAGCACAGCTCAGAAACATGACACAATTATTCCCTTTTGAATATATGAAATATGTTGAGGTAATATGAATAAATTATACTTTCAGGTAATGTGCTTAAAGCGACATCATGCTGTGGTTTTAATGCATTATTACAAGGATCAAGAGGGAGGCGGATTAAGGGGTTACATCCTTCCATCTTCCACTGCTTTTCTGGCTGCCAGCTCGTGGGGGAAGGAGGCCAAACAGTTTAGCCCAGACTGCTGCCTAGTTCACATAGCACCATGATCCCCATGATCCCTCCTGCAGATGGTGAGTCCACTCGAGGGTGGACCCATGTGGCTTTTTGGGGTACACTGGGTCCTTGTTGTATCGTTTTTCTTAGGGACCTACTGGATTGCTCTCGGTCTGGCCCTCCACCCAAGACCAATTTGTCTTTTACACTGAAGAACCAACCTATTTTATTTCATCCAGGAAAACATTTTTTTATGCCGTTTGTAAAGAGATTTTTTTTTTTTATTAACTCAGCCACAGGGCGTGCACAAGCCAGTGTACTTCTAGTGCTGGTCCCAAGCCCAGGTAAATGTGGGAGGGTTGTGTTAGGAAGGGCATCTGATGTAAAACCTTTGGTAAATCAAACATGCAGATCATGACAAATAAGACTTTCATACCAGATTGGTCGAGGTCTGGGTTAACAATGCCCGCCCCCAGTGCTGTTAACTGACCGGGTGCCAGTGGAAATTGGGCTACTGCTCATCAAAGCTCGAAGAGGAGGAGAGGGGGAAGGCGTGTTAGGAGGGAAAGAGAAAAGGAAAGGTAAAAGTGTGGAGGTGAGAGTAGGGACATTAGATGTAGGGACTATGACTGGTACAGGCAGAGAGTTGGCTGATATGCTGGAGAGAAGAAAGGTAGATATACTCTGTGTTCAACAAATCAGATGGAAATGAAGCAAGGCCAGGAGCACTGGAGGTGGATTTAAACAAGGAGCATCCAATCATGTGCCATGGAGGTTCAAGACCCTGCAGGTTTTCTCTTCTACCAAGTCTCTTCAACAGGTGTTTTCACTTATCAGCAATCAGTGGGAATAAATTCAGTAGAATCTGCTGTTGAAGATACTGGTTGGAGGTAAAGCCTGAAGGGTCTTGGCCCTCCACGGCACATGATTGGGCACCCCTAATTAAAACTGTTCTATCATGTTGTAGATAAGAAGAGAAATGGAATAGGTGTAATATTTAAGGAAGAGTATGTGAAGAGTGTTCAGCAGGTAAAGAGGGAGTCAGACAGAATCATGAGTTTGAAGCTAGAAGTCAAAAGTGTTGCACGGTGGCACAGTGGTTTAGCACTGTGGCAGCACAGTTTTACCCTCGGCCGGGGGATCGCGGGGATCATGAGATCGTGGGTTCGATCCCAGCCCCCGACCAACAGTGAGCTGTGTGGAGTTTGCATGTTCTCCCCGTGTTGCGCGGGTTTACTCCAGGATTTCTCCTGTTTCCTCCCACATACCAAAAACATGTAGGTTTAGGGCGCTCGCGCACGCAGTGACCAGCAGCCGGTGGCTTGTCACCAGACTGCAAACCAAGTCTACCTACGGGTACAAATAAGTAACAAAAAAAAAAAAAGTGTGATGTTGAATGTTTTCAGTGCATATGCCCCCAAGCTGGATGTCAGGTAGAAGAGAAAGAGGAATTTTGGAGTAAGTTGAATGAAGAGATAAGTTAGTCAAGTTGTACAATAATATAACTAATAAGAAAATGGTTGTAATTTGTGGAGACTTCAATATTAATTTACTAAATCCATTTCAACAAAATGTAATTAAAGAGTTCATGAATTCTAAGTATAGTATGAGCCTATATCCCACAATAACACATCCCAGTAGAATCACAGTTCACACTGTTACACTTATGACAACCTGTTTGTTAATATTATTGATAAGAAAATAGAAAGTGGATTATTGTTAAATGACATAAGTGACCATCTGCCAGTTTTTGCACTTATCCATGGCCACACAGGGGCCAATACAGGAAAAAAAAAAAAAAAAAAAAAAAAAAAAAAAAAAACCTTTAAAATCTTTCAGATACAAATGACAAAATGCCATCACTTCTTTTAAAGATGACCTGCTGAAGCAAGACTGGACAAAAGTCTATGTTTCAGATGTAAATGAAGCCTACGACACATTCATGAGCATCGTAACCACTCTTTATGAAAAAAAGTGTTCATTAGTAAAGAAAAAGCTTAAACAGAAATTTGTCTACAAGCCATGGAATCCACCAAAGAATTACAAAAAGTGTGTAAAAAGAAAAAAAAAATCATTATATAAAGCTTTTCTAAAGAAAAGGACAAAAGAAGCAGAGCAGCAGTATAAAACATACAACTAGAAAAGCACTCGGAGAGTGCAGATCTCCGCCAAGTGCCATAGTTCCCCCCATACAGTGTTTGTGTGTACGTTTTCAGATTCCTTGACCATGAAAACATATGACTAGCAATTGGATTCACAATGATAGGATTAGTGGTTCAGTAGTTATTGACGAAAATGGCATTTTCCGTAATGGTGGTTTAGCGCCACAGTTCCCCCCATACAGTGTTTGTGTGTACGCTTTCAGATTCATTGACCATGAAAACATATGACAAGCAGTTGGATTGACAATGATAGGATTAGTGGTTTAGTAGTTATTCACAAAAATGGCATTTTGCGTAATGGCGGTTTTCTTGTGGACAGTGATCCGGATCACCACCAAAATCTAATCATCTGTAGGATACCCCATTTCTGACAATCTGTGAAAATTTCATGAAAATCCATCCATAACTTTTTGAGTTATCTTGCTAACAAACAAACAAACAAACAAACAGACAGACAAACCAACGCCGATGATCACATAATCTCCTTTTCCGTAATGGCGGTTTTGCGCCACAGTTCCCCCCATACAGTGTTTGTGTGTACATTTTCAGATTCCTTGACCATGAAAACATATGACTAGCAATTGGATTCACAATGATAGGATTAGTGGTTCAGTAGTTATTGACGAAAATGGCATTTTCCGTGATGGCGGTTTAGCGCCACAGTTCCCCCCATACAGTGTTTGTGTGTACGCTTTAAGATTCGTTGACCATGAAAACATATGACAAGCAATTGGATTGACAATGATAGGATTAGTGGTTTAGTAGTTATTCACGAAAATGGCATTTTGTGTAATGGCGGTTTTCTTGTGGACGGTGATCCGGATCACCACCAAAATCTAATCATCTGTAGGGTACCCCATTTCTGACAATCTGTGAAAATTTCATGAAAATCCGTCCATAACTTTTTGAGTTATCTTTCTAACAAACAAACAAACAAACAAACAGACAAACCAATGCCGATGATCACATAACCTCTTGGCGGAGGTAAAAATAAGTTGATATATATAATGAGATGTAGTAAAAGAGACTATTACAGTAAAGAACTGTAGAAAAACAGAGATAACACTAAAAATACATGGACAATATTCTTGGAAATAAAAACAGAATACAAGCTAGCTACCCAACCAATCTTTAAAAAAAACAAAAAAAAAAAACAAAAACGACTCAGAGTATGAATGCAGTCTCACCTGCAGATGAATTTAATAAATTTTTTGTTAACATTGGTCCTAATTTGGCTCGAGAAATACCCATTACGGCATCTACAAGTGATACAATAAGCAAAAACATTGCTATAAAAGACTCCATTTTTATAAAGAACACAGACGAGAGAGAGGTCACTGAAATTGTTAAATCATTTAAAAGTAAAATATCTACGGATTGTGATGGTATTGACATGCTTTTAGTCAAAACTATCATTGAATGCTTAGTGAAGCCACTGACGTATATCCGTAACCTGTCTCTCCAAACAGGTATATTTCCCAATGAAATGAAAATAGCCAAAGTAATTCCGATATACAAGACAGGTGACAGAGGGGAATTTTCAAACTATAGACCTTTTTCACTGTTGTTGCAATTTTCAAAGATACTTGAAAAAATATTCTGTGAGAGAACTGACAACTTTGTAATGAAGAATAATTTATTGTGTGAGCAGTAATATGGGTTCAGTCACAAGAGGACAACTGCATTTGCTCTAATGGAATTTATAGAAAAAATATCAATTGCTGTTGAAAATACAGTATTCAGTTGGGGTATTCCTGGATCTTAAAAAAGCATTTGATTCAGTGGATCATAAATTACTGTAAAGAAACTACAACATTATGGTTTTGGGGAGTAGCACTGTCCTGGTTATGTAGTTACTTAAAGAACAGATATCAGTATGTATGTGTTGGTAGCAAAAACTCGCGGTTACTGAAGGTTACTTGCGGAGTCCCACAGGGTTTAGTTTTGGGGCCATTGTTATTCAATATGTATATAAATTATATATGTAAAGTTTCGGAAAAACTCCTGGCTCCTGCCCCAAGTGGAGGAGTTTAAGTATCTTGGGATTTTGTTCATGAGTGAGGGGAAAATGGAGCGAGAGATCGACAGACGGATTGGAGCAGCATCTGCAGTGATGCGGACGTTGTACCGGTCTGTTGTGGTGAAGAGGGAGCTTAGTTCTAAGGCAAAGCTGTCGATTTACCAGTCAATCTACGTTCCTACTCTCACTTATGGTCACGAGCTTTGGGTAATGACCGAAAGAATGAGATCGCGGATACAAGCGGCTGAAATGAGCTTTCTCCGTAGGATTGCTGGACTCACCCTCAGAGATAGGGTGAGGAGCTCAGTCATCCGGGAGAGGCTCAGAGTAGAACCGCTGCTCCTCCACATTGAAAGGAGTCAGTTGAGGTGGTATGGGCATCTGATTAGGATGCCTCCTGGACGCCTTCCACTTGAGGTGTTTCAGGCACGTCCCACTGGGAGGAGACCCCGGGGCAGACCCAGGACTCGGTGGAGAGACTATGTCTCCCAGCTGGTCTGGGAACGCCTTGGTATCCCCTCTGAAGAGTTGGAGCAGGTGGCTGGGGAGAGGGAAGTCTGGGCTTCTCTGCTTGAACTGCTGCCTCCGCGACCCAGACCTCCGGAAAAGCGGTAGAAGATGGATGGATGGATGGATGGAAGTTTCGGAAAAAATGGATTTAATATTGTTTGCCGATGACACTAATTTATTTTGCAGTGGAAGCAATTTGGAACTACTTTTGGATACACTCGCAAAGGAATTAAGAAAGCTTAAACTGTGGTTTGATTCAAACAAATTAACACTCAATTTAAGTAAGACAAAATTTATAATTTTTAACAACCATCACAACAACTTAGTATCTAAACTCAGTGTAAATGGTGTAGAGGTTGAAAGGGTATCCGAAAATAAATTTCTTGGAGTAATAATTGATAATGAACTGTGTTGGAAGTCACATGAGATGAGATGAGATGAGATTCAACTTTATTGTCATTACACATGTATGAATACAAGGTAACGAAATGTGACTTGGCATTTGGGCACGCTCTGCAGAGTGCATCCAAGGCCGGGGCAGCCGCTAGGCGCCAGTCACATATTAATTATATTAAAGGTAAACTATCCAAATCAATCGCAGTACTACACAGAGTGAAATATTGGGTGGTGCAGTGGCGCAGTGGTTAGCACTGCCGCAGCACAGCAGCTCACCCTTGGCCGTGGGATCCCTGGTTCAATCCCAGCCCCTGACCAACAGTGATCTGTGTGGAGTTTGCATGTTCTCTCCGTGTCTGCGTGGGTTTACTCCGGGAGTGCTCCGGTTTCCTCCCACAAGCCAGAAACATGCAGGTTAGGTTAATTGGAGACTCTAAAGTGGCCCTAGGTGTGAATGTGTGTGATTGGTAAAGGGATAGTACCGTACCGTGGCTGCTTCATCCATCCAGGTAGATGCCCTCAATTTCCCCTCTGGGGATCAATAAAGTATACAAAATCAAAAATATTTGCTGAATCAACCCACACTATATACTTTGTATCATTCAGTAATACTCCCAAACATGACATATTGTTCTGAAGTATGGGGAAATACATATAAAACAAACATATATTCAGTCTTTATGCTTCAGAAGAGAGCTATTAGAATAATAAACAAAGCTGCTTACAGGGAACCAACCCACTTTTTCTTAAATTAAAAGCTCTCAAGTTGAAAGATCTGGTTGATTTTAAAACTGCAGTAATAATGTTTAAAGTGAAGAATCTATCACTGCCCGCAAATATCCAAAAGTTGTTCCAAATAAGGGAGAAACAATATCATTTCAGAGGAACATGTATATTTCAAAAACCTTCCGTGAGAACTACCACCAAGCAACACTGTGTCTCAGTGCAAGGAGTCAGATTGTGGAATGCTTTTGGACCTGAATTAAAATCATGTACAACACTTGGACAATTTAAACAAAAACTAAAGGGAGAAATACTCCAAACATATATACAAGATGACATGTAAAATCACATAAGAAAAATCATATCCAGTCTGTGTTGTGCTGTTGCTTAGTTTTTTGTCACATTTTGTCTTAGCTTTGTTCTGAATTGTAATCACTTTTATTTTATTTTCCTTTTGAATTCTTAGATGGAATATGGGTGGGCAATATAAGCTGCGGTTTCAGCCATCACCCATTTCAGATAACTTATGTTGAACTGTATAATCCGAGGAGTTATTGTTTAATTTGACCTTGTTAGATCCCCCCCCCCCCCCACTTTGTTATATTATTCTGTTCCTTTCTTTTAATCTTTACATTTAATCTACCTGAAATAAAGATCCATTCATTCATTCATTCAAAGTGGTAAAGAGTGGTGACTGGAGCGGACTTTAATGGATATGTAGGTGAAGGGAACAGAGGTGATGGGAGGTTCTGGCTAGGTATGGTCTTAAGGAGAGAAATGTGGAAGGACAGATGGTTATGGATTTTGTTAAAAGGATGGAAATTGCTGTGGTGAACACTTATTTTAAGAAGAGAGAGGAACATAGGGTGACTTACAAGAGTGGAGGAAGGTGCGCACAGGTGGACTACATCTTATGCAGAAGGAGAAATTTGAAAGAGATGGGAGACTGCAAGGTGGTGGCAGGGGAGAATGTAGCTAGAAAGCATCAGACGGTAGTCTGTAGGATGACTTTCGAAAGCAAGAAGAGGAAGAGAGTGAAGGCAAAGCTAAAGATTAAATAGGGGAAGTTACAGAAGGAAGAAGGTTGCACAGAGTTCAGAAAGGAGTTGATACAGGCTCTGGGTGGTAGGGAAGAATTACCAGTTGATTGGGAAAGTACGGCAAAAGTATTGAGGGAAATGGGTAGAAAGGTATGTGGTGTATCCAGTGGACAGAGGAAGGAAGACGAGGAGACTTGGTGGTGGAATAAGGAGGTACAGGAAAGTATTCAAAGGAAGGGGTTAGCAAAGAAAAAGTGGAATAGTCAGGGAGATGAAAAAAGTAGACAGGAGTATTTGGAATCTAGGTGCATGGCAAAGAGAGTGGTGGCAAAGGAAAAGACAAATTGTGAATTGTATGAGAGGCTAAAAACTAAGGAAGAAAAAATGACTTCATATCGATTGGCTAGACAGAGAGATCGAGCTGGAAAAGCTGTGCACCAGGTTAGGCTGATTAAGGACAGAAATGGTAATGTACTAACAAATGACGAGAATTTGTTGAGAAGGTGGAAGGAGTACTTTCAAGAGGTGATGAATAAAGAAAATGAGAGAAAGAATGGATGAAGGAAAGATGGTGAACAAGGAAGTCCTGAGGATTAGCAAGGCAGAAGTGAGGGCAGCTTTGAAGAGGATGGAGAATGGAAAGGCGGTTGGTCCAGATGACATAATGTACCTGTGGAGTTATGGAGATGTTTAGTAGAGATGGCAGTGGACTTTTTAACCAGATTGTTTAACACAATCTTGGACAGCGAGAGGATGCCTCAGAAGTAGAGAAAAAGTGTTTTGGTACCAGTTTTCAAGAACAAAGGTGATGCTCAGAGCTGTAGTAACTACAGAGGCATAAAATTGATCAACCACACTATAAAGATATGGGAAAAAGTTGTTGAAGCCAGGTTAAGAGGAGAGGTGGCCACCAGTTACCAGCGGTACAGTTTCATGCCAAGAAAGAGTACTACAGATGCAATGTTTGCTCTATCAGTTCTAATGGCAAAGTATAGCAATGGTCAGAAAGAGTTGCACGGTGTCTTTGTGGATTTAGAGAAAGCATATGATAGACTGCCAAGAGAGGAAGTGTGGTACTTTATGAGAAAGTCCAGAGTGGCAGAGAAGTATGTGATGGTGGTGCAGGACATGTATGAGGACAGCAAGATGGTGGTGAGGTGTGCTGTAGGAGTGACAGATGGGTTCAAAGTAGGGGTGGGGTTACATCAGCCGTCGCCTCTGAGCCCCTTCTTGTTTGCCATGGTGATGGATAGGCTGACAGATGAGGTCAGGCAGGATTCTCCCTGGACCATGATGTTTGCAGACGACATTGTGATCTGTAGTGAGAGTAGGGAGCAGGTGGAAGAGAACCTGGAGAAGTGGAGGTATGTTCTGGAGAGAAGCAGAATGAAAGTCAATAGAAGCAAGACAGAATGCATGTGTGTGAATGAGAGGGAGGCAAGTGTAATTGTAAAGATGGAAGGAGTAGAGGTGGTGAAAGTAAATGAGTTTAAATATTTGGTTCAACCATCCAAAGCAATGAAAAATGCACAAGAGAGGTGAAGAAGAGAGTGCAGACAGGTTGGAGTGGGTCGAGATGAGTGTCCGGGATGATTTGTGAAAGATGGGTAACAGCAAGAGTGAAAGGGAAGATTTACAAGATAGTAGTGAGACCCACGATGATGTATGGTTTGGAGACGGTGGCACTGACAAAAAGACAGGAAATGGAGCTGGAGGTAGCAGAGATGAAGATGCTAAGATTTCACAACATAACAAAAATAATTTTTTGTAAGTTGTCTGTATTTTTTCAACTGATTTAATACAATTTTGCACCGTTGAATCCGAAAATGACATCCATTTCTTTCAATCAGGTCAGGTATTTATGCTAAGTTATAAGCAGTTGTACAGCAGTTGTACAGTTGTACTGTAAATTGAATAGTAGACATTGATAAAGGTAAGTACATGTAAATTGAATGTTATGTCATCATTGTTCAAAATTCAGAGAATTTCAAGAAATAAAAAAGAATTTTGCATCATATAAAGCAAAAAATACCGGTACATATAAACAAAAACGTAGCAAAACATGTTGCCATAGTTCAAAAAGTTGACCTGATTGAACAAAACCAATGGGATTTTTGGATTCAGCACATCAAAATTGTCCAAAATCAGCTAAAAAAAAACTTAGACAACGAATTTGGTGTTGACCAGTGTTTTCATTGAGAGTGACTAGGAGGGACATGACTAGAAATGAGTATATCAGAGGGACAGCTCAGGCTGAGCAGCTGGGAGAGGCAAGGCTGAAATTGTTTGGACATGTACAGAAGAGGGACAGTGGATATATTGGACAAAAGATGTTCAAGATGGAGCTTCCAGGCAGGAGGAAAAGAGGAGGACTACAGAGAAGAGTCATAGATGTAGTGAAGGAGGACATAGAGAGGGCTGGTGTTACAGAGGAAGATGCAAGGGATAGGGTGAGATGGAAACAGATCATCCACTGTGGCGACCCCTAAAGGGAGCAGTCAACAGAAGAAGAAGAAGAAGAAGAAGAAGAAGAAGAAGAAGAAGAAGAAGAAGAAGAAGAAGAAGAAGAAGAAGAAGATAATTTTTATTCTTTGGTTTTTATTTTCTTTTTCAATTAATATAAAATAAAAGTGACAAAATTTACAAGCTTTGCATTAAATGCATTAAAGAAACAGGTGCTCAGAAATGTTACTATTGTGTGTTTATATTTTTATGCCATAACAGCGTTACCTACGGTGTGACTTAATGTCAGTTATTGCGATGACTTTGTTAGTGATGTGAATCTCAAACTGAGCAGTTTATTTTGGTATACAAATGAAAATTTTACCATCCCTGACAAATAACATATTTGGTGATTTTTTTTTTTAAATTGTGAGTTTAAGTGAATAGGGTACCAGACGTTTGCGCACACTCAGCTATCTAGTTCTTATTTATTTCAATTTATAATATAAAAAGTAATGATGCACTATTATTTACTGATAATGCAATTTTTCACATAATCTACAGAGACAGGATTTACACTACCGTTCAAAAGTTTGGGGTCACCCAGACAATTATTTTGTGTTTTCCATGAAAAGTCACACTTATTTACCACCATGAGTTGTAAAATGAATAGAAAATATAGTCAAGACATCGACAAGGTTAGAAATAATGATTTGTATTTGAAATAATATTTTTTTCCTTCAAACTTTGCTTTCGTCAAGGAATCCTCCATTTGCAGCAATTACAGCATTGCAGACCTAACATGATTGCACAAGGGTTTTCTAATCATCCATTAGCCTTCTGACGCAATGAGCAAACACATTGTACCATTAGAACACTGGAGTGATAGTTGCTGGAAATGGGCCTCTATACACCTATGTAGATATTGCACCAAAAACCAGACATTTGCCGCTAGAATAGTCATTTACCACATTAGCAATGTATAGAGTGTATTTCTGATTAGTTTAAAGTTATCTTCATTGAAAAAAGTGCTTTTCTTTCAAAAATAAGGACATTTCTAAGTGACCTCAAACTTTTGAACGGTAGTGTACATCTTTTCGATTTTAATCTAAAATGTAGGCAGTTGTCTCGTTCTCTTCAGAAACAACCTACTGAGGGTCAGTGACAACACCAAAAGCTGATCCAGCTCATAGGAGCTGGCGGTCATGAACAGTCTACTCATCCGTAATTGGAAGCTTTTCAATAGATGGTTTCATCTTTAAGCTTCATCCATTCTGTGTAGACAACATCTATATTGAAACTATAACCAACACATGCTAAAGAAGAACTGAGATTAGAAAAAAGCAGATAGCACCTTATAAAAACTGGTGGGAGAAACTCTTCAGAGTTGCCCTTCATCAGTACTATATGGGAAAAGCAAATTTATCCTTCTGCCCAGTCTGTTCTGTTAGGGACAATTAAAAACTAAATGGGTCATAAGATTTTCCTGTATGTGCTCCTCCAAAATGTTCATGTCCTAGATGCTTTAAAAATAAAAAAAGATAACAAAAAAAAACATAAAACAATGAGTATATGAAAGATTTAAGAATTGTTCCTTTTGCTGAAGGCCCTGAATTTCTGTTGCTTGTGGAATGAGATAGTCTGCTCTCGTCAGTAAATGTGCTTCTAATTCAAGACATTAAATCAGTCCTAATATTTCAAATTAATCACTTGCCTGTCCCTCCATCTAGGAATTGTACCTTGAAGTGTTCCTTCATAGGGGCAGACCATCTTCATGGCCAAAAACAGATCAGCAATTTAGACTTTCTTATTTATATATTTAATAATAATGGATTGCACCTTTTAAGATACCCAAAGTGCTTTACAATGAGTCCATTATTCACTCCACAGACAGAGGTAGTGGTAAACTACTGCTGTAGCCACAGCTGCCCTGGGGCAGACTGACAGAAATGTGGCTGCCAATCTGCACCAATGGCCTCTCTGACCGCTACCAAACATTTATACCCATTCATACCCAGTGTCATGGACATGGGAGGGAAGGTGGGTAAAGTGTCTTGCCCAGGGACACAATGG
Organism: Pholidichthys leucotaenia; assembly: GCA_020510985.1. Classification (NCBI taxonomy): domain Eukaryota; kingdom Metazoa; phylum Chordata; class Actinopteri; order Cichliformes; family Pholidichthyidae; genus Pholidichthys; species Pholidichthys leucotaenia. The sequence continues at coordinate 187,433,200 of CM035847.1, forward strand.
TAGGATGACTGGAGAGAGTGAGATTCAAACCGCCAACCCTTTGGTTATTGGATGACCTGCTCTACCTCCTGAGCCATTGCCACCCCATTATGTATTTTTACATTGGCCTGAAATTAGTAAGAAAAATTATAATGAACATATACACAGTCACTTTTTTCTCTGTTTAGGCTTGAGCTCACACTCTCTTTCTGTGTTAACAGTAACTGGTAAAAATTAGCAGCAACTGTGGGTTGATCTCAGCAGCTATGCTGCATTTTTGCACGTCAGTATTAAAAAATGTGAAAATAATTACACCCGTGGCCATTACACTATGCAACCATACCATCAGATTGCATTCATAATGTAAGCTTATATGGGTAACAGGTTTTGGTTCAGATGAACATTACCTGTTGAGGAGAAAATGTGTAACTTAAGCATAGATCTTTGATCTTCATCAGTGATGTCCATGTAGAAAATGCCACGCCAATGTTAACTGATGTTTTCTATTGTTTTTCATCACAATTTTTAAAATATTTAGATAAAAACTCCTCAAACATCAAACCAGCGGCTAAGTGTTGCCAGATGGAAAATGAAGAAGAATCATACTGTCACTTTAAAATTATCGTATTTTGACCAAAACTGTCATGGACCGTCACCTTGTCATGGTGGGGGGTTTGCGTGCCCTAGTGATCCCAGGAGAGATGTTGTCCGGGGCAATTTGTTTCTGGTAGTTTCACCGAAGATAAACTGGTCCTGGGTGAAGGGCCAGACTAAGAACGATCCACCAGACTCTCATGATGAATGCTAGAACAAGGCTTCAGTGTACCCCGCCTGGTATGGGGTTACTGGGGCCGCACCTGGAGTAAAGCCTGGGGGAGGGGATTGATTGCTAGCGCCTGGTGGCCGGGTTTCCGCCCATGGAACCCAGCAAGGCTCAGCGGGCTTTCCGGAGGTCTGGGTCACGGAGACAGCAGTTCAAGAAGAGAAACCCAGAATTCCCTCTCCCCAGCCACCTGCTCCAGCTCTTCAGAGAGGATACCAAGGCACTCCCAGACCAGCTAGGAGACATAGTCTCTCCAGTGAGTTCTGGGTCTGCCCCGGGGTCTCACTCCCAGAGAGACGTGCCCGAAACACCTCAAGTGGGAGGCATCCAGGAGGCATCCTGATTAGATTCCCATACCACCTCAGTTAGCTCCTTTCAATATGGAAGAGTCGCGGTTCTACTCTGAGCCTCTCCCAGATGACTGAGCTCCTCACCCTATTTCTGAGGGTGAATCCAGCAATCCCATGAATAAAGCTTATTTCAGCTGCTTGTACCCACAATCTTGTTCTTTTGGTCATTACCCAAAGCTCATGACCATAGGTGATCATAGGCTATCATAGCTGGCCTGGTCCTGTCCCACCTCAAGTCCATCACCACCCCTCTCCTGGACCCGCTGCAGTTTGCCTACCGAGCCAACAGGTCTGTAGACGATGCAGTCAACCTGGCCCTCCACTCCATCCTGCAGCACCTGGACTCCCCGGGAACCTACGCCAGGATCCTGTTTGTGGACTTCAGCTCCGCATTCAACACCATCCGCCCCGCTCTGCTCCGGGACAAGCTGTCCCTGCTCAACGTGCCTGACTCCCTCTGCAGGTGGATCATCGACTTCCTGACGGACCGGAGGCAGCATGTGCGGCTGGGAAAGACTGTCTCAGACTATACTAGCATCAGCACCGGATCACCCCAGGGCTGTGTACTTTCCCCCCTACTCTTCTCCCTTTACACCAACTCCTGCACCTCCAGCCACCAGTCTGTCAAGTTGATCAAGTTTGCGGACGACACCACCCTCATCGGGCTCATCTCCAACGGCGACGAGTCCGCCTACAGGAGAGAGGTGGCCCAGCTGGCGTCCTGGTGCAGCAATAACAACCTGCAGCTGAACGCTCTGAAGACAGTGGAGATGATTGTAGACTTCAGGAAAGTCACTACTCCTCTGCCCCCCCCTCACCCTCTCAGGCTCTCCCATCACCACTGCTGATTCCTTCCGCTTCCTAGGCACTACCATCACCAGGGACCTCAAATGGGAGCTGACCATCAGCTCACTCATCAAAAAAGCCCAGCAGAGGATGTTCTTCCTGCGGCAGCTGAGGAAGCTCAAGCTACCCACCAAGATGTTAGTGCAGTTCTACACAGCCATCATCGAGTCCATCCTCACCACCTCCATAACCGTGTGGTACGCAGGAGCCACTGCCAGGGACAGACTAAGGCTGCAGCGCGTCGTGCGCACTGCTGAGAAGGTGATCGGCTGCAAGCTCCCATCTCTCCAGGATCTGTACATCTCCAGGACCCGGAGGCGTGCTGGCCGGATCATAGCCGATCCCTCACACCCTGGTCATGTACTGTTTGCCCCCCTCCCCTCTGGTAGAAGACTTCGGTCCATCCAGACTAAAACCTCCCGTCACATGAACAGCTTCTTCCCCTCTGCCATTAGACTGCTGAACACTAAGTGACTCTCGTGCACCATGTACAGCAGCTCAACCAGACTCATGTCAATCATCACTGTTTTCTTCCTGCATTACCGACTGCACTATATAGTTCTCCACAGTATCTGCTGCTGGCTAATATATATTTTAACTGTTGACCAGTATCACTTAATCTTATCCTACACTTTATTACATGTATAGTTTATTTCTCTTATCTTATCATGTTTAATGTTGCAGCATTGTACCGAGACAAATTCCTAGTTTGTGTACTACATGAACAATGGCAATAAACCTGATTCTGATTCTGATTCTGATTCTGAGGATAGGAACGTAGATTGACTGGTAAATCGACAGCTTTGCCTTAGACCTTAGCTCCATCTTCAATCAATCAATCAATCAATCAGCTTTATTTATAAAGCACTTTAAAAGCAACACTCGCTATACAAAGTGCTGTACAGCAAGAGAACATAAAAGCAGGGCACTAACACAAAGAGCGCTAACACAAGAACCGCAGTAAAAATAAATAAATAAATAAAAAAATTCATAAATAAAATAAAAAGTAAAATAAAATAAAAATCCATTTCATACAATAAAATCAATGTCTCATACTGGATCGAAGGCCAGGGAGTAAAAGTGTGTTTTAAGACGTGGTGACATAACGCACGGCTCAGGAGACACACACGCAGGCTCAGAGTGAATTTAACAGCTTTTATTTAACAACAAGGATGTGTGGATGCGTGTCTGTGATATGTGGATGTACTGATGGCGGACGTCAGCGTCAGGCACGGAGGCAGGAAACCGTACAGCCAGACAACCCTGGGGAGAGAGCACAGGGAGAAGGTGACGGGCACCAAACCAGTACAACAGGTAACGAGGGATTTGTTGGCTTACTTGGCAGGGCAGGTGGCAGGCGTGCACAAGGGAGAGTCCAGAAGACAGCAACCTGACGATGCACCTGACAGCAGCTACGAGATGGCGATGCAGAGGCGGAGTCCGCCGCCGGGGAAGATCCACCTGTGCACAGGGGAGAAACTGGAACACAAGAGGAGGTATGCTTACGCGAGTAATCTTGCTGGTAGGCGAGGGGGTTCCTCTGAAGCAAGTAGCCGAAGGGAACAGACGGCTTCAGGCCGAGGCCCAGGGCAGAGTGGCTTATATGCCACGCTGCTGACGAGGTGCAGGTGTGCGCTCAGCTGGCGCTGCTAATGAGCGGCGAGTTGTAACAGTACTCCCCCCTCTAGCAGCGCCTCCTGGCGATGGTTTATCGGGGTGCTTCCGGTGAAACTCGGTGATGAGAGAGCGATCCAACACGAACGAGGGGCGAACCCACTGCCTCCATTCTGGACCATAGCCCTCCCAGTCCACCAAATACTGTAGCCCGCGACCCCTGCGTCGGGAGTCCAAGATGGTAGAGACAGTCCAAGCTGGATGGCCATCAATCATCCGAGGCGCGGGCGGTGCAGCAGGAGGAGGGCAGATGGGATCAGACACCACCGGTTTTACCTTGGAGACGTGGAAAGTGGGATGGATGCGGAGGGAGGGGGGAGTAGCAACACGCACAGCCACCGGGTTGATAATCTTGGTGACGGGGTATGGACCCATGAAACGTTTAGCCAACTTCCTCCTCTCACCCTTCAGGTTCACATCTTGCGTGGATACCGAGACCGGTTGGCCTACCTGGTAGGCAGGAGCAGGTCTTCTACGCCGATCCGCCGTGGCCTTATTGCGCTCTGCCGTGCGTAAAAGTGCATTACGCGCAGCTATCCAGATGGAGCGACACCGCCTGAGGTGAGCCTGAACTGTGTGGACTGCCGACTCGTTCTCCAGCGAGGGGAGCAGAGGGGGGTCGTAACCCAGGGACACCTTGAAGGGGGACATCCCTGTGGCAGAGGAGCGAGCGGTGTTGTGGGCGTATTACACCCAGGCAAGGTGTTTGCTCCATGATGCAGGCTTTGAGGCGGTGACGCAGCGGAGAGCAGCCTCCAGCTCCTGGTTGGTCCGTTCACACTGCCCGTTAGATTGGGGGTGATGGCCAGAGGAGAGGCTTACCTGGGCTCCTAATGCCTTGCAAAAACCCCGCCAGACGTCCGAGGTGAATTGGGGACCCCGGTCGGAGACCACGTCAGCTGGTATCCCGTGCAGCCTGACCACGTGTTGGATGAGAAGATCTGCCGTCTCCCAGGCAGAGGGCAGCCCCCGTAATGGCACGAAATGGGCAGCCTTGTAGAAACGGTCGACAATGGTCAGGACAGTGTCGAAGTTGTTAGAGACGGGGAGACCGGTGACGAAGTCCAATGCGATGTGCGACCAGGGCCTACCAGGAATGGGCAGGGGCTGGAGCAAACCTGCAGGGGGGGAGTTGCCGGTTTTACTGGTGGCACAGATGGAGCAGCATCCTTGCGCAGTCCCGGCCACCAGAAGGAGCGTTGGAGCAGGTCAATCATTCGGGAGGTCCCAGGATGGCAGGCTAGCTTGGACGTGTGAAGCCAATGGATGACCTCCCCCCAAACGGAAGATGGAACGAAGAGCCTCCCCTCCGGTCCGCCGCCCGGGTCCAGCTCCGATTCCTGCGCCTTCCGGACTTTATCCTCGATCTCCCAGGTAATGGCCCCCACGATGCACGACCTGGGCAGGATGGTGTGAACTGCGCCCCCTGAGTCTTCAGGGGCGAATTGCCTGGAGAGGGCGTCAGGGAGTCCGTTCTTGGAGCCCGGCCTGAATGTGATGGTGAAACGGAATCTTGCAAAAAACAGGGAACAACGGGCCTGGCGGGCGTTCAGACGCTTGGCAGTTCTTAAATATTCCAGGTTCTTGTGATCCGTTAACACCACGAAGGGCAGGACGGACCCTTCCAGCCAGTGACGCCACTCTTGGAGCGCGAGCTTGATGGCAAGAAGCTTCCTGTCCCCCACATCGTAGTTGCGTTCCGCTGGGGACAAGCACCGGGAGAAGAAGGCGCAAGGCCATTTGACCCCATCAGCAGGTGACCGCTGAGACAGCACCGCCCCCACCCCCGTATCCGAGGCGTCGACCTCCACGATGCACTGCAAAGAGGGATCGACCTGGCTGAGGACCCGGGAGGATGAAAACTCCGCCTTCAGCGCCTGGAAGGCCGCCACGGCCTCTTCAGTCCACTGGAACCGGGTTTTAGGGGAGGTGAGACGGGTCAGAGGGCCAACGATGGCTCCAAAGTTGGGCACAAAGCGGCGGTAGAAGTTGGCAAAGCCGACGAATTGTTGCACCTGCTTTCTAGATGTGGGAGTCGGCCAATCTACCACCACTTTAATTTTAGCTGGGTCTGGGAGCACCTGGTCATGGGAGATGACAAACCCGAGAAATGACGTCTTTTTGGCATAGAACTCGCACTTCTCCGCCTTCACATACAACCGATTCTCCAGTAACCTCTGAAGGACCCGTCTCACATGCACCTGGTGCTCATCCCTGGACTTGGAGAAGATGAGAATATCATCCAGGTAAACGAACACAAACAGGCCGATGAAGTCCCGGAGAACGTCATTTATCAGGCGCTGAAAGACGGCTGGAGCGTTGGTTAACCCGAACGGCATGACCAGGTATTCAAAGTGGCCGTTCGGGGTACGGAAGGCTGTTTTCCATTCATCTCCCTCCCGGATCCGGACGAGGTGGTACGCGCTGCGGAGATCCAGCTTAGTAAACCAGGTCGCCCCCTGGAGGGAGTGAAAGGCAGTGTCCATCAGGGGCAGGGTGTAACGGTCCTTCTCCGTGATGTCATTGAGGGCACGGAAGTCGATGCATGGACGAAGAGAGCCATCCTTCTTGCCCACGAAGAAGAACCCTGCACCTAATGGAGATGATGATGGACGAATAATACCTGCACTGAGAGATTCCTTAAGGTAGGAGTTCATGGCCTCCTTCTCCGGCGCTGACAGGCTGTAGAGACGTCCCGAGGGAAGAGGCGCCCCCTGACGGAGATTTATGGCGCAGTCGTAAGGCCTGTGTGGAGGAAGAGACATTGCCTTGGACTTACTAAAGACTGCGCCCAGGTCGTGAAACTCCGCGGGCACCAGGGAGAGGTCCGGGGCCGCGGCATCCTTGACCACGGGAGGAGAGGATGGAGAACAGGCAGCAGATTGGAGGCAGGTGCTCATACAAAAGGTACTCCAGGCTGTCACCCTTCCGGTCTTCCAATCCAGGACGGGGTTATGGAGATGGAGCCACGGATAACCCAGGATCACCGGAGACACAGAGGATGGCAAGATGTAAAAGGAGATCTCCTTCCGGTGATTTCAGAGACGATGACAGAGACGGGGTTTGTCCGGTGGGTCACTTTCCCCAGAGATGCACGGGAGAGGTTGATGAGGGTGAGAGGGGTTTTAAGGGGCTGGCAACGGATGCCCAATCGGGTTGCCAGGCTTTGTGAAATGAAGCTGCCTTCCGCGCCTGAGTCCACCAGTGCATGAGTGAGATGCCCTGTGATGTTGTGGCAGAAATGGATGGGCAGCGACAAATGAGTGAGGGGAGTTGACCGGTTAGCGTCCGCGAGGCCCCCTACAGTGACTCGCGGACCTCCCCGTTTGGCTTCTCCGGGCATTGCTCCACCGTGTGCTGGTTGTCTCCGCAATACATGCAGAGACCCAGCTCATGTCGGTGTTGTCTCTCTGCTAGGGGGAGCTTTGCCCGGCCCATCACCATTGGCTCCGACTCCTCGGGAACCTCCGGTGGCGGTAACGCCAGGGGGCGAGCTTGAGGCCAGCGTGACGAGGCCCCCCGCAAGCAAGAAGGCAACTTCCGCTCAGAGGCGCGCTCGCGCAGCCGGTTGTCCAAGCTGATAGTGAGGGAAATTAGCTCCGCCAACGTTTCAGGGATGTCCCGACCAGCCAGTTCATCCCTCAGACCAGAGTTTAAACTGTGGAGGAAGATGCCACAGAGGGCTCGTTCCTCCCAGCCAACCTCCTCCGCTGTGACCCAGAAGTCAATGGCGTAGTCTGCGGCCGATCGGCTCCCCTGCTGAAGGCTGAGGAGGCGATCGGTCAGGACACTCTCCATACGGGAGTGATCAAAGACTTCCAGAAAGTGTTTAACGAACTGGCCATAGGTGAGGGTGGCATAACCGGTCCTCGCCATTACAGCATAAGCCCAGGTGAGTGCACGACCCTCCAGGAGGTTTCCTATATAGCCAATTCAACTATGGTCTGAGGGGAAATCCCCGGGGACACGCAGAAACACCGACTCACATTGCATAATAAATCCCCGCGCTCCACCGAGCTTACCGCTAAAGCGGGCGGGGGTAGGAATGGGTTTGAGTCGGGCTGGGACACCCGGGGCTGGCTGGATGGCCGCTGAAGCAGCGGGAGCTGCACCTCCCTGACGAGCCGGGGGGAACGGCTGTCGGGGGTCCAGGCGGTCTAACCGGTCAGTTATTAGGGTTAATTGATTGAGAATCACTTGTTGCTGATGAGCTATTAAATCCACCCGAGCCTCGAGGGTGGAAAATCGGCGTGCGAGCCCGCTGTCCGCCGAGCCGCTCTGCTGAAGCCGTACTGACATAACGCACGGCTCAGGAGACACACACACAGACTCAGAGTGAATTTAGCAGCTTTTATTTAACAACAAGGATGTGTGGATGCATGTCTGTGATATGTGGAGGTACTGATGGCGGACGTCAGCGTCAGGCACGGAGGCAGGAAACCGTACAGCCAGACAACCCTGGGGAGAGAGCACAGGGAGAAGGTGACGGGCACCAAACCAGTACAACAGGTAACGAGGGATTTGTTGGCTTACTTGGCAGGGCAGGTGGCAGGCGTGCACAGGGGAGAATCCAGAAGACAGCAACCTGACGATGCACCTGACAGCAGCTACGAGATGGCGATGCAGAGGCGGAGTCCGCCGCCGGGGAAGATCCACCTGTGCACAGGGGAGAAACTGGAACACAAGAGGAGGTACGCTTACGCGAGTAATCTTGCTGGTAGGCGAGGGGGTTCCTCTGAAGCAAGTAGCCGAAGGGAACAGACGGCTTCAGGCCGAGGCCCAGGGCAGAGTGGCTTATATGCCATGCTGCTGACGAGGTGCAGGTGTGCGCTCAGCTGGCGCCGCTAATGAGCGGCGAGTTGTAACACGTGGTTTAAAAATGGACAGTGAAGGTGCTTGTCTGATGTCCAGGGGTAAATCATTCCATAATCTGGAGGCCATGATCGAAAAGGCTCTATCCCCTCTGAGCTTGCGCCTTGCCATTGATACCTCCAAAAGCAGCTTTTCAGCTGACCTAAGGGACCGGGTGGGAGCATAGGGATGCAGAAGCTCAGAGAGGTAAGGCGGAGCAAGACCGTTCAAGGATTTAAAAGCAAATAAAAGAATTTTAAAATGAACTCTAAAATACACGGGCAGCCAGTGGAGTGAAGCTAAGATGGGTGTGGTGTGATCTCTTCCACGTGTACCTGTTAAAAGGCGAGCAGCGGCGTTTTGAACCAGCTGCAGATGGGAAAGAGATGACTGGCTGACACCAGCGTAAAGTGTTTTACAGTAATCCATGCCGAGATGAAATAAAAGCATGGATTACTGTTTCCAGATGTGGTCTAGAGAGAATGGGTTTTACTTTTGCTAAACGCCTTAGATGAAAGAAACTGGATTTGACCATAGAACAAATCTGCATGTCTAATTTAAAATCATTGTCCATGATAAAACCAAGGTTCCTAGCTGTGGATTTAGAATCAGAATCAGAATCAGAATCACTTTATTGCCAAGCATGTTTACAAAATAAACATACGAGGAATTTGACTTGACCTTGGGCACGCAGAAGTGCATCCCAGGGCCGCGGCAGCCTGAAGGCGCCTGTCATCAGTGGAGGGTAAAGGGGGGGAATGGGGGAGAGAATGACACAATGGGCAGAGAGAAAAAAACATAGTTAATCAAAATAAAGATTACATAGATAATCTAAATTGTGATTACATAGAAAAAACCCTCTAAGCACAATTAGCAGACTAATACAGATCACACAAAACAAAGGAGCAAAGAGAGACCAGTGTATGTAGTCAGCATGTAATAATCAGTGTGAGTGCAGTGTTGAATGTTTCAGTTGCTATTGTACAACAAAGGGGCGCCTCCTGGCAATGGATGGTTGTTATGTTCATGTATTCAAAACACAGATAAGCATGTCCCAGAGTCTTTCTCTCTTTGTGCATGCCAGATGGCAAAGTTCTGTATTAGACACATGATAGCGCTGTCCTTGAAGAGTCCGGTTTGCTGAACAACAACAATTGTTGTTATTGTTTGGGTTAAAGAGAAGCCAAAACACCTTCCAGCACAATCTCTGCACCTGGAGGAACGAGTTCCCAAGGACGTCGAATCAAGGTCAGATGAGCACAGTCACTTGGAGCATAGTAATTTCCACTCTCATGCGATTCTGTGCATCACAAATAATTCAATTCAATTCACAGGCTTAAATCGCTGGTCGAATTGTTGAAGGAGCTTCACCGGGATCCGCATTTTGACCAGCTCTTGCAACTTTATTAATTTTCGATACACTAGGAAACTCTGGAGCCAAACAGTAGAATCCTGCGATCATATCCAAACAGATAGATGTCTTCTGCATCTTCAGTCGAATCACACAGACACATGAGTTCCAATTAACCATGAGTCACACATTTGGGCTCCCCTGGGCCCGATTTCCTGTTGAAACGGTGGTGTCAATTGCATTAAAGCCTGAAATTCCATTTTTTCTGTTTTCCGTTTGGATTGAGATCATCGAGAAGGAGCGAGACACAGACACAGACGATGCAGCAAGCTGGGATAAGAACATCAGGGAGGCGAGAGGAGGAGAGGAGTGAAAATGCGACTGCTCTCTCTGAAAGCCGGAAGAAAAAAAAAAAAGGAGTAAGGGGGCCCAAGTATACAGGAGGGGACTCACAGGGGCGACTAGGTCCAAACACCATCACTTCACCACAACAGACCGGTACAATGTCCGCATCACTGCAGATGCTGCTCAGATCCATCTGTCAAACTCTATCTCCATTCTTCCCTCACTCATGAATACGACCCCAAGATACTTAGACTCCTTCACTTGGGGCAGAAGCTTGTCCCCAACCCAGAGAGGACAATCGACCTTTTTTCGGCTGAGGACCATGGACTTGAACTTGGAGGTACTGATTCTCATCCCAGCCGCTTCACACTCAGCGGCAAACCATCCCAGTAAGACCTGTAAGTTATTGTTGGATGAAGCCAGCAGGACAACATCATGTGCAAACAACAGAGATGAGATCCTGTGGTCAAAAAGGATGACAGTCTCCATTCCCTGTCTATGCCTAGAAATCCTGTCCATAAAAATTATGATCAGGATCGGTGACAAAGGGCAGCCCTGGAGGACTCCAACTGTCACTGGGAATGAGTCTGACTGAGTGTTGGCATGACGAGCCAAATTCTCACAACGGTTGCAAAGAGACCAAATAGCTTGTAACAACAAGCCTGATACCCCATATTCCCAAAGCACCCCCCACAAAAACCCATGAGGGACAAGGTTGAATGCATCCACAAAACACATGTAAACTGGTTGGGCAAACTCTCACAAACCCTCGAGGATTCTCGAGAGGGTAAAGAGTTGGTCTGATGTGCCACGGCCAGGACGAAAACCACATTGCTCCTCCTGAATCTAATGTTCGACCAACAGCCAGACTGTCCTCTCCAGTACCTTGGCATAGACCTTCCCAGTGAGGCTGACCAGTGTGATCCCTCTGAAGTTGGAGCATACCCTCCAGTCCCCTTTATTGAAGAGAGAAATCACCACCCTGGTTTGCCATGCCAAAGGCACTGCCCCTGACCTCCACGCAGTGTTGCAGAGGCGTGTCAACCATGACAACCCTACAGCATCCAGGTCCTTGAGGCACTCAGGGAGAATTTCTCCACCCCCGGGGCCCAGCCACCGTAGAGATTTTTAACCACCTTGGTGACCTCAGCCCTTGTGATAGGCGAGTCATCCCACTCGTCCACAAGCCCTGCTTCCTCTGTGGAAGGCATGTCAGTGGGATTGAGGAGATCCTCGAAGTATTCCTTCCATCGCCCAACGATATCCCCGGTTGAAGTCAGCAGTGCCCCATCCACACCATACATAGTGTGGACAGGGAACTGCTCCCCCCTTCTGATCCGCTGAACAGTTTGCCAGAATATCGTAGAGGCCGACCAAAAGTTTTGTTCCATGGCCTCACCAAACTCCTGCCATACCCGAGTTTGTGCTTCAGCAACAACCCAAACTGCTTTCCGCTTGGCCTGTCAGTATACCTCAGCTGCTTCGGGAGTCCCACAAGCCAACCAAGCTTGTTAGATTCCTTCTTCAGCTTAATGCCCCCCCTCACCACTTGTTTCCACCACTTGGTTCGGGGGTTGCCACCATGAGATGCCCCGATGACCTTGTGACTGCAGCTCTGGGTAACCTCACCAACTTCATTGTTGAAACCACTACAATAATGGAGGAGGAGAACATGGCCCATTCAGACTCCATGTCTCCAAACTCCCTCAGAATGTGGTTGAAGTTCTTCCGGAGGTGGGAGTTGAAGACCTCCTGGACAGGGGCCTCAGCCAGACATTCCCAGCATACCCTCACTATACGTTTGGGTCTACCAGGTCTGAATGGCATCCTCCCCTGCCATCGGATCCAACTCACCACCAGGTGGTGATCAGTTGGCAGCTCTGCACCTCTCTTTATCCAAGTGTCCAAGACATACGGTTGCAGATCTGATGACACAATAACAAAACCGATCATCGACCTGTGGCCTAGGGTGTCCTGGTGCCAGGTGCACATATGGACACCCTTTTCTTGAACATGGTGCTCATTATGGACAAACTGTGGTTAACACAGAAGTCCAATAACTGAACACCACTCGGGTTCAGATCAGGCAGGCCGTTCCTCCAAATCACCCCTTCCAGGTTTCACTGTTTTTGCCTACGTGCGCATTGAAGTCATCCAGTAGGACAATGGCATCCCCAAGAGGAGCACCCTCCAGCACCCCAGTCACAGACTCCAAAAAAGGTGAGTACAGTGAACCATCAGTTTGGTGCATAGGCACAAATGATGGTCAAGACCCGTTTCCCAACCTGAAGGTGCAAGGAAACAACCCTTTCGTTCACCGTGGAAAACTCCAATGTAGAGGCAGCAAGGTGGGGGGATACAAGAATACCCACCCCTGCTCGCCGCCTCTCGCCCGAGGCAACTCCAGAGTAGGCCTAGCTCCAGCCACTCTCCAGGAGACTGGGTCCAGAACCGGAGCTGTGTGTTGAGGTGAGGCCGACTATATCTAGCCGGTATCTCTCAACCTCATGCACCTGCTCAGGCTCCTTCCCCATCAGAGAGGTGACATTCCACCTCCTGACAGCCAATTTAGGAAGCTTGGGATCAGACTGCCAAGGTCTCCACCTTTCACGCCACCTGATCCACATAGCACTGGATCCTCATGGTCCCTCTTGCAGATGGTGAGCCCACTGGAGGGCAGACCAATGTAAGTTCTCCCAGCCTAGCACGGCCGGGTGCCATAGGCGGAAACCCGGCCACCAGAAGCTAGCCATCGAGCCCCTCCCCCACACCCTGACCTGGTTTCAGGGTGTGGACCCGGTAACCCCATACCAGGCAGGGTACACTGAATCCTTTTTCTAGCATTCATCATGAGAGTCTGTTGGATTGTTCTTAGTCTGGCCCTTCACCCAGGACCAGTTTGTCTTGGGTGACCCTACTAGAGGTAAATTACCCCATACAACATAGCTCCTGGGATCACTAGGGCACACAAACCTTTTCACCACGATAAGGTGATGATGCATGAGGGGGATTTAATATCACACAGTGAGAAAAAAAAAAGGTTCTGTATCTTTTTATACAGTGTATGAAAACTCCTAGTTTCAACTGTATATACTATGTATGTATCTCTTTAATAGTTATGTGAGCATGTATACAGCAGTGGTGGACCCTCAGGGCCAGCAAAGCCTTCTCTGCTGGCCTAAACAATATCAGAATTACATTTACAACCTACATTCTTGTATTTGTTCCATTAGGATGTATTAAATTATTCCCAATAGTCTGTTCTCTTCATTCCCCAAGTTCCCCAAGATTCAAGATTCAAAATCCAAAGGCTTTATTATCATGTGCACAGTTAAGAAATGCTGCGTTTCCTGAGCAATCAAATTCTTACTTTGCTCTCCAAATGAGTTAAAAGTACAGAAACAACAATTCTAATAGATCATGACACACTAACACAGTAACTCAATCCTAGTACTGATGGATGCTGAGACACACACACCAACACATAGTTAGGCAGTAGAGGAATGAAAATGAAGTCACCGGATGACTAAAGTGATAGTATATTGATATCAGAGATGATGTGACCCTGAGATAGCATGAACCTACTGTATGTACAGTGTGCAAATGAGCAGTGTGCAACCTGATGTGAACCTGAGATGGCATAGACTTATGTACAGTGTGCAAATGAGCATTGTGCAACCTGATGTAACCTGAGATGGCATAGACTTATGTACAGTGCGACAAGCAGTGTATAATTACAAATTATTGGTAAGTAGCAGCAGAGATGATATGGACACTGAAATACATACTATAAATACATACACAATGGTACCTAGACCCACAGAGAGATCAGGACTGAGCCGGGGGAAACCAAGCCGGCTCGGTTCCTGACAGTGATGGCTTAGCAGTAAAGCATCTACTCAACAAGTGGGAGGCCTGGGTTTGAATCCCTGCTGGGTTGCTCTTGTAATTTTATTTTTATTTGTAAGGTGAAGTGTCTATTGTGTTTTGAAGAGCTTTGATCATTATTACACATCATTATGCTGAGGCACTATTGCCATTGTGCCCTGCATGAGAATAAGGACAGAGGTGAATATTACTGGGAAAGACCGTATAAGACTGTTGAAAAGTTATTATTTCTTAATAAAAATGGATAAGTAGTACAAGTGCACAAAGTAACACAGGCACATTCACTGTAGTCACCCCAGTTTTATTATTTCTTTTTTTTCCCTTATTATCATTGATATTTCTTAAAAGACAGCACGTTTATTGAAATTGAAAAAATTCACACTAAACCAATAATGCCCTTGTAAAAATCTGCATGCTGTATACGTTTTGTCAACTACATGGCCTAGTTGAGCAGATGAAGTTTCACATGAGGCTTCGGCAATAGAACCATTTTGATGGAAAGGCTCAAGTCTTCAAGAAAGCCTTAAATGGCAGTCATTAAGTGGTAGCCTCAAGGTAAAATGGCTGTCTTGCATCTGGTAGAGCTGGGGTTCAAGTCCCAGTGGGGTTGTTCTTATAATTTATTTTTATTTGAAAGATGAAGTGTCTGCTGTGTTTCAAAAAGGTTGGATACAACAATAACACATCATTATGCTAAGGCACTATTGTGCCCTGCATGACAATCAGGACAGAGATTAATGTACTGGGAAAGACAGTATAAGACTGTTGAAAAGTTATTATTTCTTAATAAAAATGGATAAGTAGCACAAGCACATTCACTGTAGTCACCTCAGTTTTATTATTTCTTTTTTTTTCCCTTATGATCACTGAAAAATACACAAACCAATAACACCCTTGTAAAAATATGCAAGTTATATACATTTTGTCCACTAGATGGCCTAGTATAGAAAATTAAGTTTTACATGAGGCCTCATCTATATGAGCCATTTTAATGAAAATCTTCAAGTCCTCCAGAAAGTTTCATTTGGCCATCACTACTTTAAGGCTGAATTCCTTAATAATACGTATAAACACTTAACTTCACGTTTTAGGCAGCTATACCCAACAAGCCAGCGCTGAAGTGTTCACAAACAGGTCCTTTTAGGTGCTGGCAGAGAAGAGGAAGCAGGTGAATCCACTCACGCAGGTGTGCTGATGACCTGCAGAGCTGGGAGCTTGATGGAGAACCTCCCACAGAAAGGGAGGGGAGCATGCTCACCTGATCATAACACCAAAATTCCTTTGGGCAAGTAAAGTCTGAGGATCAGATGGATGACATATAACATCTGAGTCCACTGTCCTTTGCTAGAATAGGTTGAATTGTTCTCCACCTTTACTGGGAGGACCTTCCAGGTCCTCCCAACAAAGGTGGAGGAGTTCAAGTGAAGGACTTCTGTGTCTCTGGGTCTTACTGAGGCCAGAGTGGATCAAGAGATCGGCAGATAGATTGGGGCATTGTTGGTAGTTATGAGGATTTTGTATAGTCCTTTGTGGTAAAAACACTTTACTAAGTGCCTGGAGGGAATACATTTTGATTTTAGAGGCATGGGATTTGATATAGAAGGAGGACCTGTTCTAAAAGAGTGCTGATGTAATTCTGTCCAGGACTTTGTCCATTCCATAAATTTGCTGAGAATAAAACCTGGTACCACAACAATTCATACCTGACACCGGCCTTTCACCAAAACTTAATGGGACATTAATCCCATCCACAGATATTTTACAAGTTTATACACATTTTATTACCTCCACTGAGTGTGATTCTGGAAACTATCTTTTGTATACACACCAGTTCTCTTCATAATCTCCTCTTGATAACTTAGCACTTTGAGTCTCACAATGCTTTTTCAAATGTTTTGCCTTACTGGTGTAGCGGGATTATAATATTTGTCATAAGGTACAGGAATTATTTATTTTATTTAATAGTGAGTGTGAAAGAGGGCGGAGTTAAACCGTCACTTCTACACCTGCTAAATTAAATAAAAGCACTCGTAAACGGGGGCACCAGTCACAATGGACAATAATATTAACTTTAATTTTAATTAATTTTGTACCTTCAATTACTTAATGAATCAGTCTCAAAGTTTCAGTGAGTTCTTCTCCTGCCGTGATTAGGAAACATATATATGCGAAAGGAAAACGCTTCAATTTCTCTCATTCACCCTTTTATTAAACTCATTCAGGTTACATGGCATGGCATTCAAATGATGGATAAACAAATTCAAATGATAACAGCGTACGATATCGCATCCACTGTTATTGGATTCCTGAACATAAAATCCAGCGTTACACCTCTGTAGAACCAAGGAGGAACCAGACTTATGTTTCAACGGTAAATGAAGGCTGAAATGTCTAACAAAACAACGCAATTTTATGGGGAAAATTCATAAGCTAATTATCTAAAAATGACTTCTGAATTAATCTACAAAAATTAAGGGCAGTTACTTAAAAATGACTAAGAGTCTTCCTTCAGTTTACAGCTTTATCCTGTGGCTGAGAGACTAATTGAGCCCTGAAATACGGGCTATATTCAATTGTAATTTAATTGTTCGGACATCACGTTTTAACCCAGCAGATAGGAGAAGTAGGAGTTTCACTTACGAAAACAGCTGTAGGTCCATGTTTCAGCGGGTCGATACCGGCCGAGTTGGGAGTTAGGACGTCAGAGGAAGTGGCTACTGCAATGCTTCCTCACAGCCGTGGAAGTGTAAACTCAGCTGGGGGCTCTCCAGACAATGGCAGCAGTGGGTGATCTGTCACCGAGCGGCGTGACAAGTCCTTGGAAAAGAGTCCGAATTTGAGGTCTCTTGTAGCGGGATAGACCAAAAAAACTGAAGGAGAAACTTCTCAGTCAGGCGGGTATGAGGCCGTAAAGAGAGTCCAAAAACACAGTCTCTGTTCACTTTAAATTAGGAAAATTAAAGGTCCACTTTAACGGCATGAAAAGTCATAAAAAAAATGAGAAAAACATTTACTAGGATAAGAATGGCTTCTGAGGTGAAGGAAAAAGTTTGAGAATTTGATTCTCTGAGAAAGCGAGCTCTAAAGAAAAAAGTGATTTCTCCTCAGTAACCAGAAAAACTAACACAGGATTTGACAAACTTCACAAAGAACAATTTAGATAAAATAAACTACACAGGACCTTGAAAGGGTGGAACAAAATCTTCCAAGACTTATCTAATCTCATTCTGTCTCTTTCTTGTCTGCTTTTTCTGTTCTTAACTTTTTACTTCTTTCTTTCTTAACTTAATCTGCCTTATTCCCACTCTTAATCTTACATCTTGTTCTCTAATTCTGAATCTGTGTGTTTTTTTCTGAATCTTTTTCTAACTGCAGAGCAGCTTCAAGTACTTTTTAAATGACCCCGCCTGGTCATAAACTGGTGATGTCGATCACAAGACTGACCAATCAACTTTATCAAAAGCAGTTTGAAATGGCTGCCATCCAATGTGAGAACATTTCTTTGTCTGAGAGCAGCCAATCAAACGAAGACACCATCCCATGAAATTGCAGAGAAAAATCAGCACTCAGTTCTTATGAAATTAGGTGCTCAATATAAAATCCAACTAAATTAAATGACTTGGCTAATATTTGGTGATCATGCATTTATACCATTACTCTAATATTACATTTGTTTGAATAACACTCATGAACATAACATTTCTTATACATAATTATAATACATGCATTCACATTTAGATCAAAGCTTAATGTAGTACAGCAAACCATGGTTGGTGATAAAAAGGGATGATTTTCAGTGTCCTTGGGATCCAGGGGAGAAGAGGATAAGCTGAAAGAAACTTAATGTTTAGAACAAATTAAAAAGTCATCCTACATACTGAAACACATTCCGTAGGTATCCGCTAGGAGGTACTGTTGAGCTGTAGATGATTTCTTTTAGGTCCATGGTATCTGGAAGATATAATCTGGAAAACATCGGGGGTTATAAACCTGTCTGATTAAGCCCTTTATGACCCTTTTAAAAGCATTGGTTTCCTGTAAAGGAGGATGTTATCCAAATGCAGTGTTCATGTTGGAGGTCTGGTCTCCCGAGTTTTATGTTCCTTTGAGCCTTTAAAAGCAAATTCTGATCCTTACAATCTCTGCAAGACGCAACTGTTTACATTGGGGTCCTGGGAAAACATCTTTGGGTCTGGCCTGGATGAGGCCTGGATGAGTCGATATGAACGCCAGTGATATTTCTGTAGAATGCAGAAAAGTGGTATTCCTGTAGAAGGAATAAAGTGAAAATCCTGTAAAATGGAGAGAAGTGATCTTCTGTCTTGGTTTGAGGAGACGATAATGCTACACTGGTTCCCCACTACCCTTCTCTCACATATTTCTGTTGTGTGTTTCTGTTGAGTACTTAGTTAAGACTAGAAAAGCACTCGGAGAGCGCAGACCTCCGCCAAGCGCCACAGTTCCCCCCATACAGTGTTTGTATGTACGTTTTCAGATTCCTTGACCATGAAAACATATGACTAGCAATTGGATTCACAATGATAGGATTAGTGGTTCAGTAGTAAAAGCATTACCTCCTTGGCGGAGGTAATAAACTCAAGTGTTGCTGATGTGTCCATCTCCTCCATCTCCAAACTCCCAGGCTGCGGGTGTTGCAATTCATTGCACAACTGCGTACAACCCACAGGCCAATGGGTTATGCAAGCGTTTTCATAGATCACTGAAAGCAGCACTCAGGGGTTCACTGACGGATGCAAATTGGGTAGACAGGTTGGCGTGGGTTTTATTGGGGTTGCACTCCGCGGCAAAAGAGGATTTGGAAGCTTCCCCGGCAGAGAGATTGTTTTTGCGCAGCCACTACAGCTGCCCGGGGAATTTCTGCAAAATAATCCTGCGCCGGACAGCTGCCCGTCTCAGCTTTTGCAGCGTAGTGCAAACACAGGCACGCTGCCGGGCCCGGCCCACCACAGTTTTCCGCGTGCTTTTGTGTCTAAAACTTTGAAGAACGCGGAGTTCGTGTTTGTCAGACACGACGACCAGCGCCCTCCATTGCGCCTGCACACATGTTGAAAATGGCCCTATCTCACAATGTTAAAGAATCCTTTAAAAAATTCCTGGATCCAGACGGTGATCCAGATCATCCCCAAAATTTAATCAGTTCTTCCTTGTACCATTTCCAACAACGCCTGAAAGTTTCCTGGAAATCCGTCCAAAACTTTTTGAGTTATCTTGCTAACCAACAGACAGACAGACAAACAGATAAACAGACAGACAAACCCCGGCAAAAACATAACCTCCTGGCCTGTGGCCTGGCGGAGGTAATAATTGCAGGTTCTATTTAAAGGATAAACACCCTTCTTATTTGTGCTTGTAATTAAGATGTTTAATAAGTGGTGTCAACAATACAATGACCAGGTTCAGTCTTTTTGTATTAATTTGCTTTTTTAATTTAATCATATAAGTTTTTCATGCCAGTTTTCTGCTCCATTGTAATATTTTGGTGAAAAATACTTCTCAAGACATACATTATGAAGGGAAATGTTTTTTGCTTTTTCAAGATTTGCTTTATATTTATTGCTTTAAATTAAGTACAGAACCTGTGGCATGAAAGCCTTAAAGATGTTTGAAGTCCCAACAGTGATCACATTCAAATGAAAGTACAAGGGTGCTGACGCATCAGTGCTTGTGACATGGTAACATGGGATGGCTAAGTATTGAGTCAGTCCATGCATGCACACTTTTGAAATGCTTTCTATTTTTTTTTACAACAGGAAGGATACTATTTTCTTCCTTCATGTGCATGGGAGAAAAGAGGTAGCAGCACACACAGTACATAGGTCAGTCATGCCCCAGTCATAGGCCTGTGACACTGACGTCACCATTACAACACAAATGAGCTACACCTCACTGGTCGATGCAGCTCCTGGCGGGTGTTCTGCTAAAGTCTGTTCATCCCCATCAGAGATTGGCACCAGGATGTTAAAAACTTTCCCATATCTTCAAAACTAAACTATAAAATAGATTTCTGAAAGCAACTGAGGTGAGAAATAAATAGTGTAGTTGCTGAGTGTGTCTTTACTTTTCACGAACACATGATAAATGGTTGACAGGAAGTCATAGATGGTGCTGTAAAACAGTCACACTGTCACCTACTGGCCTAGCATAGGTCTTTGTCAAAGCTTTGATTCCTTTGTGGAGGATATGAATAAGGGTTACCAGTGTGGAGGCAAGGCTCAAATAAGTGCAGGCGGACACGACGAACTGAAGGTTAAAAGGGTGCTTTATTCATCCTCCATTATGAGGCTCACTCAGTGCTGTGGCAGCGTGCTGGGGTGAACCCTGCGTCTCTAAGTCAGCAACAAGCGAGAGAGCCCTAGTGAGGCATATACAGTCAGCTTATATACTCAGCCACAGACAATGCATGCATGGCATATTAGCATCACAGTACAGCATGAATGCATGGGACATTTACATGAGAGTCACACATATCAATAACAGGATTACTGGCGCCGGAATTCCTCTCTGCTCTGGAGCTGTAGGACAAAAGAGGTTGCAAGGCACATCTACATATTGATATCAGTCCATACATCTCATTGTTCTGTTAATTGCTCAAGCTGAGCGCCTGTCCCGTATGTTGTGGTGGGTCACCACATCTTACAAAAACCTTTAAGGTGAGTGAATCATGGCTTACCTCGACAACAAAACCTTATTTCAAAATTCTGGCATATAAAAAGTTGAGAAAGCATGGCAATACATCAGACAAGCCACAGACACACTGACACACTACTGTATGCCTCGGCTGTGAATGCACACCGAGGTGTAACAACTGACATTTGGCAAGCTTCACCTTGTTTGTTTAAATAGCTTTGGTCCTTATAGCACAGCAGTGAAAATATCCTCTGAACAGCAAAATGCAGTTTTTTTTTGTGTAATGACAGTAGTATGCAGAAGCATCTGCATTTTTATTTTACAACATGTAAAGAATAATATTGGTTGTTGTATGCATCAATCTGCTTCCTGACTGCTCTACTTTTAGAAAAAATATTCTTCCCTTCCCCTGATAATGTGGCTCAGCCAAACCCAGCCAAAGCCTCCAAGCTAAATGAACATATTTGATTATTTCAATTAGGGAACATATTTTATTCTTAGTGGTAAGGTCTAAATCACATTAGGCACCTGGAGGGGATATCTGATAGGGGAAAGCTGTATTTTACCTAAGATCAATAATTAATAACACAACTGCAAACAGGTTCTTCTCACAATCCTGTTTTTGATTCTCTTAGGTTTTGTTAACATAGATTTAGACATGCTCATCATGATAATGGGTGAGCACTGATGTTTACTTGCTTTCCTGCAGCGGTGGGCAACTGCAATGTGTCAAGAACGCTCGTTTCACGAGCGGAATTAGGACACTAAACACACTCTGAGTTTGTATATTTATTAACATAAACACAGACACGAACAAAAGATGCAGATACTAAATAAAGAAGTGCATGGCATGGATAACAAAGACATGAATACAAATGATCTAGGAGAGTGAGGCTCTACGTCCAGGGGACATGAAGCCAGGGGACGCCTGGTCAGGGGGTGGAATCCAGCTGGAGCTCGTCAAGAGGCTGTGAGGCTCACGGCTGGAGAAAGGGATAAACCGTGGGGTGTCTGGGGTCCACCCATTGAGGGGTGGACCCCAAACACCCTAGGGTAGCATCACAAAAAACAAAGAAAAACAAACCCCCCAGACACACAGACAACCCCCTCCCCCCCAAAATACAAAATGAAACCCAACATGACACTATGACCAGAACAAAAACAAGGAAAAAAAATGTACATACTGGAGGAGGGCAGAGCTCACGACCAGGGGGAAACAGAACAGCCTGGAACACCGCGGCTGAGGCGCACCCATTGCCGGGAAACCTGAGACAACTTCAGCCGGAGCACAGTGGGGCTCGATGGCTGGGGGAAAAGGGGAAAGGACAAAATCTGGTCGGAACTCAACGCACTCTCCTCAACGGTAGAAAAACCTGGGGATGACTCAGAAAAGCATGGAATAGATACAGAAACAAAAATAGCCCAACCCAAAACATAACCAAGACAAAAAATAAATACCAATACAGAATAAACTGAGATCGAGGTGTAATCAAACTAAGGGTGCAAGTACAAAATGTAACAAAAGGAAAATAAAGCCAGACTAAAATGAAACATAACACAGATGCTAAACCCGAGACAATAACTCAGAACAAATAAGCAAATAGATCTCTTCAAATAATTGCAACAGGCACAAAAGAACAGAAAAAACAATAAACAGCAAAACCCCAATAAAGAAAAACAAACCGATCATCATAAAGTAAGAACACAGCATTTCCAAAGGCAAGGAGAACTAAGAACTAAGCATAAACCGAAAAAGGACCCAGAAAAAAACATTGCATATAAAGGAAAACATGAAATAACCAAAAAGAACAACTCACCCTGGGGGAAGGAGGGGGAAGCAAGGCATGGAAGGACTGAAACATACAACAAAACAAACAAACAAACAAAAAAAACACTCAAGATCCAAACACTATCCTAAAGCTGGTCTCCAGGGACTGAGGCCTTACCGATTCCTGGCCGGGACAGTTCGGGCTGCCTACACAAGTCCCAAGACCAGCAGTGTCCATGCTGGAACACATCGGGTGGCCTCCCTGCGTTTCAGCACCAGCAATGCAGGGGGAGCAGACGCTTGAGCGGCCTCCCAGCATCCCAAGGCCAACGAGTCGCAGGAGCCGAGAGGCGGCATCCTCCTGGGAAGGGCATCCAATCAGCAGGAGCCTTCCATGACGTCCAACACCTCCCAACAGTCCCCGAAGAAAGCGAGAGAACCATGGCGACCTCAGGGGAGGGTGCAGCACACACAATGGTCCCGGGTTGGGGCGTTGCACTTGCGGCGGCCCTGAGCTGGGGCGTAGCAGCACCCACGGCGGCCCCCACGGCGGCCCCAGGCTGGGACATAGCAGCACCCACGGCGGCCCCGGGCTGGGGCATAGCAGCACCTGCGGCGGCCCCGGGCTGGGGCGTAGCCACACCTGCGGCGACCCCGGGCTGGGGCATAGCCGCACCTGCGGCGACCCCGGGCTGGGGCGTAGCCGCACCCATGGCGCCCCGGGCTGGGGCGTGACACCCACGCTGACTCTGGATTGGAACAGGGTTCCCATCAGCCACCTGTTGACCTTAGGTTGAACTTAGGTTGAGCCCAGATTGACCCCAGGTTGAAGATGTCAGGCGCAGGAGACGGCCAACCAGCGGGACTTTGGGCAGTAGCGCTGCACCGACGGCGGCCCCAGGCTTGGGCATCGATGCACCCGCAGTTGCCTCAGGCGGCAAGTCGGCAACATCCTGAAGACCCTAGACAATGGGCAGCAGTGCCCTCAGAGATTCAAAACAGCATTACAGCAGCACCCTCGGGGACCATGGACAGCAGGATGGCAGCACCCTTGGGGACCAGAAGCAGCAAGACAGCAGGACCCTCAGAGACCAAGCACAGTGAGGCAGCAGCACCCTCAGGGACCATGAATAGCGGGATGGCAGCACCCTCTGGGCCCAAAAATGGTGGGACAGCAGGACCCTCAGAGACCAAACACGGTGAGACGGCAGCACCCACGGCGGCCTCGGACAGAGGCATCGCACCCACGATGACCTTCATGACCCTAGACAGTGACTTGGACACAGGGACAGGGACACACACACACCGGGTCAGGGTCACCGGCAGCAGTGAAGCCCAGCGGGGAAGGATCAGGTGTGGCTGACGGCTGCATCCGGACCTCCCCACCCAGAGTCAGGCAAGATCTCACTAACACACAGAACGTGAAAACAAGAAAGAGCACTTGCCTGAACTTGAGCTCCACTGCTGTCCAGGACTCCTGTGATCCTGACTGGGACGTCTCAGCTCTCTCCTCCAGGCCATCCACACCTGGCTCTGTCACCTCATACGGGCTGACGGATGCTGGAGAAGACCTCACCCACGGTGCCGGCTCCCATGCCGCTGAACCCAGGGGACACTTGACTGTTGGCTCAGGATCCCAAGCACGGGTGGCACTCTTCTCCCATCCTGGACATGGCCATAGGGCAGTAACAGGGACCTCCAAGACCGTTGGTTCCTCCGCCATCCGGCGGTTCCTTCCCCAGCGCAACAGACCCTCAGGAGGCCACACAAAAACACATGAGAGAGGGAGGCAGGGGTGAGAAAACAGCAGCAGGTGGTGAGAACCCAGCTAAACTTGGCTGCTGTAGCTGAGCCTCATCACCAGGAATAAGGCAGAGTAGATCATTATGAGGAAAAAAGGAATGACAACCCACCTGCCTTAATTCCCGGCACCTGATGGCTCCTGCTGCTGAGGTGGGTCTGGACAAGGGTCCTGTGCCCACCACCAGCGTTGCCTGGGAAAGAGGTGGAGGCTTGGGTCTCTGGCAGTGGAGGCGGGGCACTGGAGCTCGGGGCTGGTGAGGAGCTGATGGTGCAGCAGTCCGGGAATGTCCTCTTGTAGACCTGAACCTCGATTCACCAACAGCGCTCCCTCCGATACACTCCCTCTGCAGGTCCTCCAAAAGAAAAACTCTCTCCCATCCTTCAGAGTGCAGCATGAGTCGCGGGTGATGTTGCACCACCGCCTCTACCAGGCTTAATTTCCACAAAGAACGAGGTGGGAGATACACGGGCGGCAGCAATATATCTGTCCATTTCCTGGAGTGCCGCACAGAGCTCCCACCCCAAGTCTCGTGAAAACTGTCTCTCGCCTGCTGACATAGCAGGCAAAGGACTGCACAAAAAAACAGAAAAAGTAATCAAAAAGAAAAAAATGACAAACTCAGAGGCTGGTGTCCGAGTGGTCGTATCCTTCTGTCAAGAACGCTCGTTTCATGAGTGTAATTAGGACACCAAACATGCTCTGAGTTTGCAGATTTATTAACATAAACACAGACACAAACATAAGATGCAAATACTAAATAAAGAAGTGCATGGGATGGATGACAAAGACATGAACACAAATGCTGGAGGAGAGTGAGGCTCTACGTCCAGGGGGACATTGAGCCAGGGGACGCCTGGCCAGAGGGCCAGGGGGAATCCAGCAGGAGCTCGTCAGGAGGCTGTGAGGCTCATGGCTTGAAAAAGGGATAAACGTACCAAATCTCCTCGACAGTGGACCCCCAACACACTAAGTATTTCCACTGAAGACGGGCATAACTAGTTAAAGGACATGACAACCCCCCAGGGCTTTGCTGTTCCCATATTTACAAACATAATCACTGAGGACAGGTGTGGATGCGTGAGTGGAAAAATAAAGAGAATTACAAACAGGTGTGCAGCTCTGTCCAGTTTGACAGCCGGAAGTCGCACAGTGCTGTCAAAATAAAGCACAAACCAGAAACAACAAAGATACAAGCACAACAGAATCCAACAGTGAGAACATAACTAAAAATACACAAAGAAACAACAGAAAAAGACTAAACTAGGGACTGGGCACAGCACCCCCTGTGCCCCCAGATCATGACACAGTGCTTCCATGCTTAAAAAGAAATACTTAACCAGAACAAATGGTTAGTACAAACCTGTCATCAGTCAGATTAAAAGATTGATTTTGTTTATTCTCTTTCTCTTTTATAGAAACCCAACAATTCAGGACAATACAGACTGGCAGTGAGTAAAAGAGGTTTTATTGAAGCAATTTGAAAACATTCCTTAAATGTACCAAGCTAAAAATGACAGAATTTCCCAATTGTTTTTACAGTGCAATAGCCAAAACATAGTTGTTAGATCTTGAAATACTGTGTAGCAAAAGTAAAAAGAAAATTATATGTTTGGGTGCTCTTGGAAAAAGCAGACTATGATCATACATACATCAAGGCTCCAGACAGTTTTTTTTTTTACACAGACATTTTTCTGTCTGATCCTTTTTGTTTCTTTCTGCCACTGTTTTTGTTAAATTTTTTTGTTAAACATTTTATCTGTCTTTCTTCCTCTTGCTTGTCTTTTTCTGTGTCCCTCCTGTGGAGACATATCCTCTATGCTTGATTGCTCTCTTCTGATTTCTTCTCCTTGGGTGGTGTTTGTCACAGATCAGCACGCGTGGCAGGGTGGGAGTGCCTTAGGTGTGCGTGTGTGTCAAAAACAAGAAAACTGTCTTTCAAAGAGTCTGATAAATTCAAGACTTTCTGATTGCATTTGTCTGCATGTGTGAGAATTTGTACATGCTGTGACTCAACAGGTATGAATCTGGAGTTTTCAAATCGTTAATACACTTGATCTTCAGGCACAGCTCTCCAAAAGAAACCCCCCAAAAAACAAAAAAAAAAACTAAAAACAAAAACGCAATAATGTTTATTCCACCAGGCTTCTCCAAAAGTCAGTTTGTTTAAGGAATTGAGGATCATGAAATGTGTGGCGACAAGAAGTCCAATATTGTACCGTTAAAAATAAAAAGTGGTTCTTTTAAATTGGGCTGTTGTGTGAAAGTCCCGGTTTGGTTACACAGGCACAACACATGCTGGACTTCAAAACGAAGTTGGATATCATTAAATCACATTCTAATTCTAGTTTTTGCTTCATTTATGGCAGGTAAACTATAAAAGGCATATAGTAGTATCCGGTGAAAGCAGTGTGTTAACTGGTAATTACAGAAGTGACACTTGCTCTTATAACAAAGTTGTTCTATGTCATTTTGAATGTAAATTTATATTAAATGTAAACTAACAAACACAGAGATGTAATAAATCTGCTACTTATACTGATTTGAATTAAAATACTGAAATAAGAGTAGAAACCCCAAATAAACAATCTCTAGCAGAACATATGTCCACGTCTTAATTCATCTCTTCATTTCTGCTTATTGCTTCACCATCTTTAATTGTTTTTTTATTGAATAATTACATTATTGAGGCTGATGGTTTGTCATTTTATCCACTATTGAGCAGAATAGCTGAACCCTCCACTGTGTAAATCCATACACATGCAGTTACAATGAAAATTGCTTACATGTTAATTTGGCATGATGGCTTTATTCAATGTTTATCCAACACAAAGACAATACAACACAAGAAGAAAAAGAAGAACCCACTCCAACAAAAATGTGGGGATTTACTGACTTTATAAATGAAGTCAAAAATTCTGGCAATGATTTTGGCAGCCATGTCTCATATTAAGTCAGCTAGTTTGTTTTTCTTCTGAAATGACAAACAAAAATGATAATGTAATATACTTTTTGGAGCTGACTGCTCTATTTGGAGAAGGCTAAATGGTCAACGGACACTTTAAAGATATGATAACCTGACTATGCTGCCGTTCAATAGCAGCAAGAGCATATAAACATATACTGTGTTTCTAGAGAGCAGCAAGAAAAAAGGGAATTAAAGTGGCTATTGACTGAAAAATGGTGTGTTTGTAGGTTTTAACCATTTAAAATGTGTCTATTGGTCATGTAATTATCGAAAAATATCAAAACAGTCACTTGTTTGTGGCAGCACATGGCAGCGACCCCTCTGATTCTAGATGTGGTTAACATTGTAAATAGGAGAAACGTAATTTTGTTCTTCTGTAGGTGATTGGCTGTATGGATTGAATGACAATAAAGTTGGCTTCTTCTTCTTCTTCTTCTTCTCTTAAAAAAAAATACACAGCCTTTATCTCATTTTTCCCTCCAAGAAACATTTTTGACTCTTCCGGGGTTTTTCCACTATTTCAAGAAATGGGAAATGTCACTAAAGGGTAATCGTCACTAGCCTTGATACCCACCTACTGCTCTGTTATTGGCCCACCTAGCTGCCTGCCACGTGGATGGAAGGAGACCTAAAGGTGTTAGCTCCTGAGCTAACACTGGTACTAGGAGGCTCAGACCAAGTGTGGCTTATAAGGTTATTTTCTTCAGATTTCAGTTACCCTGATAGCCAACTCTGTTACCACCCGGTTCACTAACCAACAGTTGATAACACAACATAACAACAATCATTTTTTTGTAAGTTGTCTGTGTTTTTTCAACTGATTTAAGACAATTTTGCATTGCTGAATCCGAAAATGACATCCGTTTCTCTTGATCAGGTCAAGTTTTTATGTTAAGTTATAAGCAGTTGTACAGTTGTACTGTAAATTGAATAGTAGACATTGATAAAGGTAAGTACATGTAAATTGAATGTTACATCATCATTGTTCAAAATTCAGAGAATTTCAAGAAATAAAAATAATTTTGCATCATATAAAGCGAAAATACCCGTACATGTAAACAAAAACGTAAGAAAACATATGGCCATAGTTCAAAAAGTTGACCTGATTGAGCAAAACCAATGTGATTTTTGGATTCAGCACATCAAAATTGTCCAAATTCAGCTAAAAAACCCCAACTTAAATACAATAAATTTGGTGTTGACCAGTGTAATGTATCGCATGTCATTCTGGCTTTTTTTAAATAAATAATTTTGCCGTTCCAAGCCAGGATCTGAAACCACTACCTTTCAGTTGTGGGGTGGATGCTTTACCAACTAGGCCACCACACCAGTGAAACCACTACCATACCTGTGTATATACCAGTGGGCCATTTTTATTTTTATTTCAGACGTATGTTTAATTGTGTATTCTGTATCTGTGTTTTTATCTAATCCTTCTCTCTTTATTGCACAGTAGCCTCGTGGAGCACCCACAATTTTGTTGTACTGTACAACTGTACAATGACAATAAAGCCTATTCTATTCTAAGGCTTCTACAGTGAACTCTGGCACTGGCATGCTGGGCGGTCTGTGTTGGTTGTTGTGACTGGGGAAGCAGTTTGCTTGTGCTGGGATTGGGTGATGGACAGGCTGCATGGATCACAGTGATTCCCATTGCTATTTTTTATAAAATCTGTTCACCCCCACTGGAGTCCTCGGTCATCTAGCAACGTTTGACCATGTGTTTCATTCTTGGATGTTATTTGGCTTAATTCAGATTTATTATCTTGGACCGGGATCTGAGGCTGCTGGCTGGAGCTGTCAGTTTTGCCAATCATTCACGTGTGCTTCTGTGCATGTTGTGCTCTAGGGACCAGTCATGTCCTTGTCGACCACTGGGACCACATGCTCCTGCTAACCATTGATGCTTTGTGTGGGTCAGAGCAGCCACTGGTTCGGTTGACATTGGGATCCTTGGTGCATTGCATGTCGAACCTCTTACATTATTCCTTACATTTGTTGATGACTGAGAGAAGTCTTTTAAGTTTTACAGAAATTCCCCACTCATGTCATTATTCCCATGTCCCATGGCGCAGCAAGTACCGCTACCTGAAGGGTTCCGTCATGGGTCGGTGGGGGAGCTGCCAAGCCCTAGGATCTCCAAAGGTACTGTCCATTGATCTCCATGGACTCATTTCAGACAGTTAAAACCTACAAACACACCATTTTTCAGTCAATGAGCCCTTTAAACTGTGGTTGCCAAGGTAATTCTGTAGTGGGATAGCCATAGTATCACTGACACTTTGGGTTTAGACATTCATGGGGATCCTTCCACCACTGTTGAAATTGGTGGAGAGGGGTGGTATCATTCTAATGTGCTCCAATTCTTACATCACTGGTGGCCCAAAGTCAAAACCCCTCAGAAGCTACAAAGGTTTTTGTGTTGGTGGCCACTCCAGATACCAAAACAGATTTGCAAACCACTGATAAAACAACATTTTCAGGAAATGTCCCCTTTAATGGTTGTTTCTTACTGTAATATACATTTTCTCTTGGAGCTGCATAGATATTGGCAATTAGCTGTTGTTAAGAAATAAGAATGATTTGGGGCACAAGTGTTTGATTGTTCAAATTATAAACATATATATTCTGCATCTGCAGTTTCAGTTAATTATTTTGTTAAAGTTTACCTCTCCCTCCACTCTCAGACCTTATAACCGAAGTTATAAATGTAATCTTGAAAACAAAAAATGACAAGGCAGAAAGAAGAGAGGAAAGAGACTTGTGGTCTCATTATAAAGTAATCACCAAGAAGAAAGGTCAGGTGGCTGTTACAACAGCTATAAAATACATGAGAAGGAACGAGGTGGGTGAGGGAGAGAGAAAGAGAGACATGTCGGCTGTGAAATACTGATGGAACTGGAGACCAGAAAAGACAGACAACCAGTTAGACAGAGAAAGTTGGGGCTGAGATCAACTTTCTAATACAGTCATAAATTTCTGCCAGAAAGTTATTGTCAGGAGGGAAGGTTTCTATGGCACAGAAAGAGAAGAGGGAAGGGAATGAAATGAAATGGCCCTCATGCAGTGGCATTATATTATGGTTCTTTTGTGGCTATTCAGGTAAAGCACCGTTTTCTGACATTAATGCTAATAAATGCCTTATGAGAGAATGTATTAAAATTCCAGTAAATCATCATGAAGATGGATTTCTCATGACCTGTCAGGACTGTTACATTATTACTGGGTGTGTGTAATGTAAAAAAAAAAAAATGTATAAAATAAAGAGGGGGGGGGGAGTGAGAGGAAGAAAACACAACTACCCCCCCACCCACCCACCCCCACCCCATTACATAGA